>CM053148.1:99915000-100540000 GCA_028571685.1 Heterohyrax brucei
CATTGAGTGTATGTGCCATACGTTACCTATCCATTCCTCCATTGTTGGGTATCTGGGTTGATTCCATCTTTTTGCTACTGTGGACTGTCCTGTGATAAAGATTCGTGTGCATGCATCAGCTGCTGTGAATGGCGTTGGTTCTGTATGATATATTCCAAGAAGTAGAATTACTTTGTCAAATGGTACATCTATATCCAGCTTTCCAAGGAAGTGCCAGATTGCTTTCCAAAGAGGTTGCACCAATTTGCAATCCCAACAGTGTAAGAGAGTTCCAATTTCCCCACAGCCTCCCCAGTATTTGTTGTTTTGCATTTTTTGGATCATGGCCAACGTTGCAGGGGTGAGATGGTATCTCATCGTAGTTTTGATTTGAATTTCTTCAACAGCTAATAATTCTGAACACGTCTGCATGTCTTTTTTGGCTGCCTGGATCACCTCTTTAGAGAAGTGTCTGTCCATCTCCTTTGCCCATTACTTAGTTGGATGATTTATCTTTTTCTTATTGATATTTTGAAATACCTTATAGATTATGGAGATCAGGCATTGGTCTCACATAGAGTTGCCAAACATTTTTTCCCATTCTATAGGTAGCCTTTTAATTTTATGAATAAAGTCTTTGGATGAGCAAAAGTATTGGATTCTTAATAATTTATCTATTTTGTCTTCTGTTGTTTGTGGTATGTTTGACAGATTTTGAAGTCTGTCTACATTGTGTATTAAAACTTCCTTTGTTGTTCCTACTTTTTCTTGGATGAGCTTTATTGTTTTAGGTTGGATATTTAGGTTTTTTATCCCTAGGGTCGCCATGAGTTGGATACAACTCGATGACACTTGGCTGGCTGGTGTCGAGTTTGAGTTGATTTTTGTATAAGGTGTAAGATATGGGTCTTGTTTCAATTCTTGCAGATGGATATCCAATTTTGCCAGCACCATTTGTTGAAGAGATTGTTTTTATTCCAGTTTAATATCTTAGGGCCTTTGTTGAATATCAACTGTTCATAGGCAGATGATGTCATCTCTGGTATTTCCATTCTGTTCCATTGTCTGTTCTGTCTCTTTTTGTACCAATACCAGGCTGTTTGACTACTGTGGCAGTGTAATAGGTTCTAAAGTCGGGTAGTGAGAGGAGTCCCAGCGTGTTCTTCATCTTCAGTATTGCTTTACTTATCTGGAGCTTCTTCCCTTTCCAAACAAAGTTGGTAATTTTCTTTCTCCATTTCATTAAAAAATGTCCCTGGAATTTTTATTGGAATTGCATTATATGAGTAGATTGCTTTGGGTAAAATAGACATTTAAAAATGTTAAATCTTCCTAACTATGAGGAGGGAAGTTTTCTCCATTTATGTAAGTCTCTCTTAGTTTCTTGTAGTAAGAACTTGTAGTTTTTTTTGCAAAGGTCTGTTATTTTTCTGGCTAGACTTATTCCTAAGTATTTTATCTTCTTAGGGGTTATAGTAAATGGTATTAATTTGGTGATTTCTTTACTAACAATTTTGTTGTTGGTATAAAGGAATCCTACTGATTTACTTCTGTTTATCTTGTATCCTGAGACTTCGCTGAACTCTTCTATCTGTTTGAGGAGTTTACTTATGACTTATTTAGGATTCTCTGTGTATAGCATCATATCATCTGCAAATAGGGAGATTTTGACTTTTTCTTTGCTGATGCAGATGCCCTTTATTTCTTGGTCTTGTCTACTCTGGCTAGAACTTCAAGTACAATATTGAATAGGAGAGGTGAGAGTGGTCACCCTTGTCTAGTTCCTGTTCTCAAAGGAAACTGTTTCAGTCTCTCTCCATTGAGGATGATGTAGGCACTAGACTTTGTATAAATGGCCCTTATTGCACTGAGGAATTGGCTATCTATTCCTATTTTGCTGAGAGTTTTTAGCATGAATGGTTGTTGGACTCTATCAAATGCCTTTTCTGCATCAGTAGAAAAATCAGGTGATTCTTGTCTTTGCATTATTTATGTGGTTGATCACATTAATTGTTTTTCTGATGTTGAACCAGCCTTGCATCACTGGTATGAATCCAACTTGGTCATGATGGGTTATTTTTTTGATATGTCGTTGTATTCTATTGGCAAGAATTTTGTTGAAAATTCTTGCATCTCAATTCAAGTGATATCAATCTGCTTTTCTTTTTGGTTAGGTCTTTCCCTGGCTTTGGTACCGGGGTTATGGTGGCTTCGTAGAATGAATTTGGGAGTATTAAATCTGTTTTTATAATGTGAAATAGTCTCAGCAGTATTGGAGATAACTCTTCTCTAAAAGCTTGGTAGAATTCTGCGGGGACTCCATCTGGGTCCAGGCTTTTTTTGGTTGGTAATTTGGGGATGACATTTTCAATCTCTTTCTTTGTGATGGGTTTATTAAGTTGTTCTGCTTCACCTTGTGATAATTTTGGTAGGTGATATGAATCAAGGAACTTGTCCATTTCCTCTAGGCTTTCCAATTTGTTAGAGTATGGTCTTTCATAGTATTCTGTTAGGATGTTTTTCATTTCTGTTGTATCTGGTAAGATAACTCCTCTCTCATTTCTTATTTGTGTCATTTGTTTCCTTTCCTGTTTTTCTTTAGTAAGTTTAACCAATGGTTTGCCAATTTTGTTGATCTTTTCAAAAAACTAGATTTTGCTCTTTTCAATTTTTTCAATTATTCTTCTGTTCTCTAATTCTTTTAGATCTGTTCTAATCTTTATGATCTGTTTTCTTCCAGTAACTGAGGGGTTCCTCTGTTGTTCTCTCTCTACTTGTTCAAGTTGTAGGGTTAGTTCTTTGATTTGGTTTCTTTCTTCCTTCCAGATGTGTGCATTTATGGAGATAAACTGACCTCTGAGCACTGCTTTGGCTGTATCCCACAGGTTCTGGTAAGGATGTGTTTTCATTCTCATTGGAATTCATCAATTTCTTTATTTCATCCTTGATTTCTTCTATAATCCATAGGTTTTTGAGCAAAATGTTGTTCAATTTCCGTGAGTTCCACTTTCTATGTTTTTCTGGTATTGATTTTTTACTTCTATGGCTTTATCATCTGAGAAGATGCTTTGCAGTAATTCAATGGTATGCATTTTGTTGAGAATTGCTTTACATCCTAACACGTGGTCTATTCTGGAGAATGTTCCATGTGCACTGGAGAAGAAGGTGTTGCCAAGTGCCAAGTGCCATCGAGTCGGATCCGCTAATGGATAGAAAGGCCTGTATATGTTGATCAGGTCAAGTTGGTTAATTGTGACAATAAGGTCTTCTATGTCTTTACTGAGCTTTTCTTCTAGATGATCTTCCCAGTATTGAGAGTGGCATGCTGAAGTCTCCCACTATTACTGTGGAGTGATCTTTCTCCTATTTGAGCATAGTCAGTGTTTCTTTAATGTATTTAGGTGCTCTAACATTAGGTACATGAGTCGGATCCGACTCGATGGCACTTGGCAATATTAGGTACATAAGTATTTAATATTGTTATGTCCTTCTAGTGTATTGAACCTTTCAGCAATAGTGTCCATCCTTGTCCACGATGGTGGGTTTTACATTCAAATCTATTTTATCTGAGATTAGAATTGCCACACCTGTTGTTCTTTGTTCATTGTTAGCTTCATACATAATCTTCCATCCTTTAATTTTCAGTTTGTTCTTATCTTTAAGTCTAAAGTGAGTTTCTTGTAGACAACATATGGATGGGTCATGTCTTTTGATCCAAGATGTCACTTGATGTCTCTTTACTGGAGTGTTCAGTCCATTTGCATTCAATGCGATTATTGATAGGCATGTGTTCAGTGCTGCCATTGTGATATGTTTATTTTTATGTTGATGTTTTTTCTGTTGTTCATATTAATCTATTCTGGGACATTCTTCTTTGTGAGTTGATTTTTCACCTTGTTCAGGGTTGGTTTTGTGGTTGTTGAGACTCTTGTATTATGTTTCTTGGTTTGATATGTTTCAACTTTTTTGTGCTTTACGGCTGTACTTATGATCCCCCCTAATAAACTATGTATAAACCCATTTTCAATTACTACCATTCTTATCAACTTCCTCCCCATCTGGAAAGACTGTAACGACCATAGTACATCCCTCTTTTTAATATGATGATGTCATAGTTTACATGATATGATATCATTTCTTTCACTATTATAGCTTTGATTGAGTTTGGAGCCTTCCTTAACTGAGTAGGGTTCTGGGTGATGTGTCCTTTATTGGCTTCTAAAGTATAAAGTTAATGGTTTTGTTCTTCTAAGCCAAGAGATTATTTCAGTATTTCTTGTAGCTTTGGTTTGGTTTTTACAAAGTCTCTGAGTTTCTGTCTATCTATGAATGTCTTAATTTCATTTTCATATTTGATAGACTTGCAGGATATATAACTCTTGGTTGGGAGTTCTTCTCTTCAAGGCTTTGAATGTGTCATGCCGCTGTCTCTGTGCCAGCATTGTTTCTTCTGAGAAATCTGATGAAATTCTGAAGGGTTTCCCTCTGAATGTCAGCTTTGCTTTGAGTTTTGCTGCCTTTAAGAGTTTGTGCTTACATTTCATTTTGTTAAGCTTGATTATAATATGTCTTGGAGTCTTTCTTTTGAGATGTACATTGAGTGGCGTTCGATATGTATCTTGGAAATCTATATTCTCTTCTTTCGTAATTTCTGGGAAGTTTTCTGTCAGCAGCTCAGTACAATACTCTCCTGTGTTCTCAGGTGTCTCACCCTGTTCAGGAACTTCAGTTAATCGTAGATTGTTCCTTTTGATAGAGTCCCACATGTTTCTTAATGTTTCTTCATTTTTCTTGTTTCTTTTTTCCTAATTCCTTCTCTTTGAGTCTGGAGTCAGTAGCTCTGTCTTCCAAATCAGAAGGTCTATTTTCCATTTGTTCCATTCAGGTTTCTTGGCTTTAGTTGAATTTTCTATGTCTTTGATTTTGTTCTTGATCTGTTAGATTTCAGAGTACTGGTATTCCATCATATTGAACAGCTTTGCTTAAGTTTTCATTTCTCTCTGCTGTATTGTATAAACTCTAGGAGGGCTCTATATATAATCCTTTTGTGTTCGTCTTCCAATAATTTCAGAAAAGATTTTTCATCTGGGAATTTCTGAAGTGCTTTCATTTGGGAGCCTTCTGAAGCCGTTGGTGGTTTCTTGGTATAGATTTCTCCAGAGTTCGTTGCTTTGGGGGCATCATGTGAGTCAATAGAGGCTGGAAGAGATGCTGTGATGGTGGACTGCAGTTGCTTCTCCAGGTGATCTTAAAATGAGAGGTAAAAAGTATCTGACAATTTCCAAAGTCAGTCATGTTTTCAGGTGCATAGGTCCCTCTTCCCAGCTGGCAAAGTAAGCACCTCTATATTGAACCCCAGATGTTATAAACTACTTGAAAATACAGAAAGGCTACTGGCCTGCTGCCCTCTGATGTTGGGCCCCAGCTGTAGGTAACACTGTGTAGAATACTGCTTTTCTCCAAGAAAAGTACTCTCCTCTGGGCAGGCGCTGTCTTCCAGCCCAATAGTTAGGTCCAGCTGAGGCTTCTGTATGGGTATATCTGCCTCCCACTGGAACAAGATGGTGTCCCACACAACTTTGCCAACTGGCTGGGACCAGACTACTCTATGGTGGAGGTGGAAAGACAGGCCACAGATGCCAAGATGCACAGAGTCCACGCCTCTGTTGCCCAGCCCCAGTTGTAGGTGACACTGCCTAAAATACTGCTTTTCTGCCAGAAAAGCACTCCTCTCCAGGCAGGTGCTGCCTTCTAGCCCAGGGCCTAAATCCAGCTGGGGCCTCCATATGGGTGTTTCTGCCTCTCAATGGATCCAGATGGCGTCCCTCACAAGCTTGCCACTGCCTCAGTACTGGCTACTATATGTCAGAGGCATAAAGAGAGCCCAAAGCTGCCAAGATGCAGAGTCTAAAGCCAGGCTCTCAAAATATGGCAATTTCACTTGCCGATCCCACCTGCAGTAAGTCTGAGATTTGTGACTAGTTAAGTCCTAGCTCTGCCCGCTGGCCAAGACAGAGAAAAAAAAATTAAAATAGTGATTTACCTGTGGTCTGTGCAAGCCTACTGTTGCTGAGTGTGGGATCCGTGAAAAAGAGGAGGTTTTGTGCTCAGTGGTATGAAGTCCAAATTAACAGCCCTATGCTGCATTCTAGGTCTCACTAGATGTCCAGAAGCCTCCATTTAGTTATCAATTCAGGTCTTGGTTTCCAGATGCATTTAGGGAGACATGTGTTTAGTCCACCATCTTGACCCTGCCTCCAATAGCTGAGTTCTTAACCACTGGGTCATGAGGGCATAATATAGCATAGCAAAATGATACATTTCATTTTCTCATTACAGTTTCACTGAGGCATTAGAAGGTATAGAGAAAAGAAAATTGCAGTAGTGACTGAAGGTGAAGCATAACCTGTAGGATAGTGAATGCTAGAGAAATTACCATTGGGAGTGAACAGAGAGCACCAAGGTTTGTTATGATCAGGGGAGCATATAGAGATATAAGAGATTCAGTTTGGACTTCAATGGGAAGGACTGATAGAAGACAACCTAGAGGAGCAGAAACAAACAAGATGCCATTTCCAGCATATACAAAACTACAGTCTACTGAGGGAAACAATCACCTGAACCTACTTTTCTAAGTTGGATGTAAGATATGATGACTGTAAGGACAGAGCTCAGTGAGACATGGAAAGAGGACAACTGACAAAGGCTAAAGCATTCCAGAAAATCGAGTCTCGTGTCTGAATAATGCTTTAGATTTTCGCTATTGCTTCCAGACAAAGGGACTCAAAAAGGGCTTCACTTTGCCTGTGCAAAAGCACTGAGAAATGAAACAACATGGCATAATAAATAACATAGAAAAATAAATGGTAAATTCACTAGTTGTATAAGTTTAGGAAACAATAATGGCACAGTGGTATAGAACACAAATAATGAGTGAAACAATGAGATGTAGACAAGAAAGGTTTAAACTCAATACAAACTTAAGGGAATACAGACAAAGAGTGCAGTGAATGCATTCAGCTTAGTGTCTTCTTTTGCCATTCTGGGAGGTACGTGGGATTTGTGGTTTGTAATGGGAATTCATTCTTTTGTAATGGGAAATGTCAATTTGATTTCAAAGTCTATGTCGTCAAGCTTGCCACACATGGGGTAAGATTGAAAATAAAATAGTATTCTATAAGCCTACCTCGGCAAACCAAATAAGCATCATAATTACAATGGAGTGTGAAATATTCCTAACTTAGCAAGTATGCAGTTCATATGGAAATAACAACAAGAAATACCAGACAAAAACAGAATGAGACTAATTATGATTAACACAATCCCAAATGGATCAACGTGACTTTCTACACATGTGCAGTTGAATACAGCAGAGCTGAAGTAAACCCCAAGACTCAAGTGGAAACTTCATTAGGGAAAATTACAAACAATGCACAATGATGATAAATCTTGCAACAATAATCTGCCTCAGGACCAACCAGAAAAGGAGCACAAAGCAATAAAGCTACATCTTGGAAAGAATAGATGACTGAAAACAAAGATAATGATGTACAATGAAACTTGGTAGGAAAAAATGGAATGGAAAGCAAAACTTGGGTTGGTTCAGTCTCACCCTCCCATTCTGCATTCCCCCAGGACCTTAATGAGTTGTTGATTATCTCTTATTAAAGACCAACAGCAAAAAGAGCTTAGAAACATGAAAAATAATTAGGACATACAATTAAGTTGGATAATTATGAAATGGCAAAATATAATTAATCATTGATTACCTACAAATGTTTCTTCTAAAATAACTCCATAGATTAAAAATGCAAAAGAACTTTCATTTTGCAATACCCAATCACACCCATGCATGCACATACATATAAATTGCACACAATGCATTTTGCTGACAAAATAAACTTGCTAGTAGACTTAAGGGCAATATTCAACATAGGAATAAACATGAGTTTGCTAGATTAGCTCCCTAGGCATCAGCTTCAACTGTTAAACACTTTATTTGATACCTTTCTCTGCTTATAACTTGTCATCAGGGATTCCAAATCTTTCATGTTTAAATTCAGTGCTATTAGAAATCATTTTTCCCCTCAAAGACATGTATATTTATTTTCCCAAGGATTCAAGGTTTGAGAGAGGATTTCTTTTTTTTTTTTAATTTTTATTGTGATTAAGTAAAAGTATACAATCCAAATCAGTGTTCCATGTCCACCTATCTGCAGCTTCCTCTGCTCTCCCCATCCAGTGACAGCACACTCCTGCTTTTCACTCTGTGTATCTAATATCCTGTTAACAAGCATCTGTCTCTCCAAGTGAGGATTTCTAAATAAAGATTGTGGATTACTAAAACACATATAACACTAAAACACTGTGTCTACATGCCTTTCTGAACTGCCAAGTTTTATCATACAGCTGCATTAAGGAGCTACCTATGTATTACGTGGACTAGAAATACATTATCATTGTTTCACCATACTAATTTTAAAGGTATGGTGCTTTCTCTTGTACAGCACCCACTCCACTTAGAGCTTAAAATTTAAATATGTTGCAGAAAAAGAAATAGTGATAGAAACAGAATAGAGGACATCAACAATGTGTTTAGCAGCTTCCAGACACTAGATAGGAGCCTTTGTGGTGCAGTAGTTAAACGCTCAAGTTGCCAGGCAAAAGGTCGGCAGTTTGAATCCACCAGCCACTCCTTGGAAAGCCTATTCGGCAGTTCTACTCTGGCTTGTAGGGTCCCTATGAGTCATAATTGAGTCAATGGCAATGAGTTTGGTTTTTGGTTTAGGCACTTGATCACTGAATAATGAGTTTTGGGCTTCAGTCCATCTAAAACTAGAAAACATTATAATGCCTCATTTTACTTTGTTCTGGCCAAGTAATCATAAAATTCCTCTGATGAGAGAAATACATTAATTCTGCTAAAATATCAGCTAGTCAATCTCACGCAAGTAAAACATATATCGAGATATCTAGATACATGGTAGATAAGACAGTAAGTAGCACAGTGACATCAACCACAACTATTCAAAAGTGAAAGCACTATTTTTCAAATGCCAAAATCAAACCCACTGCCACTGAGTTGATATTCTGACTCATAGAGACTCAATAGGACATAGAAGAAGTGCTCTATAGAATTTCCAAGGAGTACCTGTGGATTTGAACTGTCTACCTGTTGGTTAGCAGACATAGCCCTTAACCACTGTACCACCAGTGTCTCCCTAGATCATTTTATAATGTAAACCCTTAAGTAAGAGCTGAGGATTGAAGCCACTATAAACATTGCTTTCAAACAACCCATTGCCACTGAGTCAATTTCAACACAGCCAAGGCAATTTTATTGGTGGCATTCAAATGTAGGTAGTAGATCAATATTTCTTACCTAGGGAGGTCAGTCTTCTTAAGCTTCATCTATTTAAAGAGCAAATAGAGTCCATACATTCCTATAGAATTGATTCTTGAATCACCTTAAATGTTTTGTAAATGCCTGAGTGCTGAGTTCTGTGAAGAAACTACCCATAAACTAAATATGGTTCCAATGTGAGTTGTCATAAGAAAGCGTATCTCTGCAAGAAACTCAGCTATTGTTGTGGAACAGGTGCTCTGTCCTACTGAGCTCCCAATCAGTTGCCCAAGTTACTCACTGTGAAAACTGTGCTGATGAGCTAAATGAATCAACACAAAATTCATCACTTAGGTGTTGATGAATGTGTAATATACACACTGGTTTGGTCAATATAATGACTTTTCAGATCACTGACAGGAAAAAAATAGACCACAGAGTTCACTCTTATTGGCATCTCCATTGCCTGGTTTTCTTGACTACTTTAAAAGGAAAATGTAATTTTATTTGCTTCTTGTATATTAATCTAGATTGTTAAGGTTTGTGCAAAAAGGAAGGAATGGAATGTATTAAACATTCATTAAATTGTGGGTATCATTATTTAAAAAAAAAAAAAAAAGGTAGGGGAGGATGTGGGAAGGAAATTAGATTGGAATTGATAGGAAGGAGTTTCAAGTCCACCCAGAGATCTAGGTCCCAAAAATCAATCGTTTAAAACCTTAAGAGGACATAGTTCTACTGTGGAAGATGAGGTACTTGTGAGTTCAAATTGTTTCAATGGGAACTGAGCTTTCTTAGGATAAAAAAGTGAAGATGTTGGGAGGTGGGGCCAACATGGCAGATTACACACACAGCTTCTTAATTCCCTCTGAGAACTAAGGCCTGGAATGATAATTGAACAGAGCAGCATGGACATCCAGGGAGCCCTAGGATCTGGCATGAGGTTGTCAGATTGTACTATGTGCCAGTAGATAGAAACTACCTCAGTCTACTGTGAGGCAGGGCACACTGGATCATGCTTCAGCTGACTCTCCATTTGGGAGGACTGCAGGTACTGACACCTTCTTTGTTATCTGGAGGCAGGGGCTGGGCATGGGGCAGCCAATAGTCTGAATAGCAGTGCTTGGGTAGACAGTGTATAGCACAGCAGAGAGACTGTGCTTGCGATAGCCATATTTTCACAGCCTGGTTTCTGACTGAGGGCACCAGTGCCTCTCCACCCTCTCTTTACTAAACAGTGCCATAGATTCTGCTGTTTCATGACAGGAGGGACAGCTTGGGTGAGATGTCATCTTGGTCAGCTTAGAGGTGGAGTTACCTATCCAGGGGTCTTTGGGGGGGCTGATTTCCAGGCAGTGAGGCAGTGTCCATCCAGGAGGTGCTTTTCCAGCAGAGTGGCTGTTTGTGGGACAGTGGTACCTTACAGGTAGTACCTGGCTAAGGATGGCAGCAAGGCAATAACTTTTCCTACTTTGAACCACATCATAGCATCTGGGGACAGCCTATGAGGTGTTTTCATTGTCAGCCAGAAGACAGGGCCTGCCACACTTGATGGCCTGATTAATTTCGGCAGCTGTTGGTCTAACGTACCCTTCTAAAAATAAGACTTCCTGGAGAATTAACTGCTGAGTAGCCCAGCAGCACCTTCTTAACCCTTCATCAATCCACATCATAGCATCAGCTGATGGCCCCCTAGTGACTCTATAAGTAAGGTGCTGTCATTATCAGCAATAAGGCAGAGCCTGCAATCCCAGAGAGTCCTCCTGGGGCCAATCACAAGAGTACACAGTGGTGGCTGGTGACCAATTCCCCTTTTAGAACTACGCTTCAGCTCCTGTTGAGGTAGCACCAGAGAAATTGACCAGCCTCTAGATGGCACATAGGCAACAATCAATTGCTAACCATTTATAGAAACAGTCCACCATGGCTGCAGAAAATTTACAAAATAAAGAATAAAAATACTTTCCAGATGGCAAACTCTTTCTGAAACTAGTAGAGGTCAAGAATTATATATAGAGCCGTCCTAGAGATTAAACAAAATGCAGCACAACAAAATGCAAAATTAAGTAAGCTGTTTGAACTGATAGAACATCAACGATCAGAAATCCAGCCAGTAAATAATAAAATTACAGAATTAGACAACACAATCCAAAGCCAAAAGAACAGAATTGAGGAAATGGAAGCCAGAGTTAGTGACCTTGACAACAGAGCAATTGACACCAACATTTATGAGGAGAAATCAGAGAAAAAATATAAGAAAAATGGAAAAGAATTAAGAAACATGTGGGACTCTATTAAGAGGAATAATCTATGAATAATTGGAATTGCTGAACAGGAAGTGATAGCTGAAAACACAGAGAATATTGTTGCAGAGTTGCTGACAGAAAACTTTCCTGAAATTATAAAAGAAGAGAACATAAAGTTCCAAGGTATGTATTGAAGACCACAAAAACTAGAGCCCAAAAGAAAGATACAAAGACAGGTTATAATCAAGCTTAATAAAATGAAACATAAACAGATGCCCTTAAAGGCAACAAGGCACAAAGCAAAGCTAACATTCAGAGGGAAGTCCTATAGGTTTTGTCTGACTTTTTGGCAGAAACAATGTTGGCAAGAAGGCAGAGCAATGACATTCAAAGTTGTGAAGGAGAAAAGCTTCCAACCAAGAATTATGTACCATGCAAAACTGTCTCTCAAATATGAAGATGAAATTAGGACATTTCACAGATTAACAGAAGCTTAGAGACTTGGTAAAAACAAAACAAAAATACTGAAAGAAATTATTTGCTTAGAAAAACAAAACCATTGAGTATATATTTAAAAGGGCAATGCAGAATGCCACAACCAGAATCCTACTCAGTTAGAGAAGTCACAAAGCTCAATCTAAGCTACAATATTAAAATTTTGTGATCATATCACAAAAACTATGACACCATCACACTAAAAAGAGTGATATATTACAGGAGGTACAGTTCTTTCAGATGGAGAGGGAATTGAAAAGACATGCAGAAATCAAATCTGGTTTAAACTTAGAATAATAAGGAGGATCATAGAGGTAGCTGCAAAGCACAATAAAAATGCAAAATATCAAAACCAGAAGTGTAATGCAGGAGTCTCAATGAACACAAAACCAACCCTGAAAAGATGAAAAGTCAACTCATAAAGAAAAATAACCCAGAAAAGAATATTAAGAGCAACACAGAAAACATCAACATAAAAATAAATGAATCAAAATAACAGCACTAAACATATGCCTACCAATAATTATACAGAATGTAAATCAACTGAATGCTCCAATAAAGAGACAATGAGCAACATCCTGGATCAAAACTATGATCTGTCTATATGTTGTTTACAAGAAACACAACTTAAAGATATTAACAAACTGAAAATTGTGGATGAAATAATATATATGAAGCTAACAATATATGAAGAAGAGCAGGAGTGGCAATACTATCTCAGACAAAATAGGCTTGAATGTAAAATCCACCACAATGGACAAAAATGGTCACTATTTATTGCTGAATGGTTCAGTACATAATCAGGACTTAACAATATTAAATATTTATGCACACAATACCAGAGCATTTAGAATATTGAACAAACACTGACAACACTGAAAAGTGAGATAGATCACCCCAAAATAATAATTGGAGACTTCAATATTCCACTTTCAGTAATGGACAGATCATCCACAAAAAAGCTCAATAAAAACACAGAAGATCTTATTATAACAGTTAACCAACTAGATCTCGTCAACATATAACATAATTTTTTACCCATCAACAGATAAACACACCTTCTTCTCCAAGTAGAGGGAATGTTTTCCAGAATAGATCATGTGTTAGGGCATAAAGCAAGTCTCAACGAAATCTAAACCATTAAATTCTTGCAGAGCATCTTCTTGGACTGTTAAAGCATAAAAGTTGAAATCAACAGCAGAAAGAACATAGGTAGAAATTTGAACTCATGGAAACTGAACAACACCTGGCTCAAAAATTCATGGGTTATAGAAGAAATCAAGGATGGAAATAAAGAAATTTGTGGAATCAAATGAGAATGAAAACACATCAGAAGTCAAAACCGACCCAAATGAAATCAAAAGGATAACAGAATACTATGACAGACTATACTCCAACAGATTTGAAAATCTAGAAAAATGGACAAACTTCTAGATTCACATCACCTACCAAAATTATGACAAGGAGAATTAGGACAACTTAATAAACCCATCACAAAGGAAGAAATTGCAAAAGTTATCAAGAAACTACCAACCAAAAAAAAGGCCTGACCCAGATGGCTTCACCAGAGAATTCTACCAAGATTTTAGAGAAGAGCAAACCGCAATATTACTGAGACTATTTCACAGCATAGAAAGAGATGGAATATTCCCCAATTCATTCTATGAAACCAACATAAACCTATTACCAAAGCCAGGGAAAGATCCCACAAAAAAAAATAAAAATAAAGACCAATATCACTCATGAACCTAGACACAAAAGTCTTTAACAAAATCCTTGCCAATAGAATTCAACAACGTATCAAAGAAATAATTCATTATGACCAAGTTGGATTCATCCAGGGATGCAAGACTGGTTCAACATCAGAAAAACAATTAATGTAATAAACCACATGAACAACACAAAAGATAAGAATACTCCGATTTTGCCGATTGATGTAGAAAGGCATTTGATGAAGTCAAACAGTGATTCATGCTAAAAACTCTCGGCAAAATAGGAATATAGAGGAAATTCCTTAACACAATAAAGGGAATCTACACAAAGCCAACCACCTACATCACCCTGAATGAAGAGAGACTGAAAGAATTCTGCTTGAGAATGGGAACTAGACAAGGATGCTCACTCTCACCCCTTCTATTCAACTTCATACTAGAGGGTCTAGCCAGAGCAAATAGCCAAGACAAAGAAATAAAGGGCATCCACATCAGCAAAGAAGTAAAAATCTCCCTGTTTGCAGGTGATATGATTGTATATGCAGAGAATCCATAAATAAACTACTTGAAGTAATAGAAGAGTTCAGCAAAGTATTAGGATATAAGACAAACATAAGTAAATCAGTAGGATTCCTTTACACCAACAAAGAGATTATCAAAGAAGAAATCACCAAATCAATACTATTTACAATAGCCCCCATGAAATTAAATACCTAGGAACAGAAATTAAATACCTAGCTACAGAAATAAGAGACCTATACAGAGTGAACTACAAGACCTTACCACAAGAAAACAAAAGAGACTTACATAAATGGAGAAATCTACCCTACTCATGGACAGGAAGCCTTAACATTGTAAAAATGTCTATTTTACTCAAAGTGATCTACATATACAGTGCAATCTCAATATAAATTTCAGTGTCATTTTTTAATGAGATGGAGAAACAAATTAGCAACTTTGTTTGGAAAGGGAAGAAACCCCAGATAAGCAAAGCACCACTGAAGAAGACGGACATAATGGGAGGTTTCACACAACCTGACCTTAGAAATTATTACACTGCCACGGTAGTCAAAACAACCCACTACTGGTACAAAACAAGACATGTAGACCAATGGAACAGAGTTGAGACCCAAGAGATGCCACCATCCTCTTATGAGCAGTTGATATATGACAAAGGCGCTAAGATTATAAACCGGGGTAAAAACAGTTTCTTTAACAAATGGTGCTGGCAAAATTGGATATCCTTCTGCAAAACACTGAAACAAGACCCATATCTCGCACTTCACACAAAACCAAACTCAAATTGGATAAAGATCTACATACCAAACCTAAAATGATAACGATATGGAAGAAAAATAGGTCGACAATGGAAGTTTTAATACACAACTTAGACAGACTTCAAAATCTGACAAACAAAGCATGATCAACAGAAGATAAAATAGATAAACGGGACTTACTAAGAATCAAAGACTTTTGCTCATCCAAAGACTTCATCAAAAGAGTTGAAAGACTACCTACAGAATGGGAAAAATATTTGGCAATTACATGTAGGACTGATGTCTGACCTCTATAACCTAAAAGGTATGGCAAAATATCAACAAGAAAAGAGTGAATACCCGATTAAGCCATGGGCAAAGGAGATGGACAGAGGCTTCACTGAAGAGGACATCCAGGACACCAAAAGACACAGGAGGAAATGCTCATGATGATTCGCTGTTGGAGAAATCCAAGTCAAAACTACCATAAGATACCATCTCACCCCAACAACGTTGGCCATGATCTGAAAAACACAAAACAACAAATGCTAGAGAGACTGTGGAGAGATTGGAACTAGCAAAATGGTACAACCTGTATGGAAAGCAGTTTGGTGCTTCTTTAGAAATCTAGAAATAGATACAACATTTGATCAAGTGATCCCACTACTCAGAATGTATCCTACAGAAAAAAGGCTGTCGTACAAATGGATACACACACACACAAACATTTATTGGAGCATAGTCCACAATAGCAAAAAATGGAATCAGCTGAGATGCTCATCAACAGATGAATGGATAAACAAACTATGGTACCTATTCTCAATGGAACACTATGTGATGATAAAGAACAATGATGATTCTAGGAACCACCTCATAAACTGGTTTCAACTGAAAGACATTATGCAGAGTGAAATCAGTCAGGGGCACAAGGACAAATATTGTATGAGATGCCTACTATAAGGATTTAAGAATAGACTTATGTACAGAAGAGAAGCCTCTTCAATGGCTGCAAGAGTGGGGAGGGAAGGAGAAGGTAGATCATAGATTAGATACTTGATAGAAATTTGGTTGGGTGAAAACAGTGACAACACACAGTAGAAAGTAGATCAACTTAACTGGTCTTCAACATAAACTGAAAACTCTTCTAATCTTAATCCAACATAGCAAGGATAGACTAACAGGGGTGGGCACTGGAGACCATGCTGTTAGAAGACATAGAGGCCAATTGGCATACCTAGCCTACTAGAGAAAGTTTTATACCTTATGTTGGTTAGTAGCATCTTGGGTCTTAAAAGTTAGCAAGCTGCCATCTGAGGTACATGAAATGGTCCCAACTCATCCAGAATAGGTGATCACCAAGAACAACAAAGACACAAGGAAAAAAGAGCTCAGCAAGACCCATGTGAATGGGTGGCTGCATCAACATGTGACCAGAGGAACAAGATGCTGCTCAGCCACCAACAAAGACAGCTGTAATGGGGCACACAATGTTCAGTCCCAGTGGCAACACAAGAAGAAAGGGGTTACACCTCAAGAACTCTACCAAAAGATAGTCTGATGGCCTCGTGGTCCTCCGGGAGCATGTCCCCTAGACCTGCTCCTTCCTCTGATGAGAAAACACTACTAAGGTCAACTGTTCAGACAAAAATGGACTGGACTCAGGGACACAATGTAACCATATGGTTCTTGCACTTATAAGATGCTGTCCTACTGTTCTCTTTCTACATGGGAGAGGAGATGGTGGAGAGGAGAAGACAGGAGATTGTTAAGTGAATATAATATATATAGAATGAAAAGGAGGTGAGTGCTGTCACCAGGCAAAGAGAGCACAAGAAGCTGCAGATCGGCGGACATGCAAATTTAATTTGGATTGTATACTTTCCCTTAATCATCATCATCATCACCATAAAAATTTTAAAAAAGAAAAGATGATGATGTTCATTCTTCTGGCTTTTTCCTTGTGGAGTGGGGTAGGTACTTAGACTACGTCCTTCCATTGGAAGTCACTGCTGCTTTCAGTGAAGTTTTCTCTGAAGCAATCTGTCTCTCCAAGTTTTGTAGCTACATCTGCCCTCCTCCAATACCCTTGGTTCTAAGAGTAGTAGCAATTTTGTGTGCTGTTTTGTTGTATGCTATCTACATATTTGCAAGTAGCTTCTTTATTGAACTCTCATCAAATTACCATGTTTTAAAAGATGCCTTACGGCTTCCATTTAGATCCAGCTTCGCCAGGATCAAAGAACATAAGAAGGATGACTTGAGATACATTTGGAGAGCCAAGTAACCAAACTGAGTAAACTGCCCTCAAGCTGATTTTGACTCACAGTGTGCCTATATATTACATAGAACTGTATTTCATAGCATTTTCATGGCTCCATACTTTTGGAAGCAGATCAGCAGACCTTCTTTCAACGTAGCTTTACTTTTCGGTTGGAAATGTTAGTGGTGTAGTGGTTAAGAGCTGTGTCTGCTAACCAGAAGGTCATCAATTGAACTCTACCAAGGACTCCTTAGAAACTCTATGAAGCAGTTCCACTCTGTCCTATAGGGTTGCTATGAGTTGAAATCAACTTGATGGCAGTGGGTTTAGTTTTGTATTATTATTATCATTTGATTAGTAGCTGTCTTAGTCATCTGGTACTGCTATAACAGAAATACCACAAGTGGGTGGCTTTAAAAAGAGAATTTTTTTTCTCTCACAGTCTATTAGGCTACCAGGCCAAATCCAGGGCATCAGCTGCAGTCCAAATCCTGGCTTCTCTTTTAGCTTGTGAAGAAGGTCCTTGTCATTAATTTTCCCCTAGATGGGGAGCATCTGAAGTATAGGGATCCCAGGTCCTTTCCAAAGGATGCTTTCAGCTCCCGGTCATGTTTTTTGGTGATTTGAGGCCCCCAGATCTCTCTGCCAGCTTCCTTCTATTATATCTCAATAATTGCCTCAAGGTACAATACAATCTTAAGCACTGAGTCCTGCCGCACCAACACAACTGTTGCCCACCTTCAGTCATTCACATTGTAGAGGCAAGATTTACAACATATAGGAACATCACACAATCCTGGGAATAATGACCTAGTCTAACTGCTACACACATATCTAGGGGGCACACAATTCAATCCATGACATTCTACCCCTTGTCCCCCAAATCACATCATTGTAACATGCAAAACATATCCCCTAGGGTCGCCATGAGTCGGATCCGACTCGACAGCACTTGGCTTGGCAGGCTTCAAACCTACATCTGCCCTGCTGGGGTAAGTATTCCAAAGCACCCTAACTTCACCATTAAATAACCATAGGCACACCCCTCTACCAGGAAGCTTCCTATGCACTGGTACTCAGCTCTCTCCATTGGTCAGCTCCAGTGGTGTGTCATGCTAGTTTGGTTCTATGTTTCCTACTTGCTGCTTCAATTTTTCAACATCTGTGCCTTCCTTGTGTTAACAGTTCTCCAAATTCTTAGAGTTGTTTGTCTATTCACAGTTTCAAAACTGCTTCTACATTTTAGGTATCTGTTAAAGAAGCATCTCACTCTCTCAGTAACAAATTCTGTCTTAGTCATCTAGTGCTGCTGTAACAGTATATCAAAAATGAATGGCTTTAAAGGGAGAAATGTATTTTGTCACAGTCTAGTAGGCTACAAGTCCAAATTCAGGGTGCCAGCACCAGGGGAAGACTCTCTGCTGGCTCTGGAGAAAGGTCTTTGTTGTCAGCCTTTCCCTGGACTGGGATATTCTGAGGTGCAGGGACCCAGATACTTTCCCAGGGATGTGCTCTGCTCCCAGTATTGCTCGTTGGTGATATGAGGTCCCCAAATCTCTCTACTAATGTCTTTCTTCTATGTCTCAGGAGATTGTCTTAAGGCACAATAGCAACTTACACACTGAGTCCTGCCCCACCAACCCAACTGCTGCTCATCCTCCCTCATTGGTGTCATAGAGGCAGGATTTACCACATATAGGAACATCATGCAATATCGGAAATCATGGCCCAGGCAAATTACTACACACATTTTTTAGGACAGTAGCTGAGTGCTTAACCATTCAGGCCACCCAGAGACTGTGAGAGCAATGGAAGGACCAAATAATACAAGCTACTGTGACCACGTTAAATAGTTTATTTACCTTTTTCTTAGAGAAGCCACTGATATGCATAACAAAGAACACTGAGATGATTAGGTTGTGTTTCCAAAGGACCACTCTGGCTCCATATGTAGAATGGATGGAAATTAACCGAAAAGGTAGGATATCTTAGTCTTCTGGCACTGCTGTAAGAGAAATACCACTAGCAGATGGCTTTAACAAAGAAAAGTTAATTATCTCACAGTCCAGTAGGCTAGAAGTTCAAATTCAAGGTGCTGGCTCCAAGGGAACACAGTCTGATGGTTCTGGACAAAGGTCCATGTGCTACATCACTCTTTGTTTGGTCTGAGAGCATCTCAGTGCAGAAATCTCATCTGCTGTCAGTGCTGCGTCGTTGATGGTATGAGGTCTCTAACTCTCCACTTGCTTCTCTTTCCTTTGCTCTGCTGTAGGATATGAGGATAAAGAAGCGGTGCAAGCCACACTCCAGGAAAACTCTTGTTACACTGGAGCAGGGAAGTGACCATAGGAAGGGTATTACAGTCCTATCCTGATCCTCTTAAACATAATGCTGCCTACGAACCACAAGCAGGGAATAGGATTTGCAGCATAGGAAAATCGCAAAATGGGGAACAGTCAAATAATGCTGAGAATAATGGTCCAGCCAAAGTACTACATGTTTTCTGGAGGGGGACTCAGTTCAGTCCACGATAGGAGATATTGCAGAAGTCCAGACATGAGATGATGGCTTAGATTCTCACTGGAAATTGAGAGGGAAAGAAATGAAGTTGTCAAGTACAACTGCTTGGTTTCCGTCTTTCATCAGAAGTTAGATGGAGGACTAGGAGAGGATTGGGGTTCATTTGGGTAGTACATGAGTATGTCATAAAAGGTAGGAGTGAGAGGGGTGTGAAAAGGGGTTTCTAAGTTCAGCCTTCGATGTACTGATCGGGAGTGTTTGGGAATGACAGGTGTCTTGGTGTTCTGATACATAAAGCATGATCTCCCTTTGGGCTTCACCTATCTAGGGGTGGTATTTGAAGCTAAGAGAATTAACTTGAAAAGCACTTGTTACCTAGAGATCTCCACATACCATATGTAGAGAAAAGCCTCTTTTCATCTTATCATTGACCCCAAGACCTTGTCTTGTTTCTGCTCCAGTTATTCAAGTTGTTTTAAGAGAGATGTAAAGAAAGAAAGGGAAACCCTGGTGCTGTAGTGGTTAAGTGCTATGGCTGTCCACCAGAAGGCTGGCAGTTCAAATCTGCCACATTCTCCTTGAAAACTCTATAGGGCAGTTCTACTCTATCTACAGGGTCGCTATGAGTCAGAGTCAACTGGCTGCCAGTTTTGTTTAAAGATTAAAAAATTCTTCATGCAATTGAAAATGCAAACAACATAGATGCCCTGGGATGAAGGGGCAGAGGTCAATCATGCATCTGGATAGAAATGCATGTTAACAGTGATGGGAGGTGGAAATTGGGAAGCGTTTGGGTTAAGTCAGAGGCAAACACTTGTGTCTGGATGACCATGAATGTGGTGAGCTCCGGGAGAGCAGCTCTGACGAGGGGAAAGAATGGATTGAAGTGAGGATTTGTGATCTCACAATGAGCTGGTGAGATAATTCTCAAAGGTTCTGGGGACAGGAAAGAAGAGTGTTCTGTTGTATAGACAGAAAGTGGAAATTGGAATATGATGAGAAAGAAATGGAAAAAAATGAATTTAAATTTAACTTGAGCAACTCAGCTCCTTTGTAAACTCCTTTAGAACTGGGTCTTCTACTGCCTCTTTTTTCAAAATGCCTGAGAGAGTGTTCTGAACAGAGTGGAGGCTCTTTTCTCACATCGCGTAAGATTTCCGGGCAGGGGATTTACATGATTAAAATGATAATACAGCCTTTCTGAAAAAACTACCTGTCACATGATTCAAACATTGTGATAGCCTGGAAGAGGTGGAACTAGAGAGAGAGTAGGAAAAACCAGTTATTGCCAGGAAGTGAGGAATAAAGGAGAACAAATGGATAGGTGGTTACAGGACAATTTTAGGACAGTAAAACTATTCTGCCTGATACATGTGATGGTAGACAGAAGCCGTTAAGCTCTTGTCCCAATCCACAGGACTGTGCAAACGAGTGGACAATAATGTACACTATGAAGTTAGTTAACAACAGAGTATCAACACTGATTCATCATCTGTAAGGAAGATGCAAGATGGGAACAGCAGCAGACATTGTATGTGTAGTGGGGGGTGAGAGGGAAAAGTTTCTGCAGATCTTTCTGGACACCTAAAACTTTTCTAAAGAATACAACATATTACAATTAATGAATTAAGTCAGTAATTACTTTTTAAATGTTAACTGAGGGGGCATGACAGTGCACTGGAACGTACAGGTGGGGCCCGGATAAGTATAATAAACGTAGATATACTTATCAGAAGAAAACTACCACCAGATGCTACATTATAAGCAAAATGTAAGATTTTGTCCCAGAGGATACCGTCATCTTGGGATTCTGTGTGTTTAGATTGTTTATATGCAAACTCAGTCACAGAACTCTGCACTTATTAGAGCCTGACCACTATACTTGAGGATAAGAGAATAATCTAAACCTATTCAGACCCAGGAAACCCTGGTGGCATGTGGGTTAAGTGCCAAGTCTGCTAACCAAAAAGTTGGCAGTTTGAATCTGCCAGGTGCTCCTTGGAAGCCCTACTGGGCGGTTCCATCCTGTCCTATGTGTTTGCTGTGAGTAGGAATCAATTCGAAGGCAGGGGGGTTTATTTAGACTTGACATGTAGAATCAGTCTCAGAGGACAAGCCCAGAGGTCAGAAAGCTCAGTCATTAGGCTTTCCTTATCACTTGGCTTGGCTTTATCATTGAGCTCTCTGTATGAGTCCACGGATGTTGCAAACATTTAAACACTCTAACAACTAGCCAAGGGTTCGCGGTTTGAATGCACCCAGAGCAGCAGCCTCTGGGGACAGACATGGCTGTCGGCTTGCAAAAGGTCACAGCCTGGAAAACTGTATGGAGCAGTTCTACTCCTCACAAGTGGGGTCAGCATGAGTCCAGGTGGACTCTAGGGCAAGCAACAACAACAGGCTTTTGGCAATTACCCCCAACCTCAGGTTAAATATCAGTTGTATTCCCCCAGTTCCTAGTTTATATGTCTCTCACTTCTGTAAATAAATTCCCATTTAGCCTATTCTATGGATAGAAAAAGGACCTTTGCAGGTAAATCACACTTTTGTACCTCATCAAGGCTAATAATGTTAGTTGATTAGAATATTACATTTAAATAAACTAATTAGTTATCACCTGGAATAATTTGTTAAGATTATAGAAAATCATGTGTTGCCCTCTTGTTTCCATTTATTAAGCCTCAAAAATACTTACTTCCTTTCCATCAAGTTTGCATTTTTGGAAAGTTTGTATGTTCCATGTATACACATGTTTAAAGTTAAGGTAATTAAAAAAAAAAAACAAAAACAAAACATTCTGCAGAATCAATTCTGACTCCTAGGGACCCTATAAAAAACAAAAAACAAACCCATTGCCATCAAACCAATACCGACTCATAGTGACCCTATAGTACAGAGAAAAATTGTCCCATAGGGTTTCCAAGGAGCAGCTGGTGGATTTAAATTGCTTACCGTTTAGTTAGCAGATGAGCACTTCATCAGTGCACCACCGTGGGTCCATAAACCAAAACCAAATTTTGACTCACAGTAACCCTATAGGACAGAGTACATTTTCCAAGCAGTGCTAGGTGGATTCGAGCTGCTAATCTTTCGGTTAATAGCCGTAGCAGTTAACCACTACCCCAGGGCATAGGAGGAGGAAAAAACTGCCATCACCCGTACCATAACCTATCATATATAGCTTCTTGTTATTTTGTTTTAACTGAATCTGTTATCAGTTTAAGCCAGAACTTGGATTTTATTATAGGGGGAGAGAGGGAGGAGTATGAATATAATGATACAACGTGCTGGTGTGACCACGGTCTACTATTTTCGTGAGTGGATGGTTAATGATGCTTCTATAGGACTTAGTGTAGGCCACTGTCCTTACACAAGTCACTTGGCAGGAGCTTGTCTCCCCTCCACCGGTTGCTGGGGCAACTTGAGTATCTCTTGCATCCTTTTGCCTTTTTTTGCTAATACATGTTTCTAGGCAGAGGGTGTGTGTATGTGTGTGTGCACAGCACATTTTCACATGCTTTAATCTTACCCACATTTATTTGTTTGTTTTTTGTTTTTTCCCCTGTTGTATCTTGCAGGCTACTAACGGTATTTGGACCTGGTCAATTTTTTGACAGAAGCCAGGCTGGCCTCTCTTGGGCTTTCTAGGATTATCTACTACCTGTCGAGACACATGATGCCTTAGGACTGTGTGGCAAAAGTACAAATCATATAAAAGAAATGATTCTGATTCTATCTCAAACTACAAACCTTGTATTTAACTGCAAACCAGAATGCGTGTTTTGTCTTGAAAAAACGTACTCCCCATTAAAAGTGCTTTAGATGTGACCCAGGCTCTCATTAATGTCTTCCAAGGTGTGACTGTGGAACTGGAAGTCAAAGAAATTTTTTCTAGTTCTGTCTCTGTCACTTTCTAGCTAGTTAGTTTGGGACATTGTTGGCTAACATTTCTGGGTCACAGTGATGTATTAAACAAACATTTGTGTAGGGTTCACTCTACATCAATTTTTGTGAAGGCAAGTAAAAATAAAACCAATGCGGGAAAAAATATTAACAGCTCCCTGACCCAGAGGAACTCATAGCTTGTAACAGAAGCAGAAGTAAAAACAAGTGTGATCAGCTGACATCAACCTCTGTCACTGTGGCATGCGCAGGTCAGGGATCCCTGCGCCAGATGGCCAGAACACACCGATTCTTCTTCTTTTTTTTTCTGTAATGGAAGAGGAACAAAGACCTGTGCTAGAGCTACAGGAAAAGATAGGAGAGCATAAAGAAACACAGAGAAGCTGGGCTGTCCGGACATCTGGTCCTCAAGAGCACAGAGGCTGGATTTGAACTGCAACTTTAAACACTGCAAGAAACGAAAGTGGACGAAGCTGCTTTCACTTCGGAGCAAAACCAGTTTTGTCACGTTTCTAGTTTTGCAGTTGAAGGCTGCCCTGGATTGCTGTACCCCAAAGAGAAAATCATTCTCAGGGAAGAGGGAGCTTTCCCAGCAGGCAGAGCAAATATGCAAGGTACTCATTAGATCCGACACACACCCATCAGACAGATAAGGTCACCAGCAAAGACCTCAGACTGAGGCAGCAAAGTATGGGGGACAGATCCTCACACTCCTATGACATCCACGGTATTTAGAGATGTGTGAAATGGCTTTACGGGCAGGTTTGGGAACTGCATTCATGAATGTGGAGGGAATTGAGGTAGCAGAATGAGTATTATTGCTAACATAACCTCAGAGTGTATGGAGTCTGAGTGGGAATGTCCAGGTTATATACAAATCGTAATTAAAATAGACAGGTATTTAATGAGTGCATGTACAATTTGCTCTGATGGCACAGAGAGAGAACGGGATTCCTCATGGAAGGAAATTTCTATAGAAAAGATAATTGAGTACTTTCCTAAAGGGAGAATAAAATATTTCCAACAGGTAAAGAGGAAAAGTGTATTTCAGGGGACCATAATACTGAGAAAATTTATCAATTAAGGATGCAATTAGTTTAGCAAAACTAAACAATAGTAGCTTAAATTAAGAAAAGTTTAAGGAAGGTAACAAAAAAGTTCAAAATAGGTAATTGCCAGACATGGTTCAAGGGATCACTGATACCTCTCCTTCCTGGTTGCAAGATAGCCACAGGAGCATGAGCCATGACATCTATATTTCAGGCAAGTGGAAAAGGGAAGATTAGGTGTCCACGACAGACCTGTCACTGTGTCTGAAGAGACAGGGCTTTGTCAGAACTGCCTCCCACTTCTGTCTTCAAATAGATCTCATTGGCATAGATGGTGTCACGTGTCCAGCCTTCCCAGCACTGTCTCCCTTCCCCTAGGTCCAGGAGAGTCTGGCAAAGTAAATAGTTACCTGAGAACTCTGCTGTGTTTATAAAATCCCACAGATGACTAAAAGTAACAGTACAAATTCTTTTTAGGTGTGAGGTCTATGGGATGGATAGTGGCACAAAGTTCAAAAAGAGTGCTGGAAGTAAAATTGTGGTCTGATTCTGAAAGCCTCTTCGGACCATATTTGTAAGTCATTTTTCTATATGCCTTCAAAACAAGGAATAAACTAATTTAAGTTCCATATCAACAACATCTACACAGCTTGCTAAGCGACATTGGGTACATTCTTCAAACTACCTGCACACTTTTGATATATCCGTTCTGGTTTTTCTAGTTCCATTAACCTAGCTTCTCAGGGCCCCTTACATTCTCATCTTTATTTTAAAGCAATTGTTAATGGTTTAGTCAAAGAGACGTATTTTAAAAAACAATAGACAGTGTGAGCTTTATTTCTTTTTAAATAATAATTTATTGTGTTTTATATGAAAGTCTACACAACCAACAAGGTTCTTAAGAATTTATACACAAATTGTTCCATAACATTAGTTACACTTTACACAATGCCTCATTCTTCTCATTATTTCTATTCTGTTTGTCCTGTTCCCATAGATCTCGCCGCCTTCCTCTCCTTGCTTTGTCATCTTTGTTTTTGTATAAATATTGATCATTTTTTTCTGTATAGTTGATTGTTTCAGGGAACACAATATTTTTTATTTCATAAACAGGTTTATTATTTGACTTAAAAGTGACCTTCAGGTGTCAGTTCATCACAAAGGTCAAAAGCTATCACAGGTGATAGTCTCAGGGGGTCCTCTAGTCTTTATCAGTCCAGGGGGTCTGGTTTTTTTCAGGATTTATTC
Organism: Heterohyrax brucei; assembly: GCA_028571685.1. Taxonomy (NCBI): domain Eukaryota; kingdom Metazoa; phylum Chordata; class Mammalia; order Hyracoidea; family Procaviidae; genus Heterohyrax; species Heterohyrax brucei. The sequence continues at coordinate 99,941,012 of CM053148.1, forward strand.
TCTCCAGGACCTTCTGTTATGTCAGAATAGCAGTGGTAGCTGGGCACCATCTAGTTTTCATCTCAGATTAGAAGAGCCTGTGATTTGTATAGGCTATTACTCATGAACTAGTTTTTTTGCTGAGCTTGTGATTTCCTTCATTCCCTTGAATGCCCCATGATTAGAAACCTACATGTATCTTAGGTGGCAACTGGACAGCTTTTAAGACCCCAAACAGTACTTACCAAACTGGGATGTAGCATATTATTTTTGTGAGCTATTTTATGCCAATAGATTAAAGTAGTTCCTCAAGACTATAATCCTAAAACTTTTAATCCAGTAAACCAATCCAGTGAATAGTTTAGATACGTCTAGGAAGCCTTTGTAACTGTGCCTTCTATGTGCTTAGTTACATATATACGAATATACATGCAGCACACACATATGTGTATATACGAGCATGTCTATAGGTGCATCTATACATGTATGTGTGGTGTCATGGACTGAACTGTGTCCCCCAAAAAATACAGGTAGTAAGTTGGCTGGGCCAGGATTCCCTGTGTTTTGTGATTGTCCTCCAGTTTGTGATTTCCTGATGCTGTAAATCCTAATCTCTGCCTGTGGTTAACAGAGTGGATTGTGTTAGAAAGGATTAGGGAGGAACTATAAATCTCTTCATAGGATCACCTCTCTACTCCACTGTAAAGGGAGTTTCACTGGAGTATGACTGGCACCACCCTTTACCCTTAAATCCTACAAGAGATAAAAGGAAATGGAAGGAAGCAGAGAACTGGGACCCTCATGCCATCAAGATAGCAGCATTGGGAGAAGAGCTTGTCCTTCAGACCTGAGGTTCCTGTGCCGAGATGCTCCCTGACCAAAGAATGATGTGACACAAGGACATGCCTCCAGACCTGACGGAGAGAAAGCGCTTCCTCTGGAGTGGACAGTCTGAATTCGGACTTGTAACCTGGTGCATTATGTAAGAGTAAACTTTCCTTTGTTAAAACCATCTACTCATGGTGTTTCTGTTAGAGCAGCACTAGCTGACTAAAACTTGAAGTTACTCGTGTAGTCTTCCTATACACATAAATGCATCCATATCTACTTATGTAACTACACATATTTTAAGACTGTTGTTACCAGCATTGTAAAACTGTACATGCTCAGACAATTAATGCTACAAAGCTGATTGCTGTAAATGTTACATACCTCATTGCTGAGCATCGTTACGTTATGGTCACCTTTGAAGTCCTCCCCTTGGGAAGCTATGTACCGACTCCAGTGCCTCATCCACCCTTCAGAGCAATATTAGAACTCTTTTTCTGGAATGGCCATCAGAACTGTGGTGCTTATTCATGTCGCTGTTCTTATATCTCTTGAATATATACCTAGGAGTAGGATTGCTAGATCATGAGATATTTCTATTTCTGGATTTTTGAGGATGCATCCTACCATTTTCCCTACTGGTTTTACCATTTTACTCTTACTAATTCTATGTGTTCTCTATATTTGAACTTTAACACTACTCTATCAAGTCACACACTTGTTTCTTGCTCCAGTACCCCTAAAACTCAGTAAATTGAGAACATAGGTCCTTCCTCTTCCTTTTGCATCACTGTTACCGCTGGGACTCAGGCTCCGTGAAGACTGATAGGACAGGCAGAGTCTACACAAGGGGATGTTGCAGTTGTTAGCTGCCCTGGAGGTAACATCAACTCATGGTGACCTTGGTGACCTCCTCTGTAACAGAATGAAACTTGGCTTGGCCCTGCGCCATCCTCATTGCTGTTGGCATGTCTGAGCCCATTGTCGCAGCCACTGTGTTAATCCATGACTTGGAGGGTTTTCTTCATTTCTGATGACCCTCTACTTAACCAAACACGATGTCATTTTCTAGCAATTTCTTTTCCTGATGACGTGTCCAAAGTAAGCATGATGATATATCTCTCCACCGTCTCTTTTAAGGAACATTATGGCTGTACTTCTTCCAAAACAGATTTATTTGTTTTTCTGGTGGCGCATGGTATATTCAATATTGTTCACACTCAAAAGAATAGCCACTGAAATTTCATCAAGGAGGAGCGATGAAATGAGCAAGAGAAAGGAGGCAGGAGATTTTTTTCAAGTCCTGATGGTCACAGATTAGCTGTATGGCCTGATGCAGCTCGATCAGTATACTCATTTCATCAAGGATAAGCTAAAACAGTGGATCTAACTAGTAAAATTTTCAAGATTCTTATCATTCTATGATTGTTTTTAATTTATTTCTCTTATCTCCTCCAAGCATGCATATACCAAGACTGTATTATTTTAAGGACTGGTAAAAATGACATTTAATAGGAGAAAATCACAGCAAAAAGAAACTTCCATTTGGGAGGATAAACATGAATATCTAACCTAGCTAGGTTTACAGTCTTCTTTGCAGCTAATAAGTTCTGCCGTAAAGGAACCCGTTAAATCATGCGGTTACTTTGAGGTCCTACATTTCTATGAAGTCACACTTTTTCATTTTGTTACTGAAAGTTTTGAAATCTTGAACTTCCAGGTAGTTTTCTTATTTCTTTCAGTGGACATTTCTCTCATTAAGTTTAAAACTACAACCTTCATGTTTCTGTATAGTCACAAATATCTTTAAATGTTTTTAGGCGTGACTGTGTTTCTAGGAATGAGCAGGTTTTACAACTGGGTTCAGAGAATAACAACCACTCTGTCATTTATTGATAAGAAGCTCTTGACAAGCAGGACATGAAGGCATCCTCTGGAGACACATGCAAAGCTGGACTACCCTCCTGGCATTCGGGCTCTATTGTTTATTCCTCTGATCACAACATTTCCTTTATTAAAAGTAAGCAAGGTTTTCCAGAAGATATTCGCCACTGTTGTGGGTGAGATCAACCCACTTGTCAACCAAACTGATCGGGACATTTAGAGGGAAAGTTTTCAGTAGCAGGGAGCAAATGTTCACGGAGGAAGGAAGTCTTTATTACTGTGAGTGTAGCACATTCTGTCATTACAAGAGAGCTGTGACATTTTTCTAACTGGATTGCATCTGCACTTTCAAAAAACAGACAACTAGACTCTCACTGGAGATAATAGGATCTGGGACTGCAAAGCCTTCATATTTTATTAGGGCTACATTGATTCCATTTCTTTAAGTCACTGGAGTGTTATTTCACATTCCAGTGTCTGCATAACTGTATTGCTTTTGTTTCTGAGTTCCATTTAAAATTCCCTGACATATCAAGGCTAGTGAATGTCAGCGAAGATAAGTATCAACATGTAATAACTCCAAACTACAAGAATGTGTGGCTTGAAAACACTTAAATGAGCAGGTCTTTCTGTAATAAGTGGGAGCCTAGGGAGGACAAATTAACTCCAACCACTCTGTGTGTGCATCGGATTTAATTTGCGTTTTGACCGCACATAGACATAGACATTCATCACAGAGGGTCAAGAAACTGGTGTGTTCCAATGAATAATAAGGTTACACACACCAAATGAGAGGCCAGTGGCCCACATCACAGAGCGTGATGCGGGATACGTATATCAACTGGCTTCAAAATCACTTAAGAAGTAGGGAAAGCATGTAACTTGAATTGGAACCACCAGAAAATACTGCAAGAACAACTTAATTTAGAAACCTGCTTAGAACTCTATTCTGGATATCTATTGTTGCATAACAAAGCACAGCAAACTTACCAGCTTTAAGAAATAATTTTTTATTACCTTTACTGGTTAAGTAAAGACACTGAAGTCCATTGTAATCAGTCCTAGATACTTCTGAAATCCTCATTAGCTGGATGTACAAGAAATCTTCTTTAATCATAGGTCTACCATCTTTCTGGCACAGCTTCAGTCTGCCTATAAATCTTTCTCTCCATTGCCCCTCTTCACATGGTTAGCTTGGGCCTCCTCAGAACATGACAGCCTCAGAGAGATGGACTTCTGATGTGGCAGTTGGATATCCCCATGAAAGTGTTCCAAGAGATCAAATGCTACAAGAGTTTTATTCATGACCAAGCCTCAGAGCTAGGTGTATTATTCAGCCACATACTATTTCTTACAAGTGAATCAGAGGCTCAGCCCAGATTCAAGGGAAGGGAACTATATAGGCATACAAATACTGGGAGGCTTTTTGTTTGAGGCCCATGTTTTTCAGTAGCTACCAGAATTTTGAACACTGCTTCCAGGGGTGTTGATTGTAGAACCAAGTAAAATGAAATCCTTGACAACCTCCAATCCTTTCTCCATTTATCATGATGCTGCTTACTGGTCCAGTTGTGAGGATGCTTGTTTTCTTGAAGTTGAAGTACAATCCATATTGAAGACTGTAGCTTTTGATCTTCGTCAGTAAGTGTTTCAAATTCTCTTCACCTCTAGCAAGCAAGTGCATTGTATGCGTGTGAAAGCTGGACGAGTAGGGAAGACAGAAGAAGAACCGATGCCTTTGAATTATGGTGTTGAAAAAGAATATTGAATGTACTATGGACTGCCAAAAGAGCAAACAGATCTGTTCTGGAAGAGGTATAACCAGAGTGCTCCTTGAAAGCAGAGATGGCAAGACTGCATCTTACTTTAGGCATGTTGTGAGGAGGGATCAGTCCCTGGTAAATGACATCATGTTTGGTAGAATGGAGGGTCAGTGAAAAAGATGAAGACCTTTAATGAGATAGATTGACACAGTGGTTGCAACAATGGGCTTAACCATGAAAGTGATTGTGGTCAAAGCACAAGACTGGGCAGTGTCCTGCTCTGTTGTGCACAGTGTTGCTATGAGTCAGAAACAACTTAATGGCACCTAACAACAACAACCCCAGAATCTTGTTAACTTACTAGCTGACCAGATCATTATAGCTTATAATATGCCATGCTCCATGTTCACCATTTCTAAGTGGATTTTCTCTTTTAATCTCTACAATAATCCAATAATGTTATCAAATTAATTTTGTATATCAGTTCATTTATTCAGTTACTTATTGGATATTAATTCTGTACCAGAATGCAGTAGACTGACTCCTAAGATAGCCTCCATCATCTCTGCCACATGATGTTAGTCACATGATTATGTTTCATTATATGTTAAAAAAGAGAAAAAGAAAAAGAATTTTTCAGATTTACTACACTTATTAATCAAGTATACTTAATATAGAAAGGCTGTCTAGGTGGACCTAATCTAGCACATAAACCCTTTAAAAGTGACATGTTTTCTCTAGTTTGTAGTACAAGAGAAAGTGAGAGAGATACAAAACAAATGGGGGATTTGACAGGCCATTGCTCGTTTTGAAGACAGAGAAAGCCATGTGTGAAGCCTGGAGAGAAGTCTTTAGAAACTGTCAGTAATTCCTGGTCAACAGTTAACAAGAAAATGGGGACTCCATTTCAGTCATATCACCACAAGGAACTGAATTCTGTTGACAACCTGAGTGAACTTTCAATTGGGTTCATCCTCAGTCTTCAGCTTAAGAGTTCAGCCCAGCTGCCACCTGGATTTCAGCCTTGTAAGACCCTAAACAGAGAACCCAGCTGAGCTTGTCTAAACTTCTGACCTATACAACTTTGAGTTAACAGACGAACTTTGTTTTAAGTTGTAAAGTTTGTAGTAATTTGTTATAGAGTAATAAAAAAAAAACTAATCTGGTAACTCTGAGACTTTTCTTGATGTCACATAGTTGCTTGGCCTCCATCCTTTCTGAGTCATATTTCCTACTCTCACATCAATATTTTTGATGAATTACATCTACTATATCACTCTCAATTAAATATTGTCTTACTCCAAGGCCCTGGCTGCTCTAATTCAACAAAATTATTAATAAAAGTATTCCTAGAAAACAACCAACTAGGACAGAATTCTACAATGGAGTCACTTTAGCACCAAATAGTGACATGGATGAGAATTTGGAGGTAAACTAGATACATAGCAACCCCTGGCACAAAGCAAAGTTACAGTTTCATCGTTCCTCTTTCACGGATCAAGGTGGTATAAAGTCAGAAGGGCATGTGTCTGTGACGGGGAAAGCATTCGTAGCTAGAATTCAAGGCTGACTGCTTTTTCTAGGAATTGATGTTCTGAAGAAAGAAAATGAAAAACTTAGGTCAACGACCAACTCAAGGCATGATGTGAAAGTGACAGTGCTTCTGTGGCGACACCTTTAGAGAACCCTGTCAATGAATTCAGAGAGTAGAGCATGCTAAGGATAAGGGCCAGAACTCAATAATGAGTTTAGCGGAACTAGAACAGTGCTGAATTTATAGCCTTGAAAAGTCTTTAGCTGTAAAGTCAGGAAAATAGTGGGATCCTAAGATCTGAGATGGACATTTGGGTGAATGTGGTTTTATACATTTAACCTAAGATTCTCTTGGGCCCTCTGTGTCTGCAGAAGTGGCTAGTTAGCAATACTTGATGATAGCAGCCTCTACTTCCCTAAACAACAACAACAAAAATCACTGAGATGTCTCCTTTTGCTGAAACTTACCTATAGGATATCCTTCCTGTCTAGGATACCCATAACTAGGATCAAGTCTTAACATGACCCAACTGGGGAAATACTGACTCTGCTAAGAGACAATAGAGATTATTCACCAAGGACCTTGCCAGTGTGTACTAGCTGGAACCAAGAAAACCTTAGTAGGTATTTTAGCCAGCTAGTGCTGCTCTAACGGAAATACCACAGAGTGGATGGCTTTAACAAAGGAAGGTTTATTCTTACACCGTCTGGCAGGCTACAAGTCCAGATTCAGGATGTCCGCTCCAGGGGAAGGCTTTTCTCCTTGTCGGCTCTGGAGGAAAATCCATTATTGCATCAGTGTTTGTCCAGAGAGCATCTTAGCATAGGAATTTCAGGTCTGAAGGACGCACTCTTCTCCTGGTGCTGTTTTCTTGATGGTGTGAGGTTCCCAGTTCTCTGCTTGCTTCCCTTTCCTTTGGTCTCTTGCAAGATGAAAGAATTAAGGGTGGTATAAGACACAACTCCAGGGAAACTCCCATCACAGTGGAGCAGGGAGGTGATCTTCTGAAGGGATTTACAGACTCACTCTAATCGTTTAACATACAGCACAGGAAAACCACAAAATGGAGGACAATCACAAAATATTGGGAGTCATGGCCCAGCCACATGGCTACACATATTTTTGGGGAGACAAAATTCAATCCATGATGTCTGGCATGAATCTTGATAGCACTGGACTAAGCAAGTTGAAGATAAGGCCCAATCAGGAGTGTGTAATGGTAGGGAGGCACTCGTCCGTAATTTCAATAATACACCAGCAAGGGTTTGATAATATGTTGCTGGAATGGCTTCTAGGAAGAAGGTTGGAAATAACAATAATCCAAGTTAAATTAGCAGAAATGACAACAGTTCTTTGGCAGAGTGCTAGGAAAGAACAAAAATGTTCAGAGAAGTGATTATATAAGAATAGTTCTATTATGTCAGAACTTAGAACCCACCAGAGAAGTATGTTCCCTGGAAAAGCCCAAAGGTTACCTCTTTTACTAAGAAAAGCACTTAGTGAGAGAGGAATGAACAGCAGAAAACTTAAGTAAGAAAGTAGTAACTGTCTATTCTAGTACAAAATTGTTGCTAGGAAATGTCATTGTGAAACTGTACACCCTGTTGTTATGGGTATGATAAAATTACAGAATAGTAGAGGCCGAGAAGCAGCATTTAACTACTGAACAGGAGGTTAGACAATTAAGTCCTCAAAGTTTATTGTTCTAAGTACTACATATCTTATTGCTGAGTATCACTACAGTCGCCTCTGAAGTATGCCCCTTGGGAAGTTATACACTGATGCCAACATGTAGTCCACCCTTCAAAGAAAATTTGGAACTCTTTCTGGAATGGCTATTACACGTGGTGGCAAGTTTAAGAACTAATTGTATAGTTGTCTGTGAGGGAGTCTTCAGCCAGTGAACAAATAAATATTGGAACACCCTCCTTGCTCACCTTATCTGGCCCAGTGACTATTTTCTTTACCCAAAGATAAAGGAAATACTGAAAGAAAGAAATGTTACTTAAATACTACATATATTAAATATACCAACACATGCATTTCTAACTTTATCCCATCTCAATCCATTAAAGAGGAAACATGACAACTGTAACGTTGCTTTGGGCCAGGAGTTGCTATATACCTAGTTTCCCTCGTAAATGTCATGCAAGTCACCATCTAGACACTAAAGTGACTTCATTGTAGAATTCTGTCCTGGTTGTTTGTTTTCCAGGAATACTTTTATTAATAATATTTCTTTTGATGACATTCACCACATCAAGGTAATACAACAACAGCTCTGGTGCCCATTCTAGAGAAAAGAGTTCCAAAATTGCTTTGAAGGGCAGACTAGGTGCTATCATTGGTTCATAGCTTCCCAAGGGGAGTATATCGCAGGTGATCATAGCGATATTCAGCAATGAAGTGTGTAGTACTTTTTCTAGGATGAGTTTGTGAGTTTGTGAGTTTATTTGCCATTATAGTTAATAAGACTGGAACAGAAAACAGGGGCTCTGATCCACAGGGATCAATGGTGATGGCTATTACACCATGGTCTTCCCAGAAACCTAAAGAATTGGCAATCAGCAAAGTGTAGCTTAGTAAGTACATAACCAAAAAGGATGAAAGACTTGATATTAACTACCCAGTGAAAAATCATTATGCTTCATCCAGGGTTCAGATATAAACTTGTTTGAGGAGGTGGGTACAATTTAGGAAGGATCCCGCAGCATTACACTTACATGCAGCAGTAATTCGTCTCCTCTTTCCCCAATGGGATCTATGTGCCTAGGGGAGTGAAGAAGCTCTAGGATAGAGGAATCCACAGAATTTTCAAGAGTTGGTGTATTGAAGTTTCAAGTTAACATTAATATCAAAGTTATCCATTAATGTGGGATGACACACGATAAATGGAGTCCTTGGTAACGTCGAGAGGAAATGTAGACTCATGTTGTGATCATTTCCCCAGACTATGAATTCATAAATGAAATTAATGTACTTAACAGCTGCCAAAAACTTCAGGCTGTATTTTTTTTTTTTTTTTGACCAGCAGAATAGTAAAGATCAAGTGAGAATCAACTGACACACCTCACCCAGTGTAAGCTTCCAAGTCTTGAAGGAAGAGTGGTTGTAGTACCCATCATATAACTATTTAATTTGCCATTCTTTCCCTACAAAATCATGTGGATCATAGCAGAGAACAGCTGACTACTGCAGACTTTTCCAACGGACAGCCCAACTTACCTCTGCTATTCCTGACTGACATCCTTACTAGAATTACTGTATACACATATCTGATACTTTTATGCAGTTATCGATTTATTAAATGCAGTATTTTTCAATACTGTCAGAATAGAGATTCAATATAATTTGCATTTACTTGGAACAGATACTAGTATACATCATCAGTCTTCATCAGGGCTAGTTTGACTTTTCTGCTGTGTATCACAGTAGAGTGCAAAGGGATCTTGCTTATCTGGCCATTCATACTATATCATAAGCCGGTTCTGAAGTGGTTCTGGAAGACAGAGACAAGAAGCACTATTTCCAGTGGTGAAAACTTTGTGCAGAAGATCTGTTTGTCCAGCTTATGGTGAGGAAGAAATGGTCTGAGACTGGGACTCCTGGACTGTGGTAAATGGCTTAGCTGGTTGGTTAGTTATAGCTTGGACGCAGCAAGAAGAGGAAGTCAAGAACAAAGGACTATGAATGGACCTATGGGAGTGGGCTCAGAGTGTGCATATCTTCCTACTGTACACAGAAATCATGCAGAGTAGAGGAGGCAATAAACAACAAATGAAAAGGATGCCTCATCCAGTATGTGTTCGCTACATCCTGCATACTTGCCTGCTGATGCTCAAACACTAGACCCCTAAATTAATTTGTCATTTTGAAAGACATGGTGGCTATAAACAAGCACAGCAGCATGAACTCACTTTAACAAGGCTGGTACAGGTTCTGCCATCGCTGAATACCTGACTTGTCAGCAAGAGAGATTGATGCTGGGCACTTCATATGTTATCAGCTCTCAAGGAGACCAATCAGCTGCTTGATGGTAAATTGATTACATCAGACCTGATTTAGCCTGGGGTGCCAGTGATTGACAGATCTTCTGGCATGTGTTTGCCTTTCCTGCCCTTAGATACTGCCTTGGTCAATATCTAATGGCTTACAGCGTGTCTGATTTTCTAACATTTTATCTTGTATAAGGTTGCGTTGGACTCTGTGAAAACACTGGGATATTCTTAATGCTCCAATGCCTTGTTTAAATTGTGAACAGATCACAGTGACTAAGACCAGAAACAAGGGACTCAATGACTTTAGGCATAAAGACCTGGTCACCCCACCATTTAATATATCCCAAACAATAGAAGTGTTAGCTAAAGGTGGGAAAAAATTTAGAAAAATTTATACACGAGATAAATGATGAATATCTTCTAAGCTTCAGAACAAGTTACATCAATGAAGGCTATGCTCCGCTGACTAAACCCTCCTTGGAGAGCCTTTATGCTTTTCTAGAAATTGTTGCCAGCTACTATCCTGCAGAATTAGAACAGTGAAAGCAGTGTGAAAGGTGAATGGATCTGAACGCTGAAACAGGAGAGTAGTAACACTGTCTATCCTTAACACATATGCGTCATGATTGTGTTACCAATTCCATTCACTCTGCTTCCAAAAGGCAAAACCTGCATGTCTTGGCCACAAGACCTGTATTCAGTACAAGGATATTGAAATTCTACCTGCACAGGTAGAGTTGGAAATTGGTACAATTCTATTCTCTCCAGGACAATAATGATATAAATGTATGAATTAAACTCACGAACTTGTCACCACACACTTACATTGGCAGCACTGCACAAACAACTCAGTAAGATTTCATAACCTCGGCATATTGGTGTCTCCCAGCTGTGTTTGTGGCTATGTGTGGCAGTGCCTTGCTGAGTGGCATTCATTATTGCTGTGGCATGTTTTTGCGTGCTGTCACAAGAATGTCAGAACTTGTAGAGCAAAGAACATTAAATATCTTGTTAAACTTATTGAGAGCTGAAGTGAAATCAGGGACGTGTAGCCTAAGTTTGTGTAGATAATGCCATGAAGAAAATGGCAGTGTACAAATGGATTAAACATTTTTCTGAGGGGAAAGAAAGTGTCACTGAGGAAGAAAGTTCAGGACAACTGGCAATGAGAACTGATGAAAACATTACAAAAATTCATACAATTCTGTGTTAAAATTGTCAGCTGTCTATGAGAAGCATAGCAGATCGTACTACACATCAACAGAGAAACAAGGAAGTCTTAACTGAAAATCTTAGCATGAGAAAGGTGTGTGCAAAAATGATCCTGAAGGAGCTCACAGATGAACAAAGGCAAAGGAGAGCTGAAGTTTGCCATGACCTTTTGGAGAGGCAAGACAATATTTTGAGTCATGTTATTACTAGTGCTGAAACATGGATGTACCATTACGACCCTGAAACAAAGCACCAAAATGAACAATGGAAGTTAGCCAATTGTCCATAACCAAAAGGTTCCATCAGTCCAAGTCAAGAGTCAAAATGATGTTGCTAACCTTTTTCGATATCAGAAGGATTGCTCATTATGAATTTGCACCAACTGGACAAACAGTTCACCAAGTTTACTATTTCGAAGTGCAGTGCTCAAAAGGCTATATGAAAAAGTTACGTGAAAACAACCTTAACTTTTCACCAACACCTCGTGGCTCTTGCAGTATGGCAACACACCAGCTCACACAGTGCTGTCAGTGAGGGAGATTTTAGACACTAAATAAATAACGATTGGAACACCCTACCTACTCATCTGGTCTGGTCCCCAGTGACTTTTTTCTTTACCTGAAGATAAAGGAAATATTGAAAGGAAGACATTTTGATGACATCCAGTGCATCAAGCATAATACAATGACAGCTTTTATGGCCATTTCAGAAAAAGAGTCTCAAAATTGCTTTGAAAGGTAGACAAATGCTGGCAGTGCTGCATACCTTCCTAACAGGGGTACTTCAAAGGTGACCTTAGTGATATTAGTAATGAGGTATGTACCACTTTTTCTAGGATTAGTCCATGAACTTGTCAGACCTCATACTCCAACCTCCTCCTTGAGTGAGACAATTCTGACATACGATGTATACTGTCTATAGACAAAACTTCTGGAACAGAGCCAAAGTTACTACCTGTTGGACTTCGCTTACTATATCTATGCTTGGCTTTATTCTCAGTACACATTCCCTTGAATCCTAGACATTTTTCTCCCCGTCCTATTATGTAGAAATAATTTCAACACCTTGTTCAGGGTCAATTAGCTCTGACAACATGGTTATAGTGAAAACCCAAAGATGAAAAGTAGTTAAGGTTTCATGCTGAACAAAATAGAATGAATGCCACTGCAGAGTTTGGAGCACAGGAATGACATGATTTTATCTGGAGCGTTAAATAAGCTAAACAATGTGTCAAGATTCTACAGGACAAGAATTGAATCAGGGACACTCACAAGGAGATTCTTGCAGGTATGAGATGATGATAGCTTGGATAAGGGAGATCTCACTGAAGCTGGTAAAAAGTAGTCAGACTCTGGATATATTTGCTGATTAATTGGATATTCCAATCTGCTCCCCTCTCAAAAAAACCCATTATCATCAAGTCAGTTCTGACTCACAGAGACTATGGGGTAAAGCAAAAGTGCTCCAAAGAGTTATCAAGGAGCAGCTGGTGGATTCAAACTGTCATCAGATATACACATAGAAAAAAAGAAAAATATCAACAACATTCACCAAATTGTGATCTATATAAATGGAAGAAGGTAATTGTCATTTACTGAGGAGAAGATAAAGACAAAGATGTTTTAGAGCATATATACACAACTTGAGCTCAGCTAGCAGCGAGGCAACCTGAGTTGTATAAAATGATTTAAGATGTTTCTCCTTCCCCATTTAGATTAAAATCAGGATGACCCATAGCAAAGCACCTGTGGCCCCACCATATCTACACGTCTTTTCTGTTTACCAATTTACTATATTTCTTTTGTGAAGTCTCCTTTAAGAATGATCTCACACTCACACCTAGGCCTTGTTCGTCACTGTTTATCTTCCACACTTAGCAACTGCATTATGTTTAGAGCGCAGAGTCTGGATTCCAAGTGGATTCCACCACTCAGTGGTTCTACCATTAACTTTATTGGGTAGATAACACATAATTTTAGTTGCCCCACTGTGAAATAGGGATGATCACTGTTTCTATTATGAGGGATTAAATACACAAAATGCTAGAGTTAAAGGATTTAGCCTGTGATTTCCTTTGGATAGATTTTAAGGATAGAACTCAAACTCCACATCTAACTTGATTTCCATGGATGTGGACAAACAGACTGATTCATGGTGTGTACCACTTTTCACAATAAAAAAAAAAAAACCTACCACCATGGTGAATTTCAAACTCTCATGGTGTTGTCCATGAGAGTGGAATTGAAAAGAGATAGGAAACATCGTCTCTTGAGAGCAGATAGGAGCCAGCCACTGGATATGGCACAGTGCTTTACCCTTAATATTTGCTTGTATTAGCATCATTATTAGAATTAATATTCTTAAATATTTATCAAAACCATTAGGGTGCTTCCTCTATCCCATTATATACTTCCTGAAGATAAGAAGAAGGAATCCTGGAGGGACAGTGCTTAAGCACTCAGCTGCTAACCAAAGGTCAGTAGCTTGAACTCACCAGCCACTTCGAGGGAAAAACCTATGTCCACCTGTTTTCATAAAGACTGGGAAATCTACAGCACAATTCTACTCTGCTTTATAGTGTCACTCTGAGCCAGAACCAACTTGGTGGCAGAGGTTTTTTTGTTTGTTTTATGGCTTGGAAAACTTGAAAAGACATTCTAACTTTTTCTTTTCATCCTCCTTATATTTTCTGCACTAATAAAGACCTGGGTAGTATTGTCAGGTAACACTGGGTCAAGTTTGGGCTCAGAGCAATCCCACATGACAGAGCAGAACTACCCCCATGGTGTTCTTCGGGCTGTGAACTTTATGGGAGAAGACTGCGGGGTCTTTGTCCCACAGTGCCACTGGGTGAGTCTGAACCATCAACCTTTCTGTTAACCACCAAGTGCTTAACCACAGTGCCATCAGGGGCTTAGGATCTTGGATGTGACTTTCGTGTTGACCCCTGTCTCTCTCAAAGCTGAACTGGCTAGGTCATCTCTGTTGTGTCGCTGCCTATTATTTTGTCTCTAACCTCAGTCTCCTTTTCTGTGCTTCTTTTTTCTTTGAACAATACAAGATGAATGAGTAGACTGTTCACCATTTTAAAATAGAAAGAATATCAATCCTGAAATTTGGAGCAACACCAGAGAACTGGTTTTGGTAATACCTGAGACTCAACATCAGTTTCTAGAAGACAATGACCTGTAGATAACTGATAACAATAATGATGCGACGAAGAATACAAATAATGTATTACATTTCTTGTTGTTGTTCCATACTGTCCAACGGTTCTAACTCAAAGTAACTCATGTAAAATAGAGCAAAACACTGCTCAGTCCTTTGCCATCCTCACAAATGTTGTTATACTGTAGCCCATTCTTGTAGCCACCACTGTGTAAGTCCTTCTAGTTGAAGGTCTTCTGTATGTCACCCTCTACCAAGCATGACGTCATGATCTCTCCAGGTGTCACATATCATCACTCTTACTTGTAAGGAACATTACAGTTGTACTTTTTCCAAGACAGATTTGTTGGTCCTTTCAGCATTCTGTGGCACATTCAGTATTCTTCATCAACAACACAGTTCAAAGACTTCAGGTCTTCTTTAGTCTTTCCTATTCGTCATTCAGCTTTCACACGTGTATGATGCAACTGAAAATAGCATGGCTTGAGCCAGGTATGCCTTAGTCCTCAAACTCATAACTTTGTTTTTCAATACTTTAAAGAGGGCTTTCATGGCAGATTTTCCCAATGCAGCGTGTCTTTTGACTTCTTAACTGGTGCTTTCATGGGTGCTGGTTGTGGAGACGAGTGAAATGAAATCCTTGACAACTTCAATCTTTTCTCTATTTAACATGATGTAGCTTATTGGCCTACTTGTGAGGAATTTAGTTTTCTTTGTGTTGTGGTGTACTCCATACTGAAGACTGCGGTCTTTGATCTTCTTCAATTTCAGGCAGAAAGATTGTGTTATCTGCGTAATGTAGATTGTCAATGAGTCTTCCTCCAATTGTGATGCCCTGTTCTTCAGAGAGTCCAGCTTCTCAGATTATTTGCTCAGCAGTCATATGGAAAACATATGGTAAAAGGATATCAACCTGGTGCAGGCATTTCCTAACTTTAAGCCATCTGCCATCCCCTCATTCTATTAAAATGACTGCCTCTTGATCTATATGCAGGTTCCTCATGAGTACAGTTAAATGTTCTGGAATTGTCATTCTTCACAGTGTTATCCATTATTTGTTGTAATATGCCATAACCATATAAAAGAAATTGAATGACTTAAGAAACACTTGATTGTGGCACAGTTTTGGAAGCTGAATGTCTGAAATCAGGATGTTTCCAGACTCATGGTCATAGCTCAGAGTAGAACTGCCCCACAGAGTTTCCAAGAAGCACCTGGTGGATTTGGACTACCCACCTCTTGGTTAGCAGACTTAGCACTTAACCACCATGCCACCAGGGTTCCCAATTTAACTGATGGTACCTTCAAAGAACTGATTTCTAAAAAAGGTCATATTCAAGGGTACTAGTGATTAGGAATTTACCATCTCTTTTCATGGACACGAGTCTGTCTTTGACAGACAGCTTAGGTTGAGCATTTACTAGGAGACAGACATTTTACTGAGCATTTTCTCTCTTTCTTTAACTTAACTTCATGGAAACCTCATCGAATACATAGAGTTATCTGTTTTATAGAATTTAAAAGCAAAAGACACTTGGGGGATATATGTCAGAACCATTAATGATAAATGTGGGAGTCTGGCAATTCAAAGCCGCATTGTATTAGCTTGGGGTTAAGGAGTGTCTGGTATGGCTGCTAGGGGAATACGTTCTGGCTCAGCTGGGATTAACCCAGGAAATTTGGGTAGGCTGAATCTGCATGCAGAGGAAATCAGTGCGGGTGTAAAGAATTGAAGAAAATAGCGAACAGAAAGCAAAGCAGAGGATGATGGCACATGACAGAGATTCCAAAACAACACAAATATGAAGACTGCATGGATGACGACATACACCTAGCACATACTGAATACTTTTTCTAAGACATTTTTTTTGTGAATTTGGATTCCTTTTATTTTCACAGTATAACCCTGGTAACTTGTTGCCATTGAGTGGATTCCAACTCAGAGAGACCCTATAGGACAGAGTAGAATTGCCCCATAGAGTTCCCAAGAGTGTAAGCTTTTATGGGTGGAGATGGCTACCCTTTTCTCCCATGGAATAGTTGGTGGGGGCTCCAACAACTGATTTTTGTGTAGCAGCCTAGTGCTTTAACAATTGAGCCATGCAGGATCCTTTTGTAACCGCGATAAAAATCCAAAACCAGCCCCACTGTCATCAAGTTGATGCCAACTTATAGTGACATTATAGGACAAAGTAGAATTGTCCCACAGAGTTTACAAGGAGCACCTGATAGATTTGAACCTCTGACCTTTTGGTTAGTAGCTATAGCACTTAACCACTATGCCACCAGGTTTCCTTAACTCTGATAGGTAGGCATTATTCTTTCACTTCTGTCCCTCTTTCTCTCTTCTTCTGTCTCCTTATATCTTGTCTTTCTTTGTTTCTCTGGTTTCAGTGACTTAGTAAACCGCATGATAAGAAAAAAAGCCAGCAGCTGAACCCTAAACTTCTGACTTCAAGTCAGTGAACTCCATTTTACCCGCGCTACCACTTTGGAAAAGTATAATTTTTGTTGGGATCCATGAGCCAGGTAAGTGTGTGGTATGTGTAGAAAAGAAAAAAAGGAAGAAAGGAAGAGAGAGAGGAAAAGAGTGAGAAAGAAAGAGAAAGAGAGAAAAAGAGGAAGGAAGGAAGGGAGGGATGGAGGGAGGGAGGGAGGGAGGGAACGAGGGAGGGAGGGAGGAAAGAAGGGCAGATTATTGGATAAAAGCCAAACAGTGGAAACTAAAAAGGACCATTTTTAGTCTCACCAAAATGTTACTAATACACACAATCACTTCTTTCTATCATGTGACTGGGAAAATGTCACCATCTGTCACTCATATTCAAACAGCACTTGAAACTTTGGATGATTTCACAAATTCAGTGTATATATATTTGTTTGCATCTATCTTCCCTTAATGAGCACGCTTATCTCATCTCACGTCTTCACTTGTTACAGTAGTAGTATAAGCAATCCTGTGATACCTTTCTTAATTTGTGAAAGCCTTTGTGTGTTGAGTTCCTTGTTAGTCTTTAGATAATAATCTTCCTTATCTTCGTCAGGGTTGACACATTACAGAACTCATCCGCTACTGGGGATAGCTCTAGATGAAAGCACTAGTCTATAATTCAGGAATTACCATGTTGGCAACTTATGCCATCGGGATTTCACTATTACTTTCTTCCACTAGACTCTATCTCTAGTCCTTGCAGATTGGTAGCTGCTATATAAATGAATGGAAACCTTGGTAGTATAGTGGTTAAGGTCTATGGCTGCTAATCAAAAGTTTGTCAGTTGAAATCTACCAGGGGCTACTTGCATACCATGTGAAACAGTTCTACTCTGTTTTACAGGGTTACCAAGAATTGAAATCAACTTAATGGCAATAGGTTTTATGAATATGTAAATGAACATGAAAAATAATGAGATAATACAAAATAGATGAAGAATCACTTTTAAAAGAGATAGCAATTCATATCTCTATTTTTATTTTTATTTGGTGTTTGTGCAACAAATGGGTGTTTTGCACTCATTTGTGTATGTGAATCTTAGGATCTGGTCAACAAGAATAAGCAAGTAATGATTTAATAATCATGTACGAAAGGACGTTCCATGAGAAAGTGACTATGGGAAAGACCAGTTGATAATCAGTACAGAAAAATAAATAAGTAGCTCCCAGTTCTTTTATCAGTTGTACTTTAGGGACCCGTTAGCCTTTTCATATGGTCCAAAATGTTCCTTGTGCACCAGCACTGAGATTGCAGCAGGCTCCGTCATATTTATTGGGTGTAGCTCTCCTGCTGTTGCTACTAGGTCCAACAGTTAAGTCCATCGACTTCATTATTCTAAGTGCTGCATACCTCATTGCCGAATATCACTACAGTCAGCTTCGAAGTACTCCCCTTGGAAAGCTATGCACTTATGACAGCACCTAGTCCACCCTTCAAAGCAATTTTGGAACTCTTTCTGAAATGGCTACTACACACAGTGGTATGGTGGCAAGTTCATAAACTTGATGGTATAGTTGTCTATGAGGAAGATTTAGCCAGTAAAGAAATAACTGTAGTGGAACATTCTACCTGCTCACTTGATCTGGCTCCCAACAACTTTTTTCTTTACACGAAGATAAAGGAAACATTGAAAAGAAGACATTTTTATGACATTCAGGACATCAAGCGTAATATGATGACAGCTCTGATGGCCATTCCAGAAAAAGAATACCAAAATTGCTTCGAAGGGTAGACTAGGTGCTGGCATCAGTGCATAGCTTACCAAAGGGAATACTTCAAAGGTGACTGTAGTGATAGCCAGCAATGAAGCACGTAGCACTTTTTCCAGGATGAGTTCATGAACTTAATTGTCAGCCCACATATTCCTTCTCACAAGGGAGCACTGTTAGTATTCACCACTCTTAATAAAACACAGTTATCTATTTCCTCAGTATCAATAGTGGCATTACATTAACTCTTGTTGTTTTTGTATAAATACTAACAATTGTTCTCTATTCTTCTATTACTAAGATTATCATTTAGCATATTTCACTCCTGGTCTCTTTTTGTTAATAGGTAGAGACCTCTAACAAATATCTACAAATAACATGACTGTTTTCCTTCTCAATCCTTGCCCTCTCCACCCATTTTCTTCACTCTGCCTTTCAAATCACATTGGGTCATAGAGAGGACACAGCTCCATGTTTAGATTCTAGGATTACAAGCTTCACAGCGCCAATTCACATTTGCATAAAAGCAGTCTCTTTTTCCTTCCCAGACATTAGACACACACAGCAGCATTCTGCCTGCCAATTTTATTACTGTTCATTTCACCATCCAACAGTAGCTCTTGCTGAAAAAAGAATAACATAAATCTTGACATTATAAAGGTGGTGCCTAGAGTCACTCACCATAGAAATGAGGTATTACCCTATTCAGTGACACATACCAATGATATAAATGTGTATTGTGGATATTTGCTAAACATTTTATGATTTGGAAACAAAGAGTGGTAAAATCTGATGGAATGTTTGAGCTAGGTGTCTTTATGGACAAGTAGAAGGCAAAGAAAAAATATATAGATCTTTTATTTTGACTGGGAGTGCTATGCCAGCAATACTGTCAGAATACCTAGGCACAAATGTAGCAGCATAATGAAAATGCTTGGATAAGTAACCACTCCTGTATATATTTTAAAGCAGACAGACCCAAGCACACACCCCATATATAATGTGTTCACTGTCCAAGGCCTGTTCTGTTACTTGCTGAACCAGCGAATGGGTTATTCCATATTCGAAGATTTACACTAAGCTTTTTCTTTCCAGTTTTCCTCATACTGCAAGAGTTACTGATGCTGATTGAACTCAGTGGTTCAATAAACAATTTTGCTATCTCAAAAAATACACCCTAGTTGCCAGCAAGATGTTTGGAGTCATTCCAAGAAAAAGAAGAAAAAAAAAAAATCTGGTCAATGGAGAAACAGGACCACATTGAAACACGTGTCCTCTTTTTTAGACTGGTCATAAATCATTATCCACTCTGGCATTGATTAATTGGTATTCCTTAAATCCTGCAGAATTCTTACAAAAATGCAGGATAACAGACGATTACAATATTAACAGCAGACAAGAAGGGATGCAGTTTCAAAATGCTGTCTGGAGATAACAGTGCCTAGACACAACTGTGCCACATCCCAAGCAGCTTTTCGGTTATTTACATTTTTAAAGTGACTTATTTCCTTTTGTCAAAGTCTCTATTCAACCCCCCATTCTTATCTTAGGTCTACAATCCTGCCTGAGAAAGGTGACAGTGACATGGTCTGTGAATTCCACCTGTCAATGTGACACCACGGCTTCCTAGCCCCAGTGAACATTTCTGTGTTTCGGTATCCAATTCTTCAAGTTTATTGCTAAGGATCAATTTTGCATTGGTAATTTACACTAGTGTCAGAAATAGATTACAAATGGGCTAAATAGCTGGCTAAACAGTGTCACATACAGTCAGTCTTGTGGAGCTTAGACTCGAAATTCCAACAATGGTTTTACTTGAAGAATTGCTAAGCTTCTAATTTGAGGACCAATGTTTTCTGGTTTCTGCTTTCAGTTCACCACTTTCTTCTTGACTTGCTTCATTCTTCAGGGAATTTTTCCTTTTGTTTGCTTTGAAGAAGTTTTTTTTTTTTTCATTATACTTCATAGTTTGGTAGCTGCTATTTCAGTGATCTAGGTACTGGTCAGTAAAGAATGCCTGTTACTATATCTTTATAAAAATAAAACTGTAGTATGGCCTAAAACCCAAAATCCAAATGCATTGCCATCAGGTCGATTCTGACTCACAGCTATCCTATATGACAGAACAGAACTACTCAACAGGCTTTCCAAGGAGCACCTAGTGGATTTGAACTCCTGATCTTTTGGTTAGCAGACATAGCACTTAACTACTATGCCACCAGGATTTCTAGTATGGCATAGGAACAGAAAAAAGAAACAAATCAGCAGGTTTTGTTCAGAAGTCTGGCTAGAGACCCATGAACTCAGGGACACTTGGTATACAAGAGACAAAGCTAATATTGTACATTGTTGTCATTATTAGGTGCCGTCGAGTTGGTTCTGACTTGTAGTGACCCTGTACACAACAGAATGAAACACTGCCTGGACTTGTGCCATGTCCACAATCACTGTTATGCTTAAACCCACTGTTGCAGCCACTGTGTCAATCGATATCATCGAAGGTCTTCCTCTTTTTCACTGATCATCCACTCTACCAAGCATGATGTCCTTCTCCAGGGACTGATCCTTCCTGACAACCTGTCCAAAGTATGTAAGACCCAGTCTTGCCATCTTTGCTTCCAAGGAGCACGCTGGTTGTACTTCTTCCAGAACAGATCTGTTTGTTCTTTTGGCAGTTTTAGTCACCTGGTACTGCTCTGACAGAAAATACCAGTAATGGATGGTTTCATGAAGAGAAACTTCATTGTCACAGTCTAGTAAGCCACAAATCCAGTTACTAGTTACAAGACCATTCAATTAGAGAAAATTATCACAGTCTGACAGGCTGAGTCCAAATTCAATAAGAGCATCTCAGCACACGATTCTCAGGTCCAAAGGATGTGCTCTGCTCTCAGTGCTGCCTTCTTGGTGATGTGAGGTTCCCAGCCTCCTCTGCTCACTTCTCTCCCTTACATCCCACAAGCTGGTAACTTGAATTTTGCCTCACCAACACAACTGCCATCCGTTTTACCTCATCAACATCACATACGCAGGATTCACAACACATGGGAGGAATTGCACCATATTGGAACTCATAGCCAATTAAAATCAATGCATACATTTTTGAGAGGACACAATGCAATCCATGACACTCCACTCTTTGCCCCCTCAAATCCCATCAATAGAACACATAAAATATATTCACTTACAGTACAAAAAAGGTCTTAAGTCCAGAAGGGAATAACAGACAGGCACAAATTACATATTTTCATTACAAATGGAGAACTCGCAAGGAAAGGCATCAAAGACACCATGAAAATTAATAAAACACTTTACATTAGCCTTCATGTCTTCCAAAATAATACTATAGACTCTGAGACATTTTATAACCATTCCATTCAGACTCTAGGTGTTGGCCACAGTCACCAGATTCTGAGCGGAGGGCCCTGGGCTTTGGCTCCATCTTCCAGGCCCACTAGGAAAGCAACCCTGCACCCTCAAACTTAGGCACTCTTTGACGTCCCAAAGGCCACTGCCCCACCCTTAGGAGCCCTTGAGGTCATGGTCATACCTTTGAGAGTGAGGCAGATCAGCTTTTCCTCAACCTTGTCTCTTCATCTTCTACATTGTATGGCCTGGGCCTCAAACCTGCATCTGCCTGCTAGGGCAAGTTCTACAACTCCACCAATTTAAATGCCTTGGGGAACTCTACTCAGCCTGGAACACTCCCGTGCATAGGCAGTCAACTCTCTCGCTCCATGGATCAGCAAGCATAGTTCCACCAGTAAGTGCCCAGAGGCAACCCACTCAGCAAGGAAGCCTCCTGCGCATAGGCATTTAGCATACTTGCTCTGTGGGTTGGCTTCTGCTTCTGCTGCTGCTGGTTAGCTGCTGCTGTTGCTTTTCTCACCATCTGCTGCCTTCTCAGGTGTTAGCAGTTCTCTGGGGTTACTTCTTCCATCCATTTACAGTTTCAAAAATGCTTTCATATTTCAGGTAATTGTTAGAGCAGTACGCCACTCCTAGTACCAAATTCTGTTTTGTCACTTGGTAGTGCTCCAACAGAAAGTACCAAGAGTGGATGGTTTCATGAAGAAAAGTTTATTCCTACACAGTCCAGTGGGTCACAAGTCTGCATTTGGGGTGTCTGCTCCAGGGGAAGGGCTTTCCCCTGTCAGCTCTGGAGGAAAGTCCTTGCATTGCGTTAATCTTTGGTCATGGAGCATCTTGGCATGGGAACCTCAAGGTCTGAAGGACTACTAGTCCTTAGTACTACTTAGTGTTACTTTCTTGATGTATAATGTTCCCAACTTTCTGCTTGCTTCTCTTTCTTTTATCTCTTGTAAGAAATAAGGATAAAGGGTGGTACAAACCACAGTCCAGGGAAACTCTGTTGATACAGGAGCAGGGAGGTGATCTTAGGAAGAGTCTTACAGTCCTAACCTGATCCTCTCTAACATAACCAACTCTGTTACCCACAGACAGTGTTAGAAATTATTGCAACAGGAAATCATAAAATGGAGGGCAGTCACAGAATACAAGGAACCCTGGCCCAGTCAAATTAACATTTGGGGGGTGGGGGAAGGGACACAACTTAATCCATGGTAGCGATCCATGGTACAATCAACGTTCATCAAAGTCATCAATTCTTCTTCTGTCTTCTTTGTTCATTGTCCAGCTTTTGCACACATATGAGGTGATTGAAAATATCATGGCGTGTGCCAGGAGCAGTTTAGTCTTCAAGGTGACATCTTCACTTTTCAATACTTTAAAGAGGTCCTTTGCAGCAGATTTTCCCAATGCAACGCATCTTTTGATTTCTTGACTGCTGCTTCCATGGGTGTTGATTGTGGAGCCAAGTCAAATGAAATCCTTGGCAACCTCAATCCTTTCTCTGTTTTTCAAGAAGCTGGTCCAGTTGTGAGGATTTTTTGTTTTCTTGGTGTTGAGCTTCAATCCATATTGAATGCTGTGGTCCTTGATCTTCATCAGTAAGTGTTTCAAATCTTCACTTTCAACAAGTAGGGTGGTGTTCTCCACGTAACGTGGTTGTTAATGAGTCATCCTCCAATCCTTCTTCACATAATCGGGTTTATTGGATTCTTTGCTCAGCATACAGATTGAAAATGTATGGTGAAAGGATACAACTCTGACATACACCTTTTCTGACTTAAAACCATGCCAAGTTCTCTTGTTCTGTTCTCACGACTGCCTCTTGATCCATATACAGGTTCTTTAAGGGCATGATTAAGTGTCCTGGATTTCCCATTCTCCACAATGTTAGCCATAATTTATTATGATCAGTAAAGTTAGATGCTTTTGCATAGTCAATGAAACACAGGTAAACATCTTTCTGGTATTTTCTGCTTTCAGTCAAGATCCACCTGACATCAGCAATGATATCCCTGTTTCACATCATCTTCTGAACCCAGCTTGAATTTCTGGAAGTTCCCTGTCAATATACTGTTGCAGTTGCTTTGGAATGATCTTGAGCAAAATTTTACTTATGTGTGCTATTAACAATATTATTCTGTAATTTCCACATTCAGTTGGACCAGCCTTCCCTGGAATGGGCATAAACATGAATCTCCTCCAGTCAGTTGGCCAGGTAGCTGTCCTCCAAATTTCTTGGCATAGGAAAGCAAGCACTTCAGCACTGCATGTGTTCGTTGAAATATCACAATTGATATTCCATTAATTCCTGGAGCCTTGTTTTTTGCCAGTGCCTTCAGTGCAGCTTTGACTTCTTCCTTCAGTCCCATTGGTTCCTGATCATATCCTACCTCTTCAAATGGCTGAACATCGACTAGTTCTTTCTGATATAATGACTCTGTGCATTCTTTCCATTTTCTTTTGATGCTTCCTGAGTCTTTCAGTATTTTCCCTGTAGAATCCTTCATTATTGCAGCATGAAGCTTCAATTTTTTTCTTCAGTTCTTTCCGCTTGAGAAATGCAGAACATGTTCTTACCTTCTGGTTTTCTTCCATCTCCAACTCTTTGCACATGTCAGTATAATACTTTCTTTTGTCTTCTCGAGCTGCTTTTTGAAATCTTCTGTTTAGGTCTTTTACTTAGCCATCCCTTCCTTTTGTTTTAGCTGCTTGACATTCAAGAGCAAATTTCAGAGTCTCTTTTCACATCTAGCTCGGTCTTTTCTTTCTTTCCTGTCATTTTAATGATCTTTTGCTCTCTTCATGGATGATGTCTTTGATGTCATTCCACAATTTGTCTGGTCTTTGGTCATTAGTAGGCAGTGCATCAAATCTGGTCTAGTTGCAAGGATTTTTATGTTCTCGGTGTTGAGATGCAATCAGTATTGAAGGCTGTGGTCCTTGATTTTCATCAGTAAGTATTTCAGATCTTCTTCACTTCCAGCAAGTAAGGTGGTGTTGTCTATGTAACACAGGTTGTTAATGAGTTATCCTCCAATCCTGATACCTTGTTATTCATATAATCCAGCTTCTCAGATTTATATAAAGATCATCTTGAGATGATCTTTAAATACAAGAGAGATATTTCCAAGGTCATATTCTATATGAATGATTTAATATATGGTGTTGAGCAAACTGGCTATATATACAATAATGATAAACCTAAATTTCTATTTTACACCACACAGAAAGTTTAAATTCACATGGATAAGGAGTGACTTAAGGGTCTGAGAATGGCAAGAATGGTTTACTCTTGCCTACTAAGCAAAAAGTTGATGGTTCAGACTTACTCAAAAGTGCCTTGGAAGAAAGGCCTGGCAATCTGTTTCCATAAATATCACACTAAGAACATGCTAAGGAATTCAGTTCTACTTGTAACATATGGGATCACCATGAGTTGAACTTGACTCAAAGGCAACAGATAAAATTGAGTAAAAAGTAATACTATAAATCTAATGAAAAATATAAGAGCAGGTTGGCTATGCCCTTCTCTGGAGTAAGTATGGCCCATGTACAAAAAAAATAAAATAATAAAATAAAAATAAAACCTCAAAGTGGACAGTTACATTCAACTAGTCTAAAATCAAATGGACATGACATATTCAACTTACAATAATTAAACTACAGTGATAGAAAGCCATCTAAGTTCTGAAATTTTAGAGAATTTTTTTAAGAGAAAGATAAAGAAATAGGCAGATTAAGGACATTTGTAAACTACATTTAAACTTTTTATACATCAATTTTCAAGGAAAAATATCAGGAAATTCCATAGAACCAAGTTTTGCAGTGAATTCAAAAAAGGAGAATATACAAAGTTATATTGTGTGTGCGTATTTTAAAAAACTAATGCTTATATAGCAAAACGATCATGTGTCTATCAGTTTGTCATGCTTTGGGGCTTGTGTGTTGCTGTGATGCTGGAAGTTATGCCACTGGTATTCAGCTACCAGCAGGGTTACCCATGGTGGACAAGCTTCAGTATAGCTTCCAGACTAAGATAGACCATGGTGAAGGACCCAGCAGTCTGCTTCTGAAAAGATTAACCAGTGAAAACCTTATGAATAACAGACATAGTCTGACACAGTGCCAGAAAATGAGCCCCCAAATTGGAAGGCATTCTGAAGATGATTGGAGAAGAGCTGCCTCTCCAGCACAGAGTTCACCTTAATGACACTGATAGAGTCAAGCACTCTGGGTGTTCATTTGTTGATGTGACGTGACTGAAAATGAAAAGAAACAGCTGCAAACATTCATTAATAATCTAAAAGTTGAATGTATGAAGTATGAAACTACAAAAATTAGAACTTGTCAAAAATGAAATGGAATTCAGAAACCGATATTCTAGGCATTAGCTGAAAAGGATGTTATTGGCCATTTTCAATCAGATGATTGTATGGCTATTTTGATAGGAATGACAGCTTGAAGACAAATGGCATTGTATTCATATTCAAAAAGAACATTTAAAGATCTGTGCTGAAGTATAATGTTGTCAGTGGTAGAATAATATCCAAATGCCTACAAGGAAGACCAGTTAATCTGATTATTATTCAAATTTACACATCAGCCACTAAGGACAAAGGTGAAGAAATTAAAGATTCTTACCAGTTTCTGTAGTGTGAAATTGATTGAAAACATAGTTATAATGCATTGATAGTTACTGGTGACCAGAATGCAGAAGCTAGAAACAAAGAAGGATTGTTAGTTGGAAAATATGGCTTTGATGACAGAAATAATGACACAGATTACACGAATTTTCCAAGAGCAATGACTTCTTTATTGTAAATACCTTTCTTTTTTTTTCACTAAAGTAAAATGTAACTATATGCATGGACCTTGCCAGATGTAATACATGGGGATCAAAATCAACTACATCTGTGGAAAGAGATGATGGAAAAGTTCAATATCAGCATTCAGAACAAAGCCAGGGGCTGACTGCGGAACCATCAATTGCTCAAATACAAGTTCCTGTTGGAACTGAGGAAACCTATAACAAGTCCACAAGAGCCAAAGCACAACCTTGAGTATATCCTACCTGGGTTTAAAGACCATCTCAAGAATAAATTTGATGTGTTTAACATTAATTATCGAAGGCCAGACAAGCGATGGAACGACATCAGGGACGTCACACATTAAGAAAGGAAAAGGTCATTGAAAAGACAGGAAATAAAGAAAAGTCCAAAATGGGTGTCAGAAGAGACTCTGAAACTTGTTTTTGAATGTGGAGTAGCTAAAGCAAAAGGAAGAAATGAGGAAGGGAAAGAGCTGAACAGAAGATTTCAAAGGGTGGCTCAAGAAGACTCAAGTTATCATGACATGTGTAAAAAGATGAAGATAGAAAAGCAAAAGAGAAGAACACGCTTTTCATTCCTTAAACTGAAAGAATTGAAGAAAAAATATGAAGCCTCAAGTTTTAATAGTGAACAGTTCTATAGGGATAATATTAAACAACTCAGGAAGCATCAAAGGAAGATGAAAGGAATATATAGAGTCATTACATCAGAAAGAAATGTTCAACCATTTCAAGAGGAAGCATGTGATCAGGGGCCAATGGTACTGAAGGAAGAAGTATAAGTTACATTGAAAGCAGTGGTGACAAACAAAGTTAGGGAGTTTGATGGAATATGAATTAAAACAGTTCAACAAATGAGTACAATCCTGGAAGTGCTTATTCATCTATGTCAAGACATTTGAAAGACAGATACTTGACCAATCAACTGGAGGAGATCCATATTTATTCTTCTTGCCAAGAAATCTGAACCAACTAAATGAGGAAACAATCAACCAATATCACTAATACTATGCACAAGTAAAATTTTACTAAAGATCATTCCTAAGCGGCTGCAGCAAAGCATTGACAAGGAACTGCTAGAAATTCAGACTGGTTTCAGAAGAGAATGTGGAACCAGGCATATCATTGCTGGTGTCAAATGGATCTTGACTGAAAGTAAAGAATACTGGAAAAGTGCTTACTTATACTTTATTGACTGCAAAGACATTTGACTGCATAGATCATGACAAATTATGGATAACAATGCAAAGAACGGAAATTCCAAAACAATTATACTCATGAGGCATCTACGGCGAGATCAAGAGGCAGTTGTTTGAACAGAACAAGGGGACTCTGATGGTTTAAAATCAGGAAAGGTGTGCATCACAATTGTGTCTTTTCACTGTAAGTATTCAATCTGTATAGTGAACAAGTAGTCTGAGAAGGTGGACTACGTGAAAAAGAATGGTTCATCAGGATAGGAAGAAGACTCACCAACAACCTCCATTATGCAGATGACGCAACCTTGCTTGCTGAAATTGAATAGGACTTTAAACACTTACTGATAAAGATCAAAGACCATAGCCTTCAGCATGGATTATACCTCAAAACATCAAGAAAACAAAAATCCTTATCTTTGCAGCAATAAACAACATCATGATAAATGGAGAAAAGACTGAGGTATGTCAAAGATTTTATTTTACTTGGATCCACAATTAATTCCCATCAAAGCAGCAGTCAAGAAATCAAAAGGTGTGTTGCATTGGGCAAATGTGCTGCAAAAGACTCTTTAAAATGTTGAAAAGTAAAGACATCAAGTCAAAGACTAAGGTGCACCTAATCCAAGCCCTGGTGTTTTCATTTGCATCATAGGAATTCAAAATCCGGACCATGGATAAGGAAGACAGAAGAAGAATTGACGCTTTTGAACTGTGGTGATGGAAAGTGAGAATATACCATGGACTGCCAAAAGACTGAACAGATCCGTCTTGGTAGAAATGTAGTCAGATTATTCCTCAGAATCCAGGAAGATAAGACTGCCTCTCACATACTTTGGACATGTTGTCAGCAGGAATCAATCCCTGGAGAAGGACATCATGCTTGGCAAAGCAGGAGGTCAGCGGGAAAGAGGAAGTCTCTCAGTGAGAAGGATTCGTAAAGTGGCTGGAACAGTGGGCTCAAGCACACATTAGAACTGTGCAGTGTTTTGTTTTGTATGCAAGATCACTATGATTCAGAACCCACTCAATGGCACCTAATAACAACAATAACATGTAAAAGCATACCAAGTGGCAAAGCATTTTTCTAAAAACTGTTATAAATATGAACTGCTTTGACCACTATAACCACCCCACGAAGTCTGTAGTACTATCATTGTTCTCGTTCTATGAGTGAAGAAAATAGAAAGAGGTTAGGAAAACTCATCCTATGTAAAACAATGGGGAAGTGGACTCACTGAGAGCTGAGTCTGCCCATCAACAAGCACTACGCTGTGTTGTTTCCCTCACAATTTAAGCTGGAAAAGGCATTTATGAGCACACCATTCTTTCTTCTGGAAATCACATGTATTTAGCTACAATAATGGAAAAAGAAAGCACTTGTTCCATTCACCTGACAGTTTAAATATTTCCAGCTCAGTAATATAGTGCTACAGCAAAAATTCTTACATCTGTCTGTGATTACTATATATTTAAATTCTACTGCTTTTGTTTTCTTCTAATTAATCTATAATTTAATAGAAATAACAAAATAGTTATTACCTTTCTCAAACACAAAAAATTAGATGAAGGAAAGCAGACTAAGGACAAAAACTGAATGAGATGATAATACACTTGAGGAAAGTGGATTGGCTTATGAGGTGAGTTAATAGGCTTAGTTCCTTCAACGCACAGAACAATGAGCATGTGTGAGCTTTTAACAAATATCAGTAGGATAAAGCAGTGAGTATATAAATATATGTTGCAGCTCTCGATTTCTTTGGAGGATAATTAAAAACTGAAATAATACTTAAAAGTATGTAAATTAACTGCTGGTTTGGAGATACAATGACCAAAGTGAAGTGTAAGCAATGTGCTAGAGAGAAGACCTTTCTATCACATAGCCTTACCCTTCAAGTCACAGAATTAAAGCATCTTGATATAGTAAGGAAGCCATGATGGCTTAATGGGTAAGAGGCTGGCTGCTAACCAAAAGATTAGCGGTTCAAATCTACCAGCCACTCCTTGCAAATTCTGTGAGACAGCCCTACTCTGTCTGAGTCACTCTGAGTTGGAATTGACTCAAAAACAAGGAGTTTTGTTTTGCTTTTGGTGTTGGAATGGCCTGTCTGTATTATCTAGTTCAAAGACCGATCCAAGATCAGACTCCCTAATACTACATTCTTGGCAAGTAGGAAATCGGATTTTCTGCAGAGCCCTGGCAGTAGGGAGTCCAAGGTTTCCCAACCGAAATGATGCAGTAGAAAACGAAGCTAAGAGTCAAGCTTCCTAGAATTGTAATGATAACCCTAAGGTTCAATCCTACTGAGATTAAAATTTCATGACTTTGGGTTTTTTTTGGGGGGGGGGGGACAAATTTTATTTAGGAAAGTTTTTTTTTTCCTATAATGAATCAAATTTGGCTTCTGTTCATTTGTCACCAACAAACTTTCAAGGTCAGCATTGAACTTTAATTGCCATTTATCCCAGATATGTCTTGCTGCATAAAACAAGTGAGCAATGCAAAGTTGAGTGGTTTAAAACAGCAACAACAACAACATAAATCTCGATCACAGCTTTTTAGTTTGGTCAGTGCACGGCAGGAATCGGCTTACCTCAGTATCAGCTGAGGCAGCTCAAAGACTATAAGCTGAAGTCATCTTCACTCAGATGGCTGGGAGGGGATGCTGACTATTGACTTGGATCTCAGCTGGGGCTATCTATCAAAACTTTTACACGTGGCTTTTTCACGTAACCTAGCTTCCTTACTTACGAATTTGTTCACAGAATGATTATTTGCAAGACAGTTCTGGAAGTCACTCAGCATCTTTTTGTCTCATTCTATTCATGTTGTTAGGTGCTGTTGATTTGGTTCACACTTACAGTGACACTGTGAGCAGCAGAACGAAACACTACTTGGTCTTGCACCATGCTCACAATCATTGTTAGTCTTAAGCCCATTATTGCAATCACTGTGTGAGACCATCCCACTGAGGGTCTTCTTCTTTTTCACTGACCCTACACTTTACCAAGCATAATGTTTATCTCCAGGCACTGATTCCCTCTGACAACATGTCAAGACTATGTAAGAGGTACCCTCACCATTCTTGATTCTAAACAGTGTTTGGCCGTACTTCATCCAAGACAGCCGTGTTCGTTCTTTTGACAGTCTGTGGTAAATTCAATATTCTTCAGCAACACAATAATTCAAAGGCATTCTTTCTTCTCGTGCCTTCCTTATTCATCGTCCAGCTTTACTATGCATATGATGCTATTGAAAATACCATGGCTTGGATCAAGCACAACCTTAGTCTTCAAAGTGACACCTCTCATGCATTTTTTCAGTTCATGAGAAGCAAATAATTGAATCTGAACTAAATTCAAGGGCAGGTGTTTTTTAGGTGACAAGTACGATCCTTTATGTAAAGTCCTTTAAAATATTTGCATATTAGTATCATTTGGGGCTGACATAAAACGTAATACCTAAAGTAATATGATCTTAGTTCTTGATTCCTGATAAAGGAAATCTAAAACTTTGAAATTTCCTAAGTAATTAGGGTGTCTTTGTCATTGACAACCTCTAGTCCACACCTGAAAATGTGTGCTAATGATGTGACTCAAGTAGGACACGGCTAGACCAGAAAGACCATCTCATGGGATCAGCTGGCTTCCAGGAGGGCGGTCCGATTCAATCAATCGTGATTAAATACAAGTGGTCCCGATTTATGACAGCATTCTCTTCGAACGATTCCTGTATTGTTTCTGGTATAATCCAAAACCTCCTTTTACTTTCAGCTTTTATTATTAGTAGCTTTACAAATCCAATCTTTATTCATCTTTAGTTGTTGCAACATTACATATAAACTTTCAGATATATTTTAATACATTAAACAAAGAAAAAGAAAAGAAAGAAACCATTGTCTGCAAGTCAATTCAGACTCATAACAACCCTAAAGTATGGAGTTGAACTGTCCCATAGAGTTTCTAAGGAGTGGCCGGAAGATTTGAACTGCTGGTTTTTTGATTAGCAGCTGAACACTTCTGCACCACCAGAGCTCCTTTAATGCATTCAGAGAAACCAAAAAACCAAGTCCATTGCCATGAAGTCTATCTCAACTCCTAGAGTCCCTGAGGAAAGAGTAGAATTCCTCCACAGGGTTTCCAAGGAGTGTCTGGTGGAGTTGAAATAGAAATTCTTTGGTCAGCAGCCAAGCTCCTGGTCACTGTTCCACCAGGGCTTCAATACATGCAATACCAAGAACCAAACTCTTTGCTGTTGAGTTGATCCCAACTCATAGAGACCCTATATGATAGAGCTATTCCACAGTTTCTAAGGGGTGCCTGGTGGATTTAAATTGCCAGTCGTTTGATTAGCAGCCATAGCTCTTTACCACTACACCACCAGACTTTCCAATACATACATACATTAAAAATGTATATAAATATATCATAAAAATTTATTCTGACAGTGAAGAAGAGTTGAATATTTTGCCAACTGTTTTGTCAGTTACAGTAATAACTCCTCCTGTGGAAGGTTCTGAGTCACCTGGATTCTCCTTAGGAATGGGGATGGTCTTTCCAGTCAGAAAACTAGTGAGAGTTGTCTGTCTGGTTCTCTCTCTGTCTGTTGTTTTTCTTCAAAGATTTCACATTAGCATCTCACCAAATCTGCCCAGTCACTTTAGCAAAACAATCAGCATTTTGGTCCATATTTTCGAGCAGCTGAAGCCCCTGATTTACTTTAGAAAACTAAATCTATATGGCAATATTTTAAACAGTAAGTTGTAAAACTGAACACTGTCGGAGATCGCCTGACTGATAATATGAGCAAGTTCCCTTCTGTCATACTGTTTGTATTACATATTACTCATGATAATGTGTAAAAAAGTAGATAACTGAAAGCAAACTGACTGTCTTCAGTGTGGTTCAACATAAGTCAAGTATGTCGTAAGTCAAGGGCAACCTGTAATGCAGGACCAATAAGGGCTCTGAATGCAAACGCTCCGTGGGCTTCCTGGTTAGTGAAAGACGTGAATACGTTCGGGAGGGCAGCACTTGCCTTTTTTGAGACACAGAAGCTTCATGTTGGGAACTCCCAGATCTCACCTATGCGTCTCTTCATCTGCATCTTTTTTCTTATAATAAAACTATAATCTTAAGTATTGTGCTTTCTGTAACTCATTTCTAGCAAATTATCCAATCTGAGGGAGTAGTGGGAGACAGAAGTTCAAAAATAAGGAGCCTGGGGAGTCCCAAGCTTTGCACATCCTGGAGGGATAGAGTGAATGCCTGAAGTTGTAGCCAGCTGGTCAGAAGTGATGGCATCGAGGGAACTCCAAAGGTTGCAGGTGGTGTCAGAGGTCTTTGGAAAGCTTGGTGGTCTGGAGGACTGTGCCTTTTCTTGTGAGGTCTGATCTAGCTCCAGGTGGTAAGGAATAGAGGAATAAAATGTTATATGTATGGTTGAAGTCAGAGCAGAAGTAGAGCAGAACGGAGCTGATCTGATTGATCCTTCCAATTTGTTGTGAGAAGGGAAATTGGATATTTTCTATACAGTCACATTTTCCAAATGTTCCCTATTCTCAGTTGAATGTATTTTTCAGTTTCTTTAAACTTTTTTATCAGGATATATTTTCATTTCCCCTCAGCATCTGTGTAACTTTAGTCAAAGAAAATCTTTTTTAACCACTGTGTTAATGAGAGTGATCTTTTCAAAACTGTGACGCAGCAGTTCTCAAAATACGGTTACAAAATCCTTTGGGTACCTAACGTCCTTTTGATAGTCTTCAAGGTTAAAATATTTTTCATAGTAATTCAAAGGCATTGTTTTCGTCTTTCACTCTCACTTTTTCAAGGCTGTACCATGGAGCTTACCTACATAATACTTGATGTTAGTTTCAAAACATAAAAAGTAAAATAATGCCTCATTTGGATATATACATTGTTATGCATTACATGTCTTACTCTGTAGCTTAAATGAAGGAACTAGGTACATGTTGTAACCAACACAAAGGAAGTTAAAACAAATATTCTTTTATAGAAGAATGTTGAATTGCGAATGAAGACAAAATGGGTTTTCTACAGTGTTTGAGGGAAAATATTTGAACTTCTACCAGTTAAGACAAAATCTGTATATCTCATAATTACCTATGCCATGAGTCAGAAACCTACTCCATGGTGACTAACAAAAACAATGCCTTCAACAATACCTACAACTCTCTCTGTTGTTGCTGTTGATTGCCTTTGAGTCAGCCCTGGTGGCGTAGTGGTTAAGTGCTACGTGTGCTAACTGAGAAGTCTGCAGTTCAAATCCACCAGACACTCATTGGAAACTGTATGGGGCAGTTTTACTCTCTCCTCTAGGGTTGCTATGGGTCAGAATTGACTCAACAGCAGTGGGTTTGGGTTTTGGTCTGATTTGTTGGAATGATATTGGATTGAGTACTGTGGATTAGACAATTCTAATTCATAGGGTTGTCATTGAATGACCTTGGGAAGCAGATTGCCAGACTGTCCTAGAACATTTTAGTCTGGAAATGCTACTGGAACCTGTTCAGTGCCATAGTAATACACAAGCATCCACTAATAGACAGATAGTGGTTTAATATGAATTTCATCAACTGGGAATCAAATCTGAGTCTCCTACACGGAAGATGACAGTTCTACCACTGAGCTATCACTGTCCAGCTTCCTATAGATAAGTGAAATAGCTTCAGAATCAGAATCTGAAAAGGTGGAAGAATATGCTATGTACAACGTGTAGCTTTTCATTGAAGTTGATTGATTTCTCTGCATACAATGTTCTCTGCATTGAATGTAGAAACAGATGTGAAAATCTGATTGCTTTCTATGAAATGAGACACATTTACTAAAATGTAAAAAAAGCATCTCTTCTTGCTGTTTTGTTTAAAATATACTTATTTTCATAAAATATGTTAATATTTTATGGGCTTATTATTAAGTTATTTAATATTATATCACATTTAAATATTGTTACAATTTTAAATGAATTACTAACAAATATTGATCCTCTTTGGGATCTTTAATAAATGTTAACAGTATGAAGGATTCAAAGAACCAAGGCCTTAGGATGTTTGGTTTACCTGTTTTCTTTGTCACTTTACATGGATACTTGAAATCTAGACACAGTGTATGTATAATTTTTCATGGACATCTGAACTTTGACAATCTAGCAGTTCTACCAAAAATAGGTGTGATCTAACTTGCTCTTAGGAAACTGATACAGATTTTCAACCACCACCACATTCCTCCTTAAGTTGTTAGAAATCTGTTACTCAACAGATTTCTATTTTAATAACCTCTCTTAAGAGTCGCATCAATATTCATTAATCTATAATTGGAAGAATCAAATTTTTTGCTCTTTTAAAAAAAGTAACTACCTTTTTTTTTTTCTTGAGCCTCTCAGCAGCTATCATGTTTTGTGCTCCTTTTACAACAGGAGATTAACCACAGAGGTTCAACAATCACTCACGATCTGAGGCACTTTTTTTTGTTTTTTGTTTTTGTAAACTTTTTTTTAGGTGCCATCAATTTGGTGCTGACTCATAGCAGCTCTGTGCCCAGCAGAACAAAACACAGTCTGGTCCTGCGTCATGCTCACAACTGTCTTCATGTTTAAGCCCATTGTTGTAGCCACTATATCAATCTCTTATTGAGGTTCTTTCTCTTTTTCACTGACCCTCTCCTTTGCCATAAGTGCTATGCCTGCTAACCGATAGGCTGGAGGTTCCAATCCGCCAGGTGCTCCTTGGAAACTCTATGGGGCAGTTCTGACCTCTAGGGTTGCTATCAGTTGGACTCGCCTCAATGGCAGTGGTTTTTTGTTTTTTTTTTTTCTACCTTTGCCAAGCATGATGTCCTTCTCCAGGGACTGATCCCTCTCGACAACATGTTCAAAGTACACGAGACCCGGTCTCGCCAATTTTGCTTCCAAGGAGCACTCTGGTTGTACTTCTTCCAGAACAGACTTGTCTGTTCTTTTGGCAGCCCATGGTACATTCAACAGTATTCTCTACCACCACAATTCAAAGGCATTGATTCTTCTTCTGTCTTCCTTATTCATTGTCTAGCTTTTGCAAGTATCTAATGCAGTTGAAAATATTACGGCTTGTGTCAGTCTTCAAGGTGACATCTTTACTTTTCAACACTTTAAAGAGATCTTTTGCAGTAGATGTTCTCAGTGCAATGTGTCTTTTGACATCTGGACAGCTGCTTCTCTGGGTGTTGATTGTGGAATCAAGTAAAATGAAGTCCTTGACAACCTCAATCCTTTCTCCATTTTTCAAGAAGCTGGTCCAGTTATGAGGATTTTTTGTTTTCTTGATGTTAAGGTGTAATCCATACTGAAGTTTGCGGTCTTTGATCTTCATCAGTGTTTCAAGTCCTCTTCAATTTCAGCAAGGAAGGTTATGTCATGTGTGTAACACAACTTATTTATGAGTCTTCTTCCAATCCTGATGCCTCATTCTTTTTCATATAGTTCAGCTCCTCATATTATTTGCTTGGCATACAAACTGAAAAGCCATGGTGAAAGAGATACAACCCTGGCACACACCTTTCCTGACTTCAAACCGTACCATGTCCCCTTGTTTTGTTTGCATGACTGTCTCTTGATCCATATAGAGAATCAACAGGAACACAATTAAGTGTTCTGGAACTCTCATTCTCCACAATGTTATTTACACAGTCAAATACCTCTGCGTGGTCAGTAAAACACAGGTGAATGTATTTCTGGTATTCTCTAGTTTCAGCCAACATCCATCCAACATCAGCAATACATCCCTTGTCCCATGGCCTCTCCTGAATCGACTTGAATGTCTGGCAGTTCCCTGTCAACATATGGTTGCAGTCACTTTCGAATTTTACTTGGGTCTGATATTAGTGATATTGTTCAATAATTCCACATTCAGTTGTATCACCTGTTTTAGGAATAGGCATACATATGGATCTATTCCAGTCTGTTGGCCAGGTAGCTATCTTGCAAAGTTTTTGGCATAGATGAGTGAGCACTTCTGGTGCTGCACCTGTTTGTTGAAACATCTCAGTTGAGATTCCATCAGTTCCTGGAGCCTTGTTTTTCACGGATGCCTTCAGTGCAGCTTGGACTTGTTCTTTCAGTACCAGTGGTTTCTGACCATATGCTACCTCTTGAAAGTTGAACACTGACTGGTTCTTTTGGGTATAATGACTGTGTATTCCTTCCATCTTCTTGTGCCGCATCCTGAGTCATTTAATATTTTTGCTGTAGAATCTTTCAGCATTGCAACCCAAGGCTTGAGTTTTTTTCTTCAGTTCTTTCAGCTTGAGAAATGCAGAGCACGTTCTTCTTTTTTGGTTTTCTGTTTCCAACACTTTGCACTTGTCATTATAATACTTTATTTTGACTTCTGGAGTTGCCTTTGAAATCTTCTGTTTATCTCCTTTACTTTGTCATTTCTTCGTTTTGCTTTAGCTACTCGATGTTCAACAGCAAGTTTGAGTCTCTTCTGACATTTAATTTGGACTTTTCTGTCTTTCCTGTCTTTTTAATGACTTCTCTTCTTATGTCTTTGATGTCATTTCACACCTCATCTGATCTTTGGTCATTTGTGTTCAATGAATGAAATCTATTCTTCAGATGGTCTTTAAATTCATGTGAGATATACTAAATGTCATATTTCGGCTTTTGTGGACTTGTTCCATTTTTTTTCCAGCTTGAAATTGAACTTGCATATGAGCAATGGATGATCTGTTGTGCAGTTAGCACCTGGTTTTGTTCTGACTGATGACACTGAGCTTTTCTGTCATCTCCATGGATATAGTTGATTTGATTCCTGTGTTTTCCATCTGGTGAGGTTCCATGTGTATGCTGCCACTTATGTTGGTGAAAACAGTGCATTCTAATTTCAAAAATCACCCTAGAATATTTGGAGATTTAGTGAATAACTTATCTGTTTACTTTAGGTACGACATTTTTGTTAGCAATGCTGTCTGTGTTCTCCTTCACCTACCCAGGCTGCCATCTTCATCTTTCATTTTAGACTTTTGCCTTAGTATCTGTACTATTATCTTCTGTCTAATCTGTGAGCCGTTACAGTCTATTTCATCCCCTGGCTATTATTCTTTAAGGCCTATGGAATATTACTCGGAGTCCTGGAGCAGTGGACTCTAAAGCCAGCCAAGCCTCTAAAGAGTGAGTCAATATTGCTCATATCAAAATCTCTTGTTAAATGTTGTCCACATTCCTGGACAACAACCCGTTCCTACAGTATCAGAATATCTGGTTTTTGTCTTTTTTTTTTTTTAACCCGAAGTCTTGTAACGTTCTTATATTAGAACACATTTTGGGAATTTAGTTATCCTATGACTTCAGTCCTCATAAGACCTTATCGTTGAAATGAAACATAAGTGACTCCATTGTAAGAAAGGGCATAGTAAAAATTCAAGATATTAAAGTAGAAATCTCCAGAAAACAACTTAACAGCAGGAAATCCTGTAGAGTAATCTCACCTTTGTCTTGCAAAACATCTGTCTGTCACAAGACAAAACCTGGAGACAGCCTTGCAAATGACCACATTTTAAAACTAACAGGAATTCCAGGTGACCTTAACCAATCAATGTGAAGATCAGTTCCCCCTCCCTGCTTTGTGATCTCATGACTTAAATACCAGGTGCTGAGGAAGCTTGGGGTCGCCTCCAGCCATGCAGGATTTGGAGTGCTTCCCTGGTGCACCAGCCCCTTTTTTTTCTATTGGGCATATTTTTAATAAAACTTTACTTTTAACAAAAAAGCTGCATGGCATCTTGAAATCCAAACCCCTAACACTTATGAATCTTACTGACAATTGAAGATATCAAAGAACTAGTTCAAGGTGACACAGCAAGGAATTGTCAGAGCTGGGAATCAAGTCAAAGCCTTGTTCATTTGTTCTTCTGCCCTTAATGTTTCACAGGCAGATTAAACATCA
Organism: Heterohyrax brucei; assembly: GCA_028571685.1. NCBI lineage: Eukaryota > Metazoa > Chordata > Mammalia > Hyracoidea > Procaviidae > Heterohyrax > Heterohyrax brucei. The sequence goes on from CM053148.1 coordinate 99,979,921, forward strand.
GAGGAGTACTCAGAATGACTTGATGATCAACAATAACTCTCATTAGCCCTACCTCAGAGTCTGAAATGCCAGTATTCTCTAATTTTTTTTTCAATTATAGGCAGCCACTTAAATGCAAATTATATCCAGAAAGTGTGGTGTTACATTAACAGCTACTACCAGCTATCAACTCCTAAACACAAATCAATGTTCATGTTCTCTAGGCTACTCAGGATTCTCAAATAATGCAAAATTTGAAGAAAATTTGTGAACTGAAGATGTGGGAAGTGGGAAAGCAGGAGGCTGTCACCGTGGGAGACCATGGAAGAGTGCTTGAGGTGGGCACCAAAGTGAGCGTGGGATAGAAGAGGCACCCAGAAAGGGCTGTTAGAAAGAATGAAAAACGCAGAAGATGATCTGCTTTACATTTTTGCATAAAACCGTTACAAAATCTGGCACTCATTTTGATTATGCTTCAATCTTTATGATAAAGCACAGGAAATTACCCACCGAATGAGTAGAGTGTATTAAACATGAAGAATGAATCCAAGACTGCCAAACCTAATTCACATAAGGTCCCAGCGTGAGCCTCCACTCAATGGTCATTAACATCTCTAACCTAGTCTTCAATTTCTTTAATGAATCAGTGTACCTTGTTTCCTTAGAATATAGGACAATCGGAGCTTTCTTCTACCATTTCACACACACAGGCGATGTAAAATATGACATTAAAAGGATTCAATCATGCCAGAAGCATTTCACTGTTACTTTGTTGTCAGAACGTAACTAATGGAATGAGGTGGGAAAGGTATTGCAGTAACAGGTTTATTTATAATTTTTCCCATGAATCACTCATAAAAACAGATCTCACAAACCAATAAAGTGATTCTGAGGCTGCATAAATTACTAAATTACTTGCTAAGTTAGGAAATAAGTGACACAGCCATTTGTGCCATGGTGGCTAATGTCAGTGCCTAATGAATTTGTTATAAAATGTTAAGGGTTTAAAAAAATAATAAATGATCATCACTTAGGCTTGGATTAACAATACAAAAAAAAGAAGAAGAAGCAGCAGCAGCAGCAGAAGCTCTAGGTGAACAATGGCATTTGAAAATGAAACGGTGGCAAATTGCCCATCTCCTGTGGGAAAAGGAAGAAGGAGGCGGCTGCATCTTTGTAAGCAATCACACTAGAGAAGGCAGGCTTCTTCCTGGGGCACTAACAACATCTCAACAGGACTCAGAGATTTTTGTCAAGAGCCACAATTTACACAATAATTACACTCATTGGAGCAAATACTGATCCCAAATTGCCTCCTCCTTCTTGTCCTCTCCCCAAATGGAATGCTTTGTCCATAGATTAGTTTATTCATGTATTTGTTCAACAAATAGTAACTTTTATGTATGTGTTTTATTTTTCCAAGCAGTCAATTCATAGGGTGCACCTCCTTTTTCCTTCTATTAATGTATAAAAAGCGAAAAGTATTTGATTTTAAAAGCTTTGACATACCTAAAGCAACAGCTCTCCTAAAATCTTAAGGAAAATAGATTTAAAAAACAAAAGCAGTTAACTATGTCACATAATTTATTAAGAAATACAATGCACAACATAACAAAAGACAGCTTGGATTTATGTGGAAGTGGCAAAGATTTTACTGTGCATTTTACAAGACAAAGGTAGTTTTTCCAGACTATTAGTTGCTGGGTTTTCAAGGCCAGATGTAAAGCTATCATTTTTTTTTCCTGGATGAACAAGATAAGAGAGAGAGGTGCATATGCTGTGGTCACTGCTCAAAAATGTACTGTTGCTGTTCACAAAACTTTCATGTCCATTTGTCTTGAACACATGGAAATCCACTGACCCGATGATCAGATTCTGCCTTTATGATTCTGTGAAAGGAAGGGTAATTTTAAACCACTACAGCTCAGACTATTGATGTCCGAGCTCATTAGGCATTATTAACTTCTTGATGGTGTTGAGATACCAAGGAGCAATCCTGTTAAGAAGCAGAGAGTGCAAAACAGGATCAGTGGGATACTGTAATCAGGCGGAGGAGCAACCAAAGTGCCGGGGAGAAGACGTCCAGATGGTGATGAAAAAAAGATGACCTCCAATGGAGATGCTACACAAACTCCTGGAGGGGAGCCTCATGGCATCAAGCTGGGAAGGGAATGCGAAGGAGAAGAAAGAACAACCAATTTCACCTTCTAGGTAGAGATCAGGTCAAAAGCCTCCTTGGGGATAAAATGCTAAACCTTCAAGAAAGAGCGTATTTGCTGCTTATCTCTGAATATCAATCACTCATGTTCACTCCCTGCTCGTGACCAGCAAGAATTAGGTGTTGCACAAATACGTGGAAATAGCCTTGCCTACTGTGTTTATGAGTGATGGTGCCTTTATATAATGTAGCCAGACTTTGATGTCTCTTCAGTGCTCTAAAGAAGCAAACCTGGTTCATGTAACAGTATTTCTCATTTTGAGGCAAATGGAGACCAAAAAAGAAAAAAAAAAAATCATAGGTCATCTTATTTCTGATACTGAGAAAAGCATCAATGACTCATCTATTTACCTAACAGCAATTTTTAACACTGCCCTTAAGTGTGTCTTACAGGTTTGTGAGAGTGAAGTAAATTAATAGTTGTTTTAATATTGAAAACATTATACAAATATGTATCAGACTGCATCCTGTTGACATCGAAATCCAAGCATTATCTGTTAATGTCAACATTCCACTATGAAGTGATAGAGCAAATGCTTACTATTAAATCCTTCAGATTTCCACCGACAGGTCCCAAGAACTATGAAATGAGATTTTCATTTAAAGAGTAGAAATAAGAAGAATCAATTAGTAATGGTTAAAATGAATCATTAACTGAATTATACCAATCAAAAAGAAATAGTAAATAATGGCTTAGAAAATCTTCATGCATGACTCCAATATTCTATATTCTATGGAATTATGTCATAACTATTGTTTTCTAACTGAAAATCTAGTGTAGCCAGTCCTATCCAACTATAAACAAATACATGATTACATATGAATACATAAATTTAAGAAAAAAGAAGGAAAGAAATTTCAACAGAAGATTAAGTTGTGGACCTATGTTTGAGAAACCAGAACTTCAGATAGGAAGAATGTATCTGCGTAAAATTTACCATGACCGAAGTAGACAGTCATTTGATTCAATAAGCCTATAATTTCAGTTGGGCTTGAATTATCATATTACCTACTCGATTAAAACTAGAATAAATCAGGAAGTAAAAAGTGATCTGAATTTCTGCCAGCTGAACAGTTTTATTATTATCATGATGTACTTACAGTGATCTTACAAAAAAGTACAGTTTCTGTGAATTGTGTATGTGTATGAGAGAGACAGCCTATATGTGTGTGTATTAGAGAGAGAGAGCCTCTCCCTCTCTCTCTGTGTATACACATGGGCATCTACAATCCAAGAGACAATGGAGGAGCATGTCTGGTAGTGGTCATCTAATCTATTACATTATTAAATATTCCCTGGAAAAAATGAAACATAAAAGGCATGAAAGATGTGAAGTCACCACAGTGTGTTTAGGAGACCAAGACCAGCCTGATCTTGCCAAAACATTACCTGTGAGGCAGTTTTAGTAATGCAAGACAGATGGAAGGAACAATCTCACTGCTAGAGACAGAGATGGAACATTTTACTACCCTTATAGCAAATCGACGGCACTTGGCTTACAGCAAATCTTACTTCTTATTAAAAGAACATTTCTTTTAATATTTACATTATATTACTGATACACGACTGCAACTCTTATTTGTTTATTGAAGGCAGAAATTTTCTTATTCCTTTCCAAATCTTTATTCTTAGCACAAACTATTGATATCAAATCTCATTATTAACTTCTTTTTGTTTTCGGGACATCAAAGAGCAAGTCTGTTAAAAAGCAAGCTCTGTTCCTACCTGGAAAAATTGGTGTTGCTGTACTGTGTCCTGGTGTCAATTGTGAATCAACACAACTGTATTTAAGAGTCAAATTGCCCCACAGGATTTCCCAGGCTCTAATCTTTATAGGGAAACCCTGGTGGAGTAGGGGTTAAGTGCTCCATCTGCTAACCAAAAAGTTAGCAATGCAAATCTAACAGGTGCTCTTTGGAAACTCGATGGGGCAGTTCTACTCTGACCTATAGGGTCGTTATGAGTCTGAATCGACTTGACAGCAGTAAGGGTTTTTTTTTCCTTTTGAATCTTTATAGAAGAAGATTACTGGATCTTTTTTTCCCATGGAGCTGCTGGGTGGTTTCAAGATGCCAAAACTTTGAAGAGCACCAAGAGCTTAAACTTTGCCCTATTCAAAACCAACAAAGTAAACTCACTGCTGTTGAGAGGCTCCCAGTGTATAGTTATCCTGTATGACAGTGGCTGGTTGATTCAAACAGCTGGCCTTTTGGTTAGCAGCTAAGCTCTTAACTAGTGAGCCACCAGCCAGGGCTTCAACTAGCACTCAGTAAATGTGAGAGCAAAGAGAGGTGAGAGGAAGGAAAAAATCATGAACACTGACATCAGTATTTGCCCTGGTGAGGGAATTTGAATTCCTTTATCTAGTCCAGTGATAAAAATTCCTTTGCTGGAGATCTTTACCTTTTTGGTAAACAGAGGAGTCTTCAGAATATGCATGATGAGAGTGGTACAGGATTAGCTGTTACCACGCATGGCTGTTTGACATCAATTTACATGGAATGCTATCTCTGAAAAATAAGGTGAGGAGATGCTGAACTAAATGGTCCCTAAAACTCTGAACTCTGTTCGTCTTTAACATTCTACTACATCCAATTGTATACTGGCCAGATGCAGACAGCATTATTGATGTTTAATGATTTCATTAACAACAGAATTCTCATTAGAGCAAGGTGTTAAAAATGAAATGCACTGTTCCTTAATAACCAGTAAAAGAATCTGAAATGGGCTTAATTTAATTTAGCTTTAAGGAACTGGTGCACTATGGAGAAAGCTGTGAATAATCTACTTTAGATTACAGCTGAAAGTGCTGTGTCTTCAAGCAGCAGAAAGAGAGCCTTGCTATCTCTTCTGTGGGTACAAATGAGTGTGGTCATTAGCACAGCTTTATAAATCCATACCAGCTTAGAGTCAGAGAAGGCGAGAAGGTCGCACAGTGTAATTTCTCAGAGAACAGCCCATCAGAGCCATTTCAGAAACAGTTTTAGAATTTCTCCTTGAACTGCTGTGCTTTCTGCATTAGACTATTTACATTTTTGACACACATGGTGTCAGTCAAGTGAGAGAAGATAGACATCAAGTGCTCGAGGGCCCTAATATACCATTTAGTTGGGAGCCACCAGCTGTGGCAGTGAGAATATGTAAGGGAAGGATACGATCTTTTTGAAGAATTCTTTGAAATATAAAAGAAAAATTACAATGTGTCTTGCTGCTTCATTGTCTCCTGTACAAAGGCAACTGACACTGGCTTGAATCTGTGGCCTTGTAGCCCATGTGCCTTCCATGTAATCTAAATTACTCAGGCTTGAAATGAGAAAACTTTCAGCTTCGTCTCATGCAGAGACAGAGGCAAGCGTTTGGTTGTTTTCAACCAAACTTTAAGATGAAGTGTCCCCCAATCCTCTCTCCCAACCGCCTCAAAAAAGAACAAACCAAACAACGAAACCTGACATGAAAAATGTTGTCTTCAGATTTGTTTAACATCGTCAGTAGAAAACACTCAAGCTTTCACAGACAAATAGATACTGTTCTTGGGAGTTCCTGGGTGGTACACATAGGCAATATGCTCTTTACTAACAGAAAAGTTGGAAGTTCAAGTTCATCAAGGTTCAAGTTCACCAGAGGTGCCTTGGAAGAAAAGCCTAGTGAGCTTTCAACTACTGAAAGCTCTGTGGTGCACAGTTCTATTCTGACACATGTGTTGTTGTGAGCTCGGACTGACTCCATGGCAATTGCTAGCATGTTCCTGATGACTGCAGTGTTAATATCAAGTCCCAACCAAATCATTTCTAAGTTAATAAAAGAAACTTAAACTCCTTTCTCTGAGTGTCACCATTTTCCAGATTAGGGACTGAATATAATCAAGGTCTGCAAGCTGGATATCTCTTGAGGATCTGTTTGTTCTCATCTGAAAACAGCAGATGACTAGAAAGGAATACTAGCTACTCTATCCAGTTTAGTGCAAATTGCTGGCTTCTCTGAAGATGTAAGTTATGACTGTTGATTTGGACTCAGTTGCAAGATGAAGGTTAACTTTTGCTTCCAACTTCTGTATTTCATCTGTAACTTCACTCATCATTACTAACTGGAATAGTTTAGATGAGTTTGCCAGGTGAGTTTCCTTTCTTTCTTTCTTTGTTTTAATTAGAAGGTAAATATCAATATATGGATTTGGGGTGTTTTGTTCATTTTTAAGAAAATGTATGAGAAGTAGGTAGCAAGCATTCCTTGAGGACCTATACAGGGATCCAAGCATCACACTATTGGTTGTATTTTCAAACTTCAGCTTGTATCAGAATCCCTGGGCTAAGCTTTTCTTAAAAAATGTGAATGCTAGCGCCTCATCCTATGTCTACAGAATGAAACTATCAGGAGGTGGGCCTGCAGTTATATTTTAAAAAGAATCCCACACAGTGCAAGCCTCCTTGGGTCTGTGCTTTGAAAACACTGGCTTCTCTAGATAGAATATACCAGCATTGAATAACAAAAAGTGTATTGGATTTAGAAATGCATTACCTTATTTCCCTTCTTAGTTTCTGAGTCTGGTAATTGTAATCTTGTCCTATTGAAGTAATCTTCTGAGTCTTAGTGTCCTTATCAATTTTCAAAAAAAAGAATGGAAGTGGTGGGGAGTTATACACAGACCCAATGATCCCAATCCTAGATGTATTCCAAAAGGAATTGAAAGCAGGGACAGAAACAAAAGCCTATACACCAGAGTTGATTGCTGCACTATTTAAAATAGTCCAAGGTAGAAACAGTTGAAATCTCTACCAACAGATGACTAAGTAAAAAAAAGGTCATATATACATGTAATGGAATATTACTCAGCCCTGAAGAGAAATGAAATCCTGATACAAGCTACAACATGGGTGAGCCTTGAAAACACCTGTTGAGTGGAAGAAAGCATTTACCATGGGGCAAATACTGTATGATTCCACTTATATGTAATGGCAAATGTATAAAAACCAAAGCTTATTAGTAGTTACCAGGGATGAGAGGAAGGAGGAAAAGAGGAATCATTGCTTAAGGGGCATTTTTTGTAAATGGTGGTGGAAAATTTGGAAAAGGATAGTGGTAGTGGTGGCATCAGTGATGAAAGTAATCAACATCACTGAGTTGCATGTGGAAAAATTGTTGAGCTGGAAATTGTATATACGTTTTTGCTACAATAAAAAGGGAAGAGTTTTACATAGCATGTCTTCATGAGTAACGATCGAGCTAGCAAGGCATTCTACTCTTTTTTTCTTAGTATAGTTTTTGTCTTTTTTAAAACTGGTTGTAGAAAAAAAATTACCTCTAGACTAACATTAATATTGAGAAGATTTTCAGTGAAACAAAACGATGTCGACCGTGTAATGTTCTTTGGAAAACTGTGACTCTAAAGTAAAAACACGTGAAAACGAAGTCCACTTTCGTTTACATAGATTTGAAATGGGTTGACGTTAGTCACATGGCACCCTGCCAAGAAAGGATTCTGAAATCAGAGAAACAAATACACAAACATAAACAAAACAAAACTGCCTTTGGCTCCAGAAAGCATGAAAATAGCCAAGTAAATAAGTAAAAACAAAAAATGGTGAGCTTTGCAATGATACGCGAAACAGTTACGTTTGGAGTTTAAGCCTAGTCCCAGAAGTCAGATTCTGAAACATGTATCATCTACCTCCAACCTTCAGTGAAACGTCAGAAAAGAAAGAAGTTTAACAAAATTGTTCTCTTTTTTGAAATGACACTCTTTAAACTATTTTAAAACAATATTAACTTCAGTGCTAATGGCTTACATTACTTCCTTGCTATTAAAAAATGATTATTATGTATTTAACTCTTACATTTGTCACCAAGGAGATTGTCAGGAACACTGCATTTCAAGGAAGAGGTAAGTTTCTTACATGCTCCTGTCTGCAGACATTGTGCACACACAAACACACGTGCATATACATACCGCTTAAACACAAAGCATATGCTGGTGAAAAACATTATTTCTCTCTGTGTATATTTCTGCTTAACAGAATACTTCATCACATACATGCAATTTTATGCACATCTTAGCAAAGATGACTTCATATGTGCATCTTGGCAGAGGCGCAATTGGGAATGGCAGAGGGAAGATGTCAGAATAATTTTTTCCCCCAAGATATTATTGATTTATTTTAAAAAAAAAAAATTCCACAATATATTCCTAGTCTTTAATTCTCTGTGAGATCTTAGTAAAAGTTAACAAAAACTACATAAATTACATTGCCCTGAAAATCAGAGGATTACAAAAGGAGGCATTTGGCAATTCTTCTGTGGGTTCTTTCTGCAGCTGTACAATTCCTTTCAGAGTTAGGTACTTGGAGAGCTACAGCCACGCCTCTAGGGTAGATCAAGGTGTGCCCTGGCAACAATCGTCTTAAGTAAATTTCCCAACACCTGCAAAAATTAATTGTCAGTTGAATTCGGACAGCTGAAGTAGGCAAGTCCTTTTTTTTTTTTTTTATGTGATTCCAATCACAATCACGAGTAAGTAGATTATATTTGACATTAATAAATGCAGATGCATTCCTAGGTCAGATAGTTTCTGTAATAAGAAAAAAAAAGAGAGGAAATGACATTGTCTTTAACCAGTGACTGAGATTAAAATTTATCGTAATTATCAAAGAGAAAAAAATTACTGTGTTAAGCATTAATGTTGATGCAGTGTGCAAGAAGGCCTTAAATACTAAAATGCATAAGTAAATCCCTATCACTGGTATGACTTTAAAGCTGGAGAGGCAACTAAAACCAGGGTCTTGGGAGCAAATCCACACAATGACATTTGCTGCCGTGCTGTGAATGCTAACTTGGAGCCCTGATGAGACTCAGTAGATCTTGTAGGGATAGGGGTACGGTATCTGTTTTGGAAGCAGGAAGAGACTATACCTAAACCAGCGCTCATATTTCTGTTGTTAGTCCTTAGGACAGTAACTAGTGCAAATTAGTAACTTTGTAAATATTTGTCAAATGAATGAATGCATCAATAAAATATTACTCAATTTTCCTTTCTGAAGATGATGATAGAGAACTTGAAGATATAAAGACAAAAGACTCACCTTCATGCTCTAAATAGATGTGCTTTAATTTTTTGCCAGTATCTATCTTTACTACAAAATCCCTATATAACTAGCTTTTTTCATAAATTTAGTTTCCAATATGAGTAAAAGGAAAGGGAACTAATACATTTTTCAGGAACTAGGATAGTCAGGCTATGTATACTCACTCTTGAGTGCATGCTTTTAACTTTCGTTTTGCAGATTGTAAAACTGAGGGTGGGAGAGGGGGACTAGCTGGCTCCTTCACATGCTGCAAGACAGAAAATAATACCTTTTGTCTTGTAGGAACAGAGCCAAGTAAAAGGCAGGAAAAATAGCTTGGGGAAAAAAGAAATTATTTGAAAAGTTTTTTTCCTGTATCCCATGTAGCTATTATACAACTGAATAACCCGCAACCTTATTTTTCTTTTGGTTTTCATTCCTGACAATATATGTTTTTAAATTAAAGAAGTGCTCAAAATCAAATGTAAATGCATGCATACAGACACAAATAAAATGAAGAAATAGGTTCCATAGATAACACACGGGAACCTGGAAGTATACTTACAAGGCTTATCTCACTATACAAAAGCCAAAAGAAATACAAATATTGTACAGTTGTACTTCCAGGATGCAACACCTCATACAAAGTATTGTACAATCATACTTCCAGGTGCAAAACCTCATGCAATACCCAACAAGAATGGTAATTTGTGGCATGTGCCCATTTCTTGCATTGCAAACAGTGCTATAGGTCCCCATCCACCAGGAGCTCGTGTTGTCAGTGGACAAGCAGCTCCCGAATAAACCCTAGAGGTGAAAAATGTAGGTGGCCTCTGTGTGTCCCATGGATCATAAAAGGGATACATGGTCCATGTCACTAGAAACAAGGGTCAGACTTTCATGAAGAAAACGTGTGAATGGGAAAAATAGAATAATCTAGAATACACACACATGCACACAATTTTGTTTGCTTAGTGAATTTTCTTTTTCTCTCATTGTGTTAAAATGTATTAGGAATTGAAAACTACATTATTCCTGTATAAATATATCAAATAGAAGCATTTTATACAACAAAGATAAATAATAGTTCACATAAAACTAGTAAACAGTTACTATTTCACAATACTAAATTATAAAATGTTACACGCAACATGGTTGTGATGGTCAATGTCACATGCCAATTTTGCTAGTTGATGACTTGCTGTGGTTTGGCAGACACTGGGCTAGGTTCTGAACCATAAAATCAAACAAAACAAAAAAAAATCTTCACTGCTGAGTAGGTTTGGACACACAACGATCCTATAGGATTGAGTAAAATCACCCCATAGGTTTCCAAGGACCCCCTAGTGAATTCAAACTCTCAACTTTTGATTAGCAGGTGTAGCTCTTAACCTCTGTGCCACTAAGGTTTCCTGCTGTACCATAATGTAATATAATATAATTACCCTCCATGAGGTTATCTGATGCGATTAACTGTCAGGAGCGGGCCCCCCTCTCCCAACATCAGGATCAAGGAGGTGCCTCCTAAGAGGGGCTTCACAACCCCTTGGTTTATGAGATTATATTCGGACAATCTGACCAGGAACTTCTGGGGAATAGAGATCAAAGGAATGGATTTCAATGCAGCATGCCTAATAGCACTGAGGCCTGTCCAGCTTCACTGGCTTCCCCCTAATTGCATTCCCCCCTCCCTTTTCTCCACATACACAGGTTTACAAGCTAACCCTTGAAAAGCTCTCAAGGACAACTCTCCACATAGCCATTAAAACTACACAAGCATCTCACTCGGTACAGCAAGAAAGAACAAATAAACTTCTAGATTCTTTATAGTTGGTATGGCAAACTGATAAACACTGAAGAAACTTTCTTAGTGCAGCTGGCTTAATTAGGGAATGGCAGGCTCTTACTATCTGCACAGGAAGATATAAATAAAAACTTAGAGAAAAAAATGGAAACAGCCAAATGGTGAAGCCTTGAGAAGTTTACCACTCCGTACCTTCCACTTTGAGGTATGAATAAAACCATTAATTATGTTCACTGACATTTAACACCTGGTTCAAACCATTATCCAAAAAGCCTTGGCAATTAATTAGAAGAAGAAGACCACGAGGGGTCAGTTTCTTGTTAACAAGTAGTTTATATGATGAAGAAAATAGAGTGAATACTACGTCACCTCACCTATAAAGAATAAAGACGGACAGCTCTCGACACACAGACAATCCTTTGCTGGTCGGGCTGCCTTAAACCAGAAAAGTCTTTCCTGTCTCCTTTATTCATTTCCTGCTGACGCTTTCCCACCCTCCGTGCGGGACCCTGAAAAGTGTTGGAGCTGGCCCCCGGCAATTAACCAGTTAACTGAAAAGATAATTGTCACAGGGACATGGCCTGCCTCCAGTACATAAACAGATGTTCTGGCAGAGCTCACTCTCTCTCTTGACCCCACATTTTTTTCCTTGTCTGACCTACGGTTCAGGGCCATAATCCTGCACAAATTACCACTTGCTGCCAGACCCACAGATTTCAGATTCATCATCTGCCGCAGTCCGGCGAGCTAGCAGACATCTTCAGCCTTCCTCTTGACCTATGGATTTGGGACTTGTCAGCTCCACAATTGTGTGTGTCATTTTTCTGGAAGTAAATCTCTCTCTCTTCATATGTGTATATGTGTATATGTGTATATATATGTGTATATGTACATATACATATGTACATATAAGTCTCATTGGTTCTCCTCCCCTAGATAAGCCAGACTAAGAGTGATGAAAAAAGGAACTTTAATGGTCAATCACTTGATGCACATGTGTCAACATACAGAAAATTCTTTTAGGTGGCTAGTAATGTGTGCTTGGAATCTCATGGTAAGTTTATTGTTGGGAGTTAATTCAGAAAGCTCAGAAGGCTAAGGACAGTCAAAAGAAAAGGCAAGGATAAGTTGTAACAATGCAGTTTTACAGGGAGCTACATGAACAAAACCTAATTTTTTTATGGAACATCTACAAAGTCTTCATACTACACTGTTTTAGCACTACATTTCAACCATTAAACTTGAGGAATCCTGAAAGAATAGATTTTTTGAGATCTTTATTGCTAAAAAAAAAAAAAAAAAAAAAAAAAAAATTGCAGTAGAGTTGATTTTAATTAAGTTGCTTTATTGGGCAGAGTAGAACTGCCCCATAGGGTTTCCAAAGATCCACCAGTAGATTTCAACTTTGACTTTCTGGTCAGCAGCTGAGTTACTTGCCATCAATTGGTTCTGACTCATGATGAACTCACATATAACAGGATGAAACATTGCCCAATCTTGTGTGCTATCTTCATGATCACTGGTACATCTGGATTCAATTTAGTGGCTATTGTGTCAATTCTTCTCTTGAAGCTTTCCTTCATTTCAGTTGACCTACTACCAAACTTGATGTCCTTTTCTAATGACTGGTCTGTCCAGATGATGTGTCTGAAGTGAATGAGGACCTCTAAGGAATACAGTGGTTGCATTTGTTCTAAGACTGACTTGTTCATTCTTCTGGTAGTCCATAATGTATTCAGTATTCTTTACCACCTCTCCTGGTGGAATGCACTCATTCTTCATCTGTCTTCTGTTCACTGCCCAGCTTTTCCATTCATATGAGACAGTTGAAAACCTTGGCTTGAGTCAAATACATCTTTAAAAATCTAAGATGTCACTTTGACAACTCAAATGCACCTGACCCAAGCCGTGGTCTTTTCAATTGCCTTCGAGACATAATGTTGCAAAACAGGATGTGATCGGCTTGCAGGAATGTCTCTCCCTTTTTTACCTGTGTGGTGCATATTTTACACTTGTTCCATCTCTCTTTCTCCATGCTTCTACCCCAGCCCCAAGTATATGCCCTGAGAGGCTGACTTTCACTGACACACTATATACTGGGTCCAGTTTTATATGTTCCCAGATCCGTACCTTGCTTATGTGTCTTCAGACTGACTAACACTGTTTCTACAGTAATGGAGCTGGATATTTGCTATTGTTTCAGACCTGTGATTTGGATGCTCACTGGCCCTCAGATTGCTCACAGGCTTGACGCCACAGTACCTTGGCTCTCTGTCCTTGTGCCCTGTAGCTTTCTTGCTGCTGCTGAGTGAAAGATCCCCTAAGAACACCAGTACTTGCTCATGCATGGTAAAACCCAGAAGATTAGGGAAGCTGATTCTTTATGGGACTCTCACTAGCCACTGGGCCCCCAGAATCTTGAGAGACTTGATTGCTTCATACTATGTCTCTGGAGGTTTGCTGTGAAACCCAGCAATCCTCTTTTCCTGAAAATGTGGCCAACTCTGGAAACCACTTTTTTATCTTTGTTCTCCCTTCTCTGCCTCATTCCTCTTCCCTTCACTCCCGTTCCTGGACTTATCAACTGATAGTGTTACCACAGACTCTGTTTTAAAGATGACTGGGCTGAGACAATGTCTGGTTTCCAATTTGGGACAATGCAAGGTGTGGCAAGATACTGGTAGATTGCAAGTGTGAGTTTATGAGTTTTTTTTGCCCTGGCTTCATTGTCACTAGTTCTACTGTTAGCACTTTCTTATAGCTCTCCGCCTCAGATTCTCGCATCTGCTGCCCCCCTCTATTTTCAGGCCTAGAAGTGATAATGACTCCACGGTACCGAACCATTCCTTATTGCTTTCTTGCTTTCTCTTAATCCTGTCCACACCTTTGAAAACAGTCTCTTTATTATGTTATCCTCAATTGTTTTGTACATTGTTTTGTACATCTTACTTGAAAAATTTCCCAACAGATGCAGAGAACATACCTCACGTATAAAGCTGAAAATTGAAATCTTGATAATCTGTGGATAAGAATAATGGAGAAGATTTACTAAGTTTATAGAAGTTTATATAAGTGAACAATCTGGCCCACCTATTACAGGGGTTGAATGATATCTTTTCTAACATCATGCAGTTCTGACAGTCTGTGATACCAGTCCAGGATGGTACACACTTCATTATGACAATCGTGTCTATTGAATGAAATAATGGAAGGCAAATTTTTGGTAGCTTTTGATATCTAGATTTGAGTCGATGAATGATACTTAGCAAGCAAGAAAATTGTTCTGGTACATTAAAAGAATCAGTTGGCTTGGAATTGGAGCAAATGAAATAGAACCACTTACTGCCTATGTGATGTCTGGTAATCTCAGTTCCCTAATATTTAAGATGGAGACCCAAAATATCATGTCATATGGTTGCTATAAAGTAGTGAATAAACTGAGGCACATGAAAGTCATTATTTTGATAGAGAATTAGTGATGTTATAAATAGGGGCATTTATAATATACCATATATTTATAGGGATCTTGCCTGTGTACATGAAGGATTATAATCTAAAATTATGAAACTGAAAACGTTGAACACATCTATTTCTTTGGAAACAGTGTCAACCTGTTCATTCACTATGAATTCATCTTTTGATATTAATTTCAGAATTTTTGCTCCCTAAAAAGCACAATTAAGTAAATAAGTGCACCATACAATCAAAGAAATAAAATGACCTATTTTGTAGTCTTTCTAAAGAAAGTTCCTTTTTTCTGGCTATAATTTTGCCAAGGTGTTTCTTTAGTCCACATGGCTGAATTTTTGTAATTTCATAATTTACCATTTATTGAGTATAGTGAAAAAACTGTCACCTTTTGAAACCAAAAGTTCTCTGGGGAGACAGCCACAAATGTAGATGAATCTCGAAACAGTCACTGACACTCAGGTAAGACTCCAATCCAGTTTTTCTGCCTCTCCCACCCTTTCCCTCCATCTGTGGATAGTACAAGTTGCTCTGAATTGGCTACTTTTGGTTTTAGCACATAGACTGTCTGAAACTGCAGTATATGTTACCACAGGCCTTTGGTTCTCTTTTCTTTCTTTGTGACTGACTCAGAAAAGACATTTATCAACTTTTTCTGCTTTCTTTAGTTCACATGTTGAAGTTTTGCTGACATCCACTGTAAAATTTAAATCAGATTCAATATCCCATCAATGTTTGTCATAGAAAAGTAAGCACATTTCAGCTGTGGCATTGCTTCAGCAGTAAACATATTTAATACCAATTACTGCCTGCAACAATTTCATGATGTGGAAAAACATGCAGGTTCATAGAGATAGAGTCTTCTGCAACCAGGAGAATAATTCATTCATGACAGAGTATGGTGCAAACATTTTCAGTAGGTACTAACCATGCAGCCAAAAAAAAAATCTTTCATGATTATATATTTTCAGGAATGGAATTCGAGGCTGAGAAACTGAATATGTCATTTAATTTCTGGAGGTAAGACTCTTCCAGGAATCCTTAGATTTTTTTAGAAGGGCTACATTTAAATGTGTCTAAGAGGTAGACTTATTTTATCTTCTAAAGTACTGTAATTTCTATTTTCCCTTTGGGAATTGTATATAGTGGGATTAAACCTAGTCAATACATAATGAGTTTTTGTTGCTGTTGTTGTTTTGGTTTTGATCATAATGTCCACTGTACTATATTTGCTGCTTTACATGTTTTTTCATTTTATTGTATGGAGAAATTGTATACCGACATATACAAAAGGAAACAGAGATTCAGAAATATTAAATAATCCAAGGCATTGACAACTAGAAAGGCATATTTTGAACCATTTCCTGCTGATTCAAAATTAAGCACATTCAAATATATTCTGCCACTACTTGATCCACTCAAGAAAGCATTATAGACTGACTTCTTTAAAGCCTTGATCTCTAATCCATAAACAAGATTCTTTTTCAGAAGTAAAATTTCCTCCAGAGCTCTGTTAGTGAATTGGCTGATTAAAAAAAAAAAGAAAGAAAGAAAGAAAGAAAAAAGGCCAACAACAATGAAAAACAAAACAAAAAGCCCATTGCTGACACTTTGACTCCAACTTATAGTGACCGTGTAGGACAGAGTCGAATTGCTCCATGCAGTTTCCAAGGAAGAGCTAGTGAAGGTGACCTGCCAACCTTGGGGTTAGCAGCTGAGCTCTTAACCACTGCATCACCAGAGGCTTTTTCCTCTAAATTGTACATTAAAAAAAAAAGGTCCCAGCCCCACTCCTTTGTAGGATAAAATGTGCTTGGCTAAGGGCTGTAATGTACTTGAATATTCCATCACATTCTGCAGGCAGTATTTGAATAAAGCCTCCAAATTCTTTTTTTTGAAGCAGTTTTCAGGAGAGGAAGGATGGAGTTCTAAATTTAGAAACACTCACTCAAAGGGAATAAAACAGACAGCCCTATCTTTCTGCTCTAACACAGCACCCACGTAACTAAGTTTATGGAAACATATTCTCCTCCCCAGCACTAGCAATGATGATGCCCACAGTCTCTCAAGCCCAAGTGTTAGGAGGCCCACTCAGTAGACCCAGGTGGGAGACCTATGTACTTATACAGGACTTGCTTTGAGGGCTACAAAGCTGAAATGGAAGCTGGCTAGTTAATCTTTTTAATCACCGCACATGTAAGCAAAAGCTCAGCAATGGAAAAGGAAGACAGCCGAAGGACTAATGTGTTCAAACTATGGTGTTGAACACATTGGGGCTACTACAAGAATGAATGAACCATTTGTCTTAGTCCTCTAGAACTGCTCTAACAGAAATACCACCAGCCAATGACTTTAACAAAGAAAATTTTATTCTTATACAATCCAGTAGGCTACAAGTCTGAATTCAGGGTGTCTGCTCCAGGGGAAGGCTTTCCCGCTTTGCCAGCTCTGGAGGAAGTTCCACTTGTTGGATCAGTCTTTCTTAGGTCAGGGAGCATCTCAGAGCAGGAACCTCTGAGTCTGCTATTTTTGCTGAGTTTTGGTCCCCGCTCTGCTTTCTTGATGGTATGAGGCCCCTACTCTGTGCCTATTTCCTTCTCCTTTTATCGCTTGTAGGATAAAAGGATAAAAGTCAGTGCAAGGCACACTCCAGGGAAACTCCCTTTAGATTGGAACAAGGAGGTGATTTTAGAAATGGTTTTATCGTCCCACCCTAATCCTCTTTAACATAATCCAATCTGTTAATCATAGGCAGAGATTAGGATTTACAGCATAGGAAAATCACAAGCTAGGGCATTATCACAAAATACTGGGAATCACGGCCCAGCCAAATTGCTACCCACAATTTTTGAGTGGAACAAAGTTCACCCATGATACCAGTCTCAAAAGAAATACAACTAGAACATTCCTTTGTCTGCAAGGATGGTGAGACTTGGTTCCCTTAACTTCAGATACATCATTAGGAAAGACCAATGTCTAGAAAAGGCCATCGTCAGGGACCAAAGGAAACCTTCAATGTGATGGATTGACAAATTCTTTACAACAATAGACTCAAACATACCCAAAGTTGTGTAGATGTCACAGGACTGCACAACATTTAATTCTGTTACACATAAGGGTATCATGAGTCAGAAATGACTTGATGATAATCAACAACTAACAACAGTTAATCTTCAGATAGCAAAATTGTACTAGCAGAAAGCAAAGCCTCTATGCATTATTTGCAAAAAAAAAAACAGAACGAGTTAATATGCAACTCTAGAACAATGCAGAGATGAAAGTGTCAGATGCTGGGCCCCAGGGCTCTCGAAATCATTCAGAGTCCATCATGGGGAAAGAACCTACAAAGTCTAGTAAGATAAACTAGTGTATAGGGAGAGGGTGAGTCAGTTCTTACTTTCACTTGACTGGAAGAAGCTGCACCAATGTGCCAAGGCAAAAGTCCTTATTAATGGCCAAAGGAATGGCAGTTCTAGAAAAAGGGTTTATCTTAGAGACAGAACAGCAGGAATTTTTCCTGGGCAAAGAGGTAAGTATCTGGGGTGTCTTGGAGCCAGTAGCAATACAACAAAAGACTGACTCTAAGCCAGTGTCCCTGACTCCCTTGGGCTTCTGTTTTGCTGATGTTGGTCCCAACTCATGCCAACTGTTTGTACAACAGAATGAAACACTGCCCAGTCCTCCACCACCCTTATATCATTGTTATACTTGAGACCACTGTTGCAGCCACTGTGTCAATTCATCTTGTTGAAGGTCATCCTCTTTTTTGCTGTCCTTCTCCAAGGACTGATCAATCCTCAGGCTTCTAGTGTTGCTTATTTACCTTTCTACAGCAGGATGAATGAGTTTTGATGGAGCAATGGTTAAGTGTTCAGTTGCTAACCTAAAAGTCAATAGTTCTTACCCACCAACTACTCCCCAGAAGAAAGATGTAGTAGTTGGCTTCCACGGAGGGTAAAGCCTTAGAAGTTCTATGGGGCAGTTCTACTTTGTCCCAGAGGGTTGCTGTGAATCAGAAGAGACTTGATGGCAACAGGATGGCAGGATGAGTTTTTCATTTCCGCTCACACTTTTTCTCCCTGCTCTGATCCACATTAATTAATTTAATCCATAAACAATTCTATGAGGAAAGGAAAGGAAGAGCAGATGGTAAGTACTGAAAGAGTAGCATCTGAAACCAAGAAGCCTGATTCTAGAATCCATGAACTTAACCACTGTTTCTCATTGCTAGACTTTGCCTACTAATGCTGAAACAAATTAACATGAAGGAAATTCACAGGATACCAGACCAAATCCAAGTCCATTGCTGTCAAGTCAATTCCAACTGACAGCGACCCTAGAGGTCAGAGAACTGTCCCATAGATTTTCCAAGGAGTGCTTGGGGGATTTGAACTGCCAACCTTTTGGTTAGCAGATGTAGCATTTAATCAGTACACCACCAGAGTTTCCAACAGAGCAAAACTAGGTTGATTTCTATGGAGTTTCCCACATCTTATTCCAGACAATTCAGGTACAGCTACAAGACAATATTTATTAATTTCAGTAGATAATTGGAGCATTGGTCTCCCTCATTAGTCTATGAGTTCTACCAGGGTAAAGCCCATATTCATTTTATCTCTGTTTCCTGAACCTAGATCACAGTGTTGTTAAGCAAGCAAGAGGAAACGTGTTTGTGTTCCACCCTTAAATTTGGGTCTAAAAGCTGTAGACTGTTTTCACCACTAAACAATTCTACCCAGCAACTCTCTAGCTCTTGGAATGAGTTAATATTCTAAACACGTCCAGGTTCTCTATTCAAAATCCAGGTTCTCTATAACAACTGTGGAAAAAGAGTTCTTTTCTCTGTGAAACTGTAGACCCTCAGGGTAAAATCCAGTCACTATCCTTATCAGTTCTAAGAGAGACTTAACAACTTTCAGAAAAGCCAGTCATAGTGGATACAAAC
This sequence comes from Heterohyrax brucei, assembly GCA_028571685.1. Taxonomy (NCBI): domain Eukaryota; kingdom Metazoa; phylum Chordata; class Mammalia; order Hyracoidea; family Procaviidae; genus Heterohyrax; species Heterohyrax brucei. The sequence goes on from CM053148.1 coordinate 99,999,391, forward strand.
TCACTTTGAAATGAGTGTGAGCATTGCTGAGTGGTGGCTGGTGGGTGAGCAAAGACACAGAGCCCAGAGTTACAGGTTTATGCCATAGCCCTAAGGTTTACGCCATACCCCTAAGAACTGTTGTTTGTGTCTACTAAGAAACTGGCTTATTTAGAAGGTAGATAACTAGCAAGAGTTACTTGTAAAAAAATTTTTAAACAAAACATAACACTTAGATTTTAAACACAGTGTACATTACTCTAGTGTGTCCACTAGGCACTCCTTGAAAACTCTATGAAACAGTTCTACTCTGTCTTACAGGGTCACTATAACTAAGAATCGACCTAATGGGAGTGGATTTGGTTTGGTTTAAGTATGTCCTATTTTGTTTTCAAGAATTCTCTGTGCAGCAATTGAAGTGAGAAAATGACTTCTGTGTGTTTATTCAAAATCCCTTCTTGTGGATGATTTGTGTGTGCTTATCAAATATCATGAAGGTAAAAAGAAAAAAATTAATTGCCTTAAAACATTTTAGACAAAAAACCCAACTTTAAAACCTTTTTAAAAGCTGAAATTATTAAACATCAGGAGCTAGATTTATTGAATTTAATGTATTTTTGTCTCCTGGAAGGGTGAAGAAGAATGAAAGACTTTTTATGTAGTTATTGGGATAGTATCTCATTGTATTTTCCCCACAGTAACAACACTGCTTTCTTTAAGAGCTTTTATTTGTCCTTATTTTGTGCACATGTATATATAGAAGATTGTTAGAATGGTCCAAGGGCTGAGTGAAATGGACTTTGCTTCCTCCACCATGAAATAAAACCTACTTGTTGCTATTAATTAGTATCCAGAGAGCTGAAACACTCATCTAATTGAATATGTTTCACTCCTAGTTAATTATTTAATTAACTGGGGCAACTTTGCCATTATTTTATTTAGAACTGTGAGCTCAATGAATCCATGTTTCTGGCTAAATGAGTGCCCATCTGATCAGCTTTTTCTCTCCTCTTCTCACCCCTCTAGAAAATGATTGAGGCGTAGTGGTTAAGTGCTATAGCTACTAACCAAGAGGTCAGCAGTTCAAATCCACCAGGTGTTCCTTGGAAACTCTATGGAGCAGTTCTCTCCTGCCCTATAGGCTCACTATAAGTCAGAATTGATGTGCCAGCAATGGATTTGGTTTGGTCTCACCCCTCTACAGTTCTGCACTTTCATCCATTTATCTTTCTTTAGGCCTTTTCTACTGTGCCATTGCTACTATTCCACTGATGGCACACTGCCTTACACATCATTGTGTCTATCTGCATTCTTTTCTCTCCGTTTGGTGAAATCTGGGTTTCTTTCAGCTGTGTTACTTCTCTCCTGGTCTTCCTTTGCAAGTATTTCTTACTCCCCACTGGCTGACATATCAGTGGAACAGGAGCTGCTGTTGACATTGTCCCACTTCCAACTGCTTCTGTAATCAATACATTCTAGCATTCATGTTTTACATACCAATTCTTACCATCATCTTGGATGGCTTCAGCGTTCATGTACTTAATGCTTTTGATAGCTTAGTCAGGCTCTAAGACACTGAGTAGAATTGGTCATCACCTTGAAAGCATTCACTTCTGGGAAATCAAATATTAATACTTCCAGACTTCCCATTTATAACCCTTTGCTTTGTTATTCTCACTAAATTGCTTTGCTGATGCTCATGAGCTGTCAGGTATCTTAATTTCTGTTTGCTCTCCAAAGATTAGCCTCTTCCTAAGACGATACACATGAATTTCCCAGACCAGTGTCCTGTGTGTTGAAAGCATTTTGTGAATTCTAACTTACCGTTGTCATTGCTGTTAATGTTAGATTATTAATATTCAGATGAGTCCCATGGTGTATCCTTTCAGCCCTTTTCTTATTAGGTCTTTGAAATTCTCTCACCTTATTCTGCCTTCACTGTTTTCATCTGGCACATGACAACATGGATTAATCCAGTCCACCATTTCTTTTCCATTCATGCTGTCTCATTCTCCTCAGTACTCATTGCTTACCTAACAACGAATTGTTAGAAATTAACAATGAGTTATTAATGTTGTTAGGTACATTCTCCTAATACACCTAACAATGTACCTAACAACATGCTTATCATGATTTTAATCTTGTTTCTAGCTCACGTTAGGAAAAAACAGATAAATGCTGACAGTGAAATAATACTCAGCAATTAGAAGCCATTGACTAACTGTTCACTCATCAACACAGCTAGATCTTGAAAACATACTGCTGACTGAAAAAAAAAGAAAGTGAAAAAAGGAGATATATAATACAATCTCATTTGAGTTAATTAAAATTGCATGAATGCAGAATGACACTAAGCGTTTTATAAGAAGCTAGAAAGTCTAGTAGTGTAGTGGTTAAGTGCTATGACTGCTAACAGAAAGGCCAGCAGTTCAAATCCACCAGGTACTCTTTGGCAACTCTATGGGGCTGTTCTACTCTGTCCCATAGGTTCCCTATGAGTTGGCATTGACTCAGTGGCATTGGGTTTGGTTTTAAGATTCTTCTGTTGTTAAGCCACGTTTATTGTAGCACTCTACTGGTCTACCTGTGTTAGCCTTCGACCCATTATAATTAATTTGCCAAAAGTCTTTCGAGGCTTCTCAACAGTACACAGATTAAAAGCTAAAATGCTTATAATAGACAACAAGCCCTACCCAGCGAGCCTGCTGTCCTGCTCCCTCTCTGGGCTCACGGATTCCAGCCACAGCGGCTTTTTTACTGACTATTGAATAAGCAAGGCATACTCTTCTCTGACCCTCCCCCTGAAACTTCTAGCTGTTTCCTAAAAATTCACCTGGTTTAGTCCTTCCATTCATTCTCTTCCCAAGCATTTATTCAAAGCCTATTTTGGGTACACTTTTCTGGGCACCACAGGAAGGGTGTGTGGGCCTTGAACAACTCATTTGTTATGGACTGCACTGTGATCTCCAAAACTATGTATTGAAATCCAAACTTTTGTATCTGTGAGTCCACCAATCATCTGTCAGTTTTCTGTACTGTCGTGAGTGTCCTGTTGCAATGATTCTGCAAGCTAGTATGTCAAACACCGGGAGGGTCATTCACGGTAGGTGGGTTTCAATGGCGCTTCCAGACTAGGAGTGACCAGCAACAAAGTCCTGGCAACACGCTTCTGAAGACATGTGAACAAAAACCTACGGAACACAAAATATTGTCTGAGGCTTTCTTCACTTATTTTGGACTTGTCGTCAGGAAGGACTCATAGCTAAAGGAAGAGACAGTGTTTGGTAAAGTAGAGTCAACAAAGGCCAGGGAGACCCTCGATGAGATGGGATGATACCGTAAGTGCAACGATGAACTCCAACATACTAACAAAGATGAAAATGTGGCAGGACTGGGCAAGATTTTTTCAATTAAACGTGAGTTCACTGATGAGTCAGAGCCAACAACTAACAATAACAACGTATCTGTAAACATGGTCCTGTTTGGAAATAGGAGTATTTTTAATTAATAAGGCCATGCCTGAGTAGTGTGGATTCTAAGTCTAAGCACTTCTGAGTTCCAAGAGAGAAGCTCAATAGGCACAGGCACACATGCAGAAAAAGGGACAGAGGACAATGTAGCTAGAAGAATTGCTGGTAGTTTCTAAAAGCCGAAACAAACGAGGAAGGACCTCCTCCTACAGCTGTGCCTTGAACTAGGACTTCTAGCATTCTGAATTGGAAGAAAATAAATTTTGTTCTGTAAAGCAACCCATGACAGTACTAGGTAGCTGAGCAAACCCTGGTGGCTTAGAAGTTAAGTGCTGCAGCTCCGAATCAAGAGGCTGGTAGTTCAAATCCACCAGGTGCTCCTTGGAAACTATGGAGCAGTTCTACTCTGTCCTATAGGGACATTATGAGTTATCATTGACTCAATGGCAATGAGTTTGGTTTTTTTGGTTTTAAGACACTTTATGTATTTTTCACTTTCCTCTCTCTCCCCGGAAGGCATAATCCACCAGGCAGGAACTTTTTTGTCCCCCTTCTGTTTTATTCTCTGACATATCCTCTGATCCCATCTACACATGCACAGTATTGAAAGTCATGCCTAGAATATAGTAGGTAAGCAGTAAATATTTTGCTGGTTGGTTAAATATCACACTTGAATGACATTTGAATAAGTACCTACAGGGGTGGAGTAGGTGATTAAAGTGTAAACAGAGATAACATTGAATGAATAATTAAAAAAAAAAAAAGAAGAAACTTACACAAATGAGCTTTGAAAGTGTACCACAAAATGGTTACAGTAAAGCTTTCTCAATTCTTGGTAAAAGGAGTTAAAAAACACATAGATGCATACCTAAATGCAAGGAAGCACAGGAATAAATTTATTTAGCTTAGTGATTATCTGCTTAAATTTTGCTGCCTCTGTGTCCATCCTCAAGTTCAGCCCACCTGCATTTCAAAGATAGAAGTACCTCTCTTATGTAAAATGAATTATTTTATGTTTGCTTGAAATCATATTTCCATTACCTTTGGGACATTACTTCATAAGCTGTGCACTCTCTTTTCAAGACCTTTCACTTTTTAATCTCCAAGGAGTCCTTCTCTTTACTTTATTGACATGTCGAAGCCTTTCCCATCTTAAAAAACAAAAACAAAAGCAAGCAAGTAAAACGACCTTCTTTGACCTTGTGAATCCTTCCAGATGCTCCCTTTCAGAGCCAAGCTTCTAGAAAGACTGGCCTAAACATTCTGCTTCAACTTGGCAACTTCCAGTTCTCAAAAGTGTTTCTCAACTCTTTCTCCCTTCTTTTTATACAATAAATACACTTCAGTTAAGATAATCAATCATTCATTAATTCATTTTCTTTTCTTTTTGTGGTATCAGTTAAAAGACACATGTCTGTATTCCACGTCATCACTGTGATAGACAATGACAATATAGACAGTATAGATGTGGCAGAAGGAGTGTTTTCTTAACTACCACATGACTATCACTTTCTTGGGCATTAAATGTATCTTGCTCCTTCTGGTGCGTATCAATGTAAAAAAAAATGCTTTTAAAATGTAACTCAGAGAGAAAGGACAAAGACAAATTTCTCTGCATGAAAATATAGAAGATCAAAGAAAGGGACAGTACCACTTCGGTGACAGAATTCTCTCCATCCACGAGGAGACTGGAAACCCTGGCGGTATACTGCTTAAGTGCTATGGCTGCAAACCAAACGGTTGGCAATTTGAATCCACCAAACACTCTTTGGAAACTCTATAGGGCAGTTCTACTCTGTCCTGTAGGGTCGCTGTAAATCAGGATCGACTCAATGGCACTGGGTTAATTTGGTTTTTATGTTGGAGACCTGTGTTCGATTTGCTGATGATAGACCTCATTAGCAGCCCTCCCCTATGCGTCAGTGGAAGCCTGTGTGTCTGGACAGGTTTCAGGTGAGCTTTTAGACTAAGGCAGACTAGGCAGACACTTCCGCTGACATACTCCTGAAAATCAGCCAGAGAAAATCTGTAGGCTGCAGTGATTCAGTGTTCACTTGATCGTGGGGATGGCAGAACACCAAGCAGGATTCAGTTCCATCGTGCCTGAGTTCACCATGAGTTAGGGCTGACTCAAGGGCAGCTAACAACAGGATGCGAAGATGGTTTTAAAAAATGGAAATGTTCTGTTGCCATATTGGTCTTGCATCCTGAGGTTGGGACAACTCTTTTTCCTCTAATATTTTCTTTACTAAAAAAGATACAAAAAGTCTCAGCACCAGTGCAAGCAAGATTAGATTAAAGGAAGAGCTTGGAACCCAAGGATGAAGTTTGAGGAAAAGAAATAAGACAGGAATTACAGATCAGAGCTGTCATACAGACTCAGGGTCACATGGGAAAGAGGCAAAGAAGGAAAGAATTTACAGTAAAGAGAGACTTTCAAGGCTACTAGGAATTAAGAATGAGAAAGAATGTGAAGCTGTGCCACATCAAAGAAGAAACCAATAGGGTGAGCTGACTAGTATTTTAAACTTCTTCTGACCTTATCCTCTCCCCTGCTTCCCAAGATTGAGCTCATTTGAAGAAAACCTGGAGGAAAAGTAAAGACCTCTGTACATCATTCTGAATTCTGAGCACCTGATTTATTAGCTAGCAGAGACAGAGGAACTGTTCCTGTAAAGAACTGTACTCACGTCACCCTTCTTTTGTTAATTACATTATGTAGGAAATAAGTCACTGCCCTAGTCCTCAATAAGCTGTAATCAATAATGTAACCAAGGGACACATCAAGTATGTATTTGAAACTACATAAGACAGCTTACTCAGGGATTTGAATTGGTTTGACCTAGTTCAGTCATGGCTCAGACCTGTTACCATCAAGTCAATTCCAACTCATAGTGACCTTATAGGACAGGGTAGAACCACTCCATAGAGTTTCAAAGGAGTGCTGGGTGGATTGGAACTGCCAACCTTTTGGTTAGCAGCTGTTGCACTTAACCACTGTGCCACTAGGGTCATGGCTCAAGGAGACCCAAATTTCTTAAATTTGAGTGATTGGGAACCGTAACTAGAATGGGAAAAACTGTGAGTCAAAACTTTGGAATAGGAGACTCAGAAGAGATGTAGAGAGTCCTTTTAGGAGCCTGATACACGATACTGGGTTATTGCCAGGGTGGATAAGAACAACACACATTCAAAGCAGAGCAGTTGGCTGCCATCGTTACTCAGAACTCTACTGTTTCTGACTTTGTGAAGAATACAACAGGCGAGGGAGATGGTTGCCAAGCAACATGTGTGATGTCTTGTTTTCTAAAAGTGATTACAGAACCAGTAAGTCTTCCACTTGTGATTTTTTCCCCATTATTGTTAAGTTCTTGTTCACCCAAATTTTGAAAAAATTCAAGCCTGTTTTGGTTTTGCTTTCTCAGCCATGATTGAACTGAGAAGAACTGTTTCAAAATCCTGAAGTTAGTTTAATGATGCAAGTGCCAAGTGCAGTAGAGGCAAAAGAAGCACCTAAATCTACCTGGGGATGTCAAGATCAAGGTCACAGAACATACAGCATTTCAGTTGTTTTCACTGGAATGCAAAAAGCTGTTTCGAGGCTGTCATGGATTGAATTGTGTCCCCCCCACCAAAATGTGTATTATTTGGCTAGGCCTTGACTTCCAGTACTGTGCGATGTTTCTTTACGTTATAAATCCTGCCCCTATGATGTTAATCCTTGTTTCCTGGTTTTGTGTGATGCTCCTTTATGTTCTAAACCATGACTGTACAATGTTAATGAGTGAGGATGGGCAGCATTTATGTAGGTAGGACAGGACTCAATGTGTGGGATTGTGCTGTGCCTTGGGGAAGCCTCTTGGGGAATAAAAGGAAGGGAAGTAAGGAGAGATTTGCAGACCTCATACCAACAAAAAAATAGTGTTGGTAGCAGAACATGTCCTTTATAAAGGACTGGGGTCCCTGTGACTCAGAAGTTTCTTGTCCAGGGGAAGATTGACAGCAAGGATCTTCTTCCAGAGCCAGCAGAGAAAGCCTCCCCCTGGAGATGATGCCCTGATTTTGTACTTTTGGCCTACTGGAGTATGGCAAAATAAAACTTCTCTTTTTAAAGCCATCCACTTGTGGTGTTTCTTTAAAGCAGCACCAGATGACTAAGACAAAGGCTAACACAGAGAATAGTACATGCAAAGGTAGGAAATTACAGGGGAGTAAAATTTGTTTTAGAATCTGTAGGCTTCTCAGTACCATGAGATTAAAAGTAGGTGATAATTAATGAAGAAGGCTAATGGAGGGATATGAGATTGGACTAAGAAGTGAAAGACAGGTGTTAGCAGTCTATTTTACGTCCTGCAAAAGCATTTGTATTTTTATTTATAGTTCAATGGAAAACTATGAAAGAATTTTGGGAAAGGGACGATCATGATTAGAAAGTTATATTGTCTTTTTCTGCAGCAAGTAGATAAGATAAATCTAAAATATTTCCCAGTCTTCTGTGACATGATTTTTCTCAAAGTAAGCATATTGTAATCCAATATCCATAAACATATGAGGTTATCTTCATAAAGATAACCACCAGATTAACTTAACACTGGGTTCCCTAAACTTATTTGAGATGTTGTTGGTTACCATGCTTTATCGCAAACAAGTGAAGCTACTCTCTCCTAATAGCTTTTAGAACTTCTAACTAGTTAAAGAAGAAAAATATTTATCAAATAGATTGGACTATCACCTGGTTCTCCAAGAAGCACTGAGTGCCAGGTTTGGAGTCAGAAAAATCCCTAATGGTATACCAGCAGAACAGTATCACTGCCACTGAAACCCAACCCCTCTGTTCTTACCAGTGAGAACTGAAAATAGATGTTGGAATTTCTTCCACAACTGCCTTGAAAAAGCTGTACATACTCACTGCTAAGCTTTTCAGAAGATTAGCTGTTTGTAATTTTTCTCCATTTGCTTCTAAAACTAATTATAGAAGTACAACTGATTGGTAGAGCCTAATTTCCATTCTATCTGAATCTAGACTTTGACAAGGAAGCAGAGCTCGTACTGAAGGAAGTAAAATGTAGGAAGATTCTTTAAAACATTCTGGGAGCAGCAGCAACGCAATAAACACCAACAACATGACTTTGAAACTGCTTTCCTGCTTGCTGTTACTGCCTGCTCCTTGGTTACAATATGAAGGTTATGGAGGAAACACAATCCCCAACTCTTTACAACTTTGATAACTCAGACTTTCCACTTAAAAAATGCCCCATTCTAGTTACGTATCCAAGTATTTAGCGAAAAACACAATCTTTGCAGCATTTATTTTATAGAAAATATCCAACAATTTAAATATTGGTTCAACAGATGCATTTTAAAAAATGAAGAACAGAAGATAACTGTTGATAAAGGAGCAAAACTTATCAATGATAGTATGGTTTTTAGCTTTTAATTTAAAGAAGACTCTTTCTCAATCTCTGGGTGCTATTGTACCTTTTCAAGGAGTATACGAGAATAAAAATTTAAAAAGGAGTACACTCCAGAAGAATATGTTTGAAAAGTTCACTAGTTTTCACTTTCTCCTGTAGTAAAGGTAAAATAAAATGGAGAGTTCAAGGAGGTCTTAATGGTAGAGAGAGGACAGGACAACGAAGCCACATTTACTAATCCTTTTAAAGGATGATTCCTTTAACAGGCTCTGGCTCTTCTGTCTCAGATCCAGAAGAAGCTAGTAGGTACTATTTCACATATCACAACATCCAAGGACAATGAGGGAGGGAAAGAAGCAGGAGATGTGTTTTCCATGCTCTCCTACATAGATAAAAGACTTTTCCTTGAAGTCCCCTAACAAAGCATAGCTCAGTGGTGTCTCTACTTTCAGAAATTTCCAGACAAGGGATAAGTATCATTTCTCTATTTTAGTATCATTCTTTATCAATGTTACACAGAGATTCTTCGTCCCAACTGGAAGTGCCACAGCTGTGTGATGAGTTATAAGACCTCACGGTGCTTCAGCACTTGTTACTGACAGAAGCCAAAACCACAGGAACTGAGCATCTTCTGAGTACTGGATGAGTCTGACATCATCCTTGTCAAGAACACTATAGCTGCCAAGACAGACTGTATCAGGTAAAGTGAAGTCTCGAGTATAGACACCTTTCCTCAACCCACCAATGCCAGGCTGGCAATAAAGCCATGAGCACCATCAGCACCAAGGGCCAGGTTGGACATAGGCAACTGGAATGAGTGTAAAAGGACCACCCACCACCCAGCAATCCCAATATCCACACCATGTCAGAAAGAAAAAGGGGCTGGTGGAGCAAACCGTAAATATGACAAAAGTTTCATATAGAACTTTCTGTCCTTCTAAGATGACGATCTTGCACCGTTGACGATAACTGAGGTCCCAGACCTGGCTTGAGGTTAATCCTCAAGATGCATTATCACTTTAAATTCCAAACGGCACATAAACAATGGAGTACCTAAGAACTTTGTAAAATCTGTCTGGAAGTCTATTTAGTGATACGACAAGGTATTTGCTTTATATTGTTAAATGAAAGAACTGTAAATTGTAAAACACTATGTGTCAGGGAATGAATTATGCACACCCACCTCCCACAAAAATAGGTTAATGTCCTAACCACTATTTCCACTTGCTTGGAAACAGGTTTATTTATCATTATTTTTTTTTTGCTGTTGTTGTTACAAATTAAAGAAGTCATAGTGAAATGAAAAAAAAAAAAAGCCATCACTTAGCAGCCATAGCATTTTTCCACTATGCCACCAGGGTTTCCCAAACGAAGTAGGGCAAGTCCTAATTCTAATCCCTGCTGAAGGGTGTTCTTTAAAGGTGGAAATCAAATATAGAATCAGAGTATCAACCGTAGTAGGCACCAGATGAAGGTGTACCTACAGAGAGCAAAACAGTACCAGAATTGTTGCAGCCACTGGCAGATAGAAAGAAAGCATGAAATAGTTTCTCTTTCAGTGCTCTTAGGCAAAATCAACAAGGCCGATACCCTGATTTGAACTACTAGCCTTCAGAATCCTGAGACAACAAGTTTCCACTGTATAAAACCATCAGCTTGTTGCCATTTTCTTACAGCCTAAGAATCTAAGGTAGCAAAATAAGACACAATGTATAATAGAACATCATTTTTTTCTGTTGCTTTAAATAATACATGCAAGATCACATAAGAAAGATGGAGAGACAGACCACAAAGAGTAGAGAGTATTTATCTGTGGGTGCTGCAACTGTGGTTGATTTTTATTTTCCATTTTTTAAATACATATTTTCGGAACTTTCTACATGAACAGCTATTATTGAGAAGAGAGAAAGAAAAAAAAGGAAAATTATTGCCCATTCCATGTGCCTGGAAGAAACTACTGGCTTTGTAGCCTACCTTAAAATTCTATCTATTGTGAATTTGTTATATAGAAATATGCCTCTGAATCTAACCAACATTTGCATATGAATAAACCAGATACAATTCACTCTTTAAAGGTGAACAATTATTTTCTATAATGACAATGACTGAATTGAGCACCCAGACTCCTAAATAGGTGTAAGGCCAATCAGAAGAAGCACTTTTCAGATCCTGACTTTAAGAATCCATTCCGTGTGTCTCCTTGACCATACATACCCTCAGTATGTGCCGTAAGGCTTTGCTTCGGATGAACTTGGATCAGACAGTCACCGAACTGTAATTTTTTCCAAAGGTACTTTTGCTATGCCTAAAATTGCTTCCTATTTTGTAGCAGCCCGATTTTTAAGCTGATCGAATCTTTGAGATTTAGTGTACCTTCTACTCATATGTTTTATTTTCATAGCTGCTTCTTATATTAATGGCTACTACATTTTTTCCCCCATTGTATCCGAAGCTCCTGTTAAGGACAGAGATCCGTGATCTATTGTCACTAGAAATGACTTCAAATTTTCTCATTACTGCAAGACATTAAGTTGCCAAGACATGATTTACTTTAATAAGTGCCTTTTATGTCATCTATGTTGGAGAGTTTTTGTGACTGTTATTTAAATTTCATTTCCCTGGCAATCCGTCTTGGTAGCAAACAAAGGAAAGTCTGGATGTTGGAATCGACTAGGACACCTAAAATGTGTAGCTAGCTGCCACTGCCTCGTTAGGCAGACCGCACCACGACAGACCACACACCACGTGAAACCAGAGCCGCCACCTGGAAAAGCAGAGGAGAGCTGCACTCCTTGGCACTGCCTTTCCAAATGTGTTCCTATCAACTGCACACGTTTCTGAATATGCTGAAGCAAAGGGAAGACCACAGAAGTGGAAAATTGGAAGGCGCAGGGAGAGAAAAAAAAAAAAAATCCCCTCAGGCAAAGATTTAAAAGTTAATTTTAAAGAATGTTTAGGTGGAGAATGCTTGCTGGAGTTTGATAAAGGTAGAAAGTACAATAGAAGGCTTCCGTTCTGATGCTAGGGGACTGTGTTGAATTGGCTGATAAGAAGATGAAATTGTATAAACAAATTGAAGGTGACGATGCCATTCAGTCATGTTGAGGACTAGCTAAGCAAGGCTTGGAAAACCGTTGCAGAATCTATCTAAGACTGTGATGTTTTACATGTTTGTAGCCAGTGAAACATTTGAAATAGAAAAATAAAGTCGATGGCAACAGTCTAACATAAACCATTTCTCTATTGGATGGAAAAATCTCATCGTTTTATACAATGCATTAACCTAGAGTGAATTAATTCAAACTATTGGTTTAAAATAAACACATAAGAGATGCAAAAATATCAGTAACACACTTTATACATACTAAACCCTGGTGGCATAGTGGTTAAGAGCAATAGCTGCTAACCAAAGGACCAGCAGTGTGACTCTGCCAGGCGCGCCCTGGAAACTCTGTAGGGTGGTTCTATTGTGTCTTAATAGCGTCTCTGTGAGTTGGAATTGACTACAAAGCCATGGATTAGTTTTAAAAGTTACTCAGATAATTTAACAGTTATGTTTGATTTGCTGATAATGTCTAAGTCCATTCATTACTATTCCTTTGATTTATAATGTGTACTCATTTTAAGGGCCTTCAGGCACAATTAAATGGCAAAATCCTAAATTATTTAAACAGTGACATAACTGTCAATGGCACTTAAGAACTGTGTTAGCATTACAACACCACTCTTACGCACGTCAGGAGACTTTGGGTATATTATCTCAGAAATTACGTTATTGAATTAGTCCCATTCTTGTCACCATATATATTCCTGTTCAGTGGTATTAACCTAAAAACCATTAAGTGAGAAGAATAAAACTTTTCAGCTGCATTTTCCAGAAAGATGCCTAAAAAGAGTTTTATAGCTGGTCTCAGTTATTCCCACCCCAATGTTACTACCATCCTTAGGAATTGCCTTTGTTAAATTTAAAAATTAATTATAATGATAGATTGCTATGTTCTATATTACACACTGTAGATACCCACTACCTTATGAAGTGGGACTAATGCTATATGTGTTTTACAGAGGAAAGAAATCAAGGCACAAAGAGATTAAGTGATTTTTCTTTTTTCCGGTATCACATTGCTAGCAGCATAGAAGACCTTCTCACAACGCATTTTGGCTCAGTTTTGAAACATAAGAAGCACTTCCTTTTTTAACACTGACTATTTTTTTGTTACTGTATTTTCACGTGATTTTTAAAGCAGAAAAATGAGAATAAAATATTAATTAGCATAACTCATGACATAACTCTTCAATTTCCAAACATCTGGATGTTTGGAAATGTATGTGCTTTGGACCAAATTTTTCAACTTTTCTCTTTATTTGTTTCATTTTTTTCTGGTGGACTCTAGTTGGTAGTTGGGCGAGAGAAACCAAGCTGAACAAAAAGGGCAAGACAGAAAATTAGGACACGTTTCTGAAGCAGGCAACGGGGGAAGTTTAGGCAACTAAGATGTCCTGCAGTTACAACAGGCAGATGTCCTGGCAGGTGACACAGTTTGGCAGCTGAGTCCCATAAAATCATTAGTGTGAGGAAGATCTATTCAAATCTGCTACAATCCTAGCCAAATGACATTCAGAGCCATGTGCCTGTTTTTGAGAATGATACAAGAGAACAGTGCAATTGAGCAGAAGCAAAACCAGTGTGTTTTTGGAATCCAGTGGAATTAGAAAACAAAAAAGAACCATGAGATTTGTAGCATGGACTTTGGAGTAGGCACAAGAGTGAAAACAAAAACCAATCCTGCGGATAATCAGACTATGATGTTCTGAAGGGAACTTCAACCATTTTCCATGAATCAGGGTCAAGGCCAGCAAAAAGTAATGCTTCTAACAGCACATACCCAAGGCCACAATACAGCTGCAAAATTACTAAATGGCGTTTTCTTCAGACAATTGCTGTGTTCTTATAAATGACAGGTGAACAAAGATTGCAGAAATACACCGTTGCAGAGCTGCTCTAATTCTTTAACGCATTCAACTCATAACGGGCTCCAGTCCTCTGTTCCTTGTTCCAGCCAAGCCAAGATCACAGAAGAGATCCCCTTCTCCCCCATTCTCTTTCTCAAAGTGCACTGGAATAAATCTGGTGGGTATTTGCCTTAAGAAACGAACACACCTAAATCTGCTGGACTGCAGTCTTCAGTCGCTGGGCTTTAACAAAGAAAAGAGACCACCTCCTAGAATGAACAAGCGTGGGCGAATAAGACGGGCTGTTCCCGTGAAACCGGGGTATACTCAACCTGACCAGAGTCAGACTTTGATTCAGAACTTTGAGAAGCATTCATGCGTGTTTAGTGACTCTAGCTATGAATTTTAGGAAGGTTGAGGACTAAGGAGTCAAGAAACTAGCTCTCTTAATTTTCTAGAGCTGCTACAATTTGATTACCACAGGACGGTTGTTTTAAAAAAAGCAGATTCATTTTCTCACAGTTTTGGCAGTTAAAAAGTCAAACCAGGGTTTAGTCCTGTGATCCCTTCCTTGTCAACAGCTTGTAGAGAATTCTTACACAGCATCTGTGTTCCCTAGCATATACTTAGTTGTATGTCTCATTTGCTCTTTTCACAACTAAGAAGTGATTAGATTTAGAGCATACCTTACAATGGTATGACTCTAGTTCCATAACAAAGAAAACCGTATTCCCAAACAAGAACACATCCACAGACACAGATATTAGGATGCCAACACGTATTTTGTAGGGGCCATTCCAAACCAAGAAACCCTGCTGCTGGAGTGATTAAGAGCCAGAATGTAGGCAGTTTGAATCCATCAGGCACTCCTTGGAAAGTCTGTGTGGCAGTTTTACTTTGTCTTATAGGGTTGTACGAGTTAGATTCAATTTGACAGCAGCAAGGCGTTTTGTTTATTTGGTTGGGTTTTGTTTGTATTCTTTTTTTTATTTTATTTTATTTTTTATTTAACGTGACTGAGTGAAAATGTACATTCCCGTATAAATTTACATGCCCACCTATATGCAGCTTCCACTGCTCTCCCTGTCCGGTGACAGCACACTATTCCTCTCTGCTCCATACATGTCTCATCCTCCTAACAGCCTCCTTTCCCCTCCTCTCCACCCACTCTCCTTCCTCCAGCCAGAGGTCAGCAGGATGATATCCTATAGATGTATAGAACCATAAAGTGCAACCAATATATGGTCACTCTGCATTGCCAAGTCCAATCCATTCCTGTCCAAAGAGTGGACCTTTGTTATAATTTATGGATAAGGGCAGCATCAGGGCCGGGGGCCATCCTCTCAGGGGAACCCCGAAACCGCTGGACCATCAGTTGAGGTCTTTTAATGGAGATCTCAGGGTGCACCCCTTTTTATTCTTGTGTTGCCAGTGAGACTCAACCTAGTGAGCTCCATCGTGGCTATCACTGGTGGTGGCCGGGCACCATCCAGTTTTCTGGTCCCAATTCGATGAAGGCACCCACTTTTGCGGGTCTCTCTGTCTTCTAGGCTGTCTTTACCACATGTCATTTTGGTCCTCGGCGAGCATCCATTCCTGCTGAGTTGGGCCCATTTGCTGTGTCCTCCGATGACAGCTTGGCAGCTTTTAAGACCCCAGACGCCACTCACCATGTTTGTATTCTCAACAGTAACTGTAGTCAAAAATTAAATACACAATGGGGCCCTATTTCTTCTTTTAATACCCTAGAATTATCAAGACTTGAGGTTAAGGTGGTCCATCAGTTAATACAATATAAGAATCAGGCACTACATTTTTTTTGAGTATTTAATCTTAGCATCACTTTTATGTTACATATATTTTAAGACTGTCTTCTAGTAGATTTAAACTATTTTAAAAAATTTATTCTATAAAGGAAAGCTCAATGTTTGGAATCATTATCTAAAAAATTCTATCCTTGACCCATGGATATTTAGGTTTGATGTAAATTTCCCTCTTTATGCTTCAGTGGAAGGGCCAGCGTTATCAGTAAGACAGTGTGAGTAGTGGAAATGCATTTCGTTACCCTAGGAATTTTCTTGTGAAATATAAACATTCTACAATATCTTAAAAAATGAGTGTAATCCACTACAGAGTATAACTTTGAAGATTTCTCCAAGGCTCCCTCTTAATCTAATCCATTCCCAAACAAAAAGAGAAAAGAAAAACAGCACCTAAACATCATTATAACTCCCTGACTCTGCAGTAAGGTGCAGCTGCTGTCCATTCATCACCTGAACTTGGCTTTGTTTCTCCCGACAGATCATTTTAATAACCACAGTTCGCCAGTTGATATAAAGTAGTCCACGTTTCTATGCTCAACCAATTTATTACTTAACTGCCTAAAATGAGAAGTTTTATTTCTGAAATTCTTCCTAGTAATTCTTCTTCCTCTCTTTACATGTTTTTAAGAGTGCGTCTGAATAATAATGCCTTTTCAAAAAACAAAATTCAGTCTGTTGGACAATTCAGCCAGCTATGATAGGCAATGCAGAACTATGCAAACAGGAGATACATCATATCATATGATTTTTTCTCACTGAGTACTAGGTCAGATGTTGAGTGGTCCTAGTACAGATTTCTGTTCTTTGAATTTGCCGAATGTTTAAGTAATCAAAAAAATAAAATTAAAAAGTGGAAAACATTCACATACCTCTACTCTGCATGCATGGGGTGACCATGAGTTGGAACTGACTGACGGCAGCTAACAACGGCAAAACAAGTCAGGATAATGTCCAGTATTATGTATACAGGAAGAAGGATGGATGTGTGTCCATCAGCATGTGCTCAACGTTTTCCAGTTGCCTGACCATGCTCCCAAGCCCCGCTGTCCCTCCTGCTTAACCCTTGGTGCCTTACAGGCCATACAGTATCCCAGCCACATTTGATGCCTCTCAAGTTCTTTTCAAAGGCAGTGTTACCATTTCAAGGTGTTTAACCTCAAAGTAGAAGTCTTTTGAAATGTGTGAAACTCAAGAACCCCTGTTTGCAGTCTTGTAACTGTAGAATGAGCATTGTGTTTGGTGATGTTTCTGGGTGTACGAATTTTGTAAACTTTTGACAGATTTGCCTTCGTTTCTGCGAGACAAGCTTCTTCACTGTGTTTCCCAGCTACTACGTTCTAGTGAGAATGCACTGATCAAAAAAGCAAGCTATTCCTTGTCTTCAGGCATAGTGGCCGTTTTTTACCCGATGTTATTCATTATTTCCAGATGTTTGAGGCTCCCTGCTCTACTTGGAGTCCTTGCTCTACCATCCATCTTTCAGGACTACTTTCCAGCTCCTGAACAGTAGGGAGTGACCTTTGTAATAAGGCAAAGTACATTGCAGTGGCACCTTTTGTCGTTGGTAGGTACTGTCGAGTCAGTTCTGGCTCATAGCAACCCCATACACAAGTTTTTATAAGGCTTGAACACTTGTAAGTTATTTTTACCCTGCCTTCAATTTGAGGATACCATCAAAGCTTCCACTGCTCTAAGAAGATCTGCACTATTCCAGAACAGCTGTTTTTGCTCTTAGCTGTTAATACTGTTTTTGTCATAATGAAAAAAGCATAGTAGTGATAATTTTTCTGAGATTCAAATTCCTTTAGTTTTACTTATTTGGGCTGTAAGTATTGCATTTGCAGTAAAAAGAATGCCTCGTGGTGGTAAATTTTCTGAGCTTTATTTATTTGGGCTGTAAGTAAGGAAGAATGTATTGAACCATGTTTTGAAATGAAAAATAATAAAAAGTCTAGGAAGAGGAAACTAGAATAAAATGTAGATACCATTACTGCTGAGTGCCTTAATGTTTTGCAAATTTTCAAGAAGTAAAAGTAAGAAAACCAAAAAGGATTTAATCACTGGCACATCAGTAGGAATTACCACGCCCAACATCCACTGGGACGTATATGATCTAGATAATAAGTGTCAAAATTTATAAATCATAACAAAAAAATTGAATTGGTCTTTAATCAGCATGTTTTACATTAATGAAAACACATAGTATCAGCAAAAAATTCAAAGAAGAAGATAATCGAGTCACTAATGAAAGTGGGAAACAGTGCTAATTCTTTTCAACCCCACTGAGCTAAGGATCAGTAGTGCACGTTTATTTCCTTTATCAGCCAAGCTTCTCCCCTCTGCTGTCTTCCAAGTTAAAGATGTGACAAGATTCAGAAAAGAACACACTCCGGTTTTGTTATAATAACAAATGAGGCTTAGGTTGTCAATTTCTTCACTTTATGTAGTGAACTATGAAGCCGGAAAATACTTCCATGTGAAGTAAGAAACCACAGAGCTTGGTAGAGATGAGCGTCGCCATGTTTTGTCGTGCTATTAACTGGTTGAGTGTAAACTGACTTCAGCAAAACCTAATAAAGTCTGTAATTTTAGATGGAAGGAAAAAATAAATACTAGCTCAAAAGGCTATTTTCACTGTACTTTGTGATTTGATTCTTCATTGAATTTCCTTATTTCTTGCTAAAGCTATTTTGCTAAAGGCTACAATATACTCAGAATTAGAGCCAGTGGAGTGGAAGTAAGTCAGCTTTGAAGCTAAGTGGCCAGACTGCCTCCCTGCAGCAAAGAATGTCTTCTTATGATAAAGCAGAATTCTTTTAAAATAGGACTTGTGAACTTCTAAGAGATTCCCTAAGTGTCAGGCCCAGTTTAAAATGTATTGACAATGCCATTTTGAAAGAGAAAACTACCATGTTTGTTCAAGTAAGCCTTAAATATAATACTCAAGCTTTATTTTCTTTGTTCCTTCTGAAGGCCTGGGAGGAGCAAGTTAAACGTAAGGAAAACCTAGAGTCAGTATCAGAGAGGGGGTCGTCACTTTACGTTGTTGCAATTTCAGGATAAGTGTGTAAAAAAGAGTCTAAATAATGAATATATGTGGTTTTACCAACCTTTGGCTTAGTGTAAGATTACATGCCCTTTACTATTCAAATCACTATGTTTCCAAGATTGCATCCCATGAATTGAGAGAGTCTTTTTGTGCTGTGGCTGCTAGCCAAAGGGTCAGCAATTCAGACCCACCAGGCGCTCCTCAGAAGCTCTGTGGGGTAGTTTCTGCACTATCCTATAGGGGTCACTACGAGTAGGAATCGACTCAATGGCAGTGGGTTTTTGGTTTAATTTTCATATTTCCACAGGGTACAAGGTATGGAGAAACCGACAATGGAGTACATGTTCTTCTGACCCTTTGCTATTTTTGTTTAACGTGTAGTGTGGGCCTGTTTTTTTTTACAAGGAAAGTCATTCGGTTGGCAAGGTAAACCAATAGTACTTCAGGAATTTCCCCAGTCTCTGCAGTTTCCCTTCAATTATTTGTAAAGATCATCAATATTTCATTTTGCTTATTTATTTCAATGAAAAAAAAAAACAGTCATTTACTGTTGGACTGCAGATAAAGTCAACTGATACACATGAATAGAAGCCATTAATTTTTCCATTTCAATTTAAATGATCTTAACACCAAAAAAAACCACTTCCATAGAGTCTATTTTGACTCATAGCAACCCTGTGGATGACCTTAAGATTTTTCCTTAAATGATAAGTGAGTACTTGTTTAATACGTGTGCAAAAGAAGGTATTTTGGATAGAACTGTGTTCTCCCCAAATTCTGTAGCTGTTTGGCTGGGCCGTGATTCCTGGTACAGTGTGACGTCCTTCCTGTTGTAAATCTTGCCTCTGTGATGTCAGTGACAGTGGAAGGGCTGCAGCTGAGTTGGTGGGGAGGATTTAATGTGTGCGATTGTACTGTGGCTTTGGGTCGCCTCTTGGGATATAAAATAAAAAGAGGCAAGCTGTGATTTGGGGACCTCATACCACAGAAAAGTGCTGGTAGCTGAGTGCACCCTTTGAAAAGGCCAGGAAGGCCCGCACCACAGGAGCTTCCTGTCCAGGAGAAGACCGACTGCGAGGACCTTTCTCCAGATCCAGCAAAGAAATTCTTCCCGGAGCTGACATCCTCAATTTGCACTGTTAGCTTACTGGAGTGTGCCAAACAAAAGTGCTCTTTTTAAACACATCCGTTTGTACTGCTATTAAAGCAGCACTAAATAACTAAAACAGAAGGACACATCATGAGGCCTTTTCCAAAACAGAAGAAATGTAGCTGTAAATAATTACACTGTCTCAGAATGCATATGATTTGGTAAGCCAAAGAGGCAGCTCCTTTGTATAAACCAAAACAAAACAATGCCTTACACTTAAACAAGCCCTCCCTCCCTTTGCCCCTTTCCCCTCTCCTTCCATCCCTCTGCCCCTTCCCCCTTGCTGCCTTCCTCCCTGCCTCCTTTCCTTCCTTCCTTCCCTCCTTCCTTTGTGTACCTACTGTGTGATAGTGCTTGTTATTCAGCTTAGTGTTTTATATATGGCAACTGAGTTCGATATCATCACCTCGAAGACCGTAGAGAAGTATGTCAGTCCCTGGCTAATATAATTTGTATCTAAAATTTAATGTATTCCAAAAGTTCTTCAGCGTAAGTGTTGAATGTTAATCAAACTCTAGTTGTGTAGGATACTATACAGAAAACCAAACCAAATCCTTTGCTGTCAAGTTGATTCCAACTCCTAGCAACCCTGTCAGACAGAGTAGAATTGCTCCATAGAGTTTCCAAGGACACCTGGTGTATTCAAACTGTTTACCAAAGTTAGAGTATGTCTAAAACCCGTGTTTTCAATTAATTTTGTTCTAGCCAACTTCCTGGTTGTGATGAAAATGTTCTCTTTCTAAACAGACATTCAAATGGAAACCAAGGCTCCCACCTTAACTCAAGAAGTAGAAAGTTAGATCAGTGATGCCATTTTTTTTAGGTACACTTGAGCATGGGTTATGAATTACACGCCAACTCAGTTCCTATTTATGCTCTGAGTCAGTGCTTAAAACATTTTGATAGAGTTCTGTAAAATCTTTCTGATTTTTGGTCTTCTGTGGGATAAGGGGTGACGTAGTATTTGTTAGCGCTGGTGGCATAGTAGTTAAGTGTTACAGCTGCTAACCAAATGGTTGCCTGGTCAAATCTGCCAGGCACTCTTTGGAAACTCTATGGGGCAGTTTTACTCTGTCTATAGAGTTGCCATAAGTTGGAATTGACTTGACAGCAGTGGTTTGGTTTTTGGTTTGGATGGGATAAGAAGTTGATCGTGACTTTTTAACTCTTGCAAATAATATAAACGTTTCTCCATTGTAAATGACTCAAAATTTCTCCCTTTTTCAAAATGCAGATAAACCCCAAACCCAAACCCACTGCCACTGAGTTGATTCTGACTCATAGTGAGCATCTAGGTCAGAACTGCCCCAAGGAGTTTTCAAGAAGTGCCTGTGGCTTCAAACTGCTGACCATTTGGTTAGCAGACATAAGGAATTCATAAAATAAAAGAAAACTTCCAGCACCATTCATGGCAAAGCGGAGACTCTCTAACCTGTGTGGACATACTGTAGTTATTAAAGCAGCAGGCCGTGTGACACAAGTATGTCACCAGTCTTGGGCTGTGCGATTCTAAAGACAAAATAACTGGGAGCTGTTTACGTAAATGCTCACCTTCTCTATTTGGAAAGATTTTGGGGGAGAATAAGCCATAATTCCTTAGGCCACCAGACCACTTTGAGAAGCTAGCAAGTTGTCTATCTTAGACAGGTTAACTAATGTTAGTTTACTAAAGCAAACCACACCAACACCTGAGAGGCTTAACAGACACACAGATGCACACACACACACCAAGCGTGTCTCTCTCACTCACAACACAGTCTGATGTAGATTGGATGTCCCTTTTGATCATCTTCCCTCCTAGTTCAAGGCTGTGCCTGGGGGACTCGAACATTGCCACATCCGAGTCTTTTATCTCTATCCTCCAGGCAAGAGGAAGAGAGAACTCCACCAGGGAAATTTTAGCATCTAGGACTGGAGAAATACATATCATTTCCATTTGCATTTCATTGGCTGAATCTTATCCCACGGATTTCTGAATTTAAGAGAGGAGAGGAAAATGTCTTCCTTTAAGCTTCATAAAATGGGAAGAGCGAGTGCCTGACCCGGATATGACAGTTCTGACAAGAGCTACTTTCTGCTGCACCTTTGACAAGCTTGTCAAGCTTGTAAGGACAAAACAGGGTGAGCAGAAAGCCTAATAGGACCCCTGCCCTCATCACGATCCTGTACAACTAATTGTTTAGACTAAAGATGCTGTGTCACTCTGGTAGGTTTTATGACTGACTTGTTTAAACTACTCTTGTTTTGTCAGACCTCTCGCTGATCTGACATATTCCCGGAAATCCCGGCTATCTGTTCAACAAAGAGAAGCTTTAAGTGGCAGAATTTTATGTGAGTAGACCTCCTTGGCTTCTACCTGAGACCCTAGTCCTTTTCATGAACAATCACAGGTCATGCAAATGTTGTCCACGGTTAAGATATAATGTTTTCACAGGGTATGTTTTTCATGACATTTCCCCAAATCACCTTAGACATAAAAGGAAACTGCTCTACTTATTATTTTATAACTTTGGATTTCTTTGATTTTTGTTACAGCCGTCTAAATAAACTCAGCTGATGGTGAGAACTAAAGGAGAATTTGGGACAACTCATCTACCCTGAGATTGACTGTGAGTTCCTGCCTATGATTATCTCCTGTCTGCAGTTGGATGCGTAATGCCTGATCCTGTGCTGCTCTTCTTTTGAATCACTTGTATAAAATACGTAACAATCATTTATAGAGGACTGTCTATACATCAAAACTCGTATGGAGAATACTAGAAACATTTTTAATGTATTGTCTGCTATTGCATCAACCCATTATTTCTTGAGTAGTAAAAGAATTGGAATTATTTTCTTTGGCTCTTTTTTCCTAAAAGACAAGCAAGCAAGCAAACAAATAGAAAACCACCTCATTTTAATCCCAACAACACATAGAGGGGACGTACCCATTAACTTCAGCCTTCCCAGAACCTGAAGTTCAAGTCCTTGCACATTTTTATTATCCCTTAATATTTCCTGAGTTTTTACTGTACAGAAAATACAAAGGTCCTTGACTTCTGGTTGTACCTTAAATAATTTGCTGTGCCTGGCCTAATACTTGTCCAGCCCATTATTTAAGGGCCGCAAAGTAGCAGTAAATGGATGTCTGCTGAGATCCTCCTACCAACGTTCTCTCCCTTCGCTCTCTGTTAGTGTTGTGTTTGTATTGATTTGATTCTGACTCATGGTGACATCGTGTGGTCAACTGGCACCACTCCATAGGGTTTTCAAGGCTCTGACCTTTGAGAAGCAGATTTTTAGGTCTGTCTTCTGAGGCAACTCTGAGCAAGTTCAAACCTTTCGTCTTTCTAGAAATGATAAAACTCTCTTTCAAAACCTGGTTAAAGATGCAGTCATGTGTTATGCTTTACAGAGCCCAACTTTATATGGCTTCTTCTGTGCGGTCTTTCTCTTCAGAATTACTCTTGGTAAATTCAAATAAGAAGACATAGTCATATTTTTCTAATAGTGTTCTCATTCTGGAACCAAGTTCGCAGGTCTTTCTTGTCTTTCTTTGATCGAGTTTTGATGTATAGACAGTCCTCTATAAATGATTGTCAAATGAATGTACGGCGAATACTAGAAACATTTTTAATGTATTCTCTGCTATTGCATCAACTGTCATAGTATTGTCTTGCCTGCCTGGATTAGTTTTATGGCGTTATTTGATTAAGGTGGAAACTCTGGTAGCATAGTTGGGTGAGTGCTACTTCTGCTAACCAAAAGGCTGGCAGCTCAGATCTGCTAGTTGCTCCCTAGGAACTCGATGGGGCAATTTTACTCTGACCTAAACAGTCTCTGTGAGTTGAAATCAACTCCACAGCCATCGGTTTGGTTTCTTTTGTTGATGAAGACATAGCCAAATATTCTATTACAATATAATAATCTCAGAGACTGCCACAACCAAATTTTAATAGTCCTAGCAAATTAAGCCTCTAAAAAATATTTCAGAGCTCTTGTGGCCCAGTGATTGATAGATTGACTGCTAACCAAAAGTTTGACACTTTGAGTCTACCAGCCACTCCTTGGAAACCCCATGGCACAGTCCTACTCCATCCTATAGGGCCACTAGGAGTAGGAATAGACTTGATGAAATGGTTAAGAAATATTTTAAGCAAGACAGGGATTCAAAAGAAATTATAGATAATTTAATTGTCATTTTTTGTTCAAGCATAAACATTGAATATTCCAGTACTAGCAAGAAGGTAGTTTCAAAATGTGGCGTAAGTGTCATCTGTTTACTAATATGGAGACCTCACTCCTAAACTTTCAAAATACAGTAGCTGGACACCTCCATGGCCACAAAAGAGCATTACATTGTTTCTTGGTTCTTTTATCTCATTTATTCACCTTTCCTTGCCCCATCAGTGTTCTTCCTGTTTCAGTATCTGGCCTCTGGCTTGCATTAGCAGGCATCTTTGGTTTCATTCATGGCTGCTTACCAGTGGGGACAGAGGTAAAGGGAAAAAGAAGTGGAAAAGACCATCATGGAATGAGCGAGAATCTAAAAGAAAAGCCATCACTTTGCACTGCATAGATTAAGTTCCTTCTGGCATATAGTAGATATTTTATTAAATCCAAAGAGTGTCTCACTCTTACTTAGCTATAAGATGTATTATAGAAATCCTATTCTATTACTTCAGGCTCAGAAGACATCTAAGAGGACAGCTGAGTGGAGAGAATAAGAGAAATCTGACTATTAAGACTTTATTATTCTTTCCTGTTTTAATGGGTCATGTTGAATGCTGAGCTACATATGCTCATAAGTGTATTTTACCAATGAAATGAAAATGAGTACATTTGTAGATGTGAAAAGGCTAATTAAAATATCTTGGAAGACTAAGAAATTTCTTAATCTCAGAATTTATCTTTGACTAGGATTATTAAAGCTAAAATCTAAATTTCCAGGGGACAATAAACAAGTATAAGTCCGTTTCATTAAACAAGGAACAGACAAGCTATGTATTAAGATCCATTATTCTAATATGTTATGTAATCTAAAAAACATATTTTTCTTGGCTGCGAATTTTGGAGCTACTGATATCTCCTTGGAATGACAGCTTAAGCAACACCCAAAAGAGCAATATTTCAGACATTGCTAAAAAATAATCTTTCATTGCAATGATTATGCCTGAATCACATGATCTGTTTTGATTTCCTTCTAGAGTAATGACATTACTAACGTCAACATGTATTCATTTTGGCAAATGTTTTATTTTGGTTCTATTATTTGCTAGTTATTTTGCTGTGCATTGATGACCTTATCATTGGGTAGGAAGGTATGGGGAGCAAGGAGAGGTTTAGCTTGAATGACACAGGTTTGGGTCTTATCATGAATTAGCACAAACATGTGACAAGAAAGAAGTAAACCAGCAGTTCAAACACATTAAAGAATTAACTATGTTTTATATGTTTTTGTATTATGTTTTCTTTTAATGATTATAGGTACTAGAAATGGCTTTATGCTTTAAGTATATTTCAGAATACAATGAGATATGGTCTGAACTACCATTTATGATTGTAAAATATTTCTAATAATATGAAGTTTTATGGCAGCTATGCTCAGGGTTGTTTTATTTATTCCATGGTCTCTATAGGTATTTGTCATTTTTGATGCAATTACTTTAGATACTACAGTGATAATCCATGAAAAGTACTTTATATCTTCACTATATATCTTATACTTTATATCTTAGCACTAAGCACAGTGCTAAGGGGTTACTAACATTTATGGACCAATAAATAACATTTTACAAGGAGCAACCACAGGATAAGTGTACATATATTAAGGTATGTTTGAATGAGACTTCAAATATAACCCAAACCCAGTGCCAATGAATCGATGCTGACTCATAGTGACCCTATAGGACAGAGTCGAACTACCCCATAGAGTTTCCAAAGAGTGCCTGACAGATTTGAACTGCTGACCTTTAGGTTAGCAGACATAGCACTTAACCACTACGCTACCAGTGTTTCTACGTCAAATATACCATTTACAAAAGATTTTTAATTGCCAAAGCCAAGCCAAGTGCCCTCTTCCCCAAAATCTCACTTTCAAAACTGAAATACTACCATGTGTGTCATTTAGGCTCACCGTATTGTTCTAGAGTAGATGCATTGTTCCGGTAATGCTATCCTCATTGTATTCATGCTACTATCTCAAGAGTCACCAGACACCTCTCTACTTATTTCCCTTCTCTCCCCACTACCCATGCAAACACCAAGTCATATCAGTTTATCCATTGATGGCCCATGATCACAATGTGGTTCTTTTCTTCCTTTTCATCCAGTTTTAATACAAGTACATGATTTACTGTCTTGTCAAAGCTATCGGACTCTTTCGTCAAAATATCAATACTTTCTCCAGTCTTCCCTTTTTTCAGAGCATAGTACAGTGTGATGTCAAAGTTAACATCATGGTGTAGAGACATGGCTGCATCACTCCTTGTATGGAAAACCTTAGATGGTCATGAACTGAGCTGTCTCCTCCCAAAATTTTATGTAGAGTTTTGTCTAGGCGGTGATTTCTGGTATTGTGTGCTATGTTCCTATATTTTGCAAATCCTAAATCCTGTCTTTATGATGTTAATGAAGGAGGATGGGAGGTGTCTGTGTTAGTGAGGTAGGACTCAATTTAGAAGATTATATTCTGCCCTGAGGTGATCTCTTGGGATATAAAGGAAAAGGAAGCAAGCAGAGGGTTGGGGATCTCAGGCCATCAAGAAAAGAGCAGTGCCAGAACCAGAGCACATCCTTTGGATCCAGGGTCCTGGTGCTTCAGAACCTTCTAGTTCAGGAGAAGATTGATAACAAGAAGCTTCCTTCAGAGGTAACAGAATATGTCTTCCCCTAAAGCCGACAATCTGAATTTGGACTTTTGCCTATTTTTCTGTTTGAAAATAAAATTTCTCTTTTTAAAGCCATCCACCTGTGGTATTTCTGTGACAACAGCACTAGATAACTATGACAGATAGTGTGATCCATTGTATCAGTCAGGGCTCTCGAGTGCAAGCTCAGAGACCAACTCTAGTTGGCAAGAAATGAAAACTGAATGTAATGGCAAACTTGATGGAAGGCTAGAGAACTAAATTTGGATACTTGTGGTCAGGGAAGTAAGCTGGAAGGCCTTGCTTGGAATTACAATAATTGTAGGGTTGCTATGAGTCAGAAATAACTCAATGACAGTAGTTTTTTATTTTTTTATTTTATTTTTTTGGTTTGGTATTTTAACAAGAAGAGTCTTTTCTAGGATGCTGCTATTGCTCCTGCAGTGGACAATCTTCACTAGACAAGAAAGGAATCTTTTGTTTGGCTTCTATAGTGGAAGAAGATACACCACATGATGTAGATACTGCATTTAGGGGGAAGGGTCCTGAATCATGAGAGAAGTTGGATGTTGGGTAAAGCAACCAGTTGCTATCAAGTCAATTCCAGCTCATGCTCAGCCTCTATGTGTCCGAGTAGTACTGGATTCCATACAATTTTCAGTGGCTGATTTCCTGGAAGTAGAATTTCTAGGCCTTTCTTCCAAGTTCTCTCTAGATGGTCTTGAACCTTCAACCTCTTGGTTAGCAGCTGGGTGCATTAGCCATGTATGCTACACAGTGACTAGATCCTTTGTAGCCGCTCTAGAAAAGGACCAAAAAGAAAGAAAACTCACTAAGAATGCTAATTAATTTTATGAACAAGCCTAAATACAGTAGCATTGAATTAAAATCCCTTTCCAAGCTAATTTTAAACTCATTTCCAAAATAAGTTTTTGTTAAGGTTCCCTTTCACCACGTCAACTAATTACCTTGTTAGGCATCTAATTATCCTCTGAACATGCTATATACCTTTCATACTGTCTAGCTGGTACACATGCTGTCCCCTGGACTCCCAATTTCTCAGCCACAATGCTACTGGCATTATGAGTTGGATAGCACTTGGTTGTGAGCGACTGTTCTGGGAGTTGTAGGATGTTCAGCAGCATTCATAGCCTCTACTCACTAGATGCTAGTAGCACCTCTCCAACTGTGACAAATAAAAATGTTTTCAGACTTTGACCAATCTTTTCTATGGGGTAGAACTGACCATTTGAGAACTACTGCTTTGTCCCGCTTCTTCTTCAGGTCATTTCTATCATACTCTTTCAAAAATACATATCGTCAATCCAATCATGAGAAAATCTCAGACAATCTAAAACTTGGGTACATTACTAAATTTGAAGTACTAAGTTATTGGTATTTCAAATACCAGCAGGATCGTTCACAGTAGACAGGTTTCAGTGGTGCTCCCAGACTAAGACAGACTAGAAAGAAAGGCTCAATAATCTACCTGTAAGGAATTGAATTGTTTTAAAGCAGTAATTACCTTCCCCCAAGATACTGGGAATTTAGTAAATGTGGTAGCATTAAAACAGGCAGAGGCTAAGGGAGGCTGAATGAGGAGTAAAATCAATAAACAATCCATTGCTGTCAAGTTGATTCTAACTCACCATGACTCTACAGGACAGAGGAGAAATACCTCTATAGAGTTTCCAAGGCTGTCTGTCTTTACAGAAGCAGGCTGCCTCATCCTTCCAATGCAGAGCAGATGAAGGGTTCAAACCTGGACTATTTCGTTAGCAGCTGAGCACTTAACCACTGTGCAATCAGGCCTCCGGAATAAAGATAATAAATAAAAATGAAGCCAATCAACCAACTCATAGCAACACTATAGATCAGAGTAGAACTGCTCCATAGGGTTTCCAAGGAGCACATAGTGGATTTCAACTGCTGACCTTTTGGTTAGCAGACTAGCACTTAACCCACTTCGCCACCAGGGTTTCCAAAAATAGTTTGTAAATGATGGTAATTATTTTCAAGTACAGGTTTATTGGAAGAATAATGAGGAATTAGTTGGAAAGATACTGTATTTTTATGTAAACTTTCACAATTTGTGGTTTGTTTGGTGGTGGTCTCCGCTACACACTCTTACAATCACTGCCGTGCCAATCCTGTTCCACACATTGCTGTAAAAAAATTAACACACCACATCAATGAAAATACCTGCAGGAGAGAGGGCACAACTCACAAAGGGATGCAGAAGACCACGTTGTTTTTGTGAACATATGGAATGTGTGTGGGTGTGTAGTAAATTTGTTTACAATGTGATTTATTGAAAGACGTATGAAAACTGTAGAGTTAAAAAAAAAAAGCACGTTTATTGGAATATTCCCAGGGATTTTAAAAAATAATTGATTCCAAACCTTCTTGAGCCTACACACAGTTTTAGTCTACTCTTTTGACTGATAGTAGTAATCTTAGGGTTGTTATGAGTCAGTATTTGACATGAGATTGTTATTGTTTTCAGTCTACTGTTTATGAGAGAGCTTATTTCATAGTTTTGTTTCTTTTAGAGAAATACCTTTTGTTTACTGAATAAAGTCACTGCTTTTAAGGCTCAAGGAGAACCCTCTAGCTAACAACTTCAAGTCACATGCAGTTCAGCAAACTTGAAAAGCCATGAAGAAATGTCAGGTTCTGATAAGGAGGGGAGTTTGGGCAGTTGTTAAGCAGAAATCAGATAAGCACAAGACATCAAGGGTACATTCACAGCAGTGAGCACACAGAAGTGACAAGTGTCCCAAGTCCAGTTACATAGTCTGAAACTAGTGGCAAGCCGTTAAAGTAGTTGAAAAGAGCCCTGTTGGAAGGATGGTTGGGTGGTTGGGGACAGAATGAAGCAAAGGGAAATTCTGATATGGAGCCCGCTCACTGAAATGGCCTCCACTGCCTCTATAGTCCGGTTACTTGGTTCAAATTCAGTCCTGACTGAACGTGGCTTGGAGGTGAGCTGTTGATAACTACCAACAGCTGGTTGGCTGCTGGAGTAGCAGACACTTAATCTAAATTTGCAGGGACAGAGGACAGACATCTTCCTCTAACAGAGCCAGTTGCCTGGCACGAATATCAGGGAGTGTGCTCCCCGAGCCTTTTGTGATTTTACCGACTTTGATCACAGTTGTTTCATCTTTCATGTCTGCACACTGAATGATCCTTAACCCTTCCACATGGTGGAAGCCTCTTCTTTTCCACCCTCAGTAATTTAAGTTCACCCTTTTCCAGATTTACTTAAATTCCATTCTTTCTGAAGGTGGATCAAGGAGACCTGTACTTTGCTTTCCAGGTGTGGATTCTCCATTATATTGCATGAGGGCAAGGTAAGATTTTCTGTTTTACTTCCAAAAGATTTCTTTCTCATCCAGTATACTCGGCTTAAGGGGAAGGCCCCCATTTCTGCTTGCTTACCCTGCTCTTTTTATATCTTATAAGAGATTAACTCAAAATATGTGCCACACTAATCCTGTCTCACCAACATTCCAAAGACAGCACTTTCCCAAATGTGATTATGAGCACAGGCATAGATTTACAATACATGTTTTTGAAGGTTACAGTTCAATCCATAACAGTGAAGTACTGTATTATCTCTCAACTAGTTCTATCCTTAACTGATTATGTTTCTCTTTCTACTCCAAAGGAGGAGATCTTATACTCAGTTTATTTACCTTATTCCCTTGGTTTTGAATTTCTAATATGGACAGGAGTCTTATACTCCAGTCTCTCCCCACAACTAGATCTTTAATTACAAGTTTCCACCATGCTTATATTGGGATGGTCCATATTATGGCTCCCTTGTTACCAGAGTTTGATGAAACTGTGAGTCAAAAATCAACACAATGACAACAGGTTTGATTTTGGTTTGGTATGACTAGATATAACCAAATTCCTCGGTCACTATCTGCATCATTTCTGGTGAATCCATAGCATGAGATAGTCTTGTGTTTGTCTATGTCACTCCCTGCTGGGTCTCATCCCAGTACTTCTTTGCCAACTTGTGCCACTCTAAGTAAATATGTAATTTAATGACAAATTCCAGCATGTCATAAGAAGCACATAACTAATTGAAGTATATTCAGAAAACATGAATCGCTTTCAAATTTTATAATGCGAATTGACATAAATTTCAATGAGAACCTATATATTTGTTTGCCTAAGAACTGTAGTCGTAAGAACTGTGCAACATAAACCTATGAGGACAAATGGAAAGCCATGCTTTGGGCAATGGGAAAATGGAATGAAGGTAGTAATACAAACTCTACTGAAAACAAACCCAAACACCTACTGTTATCAAGTCATTTCTGACTCACAGAGACCCCATAGAGTTTCCTAGGACTTCTGTGGAAGCAAACTGCCACCTTTTTTCTCCTGCACAGCTTCTGGTGGTTTCAAACTGCCAATTTTTTGGTTATTAGTCAATTGCTGTAATGACTACACCATCAGGGCATCAAGAAAAACCCTCCTAATTACCATATTAATACAAATGTGCACACGCACACACACACATACACACACGAGGTCTGACAACTCACTCTGTAAATTTAGTTGTTTTAAGTGCTGCATACTTCATGCTCAATATTACCACAGTCACCTTCAAAGTACTTGCCTTGGGAAGCTATGCACCAATGCCAGTGCCTAGCCCATCCTTGAAAGCAATTTTCGAACTCTTTCTGGAACAGCCATTGTGCACAGTGGCAAGGTGACAAGCTCATGAACTTAATTGTATTGTCTGCGGGGGAGTTTTTAGCCTGTAAACTACTAACTGTGTTAGAACACCCTCCCTAATCACCTGATCTGGCCCCAGTGATTTTTTCTTTACCTGAAGATAAAGGAAATTTGAAAGAAGGACATTTTGGTGACATTCAGGACATCAAGGGTAGTATGATGATGACAGCTCTGATGATCATTCCCGAAAAAGAGTTCCAAAATTACTTTGAAGGGTGGACTAGGTGCTGGCATCAGTGCATACCTTCCCACAGGAAGTACTTCGAAGGTAACCATAGTGATATCCAGCAATGCAGCATGTAGTACTTTCTCTAGGATGAGTTTGTGAACTTAATTGTCAGTCCTCATGTGTGTGTCTGTGTGTGTGTGTGTGTGTGTGTGTGTGTGTGTGTGTGTGTGGTGTGTGTGTGTGTAGTCTTTCATGACAAATATTGTCACTTTAAGATTTTTTGAAAGTCTAAATTGTATTCACTTATATTTCTTGTTTTTTTGATTATTTAGGAAACACTTCTATGGAGAAGAAACCCTGGTGGCATAGTGGTTAAGTGCTATGGCTCCTAACCAAAAACTTGGCAATTCAAATCCACCAGGTGCTCCTTGGAAATCCTACAGGACAGTTATACTCTGTTCTATAGGGCCAGTATAAGTCAGAATCAACTTGATGGCAGTGGGTTTGGTTTTGGGTCTGTGGAGAAAAACCATTTCTTCTCTACTCCTGATAATTCCTCTGTGAAGCAAGAACTCTATCAGTTAACATTTTTACCCCCTACACATTTTCCCTCATTTAGCTGCACTTATTGGAAAAAATGACGTGGGAAATTTGAACTTCTCCTTGATCCTTCTTTGCAGGATCTGTGTGCTTGCAAAAACCCGATGCTCTTGATCATGTGATCAATTTAAAAGCAAAAGCTCAGGATATGAAGAAGCTGTTGGGGGTCCTGAGCTGTAGGTGACTAAGAGATTATGTTGGTTTTATTCTGAGATCAATATATGGAAGCTCACTGTTGCCATACATTTAAGCCACAAACTATAATTTCTTAGTTAACAATGAAGACAGTAGTTTGGCTTCTATCTGGAGAATCAGTATCATCAGGCAGAAAAAAGCTGAGGATCAACAGTGGAACAGACTATCAATTGCTCATAAGCAAGTTGAAAGTGAGCTAAAGAAGATTAAAACAAGTCCCTGAGAACCTAGATAAAATCTTAAGTTTTGAAAACACCACAAGAATTGATTCAATGCATTGAACACTAATGATGAAACATCTCACTAGCTGTAGGATGATATAAAGGGCATACACATGAAGAAAGCAAAAAGTGATTAAAATGACAAGAAATTTTAAAAAGACCACTGCGAGGACAGGAGAGACTAAAGCTTGCTCTTGAACAAAGAGTAGCCAAGGCAAGTGTACGAAATGCTGAAGTAATGAACTGAACAGATTTCAAAGTGTGGCTCAAGAAGATGAAGCAAAGCGTTATCATGAAGTGTGCAAAGACATTCAGACAGAAAGCCAAAAGGGAGAAAGATGCTTGGTATTTCTCAAGCTGAAAATACCTGAAGAAAAAATTCAAGTCTCTAGTCGCAACACTGAAGGATTCTTGGGGCAAAATACTAAACATTACCCCCCCCAAAAGAACAAATTCATTGTTTTTGAGTAGATTCCTATTCATACCAACCCTATAGGACGGAGTGGGACTGCCCCATAAAGTTTTCGAAGAGCTCCTGGCGGATTCCAACTATCAACTTTTTGGTTAGCAGACACAGATCTTAACAACCATGCAGCCTGAGAAACATAAAATAAATAAATAAAAATAAAGGTAGAAGGATTACATAGCATCATTTTTTTTAATAGAACTGAGTTTTTCCAACCATTTCAAGAGTTATCATATGACCAAGAAGCTATGATATCAAATGGAGAAATTGAAGCCACATTGAAGACAATGGTGAAAAGCAAGGCTCCAGGCATTAACGGAATACCAGCTGATGTGTTTCAACAAATGTATGCAGCACGGGCGGTGCTCACTCATCTATGCCAAGAAATTTAGGAGACAGCTACTTAGTCATCTGACTGGAAGAGATCTTTATTTGTGTCCATATTAAAGAATGGTGATCCAACAAAATGCAGATATTATCAAACAGGACCATTAATATCACACACAAGTAAAAATTTGTTGAAGATAATTTAAAAACAGTTACAGCAGCATATAGACAGGGAACTGCCAGAGTTCCAGCTGGATTTAGAAGAGGGATTGGAATGAGGAATGCCACTGCTGATGTCAGATGGATCCTAGCTGAAAGCAGAAATTATTAGATGTTTGCTTGTGTTTTATTGACAAACAGTTGTCAATAAAGGCATTCAACTGTGTGGATCGTAACAAGTTATGGATAACATTGCAAAGAATGGGAATTCCAGAACCTGTAATTGTGCCAATGTGAATCCTGCACATAGACCAAGAGAACAAAACAAAAGAAAATCTGCTGCCATTGAGTTGATTCCAACTCATAGTAACCCTACAGGACAGGGTAGAATTGCCTCATAGAGTTTCCAAGGAGTGCCTGGCAGATTTGAATTGCCAACCTTTTGGTTAGCAGCTATAGCACTTAAGCACTACACTATCACGGTTGGTACAGAACAAGGGGATACCTATGGTTTAAAGTCAGGAAAGATGTGTGTCAGGATTGTGTCCTTTCAACATAGTTATTGTATGTATGGTCTAAGTTTAGCAAATAATCTGATAAGCTGGGCTATATGAGGAAGAATGTAATGTCAGGACTGGTGGAAGACATATTAACAAGGTGAGACTTGCAGATGATACAACCTTGCTTACTGAAAGCAAAGAGGACTTTTACTGAAACAGACTATAGCTTTCAGTATGGATTACATCTCAACACAAAAAGGAACAAAAATCCTTGTAACTGGATACAACACCACAGTAAACTAAGAAAATAATTGAAGTTGTCAAGGATTTTATTTTACTTAGGTCCACAATTAAAGCCGAGGTAAGTAACAGTCAAGAAATGAATGTATTGCATTGAGCAAGTCTGCTGCAAAAGACCTTCTTAAACATATCATTTTAAGGACTCTGGTGCACATGACCCAAAACGTACTGCTTTCAATCACCTCATTTGCATGTGAAAGCCAGACAATGAATAAGGAAGACCAGAGAAGAACTGATGCCTTTGAATTATCGTATGTGTGAAGAATATTTAATGTACCATAAACGAAGAATGAACAAGTCTGTCTTGGGAGATATATAGCTAGAGATCTTCTTGAAAACAAGAATAGCAAGACTTTGTCCCCCATAGTTTGGACAACTTGTCGGAAGAGACCAGTCTATATCGAAGGACATCAGGCTTGACAAGGTAGAGAGTCAATGAGAAAGAGGAAGAGCCTTGATAAGACTGATTGACAGTGACTGCAACAATGTGTTCAAACACGGCAAGGACTGTGATGACAGTACAAGACCTGGCAGTGTTTCATTCTGTTCTGCCCAGGGTTGCTATGAGTTGGAACCAACTTGATGGCACCTAATAACAACAACAGTGGTATAATCTTTCATCTTACTTGTCTTAGGCTTTGACAGAGTAGAAAGAAAATACTCATTTGACTTGCCTTTGACTCCAACTGTTTTTCATTACTGTGATTCCTTCAGAGAAGTACAGACAACTGATTCAAGAGGATATGTGTTGTTTCTTACTTACAGAATATGTAGATATGGATTGTAATATTTATTAATATCCACGTGTCTTAGTCATCTAGCATTGCTTTAACAGAAACACCACAGGTGAATGGCTTAACAAAGAGAAGTTTATTTTGTCACAGTCCAATAGGCTACAAGTCCAAATTTAGGGCATCAGCTCCAGGGAAAGGCTTTCTTTGCTGGCTCTGGAAGAAGGTTCTCATCATCAAACATCCCCTGGATTGGGAGTTTTTGAGGCTCAAGGGCCTTGTGTCCTTTCCTAAGAGGATACTCTGCTCCCAACACCGTTTCTTGGTGATGTGGGATCCCCCAAATCTCCCTGTTAGCTGCCGTTTCCTTTATATTCCAAGAGATTGCCTCAAGATACAGTACACTCTTACTCATTGAGTCTTGCTCCACCAACACAGCTGCCGCCCATCTTCCCTCATTAGTATCATAGAGGCAACTTCATACAAGACCAGAAACAGTGGCCTGACCAAATCGCTACAAATACTTTGGGGCAGGGGGAGACATAATTCTGTTTATGACACCATACGAAAACCAAGAGTTTGAGAATTTGGACTGATAAAATAGAAATTCAAGCTCAAACTTCCACTTAAAAATGATTGAGTAACCTTGGCAACATAGGAAATCCTGGTGACGTAGTGGTTACGTGCTACATCTACTAACCAAAATATTGGCAGTTTGAATTCACCAAGCTCTCCTTGGAAACCCTACAGAGCAGTCCTAATCTGTCCTATAGGGCCACTACGAGTCAGAATTGACTTGACGACGGTGAGTTTGTTTTTCGGCTTGGAAATATAACATCTTTGAATGCCAGTTACCAAATCTTACATAGTTTGGACATATTGTCAGAAGGGATCAATCCCTGGAGAAAGACATCATTCTTGGTACAGTGGAAGATCAGTGAAAAAGAGAAAGACCTTCAACAAGACGGACTGACACAGTGGCTACAACAAGGGGCTCCAGTCTTAGAACAATGAGCTCCAGTCTTAGAACAATGAGCTCAAGTCTTAAAACAATTATAGGCATGACACAGGACTGGACAGTTTTTCTTTCTGCTGTGCATATGGTCACTGTGAGTCAGAACCAACTTCACAGCACCTAATAACAACAATCTTTAAAACGGAGCCCTGGAGGTACAGTGGTTAAGAGATATGCTGCTAACCAAAGGGTTGGCAGTTCAAGTCCACCAGCTACTTCTTGGAAACCCTATGGGGTAGTTTTATCGTGGCCTGTAGGGTTGCTTTGCACTGGAATTGGTTCGATGACAACAGGTTTTAAATGAGAACCAAAATATCTACTATCTACTTTAAGATTGTAACTGTGAGGTTAAAATCAAATGCATACGAAAAAGCATTGACAAGAATAAAGTACAGCACAAATGTGTGTCATTATCGTAACAACTCTCTATATGTATATATATATAGGCAAACACACACTGGAAAAATAAATGGCACTGCCTGTGATTTTATTCAAATTACCTTCCTTTATAGAGTGCTGGAACTAAAATCATTTTTTCTTTTATAAAGATTATTATCCCTTATTTATTGGGTCAGAGTCTTATTGCATTCCTTAATATGCACTTTCTTCTAGATTGATTTTTCTATGTATTGTAAGAATGGCTCATTTTTATATATAAGTTATGTGATTGGTTAAAAGTATTTCTGTGTCATATAAAGATTTTTTAAAGTGGATTATATGTCTAGCATTCATGTAGTTATTTTTTTAGCGATGCAAATGTCACCTTGCCTTATTGTTGCTCACTTTCAGATCCATTACGTTTAGTTACATGAGGTGTCAAATAGCATTTGTTAGCTTTATTTCAGTACAGGCATCTTTAAAATGCCAGCCAAGCTGATGTTCCACTGTAAACATGCTTAAAAATGAGGGCATAGTAAGACTAAATATATGATATTTTATTGTTAATATTAATGTGACTTAAAATTCAGTTGTGATGTAATTATATATAATTAATGAAGATAATAAGAAGATTCCCAAGTTTACAATTATTTAAAATGTATTTTTGAATGCTTTTAGCTATTTTCAAGATCGAGAAGTGATTTATTAATTTTTTTAATAGCAAGATTATGAGAATAAAGTTAGGTAGATACAGTTCCTAGTAATAATCGCAGTCTGATTATTTGTAAATCTGGTTCCAGCCTTAGTTGTTAGTGCTGTCTCAATATCATCCCAAGTTCAGTCTCTAAGTGGATGTTATACACTACTAACGTGCATATTGCCAAAGCGAGTGCCGTCGAATTCCTCATAAAACAGATAGGAGGGGGAAGACCTGTACGTACTAAGAAAGGGAAACAAAAATGCAAAATGCTTTTTTTTCAGTTTTGTATACACGATAACAATAAAATAATTTGAATTTATCAAAATACTGTAATGTTTAAAAAGTAAACAAAATATGTTCTGTTAAATTAAGATACATAAAACTATTTGTTCCTTTAAAGTTTTGTCTTACTATGGCTGGCATTGGTGTAGACATTCTTCCTCTGATCCATGTGAATAAGGATATACATGTATGTGTGTATATATATATATGTATATACGCATATATTTGTTTACTTTGAATTGATAACATTAACGATAATGATATAATGACATAATAAAGTTATCATTTAAAAATATTTCTGTAACTGTAGTTTTTGATGTCTGTTTTCTATCAGGGTTTTGCTAGGTGTCTTTTTTAAAATTAAACTTAAACTGATAATAAATAATTTTACCTTAAAACGGTTTTCCAAATGAAAGATAGAAAATACTCAGAATGGGTGATTGCATTTTGAATCCAATTTGTAAATAAAATTCTAAGCATAAAATCCAACAGTTCTGGGATTATTAGTAACACGTATTTCTTGTGAATATTCATGACGAGCTAAATATAGTCCATATATACATGATTGGACCTTCTTCCAAAGTTAGTGTATGTACATGGTAGCAAAATTAATTTCTTTCTGGAGAATGCCTACAGTCTCAGTCTAGCTACTTGGAAATAATATTGTAGACACTTTATACATATGTAGGTGTGTATGTATAATTCTTCTCTGTTGATTCTATTCAAAGGACCAGTTAGGTGATTCATTTTAAATAAATAATAATTTCCTAATCTGTTAGGCAGGCCTGAGATGTTGTAAACTAGGTTTTCTTAAAAAAAAAAAGAAAGAAAGAAAACCTAAAAGCCTATGGTTAATTTTTATCAGTTCATGTACAAAAATAAAATCTAGCTTTTAAAATGATTTAATTTATTACACTTGAAATAATTTTGAATGATGTATAAAATGTATTCAACTTGCTACTTGATAATTGCATATATTTAATAAAATAAAATGCTAGGAGAAAGAAAATATCTTTCATTGTTTCCTTCATTTGTCAGCATGGATTTAAATCAAATATTAAAATGATAAACTAAAAACAATAAATGATTAATGTTACTGTTTTAAAATTTAGAGTAACTTCTGATCCCCAGAGTCATCTCACAAATTAAGTATTATTTCTGTCCTTCTTTTATAGATTAGAGGTCTGACCATCAGAAAGTAACTTGTCAGTCTGTTGACCTACAGGAACATAGTAAGGTTTGACTTAAAAGATTATCCTAATTCCTATTCAGACAAGGATGAAAATACATCATGTAAGATGGTTTTACTAACTTCCACTAACTCTGTCAGAAAAGTAAAGTCTACTTACACATGTTGATAAATTTTTTACGAAGTGCATTGAAACCAAGGCTTTCTGTTTTTATTTATTATTTAGAGACGTTACCAAACACCAGCACTAAAATTTTTGTATCAGTTTCCTTTCGCTACCGTAAGACATTTCCATGAATTTACTGGTTCAAAACAGCCCAAGTTTATTCTCCCAATAGTTTCTGGAGGCCAGTTCATAACGGTCCCTAAAGTTTCACAGATAGAGATAAATCTTGCCCCCTGATGCATTCTATCTGGAGTCTTACCCCACCTGGTTAAATGACTTAGATAATATTTGAGACTTTTGAACAGATGAGATTATATGAGATTTTGGACTTGAGTTGATGCTGTAATAATAATAACAATAAAGCTGCTGTGGAGTCGGGTCCAACTCCCAGTGACCCTCGAGGTTGTGTAGAACTGCCTCATAGAGTTTCAAGGAGCACCTGGGGGATTTGAACTGCTGACCTTTTCGTTAGCAGGCATAGAACTTAACTCACTACGCCACCAGGGTTACAAATTTTATCAACTTTGAGATGAGACAAATGTATCTTGCGTGTGGGATATACGTAAATCTTTGAAAACCAGAGAGAAGCTTCTGCTGAGACAGTTGAGGAGAATTATGAGCCACATGCCTAATTTGTCACATGTTCTCTGAATGAATAAGTACTTTGACCTTTCAATTTTTCCAGGCACTAGAAAAAGATTGCTCAACCACGTTTCCTGACAATGAATCTCTAAATTTTTAAATCTTTTACAATCTGATCTCCAGTCTCATCATATTCACATAAAAGCTGGACAATGAATAAGGAAAACAGAGGAAGAACTGATGCCTTTGAATTGTGGTGTTGGAGAAAAATATTGAACATACCATGAACTGCCAAAAGAACAAACAGATCTGTCCTGGAAGGAGTACTGAGTGCTCCATGGAAGCAAGGTTGGTGAGACTGCATCTTACATACTTTGTACAAGTCGCCAGGAGGGGTCAACCTCTGGAAAAGAACATTGTGCTTAGTAGAGGGCCACAGAAAAAGATAAAAAATGGATTGAGTAACAGCTGCAACAATGGATTTAAGCATAAAAATGACTGTAGGCATGGCACAGTACTGGGCAGTATTTCGTTCTGTTGTTCATAGAATCACTATGAGTCGGAAGCGACTCAATGGCACATAACAACAGTCTAGTAGGCTGAAAATTCCCAAATCATCAAATGCTGGTTCTTTGTTGCTTAACACTTCCTAACTTGATCTCTTTCTTTTCTCATTTTACTATAAGGAGCAAGGATAAGCCAGGGTATACCTTTAACTCTTGCCTTAATATTCAAATCCATCACTTAGAAGTTCTGCTTTACGTTCGACTATATAATACAACTGTGGGAAATTTTTACATCTATGTAAGAAGGCTCTCCTTCCACCACTTTCCAATAACGTGTTCCTCATTTCCTTCCTGCAGAACCGTTAGTGTCCATCTTTCTCTCAACAGTCTGCTTATCATGATTTTAATATTCTCTAAGATTGTATAGATTTTCTCTATCATGCTCCTCACTTCTTCTGAGACATAATCAAGATCCACACTTCTACAATGAAACTATTCAAGGAAAATTTGTTTTTTCAATCACATCCTTTGCAATTTTTTCAACCTCTTCCTATCACCCAATACCAAAGCCACTTCTGGATTTTTAGATGTCTGTTATAGCAACACCCCACCCCCAGGTGATAAAATATGTACAAATTCTCTGTTTTTTGCTGTAAATTATTACCACAAATTTAGTGACTTAAAACAACTGCAATCTATTCTCTTATCCATCTAGAGGTCTGATGTTCAAATTAAGTATCTAAAATCATGATACAGGAGGGATATTTTATTTCTGGAGACTCCAGGGGAGCATCTGTTCCTTGTCTCTTCCAAAGGCTGCTGGTGTTTGGTCACATCGGTTCAATTTCTCTTACTGTTGTGACATTGCCATCTCTGTGGTTGACTCTCTGTCTGCCTCACTCTCATAAAGACAATTGAGATTACATTAGGTTCTCAGAATAATCCAGAAAAATACCTTCATCTCAAATCGTCTAACTTAGTTACATCTGTGAAGCTCCTTTTACTTCATAAGGTAGCATATTTATAAACTGGGTATTCATACATCAATATCTTTGAGACACTGTTATGTAGTCTACTGCAGCCTGATAATACTCCTCATTAACTTTTGTCTTCTGGTTCTGGCTAATTCTGAAATATAATTTTATTTTAATTATCCACAAATATACTATTACAGGTTTGTTGCTGACAATTTATTCAAATTTTCTGTAATTATTACAGACACAATTCAATTTTTTACATTAAATTTAATTTTTACATTATACTGTATAATGTAATAATGGAAAGCCTAGAGGCATTGTGGTTAAGTGCTATATCTGCTAACCAAAAGATTGGCAGTTTGAATACACCAGGTGCTTCTTGGAAACTCTATGGAGCAGTTCTACTCTGTCTTACAGGGTCACTATGAGTCAAAATCAACTTGATGGCACTGGATTTAGTTTGTTTTGGTTAATGTAATAACACTTATAACATGTGAATATTCAGTGCAGATGATTCAAGGTTGAAAAGAAGTTGATGTCAAGATAAAGCAGAAAATCACTCTACAATAGCTAAGAACTGAAATCATCACATTAAACATGATTTTTACACTGTTTTTGCAGAAACAACTGGTCAGAATCCATCATATTTTGTTAGCTAAACGTGAAGAAAGCTGAGGCCAATTCGTTTTCCCCTGTAGATGCATTATTTGATTCATTGTTTACCACTGCCATTAAGTGGGAAAGATAAGACTACTGTGTACTCCAGCTTCACTTTTCATAAATTTTGGATATACTCTATGCAGTTCTGCCTACACTGAGAGAAAAGAAACATTGCTCTTGTTGTTCGTTGTCTTTGACTCACTCCCATAACAAAATTTTGCCTAGTTCTGCACCATCTTCAGACACATTACACGCATACAAAGGAGAAGTTTGGCGGCTTATTTTAATTTCTCAGGTGACAGAAAATCTAGGGTGTATTTCAACAAACAGGTGGATGTGCAGCTGAAACTGCCCTCAAAGAAAACAGCCACAAAGTAATGAGTCTGGTTCCATAAGCTGCACAGGTACACTACAGAAGTATCTTTAGACCTTGGGTACTCAACAGGGTTTCACTTTTCTCCCAATTAAAGCATAACCACATCCTAAAATCTGCTCATTGTAATGTTTTAACTTGGGACTGAGTGATAATACAATCAGAAGTCATTTAAAGGAGCATTCTGAGTCAACATCTGAATCCCTCCGTCTTTTCCAATTGTTCACCAATTTCTGTTCATTTCATCTCCTAGATATCTTTGAGTTCTACTTTTCTAACCATGTCCATTGTCACTAAGTTAATTCACTCACAAATTTGTTTTAAGTATCCAAATACATCATAAATAATAATGTCGTTGTTAGGTGCCACTGAGGTGTTTTCAGCCCAGAGAGTCCGTATGTACAGCAGAATGCAACACTGCCCAGTCTTATGAAGTACTCACAATTGCTGTCAAGTTTGAGGTCATCGTTGCAGCCACTGTCTCTTCATCTCTTTTGCTGACCCTCTACTTTAAGAAGCATGATGTTCTTCTATGGAACTGATATCTATGGACAACACACCTACAGTATATAAGATGTAGTCTCTCCATCCTTATTTCTAAAGAATGCTCTGGTTGTACCTTACTGAACACAGCCTTGTTTGTTTGTTTGTCAGACCATGGTGTATTCAATATTCTTCCCAACAACCCAATTCAAAAGTGTCAATTCTTCTTCTATTTTCCTTATTTACTGTCCAGCTTTCACACGCCTATGAGGTAACTGAAAATATCACGACTTTAGTCAGGTGCACATTCATGCTCAAGTTGACATCTTTGATTTCCCACGTTTTAGAGAAGCCTTTTGCAGAAGATTTCACCAATATGATGCCTCTTCTCATTTCTTGATTGCTGTTTTCATGGGTGTTGACTGTGTATCTAAGTAAAATAAAATCCTTGACAATCTCAAATCTTGTCTCCATTTATCGTTATGTTGCTTATTGATCCAGTTGTGAGAAGTTTTGTTATCTTGATGTTGAGGTGTATTTCATACTGAATGCTGTGGTCATGATCTTAATCAGTTTGCGTTTCAAGTCGTCTTCACTTTTAACAAGCAAGGTTGTGTCATCTGCGTAACATAAGCAGTTAATAAGTCTTTCTCCAGTCCTCATGCACTGTTCTTCACGCAGTGCAGATTCCTGGATTATTTGCTCAGCATACAGATTGAGTATGTGTGGTAAAATGATATAATACTGATGCCCACCTTCCCTGGTATTAAACCATGAAATGTTCCCTTGTATTCTTCCAAACGCCTGTTGGTCCATGTACATGTTGTTTCTGAACACAATTCAGTGTTCTGTAATTTCCACTGTCTGCAATAATATCTAAAATTTGTTATGATCCACAGAGTCAAATGCCTTTTAGTAATCAATAAAACACAAGTAAATGTCTTTCTGGTATTCTCTGCTTTCAGCCAAGATCCATCTGACATCAGCAATGATATCCTTTTCTGAATCTGGTCTGAATTTTTGGAAGTTCCCTGCTCCAGCTGCTTTTGGATGATCTTGAAGAAAATTTTACATGTGTGATATTAATTATATTGTTAAGTAATTACCACATTCACCTCAGTTACATTTCTTGGGAATAGGCATAAATATGGATCTTTTCCAATCAGTTAGGTAGCTGTCTTCCAAATTTCTTGGCATAGAAAAGTAAGCACCTCCAGAACTGCATTTGTTAGTTGAAGCATCTCAGTTGTCATTCCATCAGTTCCTAGAGCTTTATTTTTCACCAATGCCTTCAGTGCAGCTTTGACTTCTTCCTTCAGTACCATCAGTTCCTAATCATATGCTGTCTCTTGAAATGGTTGAACACTGACCAGTTCTTTTTGGTATAACGACTGTGTTCCTTCCACCTTCTTTTGAAGCTTCCTGAGTCATT
Source organism: Heterohyrax brucei (assembly GCA_028571685.1). Taxonomy (NCBI): domain Eukaryota; kingdom Metazoa; phylum Chordata; class Mammalia; order Hyracoidea; family Procaviidae; genus Heterohyrax; species Heterohyrax brucei. The sequence continues at coordinate 100,043,246 of CM053148.1, forward strand.
TAATATTTTCCCTGTAGAATCCTCATTTTTCACCAGTGTCTTTAGTGCAGCTTGGATTTCTTCCTTTTATGCCATGGTTCTTGGTCATAACTAACCTCTTGAAATGGTTGAACATCTACCAATTCTATTGTGTAAAACAGTGTTGTGTATTTTTTTGTTTTTATTATTATTATTTTCTTGTATCATTTAATATTTTCCCCAAGAAATTCTTCACTATCACAACTCAAGGCTTGAGTTGATTCTTCAGTTCTTTTAGTTTGAAAAATGCAGAGCAGAGTGTGTTCTTTCCTTATTGTTCTCTATTTTCAGCTCTTGGCAAACGTCATTATAATACTTTGCTTTATTTTCTCAAGCTGCCCTTTGTAGTCTTCTGCTCAGTTTTTTACTTCATCGTGTCTTCCTTTTTCTTTAGCTACTTAATGTTCAAGAGCAAGTTTCAGAGTCCCTTCTGACACACATTTTGGCCTTGACATTCTTGGCTTTTTCATGACTTCTTGCTTTCTTCATGGATGATATCTTTGATGTCATTTCAGAATTCATCTGGTCTTTGGTCATTAGTGTTTAATACATCAAATCTATTCTTTAGATAGTCTCTAGACTCAGGTGGAATACACTCAAGGTCATACTTTGGCTCTTACAGACTTGTAATAATTTTCTGTAGTTTCAACTGGAACTTGCATGTGAACAATTGATGGTCTATTCCACAATCAGCACCTGGCCCTGTTCTAACTGCTGATATTGAGCTTTTCTTGTCTCTTTCCACAGATATAATTGATTCAATTCCTATGTATTCCATCCGGCGAGGTCCACGTGTATGTTGTTGTTGTTAGATGCCATTGAGTCAGCTCTGACTCATGGCGACCCCATGCACAACAGAACGAAACACTGCTCAGTCCTGCGCTATGCCCACAATCATTGCAGCAACTGTGTCAATCCATCTTCTTGAGAGTCTTCCTCTTTTTCTCTGCTCATACACTCTACCGAGCATGATATCCTTCTCTGTGGTTTGATCCCTCCTGACAATATGTCCAAAGTATGTGAAGTGTGATCTTGTTATCTTTGCTTCCAAGGAACACTCTGGTTATACCTCTTCTGGAATAGATCTGTCTGTTCTTTTGGCAGTCCATGGTACATTCAATATTCTTCCTCAGCATCACAATTTGATGGTATCAATTCATTTTCTGTCTTCCTTATTCATTGTCCAGCTTTCCCATGCATATGATGTGGTTAAAGATACTATGACTTGGGTGAGGCACTCATTGTCTTAAGGTGACATATTTAATTTTTAATACTTTAAAGAGATCTGTTGCAGCAGATTTTCCCAATGCAATGTGCATTTTGATTTCTTGACTGCTGCTTGTTTTATGGGTGTTGACTGTGGAACCAATTGAAATGAGATCCGTGAGAACTTCAATCCTTTCTCCGTTTATCATGATGTTGCTTACTCATATACAGTTGTGAAGATTTTTGTTTTCTTGGTGTTGAACTGAAACCCATACTGAAGGCTGTGTTCTTTCAGTAAGTATTTCAAATCCTCTCCACTTAAGCAAGCATGGTTATGCCATCTGCATAATGCAGGTTGTTTATGAGTCTTTCTTCAATCCTGATGCCTCATTCTTCTTGATCAAGTCCAGTTTCTCAGAATATTTTCTTGTCACAGAGATTTAAAGGGTATGATGAAAGGACACAATCCTAAGGAATGCCTTTTCTGACTTTAAACCATGCAGTGTGCCCTTGTTCTGTTTGCACAACTTCTTCTTAATCCATATACAAACTCCTCATGAGCACAATTCCATGTGTATAGTAGCCATTTATGTTGGTGTAAAAAGATTTTTGCAATGAAGAAGTCATTGGCCTTGCAAAATTCTATCATGCAATATTCAGCATTGTTTCTATCACCAAAGGTATATTTAGTCATCCTTCTTCTTTGCTTCTAACTTTACATTCCAATCACCAGTAATTTCAGTGCATCTTGATTGCATGTACAAACAGCTTCAGACTGCAGAATCTGGTAAAGATCTTCAATTTCTTTCCTCATTTTTAGCCTTAGTGTTTGGTGTCTAAATTTGAATAACAATTGTAGTAACTCATCTTCCTTGTAGGCCTATCCAATTATACTATCAATGACAGCACTGTACTCCAGTATAGATTTTGAAATATTTTTGCTGATGGTAAATGTAATGTCATTTGCCTTTAAGTTATCATGCGTGGCATGGTATACCATATGACTGTCTGATGCAAAACATCCAATACCAGTGCATCTCAGCTTAATAATGCCTAGGGTATCCAAATTTATGCATTCCATTTCTTTTTCGGCAATTCCCTGTTTTACCAAATTCATACTTCATAGATTCCAGGTTCCAATTATTAATAGATATTTACAGCCATTTCTTCTCATTTTGAGTCATGCCACATCAGCAATGAAGGTTTCAAAAACTTGACTCCATACATGTCATTAACCTTGACTCCATTTTGAGGAGGCAGCTTTTCATGGATTGAATTGTGTCCCCCAAAAATATGAGTGGTAAGTTGGTTGGGCCAGAATTCCCTGTATTAGGTGATTGCCCTCGATTTTGCGATTTTCTAATGCAATAAATCCCAGTCTCTGCCTGTGGTTAATAGATAGAATGTTAAAAGAGGATTAACATGGGACTGTAATACACCTGCTAAGGGAATTTTACTGGAGTGCAGCTTGCACCACCCTTTATCCTTTCATCTTATGGGAGATGAGAGAGAGAAGCAAGCAGAGAACTGGGAACCTCACACCATCAAGAAAGCAGCACCAGGAGAAGAGCACATCCTTCAGACCTGACGTTCCTGTGACAAGATGCTCCCTGAACAAAGACTAATGCAACACAAGGAGTTTCCTCCAGCACCAACAAGGGGGAAAGCCTTTCCCTGGAACAGACATCTTGAATGTGGACTTGTAGCCTGCTGGACTGTGTAAGAATAAACTTTCCTTTGTTAAAGCAATCTACGTAGTGGTATTTCTGTTAGAGCAGCGCTAGATGACTAAAACACATCTCTTTCCCAGTAGATTTTTGAGTGCCTTCTAATCCAACAGGCTCATTTTCCAACACGGTCTGACAATATCCCACTGCTGTTCATAAGGTTTTCACTGGCTAATTCTTTTCAGAAGTCTTTCTTCCTAGTCTGTCTTAGTTTGGAAGCTCAGCTAAAACTTTTCTGCGAACAGTACCCTGATACCATCTAAGTACTGCTGGAACAATTTCCAGCATCATAACAACATATGAGCCCTCATTGTATGACAAACTGATAGAAACTATAATTTGTTCAATTGTACTATTATAGATTACATTAAAAGTTCTATGTTATCTATTTCATATAACTGGTGTCTCTGGGGGTGCAAGTCGTTAATGTCCTAAGCTATTAACCAAAAGTTTAGAGATCTAATTCCACTTAGAGACACCTCAGAAGAAATGTCAGCAAGGTCATCCACATGACCTACTTTAAAAAATCAACCACTGAAAATGCTATGGATTCCAGTTCTACTCTGACACATAATAGCATTGACATGAGTTGGAATTTAATCCACTGGTGGCCTATACAATAGCATTCTAATTAGCCTTCCTCTTCACAGTCTTGCTCAATTCCAGTCTGTCTTTCACATGGCTACCTGATTTTTTTCCCTAAATTGCTATTTTAATCATACAATACCCTCCTTCAAAAGCTTGCATGATACTTTCAGGTTTAAGTCTAAATTCCTTAGTTCATGTCATATAAATGAAGGCCCTTGCCTACATTTCTGTGTTTCCTTCTTTACATGTTCTTCTTATCTTATTTTGGGATAATTAACTGTCCTAGTTGATCTATTTAGGTGATCTGCTATATGTGTGTGAATTTTCATAAATTATGATTATTTTTGATGACACACTTGTCAGACAAGGATTAGAAGTACTACATTTCATACAAAAAAATCTTATCTATAGATTTTACATTTATATATTTAACTATTTCTCCCATAGTTCATTCATTGTGCTGATAGCTATAGCATGGTTCTCAGTCTTCTCCTCCATTGATTAATAGATACATAGAGAGAGACAAAACTGTGTTTTATGCAAATAATGTAAGCCTTCTACTTGTGTTTCCAGCCATGCCCTCCCTGCATGAGGCATTTTCATAAGGCTTCTATGCTAATTTTTTAACAGCATGGTGTAAAAACAAATTAACATAGTGATTCTTGTGAAAACATCTTACAAAGGGAAAGTGGATCTGGCAAATAAACATAGAAGGTGTAAAGATAGAGTAGATAACTGCTGTGGAGGACTCAAACCCCACAGGAATCTAGATACAAGAGAATAATACATCACCAAGTTCGTTGTCATTCTCATGATTGTTGGGCTGTTTGAGTCCATAATTATGGATAGCACACCAATCCCTCTCACCAAGGCTCTCCCTCTTTCTTACTGGCCCTCTATTTCAGCAAATGTGATGTCCTGTCTCCCAGGATTAAGCCTTCCTGATGATGTGTCCCAAGAGAGTGAATTGAGAAATGTTCTTTTGTGATTTATAAGGTTTCCACTGGTCGATTTTCAAAGATAGATCACTAGGCCTTTCTTGTTAGCATAGCTTAGTCTGGAGACTTCTCTGAATCCTCTCAACCCTGGATGACCTTGCTGGTATTTGAATTACTGGTGGCATAGCTTTCAGTATGACAGAACTATGTAAGCTAACACACTACAACCAACTGACAGATGTCCGAGTAGACAGTGACTTCTTAATGGAAAGAACTGCCTCTTACTCATGTCTCTATCACAAGTACTTAATGTTGTATCTGGTGAACAATAAAGCATTCAATGTTTGTTGAATGAATACCCATTTCTGGCAGTTTGGTATTCCCTAGATAACATTCTTCCTAGAGAGTGGAGATTTACATATTAGTTATAGAGAATGAAGATACATGTGAGTGAAAGATCAAAACCAGCAAGGAGAAACTAAGTGTTAAGTCTATCATTTACAAAGTTTAGGTATGGTAGGCAAGTCCTATAAACCTAAAATCAAATATGTTGCTGTTGAGTCAATTCCAACTCATAGAAACCATACGATACAAAGTATAACCACCCCACAGGCTTTCGAAGGGGTGGCTGGTGGATTCAAACTGCTAACCATTTGGTTAGCAGCCAAACTCTTAACCACTGCACCATCGGGACTCTGCAAGTCCTATAGAGGTTGAATACTTCTTCCTGATTCTAGGCTTTCAAGCTGTGTACTCACATATGCTACCAAATGCAAAGCTGTGCCTCCAGGAGGCACTACGACTGAAAAAGCTTGTATTTTTTTCTAGCAAATTATATGTGTGTGTTTTTAGCTTTTAAGATTAAAGTTAAAAATTACTAATATTTGTTTAAGTAATTGAACTTGAAATATAGAGTTAAGCATCTTAAAAATATAAGTACTGTTGAATGTGCATTATGGATGGAAGGAAATTTCAAGGGGAAAATTGTCTTACAGGAAAAGGAAAAGATATTCAAATAAGCACAAAATAAGTTGTTAAATGTATAGATCACCAAGTAATCATGGAGAAACAGAAAGGGGTGTGGGGGAGTAGAACCACCAGATACTGTGATTATTATTTTTGTTATTATTTGAGCGAAGCAGCAAAGTGAGACTGGAACATAATGGGAATTTAACCAAGTTACTGAAACCAAGTTTCAATAAGGGCTTCATTACCCATTCATCACTCTTGTTCTGTCTCTCTCTCTCTCCCCCTTCTTTCTTTTTTTGACATAGAACCAGTACTTTCTAAAAAAACTGTACTATAATAAGAAAAAAAAAAGGTAAAGTAAATAGCAATTATCATTGGAGCCATACATGATCTAGCTAGGGCTGCTTTTGTGAAATGTCTGCAGAGGATTTGGAAGAGTTCTATGCAGTGGATAAGAAGTTGTAATATATTAAAAGACTGTTTTGATTCCATATCCTTGACAAGTGTTCCCAGGTACAGTATATATCCACTGTTTTTCTAAATAGCTTTATTAAACTTAGGTATACATAATTAATGATACTTTCACTTATTGTCATGGATTGAATTGTGTCCATCCCAAAAACGTGTATAGCCAATTGGCTAGGTCATAATTCCTTGTATTGTGTGATGTTCCTACATGCTGCAAACCTTGTCTCTGTGATGTTAATGATGGAAGATGGGCAGCAGTTGTGTTGGACAGTTGTGTTGGCAGGGCAGGACTCACTGAGTAAGATTGTATACTGTCTTGAGGCAATTTCTTGAGATGTTAAACAAAGAAGCTAGCAGAGAGATTTGGCGACTTCATCCCATCAGGAAAGAAGCAGTGCTGGGAACAAAGTGCATCCTTTGGAAAGGATTTCAGGTACCTGAGCCTCAGAAGCTTCAAGTCCAGGAGAAGACTGACAACAATGTCCTTTCCAGAGCCAGCAGAAAAAGACTTCTCCTGAAATTGATGCTAAGAATTTGGACTTGTAGCTTACTGAACTGTGACAGAATAAAATTTATCTTTTTAAAGTTGTCCACCTGTGATACTTCTGTTAGAGGAGAACTAGATGACTAAGACACAAAGCTTACAGTTAATGATTCAATTGTGTTGCCTAAAAAAACTCGGTTGAAGTCCAAACCTCTGTAACTGTGAATATTATCATGTTTGGAAACAGAAGTCTTTCTTTGTTAACAAGCTCAGTGAAGTACCATACCATGGGTCCTCAACCTATTTATTTCTTATTGGTATCTGATAACAAAGAACAGAATAGACCCTGAGACAAACACAGACAGGGGAAAAGAACATTAGAAAATTCTTCACTGAACCAAGGAATGACAATGAATGCTCAAGAATGACAATGAATGCTCAAGAATGACAAGACAGGACCCTACTCTTGACCACAAATCATAATCTGGACTTCTAGCCTCCAAAACAGGGAAACAGTAAATTCTGTTCCTTTAAGCCACCTCTGGTGATATTTCTGTCATAGCAGCACTAGAAAGCTAATTCACTCACGCGTCCTGTTCTGTTCACTGACGCCCTAGTGGCACTGTACCGAGCTCAGCTGCTAACCCAAAGTCAGTATGTTGAATACATCGGTCAATCTTTGGAAGCCTAATAGGACAGTTCTACTCCATCCTACAAGGCTGTTGTGAGATGGAATCTACTGGTCGGCAATGATTGTTCTATTCGCGATCATAGTTGCTTAGAAAGAATGTGGGAACAGTAAATAGACAGGGTCCCATTCTCTGTGTAAGGTGTTAATACGAACAGTAAATGCAACGGCTGCAACTGTGACTGCTTATTGTTACTCAGGAAATTAAGAACCACATAGAGAGGACAAAAAAAAAAAAAATCAAACTCACTGTCATAGCGACCTTAGAAAGCAGAGTAAACTGCCCCTATAGGAATCTAAAGAGGGGCTGGTGTATTTCAACTGCAGATCTTTTGGTTAACAGTTGAGCTCTGGGCTACTGCATGTTTACTCCCAGATGCTAACAAATTAGACTCATTTGTTGCTGTTTAGCTTTATCCAGGTTTTCTATGAGTAATTTTGATCCACTTCTTAGCGCCAGCCACCAGCCAGATGGTGGTGGTTCTTTGGGACTTGACATTCTTTTAAAAGGTCACCACAGGCAAATTGTAACTGGCACTTCACTCTTATCAGAGACCAAACATCTGTGAACTTGCTGCAGTTTTGAATCATCGATGGAGTCGTTCCCCGTGGCAGCGCCTTGCTGATTTTCTTTCTGGATAAACTATTACTTTTCCTATTAGAAACTGCCATACATATTACAGCCAGGCCTAAAATGTTACTAAAATTGTGCCTCTAAAATTTGACTCAAGAGAAATTAGGTTTTTCATTTAAAAGCCATAGATTCACTTAAAGTAACATCAATACTTAAGAAATATCCCCCATTTAGGACATACTTGTTTCCTCTGGTGTTACTAATCCCAGCAAACGTAAAGCATTGACTCTGCTGCCTCAAAGGTATTGCATATACTGCTTAAAAAAACAAAAAATATATTCTTTGAATCATGTATTTCAGAAGCTCCTATCCTCTTTCCATCTAGAGAGTGAAAATGAATTAAAATAAGGAGTCTGTCAGTTCTGTACTTTCTTGTATCCTCTCTATGTACTTTCATCCACAGACAAGGAGATCTCAGCGTTGAATGTTTTATATGTGCACTTATTACACGTATATGCTACGGAAAGCAGCAGACTGGGCATGGAAATATGGCCTTTATTTCACCACCTTGAAATATGTACTTTGCCAAGCCATTACGAATTGTTGTTCATATTGAAGTTTAAATGGAAGCTTAAATTATGCTTAGTATAAGATTTTCCTTTTTTTCTTTGCATTAGCTGAATTATATTCTTTTTTCTCCCCTTCTATACATACACTGACTAATTACAAAAAAATCTCTATTCAGTACTAGAGCCTTATGAGCAGGCTCAGACTTAAATCCAAACTCTGGTTCCTTTGCTTGAGTTACTTATGCTACTAAACTCTCCCACTGCTTCTGAACCAACGCCACGTCTTTTACTCTAGGCCTTTATCCTGTAAGCATATTTTCTGGACATAGGCAGCTCATCCAGTTGACTTTGGAGTATAACTTGTGGTTTAAATTCTCTTTGAGTAACTTCTATAAAATAAAATATTGGTAAGTTCTAATTACTGTTTACTGATCCTCCCTTGATTGGAATCTAGTGGAGGAAACTTACATTGTAAGAGATTTTGAGAAGACAAGAACTTCTGAAAATAAAAGCTTTGGAATAACAACTGGCTTTTGCGAAAGGTTAATGAAGATGTTTATGTCTGGTACAATGAATTTAAGTCATATCTCTGTTATTTTGTATCTTGTCGTTACAAATTTAAGTGTTTCAGTCTGTTTGCCAGGAAGTAAAGTAACTTTCCTGTAATATTGAAATGCTTTAGTTGTTAGGAGAATGGTTGACATAAGTTTAAGCATATGGTTGACATAATTTTAAGCTAACTTTTCACGACTGTTATTTCTAAAAGATACGTATATATATTACTTACTTAAATGGTATATTATTTTTATACTAGGTGAGAATCGTTGGATTAATAGCCTGTTTTATTTTAAGAGATTTCACTGATTCAATTTTTTAAAAAACAGCATTACACAATTACTTTAAATCATAATGCAGAATCTTGATGCATATATTTTTATCTTTGAAATTGCTCAAATCATGGTTCCTTTTCTAAGAACCACCTCAAATACACCCATGTACCAACAGAACTGGGCCACTATAGGCATGTTTTCATTGTATGTTCATGCTAAATTCAGTCATTGAGCAATGTCTCCCATGTTGTCCAATCAAATTATATTTCTGTGAACAAGAGCTTCTGAGAGATCAATCGGTGAGTCATTGTAGACATTTACACTGAAAGGACGTGTCTCTGTCATCGAAAAGCTAAGAAAACTAACCTTAGAAAGAAAGAAAAGATTTCAATGAAAACAAAAGTGAGATGTTATTTGATACCATTGGTACCAGGAAAAACAATGAAGAACATAGAAAGAGAGAAAGAAATAGGAGAATATTACCCACATTACACAAGCTCCTCGTTCATTTTCAGTTCTTAAATTCTGGATGCATACTGCACTTTATGAAAGACATTTTGATTTTCTAATGAAATCTCAGGTTTCAGTCAAGAATTTAAGGTATTTTGGTTTCCTGCAAACCGTGACTTTTGAATTAGATAGCCCACAGCAAGAATTTCTCGAACTAGTATTTCCCACTTTGCATGGAGCTCTTGACACAAACACTTACAGCAGTGTCACTAAAGATAGCACGTCTCTTTGATCAGTTTATCTTAGATGCACATCAGAGTGCTAAGTGTATTGATTTCTATGTCTCTTAACCACTATTGTGGCTGCATCTTAAGCCTGATGGGATTCTGTTAATTTTCAACTTAGAGTCACTGCTGCTTAATGTGAGCTATCTGAGCAATGTGACACACCAGGATGGTTCCCTGTACCTTTTAGATAAATGCAATCAATGTTTACTTTATATTGAAGTTAATAGGAGCAACCCGAAATCTGCCTTTAGCAAACAAACAAGTCACCTGGAATACTTTGTGAAAAAAATGCACATGTGTGGAGTGGGACCCAGACACACTGTTTATAGAATGTGATGCCTCATTTGACAGTCACTAACCAGTTCCCGGGACCCCTAGTGCTTCATTTGTGAAGACCATGTGTGCCACCCAAAAGGTCAGCCATTTGAATCTACCAGTTACGTTTTGGAAACCTTGTGGACTAGTTCTGCTCAGTACTATAAGGTCGGTATGTGTCAGGAGCAACTCACTGACAACAGGCAATGGCTACGGGCTTCCTAAAGACACACACAGACACATGTAACCTCTTAGTGAAAGTCAGTGACTGTCTACACTTTCACTTATAACTCCAATCTCAAGAACACAAATGGCCACAGTGATAGGTTACAGAGTTTTTCAGATTGAAACAGAGATAAGAAGGTCCATCTTTCATAGCACTACAGTTTTTTTCTGTTTGGATTACTCTTTAGAACTCTTAGGAAAAATAGATTGGGGCCATGTCCTCTCTGCAGGGTACCTTGGAATCATGATGAACTGATATCCTTGAGAGAAACAGCTAGCAGAATTATAGCTGCTCTAGATAGAAGGGGACAGTAAGTAGATTAGTCAGATTAAAAAAATAAACCTGTCACCATCAAGTCGACTCCAATTCATAGAGACCATATAGAAGAGAGTAGAGCTGCCTCAGAATTTCCAAGGAGCAGCGAGTGAATTTGAGCTGCTGACCTATTGGCTAGATTAGGTCTTTGCATTTCATGGAGAAATGCTGTTTTCTTCCCATTGTTTCTGATTAATTCAATCAGTGATAAAATCAGTTGCCATAGAGTTGACTTTGACTCAAGGAGACCCCAAGTGTGTCAGAATCAACTCTGCTCTATAGGGTTTTTAATGACTATTTTTTCAAAAGAACATTGCTCAGACACCTCTGAGTTTACAGCTGGGCACGTTAGCCATTGGCACCACCTGGGAACCTCAACTGTACTGTTGTCATTAAGTGCTGTCAGGGCAGTTCCAGCTCATAGCAATCCTATGCACAACAAAATGAGACACTGCCTGGTCTTGTGCCATGTGCACAATCATTTTGGTGCTTAAGACCATCATTGCAGCCACTGTGTCAATCCATCTCATTGAGAGTCTTCCTCTATTTTGCTGGCCCTCTGCTCTATCTAGCATGATGTCCTTCTCCAGGGACTGATCCTTCCTGACAACATGTCCAAAATACGTAAGGTGCAGTCTTGCCATTTTTGCTTCCAAAGAGCTGGTCATGCTTCTTCCGGAATAGATCTGTTTGTTCTTTTGGCCATCCATGGGACATTCAAGATTCTTCACCAACACCACCATTCAAAGACGTTAGTTCTTCTGTCTTCTTTTTTCATTATCTAGCTTTCACATGCATACGATGCAATTGAAAATACCATGGCTTGGGTCAGGCACACCTTGGTCTTCAAGGTGACATCTTTACTTTTCAATATTTTGAAGAAATCCTCTGCAGCATATTTTCCAAATGCATCTTTTGATTTCTTGACTTCTGCTTTCCTGGGTGTAGACTGTGGACCCAAGTAAAACAAAATCCTTGACAGCCTCAATCCTTTCTCCATTTATGATGATGTTGTTTACTGGTCTAGTTGTGAGGAATTTTGTTTTCTTAATGTTGAGGTGTAATCCATACTGAAGGCTGTGGTCTTTGATTTTCGTAAGTGCTTCAAATCTTTTTCACCTCCAGCAAGTAAGGCAGTGTCATCTGTATAACGTGGGTTGTTAATGAGTTGTCATCTAATCATAATCCCTTGTTCTTCTTTATATAATCCAGTTTTTTAGATTATCTGCTAGACATACAGATTGAAATGACATGGGGAAAGGATACAACCCTGACACACACCTTTATTGACTTTAAACCACACAGCGTCCTCAAGTTCTGTTCACACCACTACCTCTTGATCCATGTACAGATTCCTTAACAGTACAATTCAGTGTTCTGGAATTACCATTCAACTGTACTACTAGAGACAAGATTATGTTGTGGTTCCAAGACTTTGATTTCTTTCCTTGCCTTCAATCTAAGCTCACAAGTGGTTTAGCCCAGTTTGTTATATTAGGTCAGCTCTGGCAGGTAATCCAGTTTTCCCTAAAGTCTCTTCCATAAAATAATAAATTACATAAATAGTCTAACTTCCTTAGAGAACTCTACAATAGCATTAACAAAAAAAGTATCTGAGAATATCTTAGCACAGACTTCAGATTCTTGATTAAAAGCAGACCTACTTTGTGTTTACACATCAGTAATTCTGTTGTTCCCATGGGAAAAAAATGACTCACCATCATAGTTAATTGGTAAACAGATGGGGAAGATTATTATGCTCTTCTCTATTTTTGTTGTTTGTTTTCTTTATAGAGAAAAAAACAGGTCATTGTCTCCTACAATTTCAAGTAGCTGAAAATAATGTAACAGATGTTGCTATTTTTACCTTTAGGAATCACAGTTTGAGAAGAGTTACAGAAAAAATATTTAGATATGTATTTTCCTTTTTCTTTGTAGATTACAGCCAGAATTCTAAACAAAATAACTTAGAAAGTCTAAAAGCAGGACTGAATGTTTAGGATCCTGATCTCATCAGTATATTACAAGCAAATAAACAGATGTTGCACATTGAATGTTCTGTAGAAATGTAGTTTTTAATGATATCAAAAGTATTACTCAAGAAAAGATCTTCACAATCAACAAAATTTGAGAAACTCTAGTTTCAAGAAGTCAGACACATTTGTGTATTATGGTACTTCTGAGAACCTCTAAATGTTACTATGTGTTGTGATTAAATCAATATATGTATATGTGTGTGTTTTCTAAGACTGTAAATCTTTATGGAAGCAGACTGTCACATCCCTGTCCCATGAAGTAACAGACCTTAAGGTTATCTGCCAAGCATTTTAACCGCTATGCAACCAGGGTTCCTTCTATGACTATAAATAAAAAAAATCTTAAACTCACCGCTTTCAGGTCAATGCTGATTTGTAGGTATCCTATAGCACAGAGTAGATACACAGGAAGTATTTTATGTACTATTTTACCAAAGTATTTGCCTATAGAATTTTTTTTTTCCTCCATAGAGCATCTTGGAGGAATAACGTTCTGTAGATGACATGTCATTATCCTGGAATGAGGACTATCCAGTTTATCTATGTACAGTGTTGCTGTGACTACGATTCAACTCTATGACTGCTCTTTTTTTAAGTATGTATTGGCATTAGTAATCAGTGGACTAAATGACACTTAACTGGACTGAAAATGTTAAACAATATGAAACAAATGAATCATTTACTTATTTCGATCTAAGCTCTGTTTAACAGCTCCCTTTTGTCTAACCTGTGGGAGAAGTGCATTATTAAGATATACTCTCATTTCAACCCAGAAATCTTTGTCTGTCATCAGAGAGAAAAAGAGCTCGGTCTTTACCTTGAAATTACACCAAGCCTGTAACTGTCATTAATAAAATACTTAGATCCTTGATGAAAGAAATCATTGTAATAAAAATATTTATCATCATTATTATTTCTTCAGAAGAAGAATTGGCTTCTGGGTATTCTTAAACTAATCACATCTGCCACTGCAAAAATTTGGACTTGGAAATAAATGAGCTAGGTATTTCCTGGATCACATTCCCGGATAATGAAGAGCTTCATTAAATATAGAAGACTCTCTATTGTCTCTACCTCCCACTGGTTTAATATATAAAAACTTACAATAGAGGGAAATTATATTTACATTTTTCAATCTACAAAATTGCATAGCAAATTGTGTGAGGGAGACTTAGGACCTCTCTCTTATTCAGCAATGGATAAGGTCTAGCGCTTGGATTGGACAGCTTTCTCTAGTTTTAATTTAAAATACATAAGGAAAAAGAAAACAAGCAAAAGTAATTATGACATAAAACTTTCCAGAGCTTGTTTTCAGATAATAATAGCTTAAACCTCTATAAGAAATTAAGGATGTTTTAATTGAAAGTCTTGCTGTTACCAGCTCTGGGCACCTTACATATTCATTCAAGGGAGACTACAAAAAGCTGTGTAGAGAGCACCCACTGAAAAACAAACTAAGTATCTAAGCAAATCTACCATGGAAAGTTACCACATTACTCTGGATGAATCAAATGGTTAAGAGCTCAACCAGTAGCCAAAAGCTGGGGGGTTTGAGCCAACCAAGGAAGACCCTACAAGTAATGCCTGGTGATCTGCTGCTGAAACACTATGGCCCTTAAAACTATATGGCATAGTGGGTCAAGTGCAAGGTCTGTGAACCAAAAGGTAGGCAGTTCAAATCCACCAGGTGCTCTTTGGAAACTCTATGGGGCAGTTCTACTCTGACCTCTAGGGTTGCTGTGAGTCAGACCCAACTGGAAGGAAGTGGTTGGTCAGAAGACTTTTACTCTGCATATATGAGGATGCCATGAGTTGGAATCAACTCGTAGACAACTGACAACAGTAATAGCTACTGTTATGTGTTATCAAGAAGATTTCTACTCATAAAGACCATACAGGACACCATAGAACTGTCCTATAAGGTTTCCAAGAAGCAGATGCTGGATTTGAACCACCAATCTTTTTGGCTAGTGGCCATAACCCTTAACCACCGTGCCACCAGGGTTTTCTTAACAATAGTAGGGATTTACAAACTGGATTCAAGTGAGAAAGTCTTGTAAAGCAAGATGCTATTCTAGCTGTAATTCTAGCCATCGTTATAAGGCTCTGAGACTTGAAGCAATAGAACTTTGTAGATCCCAATCAGAGAAAATTTGCCTGATAATGGATAATATGAATTCTTTTTGAGTTTGTGTATTTCATGGTACTTTTATGGCCTTTTCACAAATGAGTGGTAAAAAACCTCTGCTTAGGTTGAACAAGGCTGATACTTCTTAATTCAATGTCCAGTAATGCTCTGTATAGAATATAAATATTGTGAATAATGAAAATTAACTGCATTTGTCTGTGTATTCTTAACTTTTATAACTTTTCTAATAATCTCTGGGATAGGGAAAATAGGTAGGGGTTCTAATTATTTGAGCAAGGTGAACATTTCTCATGACCCCTATAGATATTCTAAACTTTGATAAAATGTCCATGTTGAACACAGAGTGTGTGATGGACTGTGAGAAGTTGCTTGTATTTTACTGTTTTTGACTCTGAAGTGTTAGTTCTGTATTGTGTAAGCTAATAAAATGGAAACTAAAGCTTACAGTGGATAACAAATACAAAGTGATTTTGTGTTTGACATTTTGGAGATACACTGTTGAGATGATTTGTAGAATGTCCCTCGAGTGGAATTTGTCTGATTTTTTTTTTTTTTAATCATAATTTGACTGGGTTATTTGAAGTGTGAGGAAGACAACAAAACGTAAAGTGTCATTCTCATCACACTGTACCAAAGATACTCTTCATTGCACAGGGCTGCCCCAAGAAAGTATGAACTGGTTGCTTTGCTACAACAGGCAATTATTCCCTTATAGTTCTTGGTGCTTGAACCAAAATTTGAACCTGTTGCCACTGAGTCGATTCTGATTCATAGTAACCAGATACAAGTTTAAAACTAAGATGACAGCAATGAAATGCTTTCATGAAGGCTCCAGGGGAAAAATTTTCCTGACCTCCCTTTAGTTTCTGGTGGTCATAGAATTCCTTGGCTTGTAGAGGCATAACTCCAATCGCTGCCTCTGTGTTTACATGGCCATCCTCCTTCCGTGTCTTTTCTCCTCTTTGTAGAAGGACAATTGTCATACTGGATTAAGGCCCATCACACTTTAGTAGGGGTTCCTTGGTGCTACAAACAGCACATTCTTCTGCTGACTGAAAGAGGTGCCTTGGAAGAATGGCTTGTGCGATCTATTACAGAAAAGTCAGCCACTGAAACCCATGGAGCAGTTCTGCTCTGATACACATGGGTGTTCATGAGTTGGAATCAACACTGATATTTCTCCAGTGTGAACTCAAGTTAATTTAACTAATTACACCTGTACTTCATTTTCAACTAAGGTCATATTAACAGATATTGGAATTACTACTTCACTGTACATTATTGGATTACAAAAATTGATCCATAATACCCACTGTGTTTATACTGTTTGCCCTAGGCTAACAGTATATATATGTATATATGTACATATATATGTATACAGTGAGGTATATATGTACAGTATATATATACATATATATGTACATATATAACTCATTTAATCCTTTTTGCCTGGATCTCTGTGAGACAAGATTAATGTTTCCATTTTACATCAGAAGAAACTGAGACAGTGAGAAATTAGCTAAAATTATTTGTCTTGTAAGCAAATTACAGGACTAGATTCCTTACTTCTTGTTACTCAGTATACTGTTTTTTTACCTATATAATATTTTCTTCTCTCTTGAATGAGACCATAAGAAAGATGAAATTTGATGTATGTAGAATGTCATTACTCAAAAGTGAACACTATTATATAAAGATAGGCTTTCCCACACAAACCTACTGCCGTCAAGCCGGGTCTGACTCAGCAACCCTGCAGGTCACAGTA
This sequence comes from Heterohyrax brucei, assembly GCA_028571685.1. Taxonomy (NCBI): domain Eukaryota; kingdom Metazoa; phylum Chordata; class Mammalia; order Hyracoidea; family Procaviidae; genus Heterohyrax; species Heterohyrax brucei. Next base: position 100,059,848 of record CM053148.1, read on the forward strand.
GAACTGACCCATAGAGTTTCCAAGGACTGCCTCATGGATTTGAACTGAGGACTTTTTGGTTAACAGACACAGCACTTAACCCCCTACACCACCAGAGTTTCCAAGATATGGTTTAGCTGCAGAAAATAGGAAACTTGGAAATCATGTACATCTCCTTGGCCAGTCAAATTTCTCCAGCTCTCCCTAATCTATGTGTACAGCTTAGCCAAGTGCCGTCGAGTCGGACAGCTTAGGTCATCTTTATATTACTACTGCAGTTCTAATGGTTCAGGTTCCTACTTGTTCCCATCGCAATTTCAATTCCTGTCACAGTTCCTCACTAGTAATTCTGATAATCTTCACCTTGATCATGAACCAATGTGTACACTACTCAGTATGGTCCTCTAGACTCAAAATCTTTAAGTGATCTTTGGGCCCTGATGCAGGTCCTTCTAACACAGAGCTATGTCATTTTTCCCTTTCAATTCCAGCACAGCGAGACAGTTTCTTGAAAAGAAGATAAAATATATCTGGCTTTCATTTGATGTTGTCTCAGCAGGTTTTATGCCAGCCAAGCCAAGTGCCATCGAGTCTTTATAGAGCACCAAAATAAAAGAATTCTTTCAATTAAATCACCTAGTTCTTTTCTCCTCAGTTTTGTACACACCATCAGATGATCAGATTGTAACACAGTACCTCGTTATGAATAAAATCACTACTGCCTGCTAATACCCAGGTGTTATAGCTAAGATACTGGTATGTAGGTTCTTATTTGTCTGTAGATTTCTTTTATTGGGGATTTTTTTGCCGTTTCTTTTTTTTTCTTATTTAATATGACTGAGTGGAAATGTACATTCCCATCCCCTTTAATAATTTTTATGTCAATTATTACATGCCATTGGTTATAATTTTTACAATACCTAAACATTCTCATCATTTCCATTATGTTTGTTCTCTATCCATTGATTTAGCTTCCCTTCCCTTCCTTTCCTTCTCATCTTTGGTTTTGGGTAAGGAAAGCTCATTACTCATGGGAGATATTACTTATTTTATAAGCCAGTGTATTATTTGGCTGATAAGTGACCTGCAGAAATAGCTTCAACTTCAAGTTCAAAGGGTATATTAGTGTGACAGTCTAGAGGATTCCTTTGGTCTTTATTAGTCTAGTAGGTATGGCCTTTTTTGAAATCTGAATGTTGTTTTACATTTTTTTCTCATTTTATCTGGGCCCTTCTGTTGTGTCACTGGTTAGAATAGTCAGTCATGGTAGTTCTTGTCTCAGGCTAAAAGTGGCCATAGTTCGTGTGTCCTTTGTAGATGATATTTTATTTTTCATGGCACGTTATCAAAATTCTTTCTTTGTCTTTGGTTTTGGGAAAGTCTGATTATGATAGTTTTTGATTTTTTTGTTTTGGAAGGTCTACCCTGTATGCTTTTCACTGAGCTGCTTGAATGAAAAACATCTCATCTTTCATTGTATTAGGGAAGTTTTCTACCAATATATCTTCAAAATTCTCTTTGTTTTCTTTCCTCCTCCTCTTCTGGAGGTCCTGTTATACATAAATTATTCCTCTTGCTAGTGTTCTACATAAATCTTAAGTTTTCTTCATCCCCCCTGCCCTGGGTATTACTCAGATAAATTAATATCAAAATGTTTGTCCCTATTTCACTGATTCCTTCTTTCTTTGATCAAATTATATTTCGATGCCCATCCATCAAGTTATATATTTCTGGTATTTTATTGTTAATCTAGATTTCTAATTGTTTTGGTAGGGTTCTTAATTCCCTATTTTGTCATTTGGTTCTCTTACTGTTTTCTTGAATTCTTCTAGGGGTGTCTATATTTTCCTTGATCTGTTTGAGGATCCTAGATGAGTCTTTTGAATTTCTTATCAGGTACTTCTATTAGTTTTTCTTCCTCAGGAAGATTTTCTACCTCTTTATTTTGATGACAGCTCTGGTAACACAATGATTAAGAGCTTGGCTATAAAGCAAAAGGTCATTGATTCCAATCCTTGTAAACCTATGGAGTTCTTCTACTCTGTCCTACAGGATCAATAAAAGTCAGAATCCACTTGACTGCAATGGGTTTGGGTTTCTTGTTTTGTTTTTATTTTAATCACTTGTTTGAGCCAATTTATTCTGTTTCTTCATATGATTTGCTATGTATTTGCTGATTGATTGTATGTATATTTTATCCTAATTTTGTTTTGTGTTGATATATCTGGAGTTTTGTTTCTTCTCTTTATCTTTAGAATGTCTTTCTTCCTTTGTATTATTTTAATTATGGTTTTGTGATTCTGGTTTATGTGTGACTTCAGTAATGTCTGTTGGCTGAGTATGATTTCATCTCACTAGTGGGTATCGTGGATCACATCCACATGCAAAACTTCTGTGGTTTGGCTCACATGTCTTCCCTTACTGCAGTGAGTTGAGTAGGAAGAGCAGATTCTTTCCCTGATGTTGAGTGACAAATGTGGATTTAGTCCCTCTGGGACTGTGGGGTCCTTCCAGGTTGGTACTAGCAGTTAGTGCATTCTCTGGAGGCCATGAAAGGATGCTTCTCTATCTGTGATAAAGGAGTGCTGCCCAAATGGACAATCTACACCTGCTGTGCAGGAACAAATTGGCATCTCAGTAGGTAATAGGGTATCAAGGGTTTCAGTACAAGTATATATAGCCTAAAGGAACTGTTTGGGTATGGAATGCATGACCTTAAAGTTGAGTAGACATTGGAAGAGGGCATCAGGATCTTCTACTAATCATTTGGCAGAGGTACAAATGTTACTTATCAGGATGTAACTGGTGTTACTGATGAGGTAATGTATCTGTTCTGCTGATCACTGGGATGTGTATACAGGGAGCAGTGACCAGGCAACTAGGGGAGGGGAAAATGGTGTACCTCTGGTCAGCTGTCTGGTGTATAGTCTTCTTGAAATGTTATTCGATTATCTCATCCCAACATGATAGACATATCAAATATCTGAACTCCAATAATACATCTAGTTAAAAATAATCTTTCCATACACTCTCACCTGCAGATGTGCCTCACTTCAAAGTTCAACCAATGAAAGGCAAATAGTGGAATGGGAGAAGTATTCTACCTCTTCGTGTCAAAAGACCTTATGCCAACTTCTTGCTAAGATATGAGTACTTATATGACTCATACTACATGTGACTGGAAACCCTGGTGGCATAGAGGTTAAGTACTACAACTGCTAACCAAAAGGTCAGCAGTTCAAATCTACCAGGTGCTCCTTGGAAGCTCTATCAAGCAGTTCTACTCTGCCTATAGCATCACTGTGAGTCAGAACCAACTAGATGGCCACACCTTTGTTTTGATTTTTTTTATACATGATGAAATAAATGTGTTTACATTTAAAGAAATTATGCTAGATATAGGCACTCCATAACCTCTTGTGATACAACACTCACTAAGAAAAACATTTCATATGCTTACCTAGGCATCTTTCAATTAACCATTATGGTGGCTAGACTTCAAGATGATCCTTGATTATCCAGTTTTCTGGTATTCATAACTTTATGTATTCCACTGTCTACCTTAAATCAGGATTGGTCTGAGAGACCAGTGGAAAGGAGAAGTGATAGACTGTTACTCCCAAGATAAAAGAATATAAAAGACACTGCATCTTCCATTGTTATTACTTTTTCTCCCTGCCTTTCATATGACTTACTTTGAGATATCTAAGTACTCTTATGGTGAAACCCACATGGTGAAGAATTGGGACTTCACTCTAGTAGCTACAGAATCTTATAGTTTCCGTCAACAGAAACAGAAGAGTGGATCCTCTAGCCTCATCAAAGTTTCAGATAACAGCGTCGCTGCTCTGAACTGGAAATACCTAGTTAAATTGTTTCTGGACTATGCTCAGAAAAAGCACGATATAATAATGTTTGGGTTTTAAGCTGATGAATTTATCACACAGCGACTCAACGGCACTTGGCTTTGGCTTAGTGGATAACTAATATAGATTTTGGTAACAAATTCTTGCAGATATGTATCGAATACCTAAAAATGTGCAGAAGTCTTACAAACTGAACAGGAGCAGAAGAGTGGAAGACTTTGAAATGACTATAGTTGAAAGCTTAAACTGTCCTCAAGAAAACAGTAGATGCCTCATAGCCTTCTAGAAGGCTGCCGATGAAGGCTTAAAGAAAAGTGGTGAGCATCTTAGTGGAAGCTTGTGGAAAGAAAATTCTTGTTAGCAGTGGCAGAATGTTTATCAACACTTTGAACGAAGTTGCAAGTAAAAAATATACCCAATAAATTGGGTAATATAGATCAGGAGACATCTATTCAGAGTGCTGAAGATGTCTCTTGATGTGTATTTTCACTGCTTGTAATAAAATACAAGAAGAGAAAACATATTGAAGGAAGGTATGTTAAACACGAAGAAGCTGAGGCTTGAATTTTCTTTACGTTACGGTGCAATCCATAATGAAGACTGTGGTCTTTGCTATTCAGAAAGTGCTCCAGGTCCTCTTCACTTTCAGCAGACTAGGCTGGGTCATTAGCATAAGTCAGGCTGTTCATGAGTCTTCCAATCCTGATGTCCTTTCCTTCTTCATATAGTCCAGCTTCCCAAATTATTTGTTCACCATGAAGACTGAATAACAAAAAAACAAACTCACTGCCATCGAGTCGATTCTGACTCATAGTGACCTTATAAACAGCGTAGAACTGCCCCATACAGTTTTTAAGGAGCCTTTAGCAGATTTGAACTGCTGACCTTCTGATTAGCAGCCATAGCACTTAACCACTATGCCACCAGGATTTCCAAAGACTGAACAGGTATGGTGAAAGGACACAACCCTGACACACACCCTTCTTGATTTTAAACCACTCAGTACACTCTTATTCTGTCCAAATAACTGCCTCTTGATCCCGTAGTCAATAAAACACAGAAAACACCTTTACGATATTCTCTGCTTTCAACCATGATCCATCTGACATCAGCAATGATATCCCTGGTTCCACATTCTCGTCTGAATCTGTGCTGATTTCTGGTAGTTCCTGTCTTTACACTGCTGTGGTCACTTTTGAATGATCTTCAGTAATAATTTACTTGCATGCAATGTTAATGATACTCCTAAATAATTTTCAAATTCAGTTGCATCACCTTTCTTGGGTATAGACCTAAAAACGGATTTCTTCCAGTCAGTTGGTCAGGCAGTTGTCTCCCTAAACCTAGCATAGATTAGTGAGTACTTTCAGCACTTCCCCTGTTTCATGAATCATCTTAATTGATATTCTGTGAATTACTGGAGGCTTGTTTTTTGTCAATACGTTTGGTGCAGCTTGGGCTTCTTCATTCAGTACCATCAGTTTCTGATCACATGCTACCTCTTAAAATGGTTGAATGTTGGCCAGATCATTTGGTATAGTGACTTCAGTTATTCTCTCCACCTTTTTAAAATATATATATATACTTTACTTATTTATTGTGATTCAATGAAAGCATACAGTTCAGTTTAAATTTGCATGTCCTCCTGTTTGCACCTCCTACTGCTCTCCTTGCCCAGTGACAGCACACTCCTTTCTGTTCTGTACGTGTCATGTCCTCTTAACAGTCTCCTGTTCCCTCTCCACTTCCCTCTAGTAAGATGCCAGTAGGATGACATCCTAGATGCACAGAACTGTGAAGTGTACACACGATATGGTCACTCTGTGTCTCTGAATCTAACCTATTCCTGTCTGTGGAGTTGACCTCAGGGAGGATTTATGGATAGGGGCAGCATCAGGACTAGTGGCCAGGCCCCCATGGGAGCCCCGAGGTCTTCAAACCATGAATTGCAGTCTTTTACCTCTCCACCGTCTTTTGATACTTCCTGTGTTATTTAATATTTTCCACATAGAATCCTTCACTGTTGCAACTCAGGGCTTTCATTTCTTTAGTTCTTTTAGCTTGAGAGATGTCAAGTGTGTTTTGGTTTTCTATCTCCGGCTCTTCACACCAACAGCCCATTGCCATCAAGTAAATTTTGACTCATAAAACCCTATAAAGCAGAGTAGAGCTGCTCCATAGTTTCTAAGGAGCACTTGCTGGGTTTGAACTGCTGACTTTTTGGTTAGCAGACATAGCTCTTAACCACTATGGCACCATAGTTTATAATACTTTGTCTTCTTGAGCTACCCTTTGAAATTTTATTTTCAGTTCTTTTACTTCGTCATTTCTTCCTTTTGCTTCAGTTGCTCAACATTTAAGAGCAAGCTTCAGTCTCTTCTGACATCAATTTTGGTCTTTTCTTTCTTTTCCATCTTTTTAATGATTTCTTGCTTTCTTCATGTATGATGTCCTTGATGTCATTCATAACTCTTTTGGTCTTTGGTCATTAGTGTTCAACTCATTAAATCTATTCTTGATATGGTTTCCAAACTCAGAAGAAATATACTCAAAGTTGTATTTTGTCTCTTGCAGACTTTTCTATTTTCTTCAGTTTCAAATTGAACTTGTATATGAGCAGTAGATGATCTGTTCCACAGTCAGCTCCTTCTTTGTTCTGACTGATGATACTGAACTTTTCCATTGTCTCTCTTCAGATATAATTAATTTGTTTCCTGTGTCTTTCATTTGTGAGGTCCGTGTGTACAGTCACCATTTATATTGCTTGTAAAAAAAGGCTTTAGCAGTGAAGTCATTGGTCTTGCAAAATTCCACCTTGTGCTCTCCAGCATCATTTCTATTAACAAGGTCATATTTTCTAGCTACAAATCCTTCTTTGTTTCCAACTGTGCTTTCCAACCACTGGTAATTATCAGTGTATGTTTGTTCTATCAATTTTAGACTGTAGAAATTGGTGAAATTTTCAGTCTCTTCATCTTTACTTTCAGTGGTTGGTACACAGATTTGAAAAACAATCAAATTAACTAGTCTTTCTTGTAGGTATATGGGTGTTTTCCTATCACCGACAGCACTGTGCTTAGGATACATCTTGAAATGTTCTTTTTGATAATATCATTCCTTTCCAAGTTGTCATTCTTGGCAGAGTAGACCATATGATTGCCTAATTCAAAATGGCCAACACCAGTCCATTTGAGTTCACTAATGCCTAATGTATCAATGTTTATGCATCCTATTTCATTTTTGACATTGTTTTAGATTCATACTTAATTCATCCCAGATTTCAATTGTTAATGGATGCTTGCAGCCATTTCTTCTCATTGTGTGTGATGCCACATCAGTGAATGAAGGTTCCAGACACTGCTTCACTCTATCCACGTCATTAAGTTGACTCTACTTTGAGAAAGCAGTTCTTCCCCAGTTGTCCTTTGACTGCCTTCCACCCTGGGGGGAAGGAGAGTTGCTCATCTTCTGGCACTATATCAGACAGTATTCCACTGCTATTCATATGGTTTTCTAGGGCTAATTCTTTTCAGAGTAGACGACCAGGTCATTCTTGCTAATCTGTCATAGTTTGGAAGCTCAGCTGAAACCTGTCCACCATGGGTTATTCTGGTGGTATCTCTATACCAGAGGCATAGCTGCCAGCATCACAGCAATGCACAAACCCCTACAGTACAGAAAACTGACAGGTATGTGGGGTATAATTACTTTAAGAAGACTCAAGTTGATATCTGAGAAAAACTGAGTTACAGAAATAAGGTCCTTAAAGTAGTTTAAGGGTATGAATCAGAGTTACCTTCAATCAAATAACAGGGCCTTTCTCATTTGGGTGCTATTAAGTTAGTGTCAACTTTTAGAGATACCATATGTTAAAGCAGAACCTTCCTATAGCATGTACTTTATGACAACAGATCACAAGGTCTGTTGAGACATTTTGTGGTTTGAACTGTTGACCTGTGGGTTAGCAGCTGAGTGCTTAACTGGTTGTACACTATGAGACCCTTAAGAAATGGCCTTTATGAGGGGATGACTCAGCTATTTCATGAGGAGCCCAAGGTAGAGAAGGAATGATACAAAACAGATTTATGGCCATAATTTTTGGGTAATGGAATGAACCTCAGTAAAATTCAAAGGAGGTCTGCAAAATTGTAAGAAAATTATATTTAAAAGAATCACAAAGAGCTTGTACTGAAAGGCATAATGGAGTAGGCAATGAAAGTCTTTGGAAATCCTAACTCTTGCAAGAAGAAAGCAAATGCAAACACAGATTTCTATTTGGGAAAAAACTGACTCAGAAGATGTAGCTAAAATTTTAGAAGATGGAACCCAGAAACAAAGAAATTCATTTGCAGGAAAAGAATGATCTTAATCAAGGAGCATTCAACATTTGTCAGTATGGATTTCAAAATCTCTGTGAGCCAGTGTTATGGATTAAACTGTGTACCCCTAAAATGTGTGTCAGCTTGGCGAGGCCACGATTCTCATTACTGCATGTTTGCCCACCATTTGGCAATACGATGTAATTTTCATATGTTTTGTAAATCCTCACCTTTATGATGTAAACAAGTCAGGATTAGAGTCACTTATGTTAATGACCCATGATATTAGGTTGTACTGTGAGTGAATCTCTTTTGCGATGCAGGAGAAAGCAGTGAGCACAGCAGACAGGGATCTTATCCACCAAAAAGAAATGTCGGAATCGGAGAATATCGTTTGGACTTAGGGCCCATGCACTGAGAAGCTCCTAGACCAGGAGATGGTTGATAACCAGGGTCTTCCCCCAGAACCAATAGAGATAGGCTTCTCTGGGAACTGGAGCCCTGAATGTAGACTTCCAGCTTCCTAGACGGTGAGAGAATAAAATTCTGTTTGTCAAAGCCATTCACTTGTTGTACTTCTCTTGTAGACACGCTGAAAAGATAACAAGTAACTTCTGTGTGTCTTCTACTTTCACCCTTTTTGAATAAGAGTACCTATAATTTATCTATGCCTGTCTCACCACTGTATATTTGATATACCAGAAACAGATCACTTATTTACTGAGTTTGCTGGCCTCCACATTAAGAAGAAATGGATTCAGAAAGTTTTCCTTTCAGGATTTATTTGTACCCAAATCGATTCCTTTTTACTTTGACCTGGTTTAGATGATGAAATTCTTGGCTTCAGGGTGATGCTCCAGTGGAATGAGACTCTGAGATCCTTGAAAAGAGGTGAGAGTGCTTACATGAACCACCAGGGGGAGGGGAAAGGCTGTGGTAGACATATTCCAAGGTGACACACAGTGATCCCTTTGTTCTGAAATTCAGGCCCTTTTCTAGTCTGTTCTGACACTGTAACAGGGATGGACTCCGTGATATACTGAAGTGATGGGTTTTTTTTACCTCCAGAATGGATTGTAAAACATTCTGTGGATTTCATCTTGGTTCCTTCCTCTCTCTCTTATCACTTGTTTTGGAGAAAGTGAGCCATTATGTTGTGAACTGCACAATGAAAATGCATGTGTGGCGAAAACTCACACCTCTAGTCAACAACCAGTGAGAGACTGAGGGCCGCTATCAAAACCCCCAGGAGCCTCCTTGGAAATGGATTCTCCAGACTCAGTCAAACTTTCTGTGGACTGAAGCCAATGAATTGACTGCAACCTCCTGAGAATCTCTGAGAAACAAGCACTCTCTGATTCCTGACCCTCAGGAAGTGTGTGATAAAGTATTTCTTGTTTGAAGTTACTACATTTTGACATACTTGGTAATGACTACGCAACTATGAGGGCCACGGTGGTGCAGTGGTTAAGAGGTCAGCTACTTACCAAAAAGTTGACAATTTGAATCTACCAGCCACTCCTTGGAAACCCTATGATGTGGTTCTTACAGGGTCGCTGTGAGTCAGAAGCAACTTGACAACAATGGGTTTAGTTTCAATACTTTTTTTATGTATAACTAACACAAACATCCAAGTGTTTATTGGTAGCTTATTAGATCACCTACAGTTTCTAAGGTGCTTTCAGAGATACTGATGGAGCATGGTACCTGATTTCTGTATCAGTTAAGTCAGGACATAATGCTGAAAATACAAAGCACTGTAAGAATTAACTAAAAGAGGCATAATACAGGAAACTGCAAGCTTAAAAACATATTAGAAACTTGACAATGCATGGCCAGCACAGGGCCTACTGAGCTACTGATTCTGAGGTTACCATTTGGTGGCAAGACTTTCTACTGGGAGCTATAAAACATGCTTTTATAGCTAAACAAAGAAACTAGAGTGAAAAATGCCCCATCATAGCTACTGCTGCTGCTACTGATGCATGCGTTTCTAAACACTTGGTAAAGTGGAGAATGGATATGTTAATCTTACCGCAGAAAAAAAGTATATTTCTGTAACATTGTCAGCATAATCAAAGAGGAGCTACAACATGGCTTATGCTTTATTTCTACCCTCCACCTTTCCCAAGTAAACCTAACTGGTGGAACTTAATTCTCTTCTGGAATTTGAGTGGCAAGCCAATCTGTGGAATGTTTTCATCCTTCTAATCTCTTCAGCTTGCAGGGAGACAGAATGGAGGCTAAGAGAGTCAGTTCTCACTCTTCACCACAGTCTGTCCTCCCAAGGGAATTCCGAGCTTAATGGAACGACAAGATTAACATAATGTGACAAGATTAGAGATGGGGTATGTGCTAAATTGAGTGTTAAGGCTTAAATTCAAAAGAAGATCAGAGACAAGGAGATTAGACTGTGATGAAGAATTCAGAGGTTTCATGGAAGAACTGAGCTTTAAATTGGAGTTTGGAAAGATGGCAGGATTTGACGAAAAATAGAGAAAAAAGAAGGGTATTTAATGCAGGTGGCCCACAAGAGGAAAGACATGGATTAGTCTGATGACAGCCAATAGTTAGACTGACTCTTACAAAGGGTAGGTAATGAAGGGTGGTGATAAGAATGGCCTTTGAAATACAAAGAGATTTAAAAATGGAGGTGAAACATTTAAATGCATGTAGGTAGGTATTTATTGCATGATGACAATACAGAGTTATATAATTATGTAAAATTATAAACTTTATTGTCGCTTAATAAATTTATTGCTTTGCTAGGAAATGATGAACCTAGACTGATCCATAGGCCACAGGTATGTAAATGTTGTCCATGCCAGATCTCAGTCATATCTGTAAATCACTATTACAGTCTTAGGAAACCCTGGTGGCATAGTTGGTAAGTGCTACATGTGCTAACCCACAGGTCAGCAGTTCAAATCATTCAGGGTTTGGAAACTCCATGCAGCAGTTCTACTCCAATCTACAGGCTCCCTATGAATTGGAACTGACTCAACGGCAGTGAATTTGGTTTTGGTACAACAGCCTTGAACCTTGTTTTTTTAGATTTGTAATTTGGTTCCCTTAAAAAGGCATCAGGGTTGCATTTGATCTCCTCTAACTTCACAGGGGGGAAGAAGAATCAATATGAACAGCTCATGACTGATTGCTTTAAGGTGGAGGTCAAGTACGTCTCTGCTCTTTGTCATTTTCGCCGGATCTAAAATCCCATGATACTCTCTACTTCTCTACTGGGTTTGAAAATTTGCTGTAATGTACATGTGGAACTCACAGACCACACTCACGATGATGGGGTTTATTAGGGAAGTAACTATAATTCAAGCTCAAGAACACCCAGTGTACGGTTCTTCCACCAGGACAGCCCTTATCGGCTATGCTCGTAGGCTCAGCTCCTCCAGGCCTTGGACCTCCACTCAAAGGCACTCAGCTTTCTCGCTCAGTAGGCCAGGGAATTCATCACCCCGTCTCCTGCTGCTTGTCTCTGCTGTCACTTTTTGTTGCCTTTAGTGTTCTTTCTATCTCCTGATGCCAGAAGCTTCTCAGTACAGTTCCAGGAGTTACTCAGTGCATCCAGGTCCAAATGAAATATTGGCTCTTCTCCCTTGTTGGTGGTGGCTGTTTTCTTTTTGACCTCTGAGATGGCTCTTTTTAAGCCCCAGCAGGAAGGTAAAACTGACCGATCCCTGTGGTGGCCCACAGTTACCATATCTGCACACCCAGCCACTTGCGTGGGCGTTATAAGACTATGGCTGGAAGGCCACACAAGTGAACCATCGCACCACAGTTCCCTTCTAAGAAAATGAGGCTTTCTGTGAACTCTCTGCCTGAATCTTGCCACTTCTTTTCCTGCTGGTGAGTTATACCTATTAGGTGCACATCTTTCTAGCTACTGGCTATGATCTTGAATCTGAACTGGCAATTTCAACAGCCTATCACACTATCTAATTTTAAATAGTTGCATGTACACAGAAATTGATTGCTACTATGTCTCCTCTATGGTTAACATTGCTTACAATGGGCATTCCAGAACACTTAATTGTGCTCTTAAGGAATCTGTATATGGATCAAGAGGCAGTCATGTGAACAGAACAAGGAGACACTGCATGGCTTAAGATCAGGAAAGGTGTGCGTCAGGGTTGTATCCTTTCACCACACGTTTTCAGCCTGTGTGTTGAGTAAATAATCCAAGAAGCTGGATTATATAAAGAACAAGGCATCAGGATTGGAGGACGACTCATTAACGACCTGCATTATGCAGATGGTACCACCTTACTTGCTGGAAGTGAAGATTTGAAGTACTTACTAATGAAGATCAAGAAACACAGCCTTCAGTATGGATTGCACCTCAACATCAAGAAAACAAAATCCTCACAACTAGTCTAGTAAGCAGCATTGTCATAAACAGAGAAAGGATTGTAGCTGTCAAGGATTTCACTTTACTGGCACCCACAATCAATGCCCATGGACACTTTAGTCAAGAAATCAAAAGACGCATTGCATTGGGAGAATCTCCTGCGAAGGATTTCCTTAAAGTATTGAAAAGTAAAGATGTCACCTTGAAGAGTCAAGTGTGCCTGACCCAAGCCATCGTATTTTCAATCACATCGTATTCATGTGAAAGCTGGACAATGAACAAAGATGACAGAAGAAGAATTGATGCCTTTGATTTGTGGTGTTGGAGAAGACTGTGGAATGTACCACGGGCCACCAAAAGAACAAACAGACGTGTTTTAGAAAAAGTACAACCAGTGCACTCCTTGGAACAAAGGTGGCAAGACTGTAAGTTGTATGCTTCAGACATGTTATCAGGAAGAATCAGTCCCTGGAGAAGGACATCATGCTTGGTAGAGTGGAGGGTCAGTGAAAAGAGGAAGAGCCTTGATGAGATGGATTGACACAGTGGCTGGAACAATGGGCCTGAGCATAAAAATAGTTGTAGACATGGCACAAGACCAGGCAGTCTTTTGTTCTGTTGTGCATAAGGTAGCTATCAGTTGGAACTGACTTGATGGTACCTAACAACCACAATATGTCTCCTCTATTGGATCAGAATAGAAACAATAACTTTCACTTATTAAGCATGTATTACGTTCCAGGAAAGAACCCCGGTGGCCTGGTAGTTAAGAGCCCCAGATGCTAACCCAGTGTTAGCAATTGGAATCTAACAGCTGCTCCTTGGAAACTCTATGGGGGCAGTTCTACTTTGTCTTACAGGTTTGCTATGAGTCAGAATCAACTCAATGGCAAACAATAACAACAGTGTTCTAAGACGAGTACTAGATACTTTCCAAATATTATTTCCAATTTCCTCTACAAATATATGTTTTTTCTCTTAGTTTCCTGTATGAAGGGACTAACTTCAGATCCGTTAGTCTTTCCATTGTATGACAAAAATCAAAACATAAATCAAAGCACAAAATGTTGTTCACTATCTCATTTGGTTCTTCAAATCCTGGGAGATGAGAAAGGTGGAGATTTTATTACTCCATTTTTGTAACAAACTGGAGAAAGGAATAACTTTTTCTAAGTCAGCTGCCCTACTAGAGTGATTTTATAGTGAACTTTATATTTTGATCAAGTCTCTTCTGAGGAAGATTTTTATTCTAAACAAATTAGATAGATGGATTAATAGATGAATTAGCAGATAAATGGGAAAGTAGATTTATCTAAGGATATAAATTTTAGAGAATTGAGTTTGTCTACTGTCTACCCTCATAAGGAATGTATATTCTGTTTCAGTGGAAGGTGGTAAAATTTGTTTATACTTCTTTTCTCACATCATTGAGTCTATTTTGACTGTATTTAGTCATGGCTCCTGTATGTGTCTGAATGTCACATGTCAACATTTTGGTCAAACCCCTCCAAAACAAACTCAGTGCCATGAAGTCAATTCCGACTCATAGTGACCCTGTAGGACAGTGTAGAACTGCTCCATAGAGTTTCCAAGGAGAGACTAGAGAATTTGAATTGCCAATTTCACGGTTCGCAGACATAGCACTTAACCACTATGCAACCAATATTTCCACATTTAGAACAAGGGAACAATTAATATTTTGGTAAACTTAGGAGTTTCTAATCAACCTCCAAGGCATTCTGATAATTTAATGCATCATTTTCAATGTTGGAGAAAGGAATCCTAGTGGTGCAGTGGTTAGGTACTTGGTGGCTAACTGAAAGGTTAGTGGTTTGAAATCACCTAGTTTTTCTTCAGGAGAAAGGCACGGCAATCTGGTTTTGTAAAGATTACAGCCTTGTAGACTCTATGGGGTTGAGAATATTGTTGGATTATGTGTGTGTGTGCAGTGCGTTTTCTTTTCTGCTGCAGACTATAGAAAATCATTTTTGATGAAATTGTGCAGGTCCATCTGCATGTATTGTCTTCCTTTATGCTGGAAGATGAGGGGGCTGTTGGGATCCACTCCCCGTAGAGAGAGCTGTTTTTGAAACTGCTAATGTATCAGGTAATCTCAGAAAATAAAGTTTAACTTTAAAGTCTGAAAAATGGAATTTTAGTTGTTTGTCAGGATGTGGGCAGAATTATAACTTCATAGTGACCTCCAGTTCTCAAATGTCATCTTTCAGCAATTAGACCCAATAATCAGCTCACCCTTTTCCGATCAAGAAACAAAAATTTATGCCTATATAGCATCAAAAATTCCTTGGTTATAATCAAGAAGAACATAAAGGTGAACATTTTCATTAGTGTGTGTCATGAACATGGTAGAAAAAAGAATTATAACCCATCCCAGTCCAATCTGTCTTCTCTGAGGAGCCATTTAAAGGAAGAAGAAAAAAAAATATCCCTTGGTTTTTCTGTCACTCTAACTCCTTGAAATAAGTTTTAAAGTTGAAGAGCGAGGTCATCTGTGCATAGCAAAACCTTCCTGATCTCAGCCACAGCCACGTGAAAAATATCTGAGTTAAAGACTGATGACTCGATATCAGGAATAATACATTCAATTCTAAAATCAGTACTATTGATTGCAACCCAGGAGATAGATGCTGAGTTTTAAGCCTGTGGAAAGAGAGTTAATATATTTTTCTGCATATTTAATTAATCATGGTCATTACAAGACACAGAATTAAAGGTAATGCATTATTTGGCTGGGTCTTATTGAACACTTCATAATTTCATAAAATCTATACAAGAATTAAAGTATTTTGCCTTCAAATCACAAAGAAGGAACATCGTAGCTTATAACTAAAAATAAAAGTTGCTGGGAAAGAATCAGTTACGGGCTGGACAATAGATTACTTTTCTGTAGAGACCACTGAATAACCTTCTAGACTAATAGTTTTGTATATAGACAGCCAAATTGCTAATGTGTGTGTGTGTGTGGCTGTGTCTGCATGTGTGTGTGTGCATGCTCATGCATGAATGTGACAAATGAGCACATTTCCAAATGTTTAGGTCGTAAACTAAGCATTTGCAAAACACTCAGATCTTGTTGTGAATTAAACTAGTAAAGGGCACTGCATTTGAGATCACTCTTTGCATGTGCACATTCATGTTACTGCATGACACGGAGTCGTGTTCAACTCATTGCAACGCCATAGACCAGAGCAGAACTGCCTCATGGGCTTTCAAGGCTTTAATCTTTATGTGAGGAGCCCTGGTAGCATGCTCAGATGCTAACCAAAAGGTCGCTAGTTTAAATCCACCATATTCTCTGTGAGAGAGCATAAAAATTCCATCCCAGGAAGCTCTATAGAGCAGTTCTACTCTGCTCTGTAGGACCACTATGAGTTTGAACTGACTCTGTGGCAATGGGATAATCTTCATGGGAATAAATTATTAGGTCTTTTCCCCTGCAGAGTAGCTGGTGAGGCTGCACATCAACTTTCCAGTTGGCATCTGAGTACTTAATCTCTGTGCTATCAGAACTCCTATGTATATGGATAGGCTCACCAATTTATATACACCCACTCATGATATGGTAAGAAAAAAATAAATCTAGTTTTTATCATACTAGATACTCTATGGGGCAGTTCTGCTCTGGCCTTTAGGGTCGCCATGAGGCTGACCTGACTTGACAGTACTTGGTAGAATATAAAAATTTTAGAAATTAACGGTCACAGCGCCTAACATATTACAGAAAAATGAAGGACATTTATTGATCAGCTTGTATTAAGCACTTTATAGACTTAACTTATCTCATTTAAACATAATGACACAGCATACAAATGGGCCCATACGATACGTATCACCATCCCTGATTAACAGCTGAAAAGAAGAAAAAGAAAACAAACAAATGAAAAAAACCTGATGCTCAAGATCACACAAAGTTGTCTGGGCTGCCAGTTACACCCAGCTTTGCCTAACACTCACTTTGTGTCAGATTGCGTACCTGGCTTTAAATTTTCATGCTTCTCAGAATGCGAACATTTTGTCATCCCTTCCACTACTGCCTAGTGACCCGCCTTACCATGGGACTTGCTTTGATCTATGCAGTTTCAGCAGTCATGACAAAAGCAAAGTCTTGAATTGGATTTGCATATTGGGACTTGATTTTCTGTGCCCCTGTCCCGGCTATGAGAAGTGTCTATCCCAGCTATCCATGAGGAGGGCCAAGAAATTTACAGAGGAATCTTGTGTAGTCAAGGTGACCAAAGGGAGCACATCAAGGACAGAACTCTCCCCAGCGTGCAAATTGCAGACAAATAAATAAAATTGTTTTCATTGTTAGGTGCATGGAGTAAGTTCTGACTCACAGCATGCCTACACACAACAGAATGACACATGGTCCAGTCCTGAACAATCCTCTCAGTCTTGCTGGGTAGTGCCACTGTTGCAGCCATTCTGTCAATCCAACTCATTGAGGGTCTTCTTTTCCTCTCATCTTCCATGTTACCAATCATAACGTCCTTCTCCAGTAACCGGTTCCTCCCGATAACGTGTCCAAAGTATGTAAGGACTCTCACCATTCCTCCCTCCTAAGAAGTATTCTGGCTATACTTCTTCCAAGACTGATTTATTGTTCTGGCAGTCCATGGTATGTTTAATATTCTTCACCAAAACCATAGTTTGAAAACATTGATTCTTCTTTGGTTTTCTTAATTCGTGTCCAACTCCTGGAGAAGATTGTGGCTCATGTCAGGCATAGCTTAGTATCAAAATGACATCTTTACTTTTTAAGTCTTCTAAGAGATGTTCTGCAGCAGACTTGCCCACTGCAATACATCATTTGATGTCTTCATTGCTGCTTCCAAAAGCATTAATTGTGGATCCAAGTAAAAAGAAATCCTTGACAACTTCAGTCTTTTACTCTATTTATTGGGACACCACTTATTCTCCTAGCTGTAAAGATTTTTGTTTTCTTTATGTTGAGGAGAAATCCATACTGAAGGCTGTAGTCTTTGATCTTCATCAGTAAGCACTTCAACTCCTCTTCACTTTCAGCAACAATGTTATATCATCTGCATAGTGCAAGTTGTTAACGGGCTTTCCCCAGTCATGATTCCCTATTCTTCTTCACAGAGTGCAGCTTCTTGGATTATTTCCTAAGTATACATACAGATTGAATAAGTATGGTGGAATGATACAATCTTGACACATAACTTTCCTGATTTTAAACCATGTAGTATACATTTGTTCTGTTCCACCAACTGCTCATTGGTGTCCATACAGGTTATACATGAGCATAATTATGTGTTCTAGAATTTCCATTCTTAACTATGCTATCCATACAATCCAATGTCTTTGCTTAATCAGTAAAAAACAGGCAAATATCTTTCTGACATTCTGTTTTAGCCAAAATCTATCCGACGTCAGATAGGTTTCACGTCGTCATGTGTTGTCTTCTGAATCCAGGTTAAATTTCTGGCAGTTCTATGTCAATGTACTATGGCAACAGCTTTTTAAATTATCTTCAGCAAAATTTCACTTGATTTTGATATTAATGATATCGTTCAGTAATTTATGCATTCTGTTGGCTCACCTTTCTTTGGAACGGAAACAAATATAGCTCTCTTCAAACTTCTGGCCAAAGACAAGTGAGTACTTCCAGCCTGGAATCCATTTGTTGAAATATTTCATATTCTGGCAATTCCTGGAGCCTTATTTTCTCCACCGCCCTCGGTGCAGCTTGGACTTCTTCCTTCACTATCATCAGTTCCTGATCAGGTGCTACCCCCGAGACAGCTGAACATTTCTTTTTGGTACAGTCAGTCTGTATTCTTTCCATCTTGTTTTGAAATTTTCTGTATCATTTAACAATTTATCCATAGAATACGTCAATACTTCAACTCAAGACTTCAGGGTTTTTTTTTTTTTTTTTTCAGTTCTTTCACCTTAATAAATACTGTGTGTTCACTCATTTTGGTTTTCTCATTTCAGATCTTTTGCACATTTCATTATAATGCTTTACTTTGGCTTCTTGACCTGCCATTGGAAAATTGCTCAGTTCTTTTATTTCACCATTCCTTCCGTTTGCTTTAGCTACTTCATGTTCAAGAGCAAGTTTCAGAGTCCCTGTTGACATCCATTTTATTCTTTTCTTTCTTCTAAATGATCTTTCGCTTTCTTCACGCATGATGTCCTTGATGTTAGCCTGTAACTCAACTGGTCCTT
This sequence comes from Heterohyrax brucei, assembly GCA_028571685.1. Classification (NCBI taxonomy): domain Eukaryota; kingdom Metazoa; phylum Chordata; class Mammalia; order Hyracoidea; family Procaviidae; genus Heterohyrax; species Heterohyrax brucei. The sequence goes on from CM053148.1 coordinate 100,078,591, forward strand.
GGTCATTAGTGTTCAATGTACCGAGCATATTCTTGAGACAGTCTTTAAATTTAGACTGAATGTACTTAAAGATGTATGTTGGCTCTTGTGGATTTATTTTAATTAAATTTTATTTAATTTTCTTTAGCTTTACTTTGAACTTGCACTTGAGCGATCTGTTCCATAGTGGGCCCACTGGCCTTATTCTAACAGATGATATCGAGATTTTCCCTTGTCTCTCTCCACAGCCTGTGTTTTCCATCTGGTGAGATCCACGTGTTCAGTCATCATTTATGTTTTAGAAAGTGGGTATTTCCTGTGAGTAGGTCATTTATCTTTCAAAATTCTGTCATGTAATCTCCAGTGCAATTTCTATCATCAAGGCCGTATTTTCCAACTTCTGAGCCTTAATTTTTTCCAATCTTGCATTTCAATGACCAGTAATTATTAACACATTTTGATTGCATGTTTGATCAGTTTGGGACTGCAGAAGTTGGTAAAAATCTTTAGTTTTTTTCACATTGGTCTTAGTAGTTGGTGTGTATATTTGAGTAAATTGTATTAACTCATCTTACTTGCAGCCATATAAGTATTTTCTTATCACTGACAGCATTCTGCTTCAATATAAACCCTGAAATTTTTTCAACAGTGAGTGAAATCCAGTTATACCTAGCTAAATTCAATCTATACTGGCTGACCTCTAGTATTTACAGATGTGTAAGCTGGAAAGACAAATGATTGTTGTTTTAAATTGTGGACTGATTTGTTATGCTGTAGATAAGGACACAAAACAATATATTCGATCCTTGCATTTTGAAGGTGATTAAATGAAACACAAACAGAATAGGAGCCTGATGGGAGAAACTTGTAGTTCTCCCTGATGGGAGAAACTTGAGCAAAAACTCAAGTGTTTTTGCTACCCTGGGCAAGCAAAGTTAAACTCTAATGTTAAGAGATAAGAAAGACTATGGGTCTAGGTGACACATTAATCTTGCTATTCGAAAACATTATTATATCTATTAATCCAAGTCAAAAAATGAGAACCAAAAGGAGGGAAAGGAAAGTATACTGTGATGTACTACAGTAAATCACCACCATACTATGCAGAATAAACATATTAAGAGAAGAGATTCATGACTGGCTTCTACATTCTCTCTGTAAATAATGCTAAAGGAGGGTCAATCGCAGGCTAGAATTGCTTTTCTATTTAAGGTCACCAAGGAGAGTTTGGATGCTCTATCATGGATTGGCAAACTACGGCCAATGGGCCAAATCTAATTTTTTTTCCCTAAATAAACTGCAGTCAGTCATCTCCATTCATTCACATATTGTCTGTGACTGATTTTGATCTATAAAAGCAGAACTGACTAATTGCTAAAATCATAGTGGCCACCAAGTTTAAATTACATAGTACTCAACACGTTTTGGAAAAGATGTACTGACGCCTGCTCGAAGTTCCTGTAAGAGGGCCTGCCTGGAAGATGCTGGATCAGAAAAGTAGAGGAGGACTGTTGGGGGAGGACAGTTGGTGGTTGTAATTGCGGTTGTGGTTGTAGTGGTAGAGCTTATAGCTAACATGTGGGAAAGGAGAGGTGAATGATTTCAGTAAACTATCGTTTGGTACCATCACGGGGCTTTAATCTGGTGCCTCAGTTACCCGCTTACATTTCTTTAATAAAACCTCACTTTGATTTGACATATTTACAGTAGTGGTGTCATCTAAAAGATTTAGTTAATTTCTAGGTGGAAACTGGACCAGGAGAAGAGAGACGCTCTTTAAAATTACCCAGTTGCGGATATGTGAACATCCTGGACATTTCTTACCAGAAAAAGTTACAGATGTTTTCTTTAAAACATACATGCATGTTCATGTGTCTGTTTTAACTCAGGTTCAAGTGCATATGTCACTACTAGATATGTACTGTCTGACCACAGAAATTATCTAGGGCATTCTGACTTGCTTTATTTTCATGCATATCCTTCACCCCCCCAAATCTCCGAAGGACCAAAGGTTACATTTCTGTTCATTTCAAAGTTCCCCCCAGTTCTCACTGTTTAAATTACAGTGGTTGCTGATTCCCTCTCTGCCGTTTGCTAGTCCTTTGTCTGTTTTCCTGCTGCTCCTGGCTGTGCAATCACTCATTCTTTCCCATTTATCACAGTCTCCGCCGGCTCTCACTCCGCTATCTCCCATTTTTGTCGTGGTGCACTGGTACATTACAAACACAATTAAACCTCTTACGGTACTGCAGCTTTTGGCCAACACAGCCCGCTTCAAGGTTGAAAGATTTCTGATATTACCTCTGATATCAGTTCTTCCCCATTTATCGGCAGTGTCCGGACTGACGCAGTAGTGTTGCATTAATTAAAGGAAGCATCTAGTAAGACGCTGCTTTTGCCAGTCTGACACTGAATTGGGGGCCTGATGCCTGCTCATGTTTTAAGATCCATTTATCACCCGTGTCATCCCAAAGCAGCCAGCTGTCTGAGCCAAAGCTCATTTGCATTTCATCAGCCAGAGACTCTCTTGCCTCGTTTCACTCGCAAGTCTTTGTATAGCAGCTTTAATTTTTTTTAAGCACATGTTTCAAAGAAGGGGCTGAGCTAAAATTAGTATGCTACATAGAAAGATGATTTGAATACCAGACACAAGTCTCCACGCTGATTGTAGCCAAAATAAGTAACAGAACTGTGTATTGGATTTGCTCTTTGGCTTGCCAGACGAGCGGAGAATTGCTGTAACCGGCAGTAACTCAACATTACTACAGAGATTGCATCGATATTCCTACTTGATTGTAAACATAAAGATTCAGCTCCCATTTTCTGATTAAGAAAACAATTTATTACAGTAGCAAAACTGAATGCATATGATTCAATTTCAGCATTCATTTTTGAACTTGGCCAAGTGTTCTCTCTACTATCCTACATTACAGATCTCATATTATATAACCATATAAAACTTTCTTCTCTACCCATCAAGCTTTTAAAGACCTATCTTGACAATGGCTCACAATTTCCCAAGCCAGGGGAAAATCAATTTTTGAAACCCTGTAATTTGAAACTATTTTGAAATAAATTTTGCATTAAAAAAAAAATTTAAAACCTGTATAAAAGATACACATATTTTCTCTTTTACATGGAAGTATTTGAAAAATCATACTTCTAATTTATTAGCTTAATGGCTGCTGAATTTGTTTTTCTTCTTTCTAAGACAGCAGTAGTAATTATCCATTACCATCACTCATCATACTAAATATTTTTTCATGAAGCTATGCAGACTACAGAGTGTATGATTGTGTTTGTGTATGTGTGTGTAGAGAGAAAGAGAGGCAGACAGACACAGAGAAGAGAGTTTTGTTAGCTCGTTGTTTTGGGAAAAACTGTCAACTCTCAAAGCTTTGCTAAACTGAATCTCTGCAGATCATTTTCAGGGGCAATCATCCCCTTTTATGTCTGGTTCTTAACCCAGATGGTCAGCAACAGCGGACACCTGTCTCCCACTGAGCCCATTTGATGAAGGTCAATTAACAGCTTTTCCTGATAATGTTCTTTGGTCACTGTGGGGTTGGCTTCAGATTCCATTCACTAACCTGGAGACTTGAAAGCTCTGTTATCAATAACTAATCCCTGAAGATCTCTAGTCCTCAATAGGTAATCATTTCAACAAGTTGCTCCCTGAAAAAAAAAAGTCAGTCTTGTGGAATTCCCACAAAACTTAAAAGTCAGAATGGTTTATCTATTAAACTTAGTTTCCATCCAAAGTATGGCTTAAGATTAATATGATCTAAATTTTGGACCACCACATGTCATTTAGAGTGAAAAAGCAAATACTTCCTAATAATCCCTGTAAAATGGATTTTAATTCAATGGTTTGGATAAAAGTTTGGATTTCTTGGTATATATTTGATAATTGTCCTAATTTGCATTCAAAATTTCTTGCATATTTTTAAAGCAGCATAATGTGTTTCAGAGACAAAATCATGTTCTAAAATCCCTCTTAACAATGAGGATGCCTCACTAATGAACTAAGGGAAGCATAAGTGATGACATATATTATATATCTTTATTTTGAGTTGACTTGAAAACATCATGTTGATATCCTTGAATTCACGTTCATTTTTCAAACTGTAAACTGGTTATCTGTAGCTTGCATGTTGCTATATATTTGCAAAGATTTCATGAGACATTTATTTTTTTGATATTTTTTTTAAATTCACTAGCAATGTCTCAATTTTTTAAATCTATTTTCTGTAAGATTTATGAACTAAGGCCTTTATGTGTGAAGCTGAGACTTTTCCCCTCACCTTTGGTGCATATAAATCTCTTTTTACATTGTACCATTTCCTGCCATTACTAAGGCTATGAAAATATGTTCACATTTGTGTAGACGGACTTTTTCCTTAATAACATTTTCATAGACACTCTCTCTTTGATTAATTTAATTTGCTGTCTTAATTTTTAATAATTCTTACCATATCTTGAAATTTTAAAAGATGGAATAAGGACTTCCTACATAAAGAGGAATGGATTTAATGAAACCAGCTCTTTGGTCTGAATACATAGATTATTATATGCCTCTAGGAAAACACCTCGAAATTGTAAAGGACAACATCTGTTCATGTTAGGATGGATTGTTTCACATACTGGTTGTGTGGGTGCATGGACCCATTCAAGACAATCTTTTTATTATAGTTTCAGATATACAGTAAAGTTGCAGATATAGTAGAGAGCGATCCATACATCTCACACCCAGCTTCTCTGCTTGTTAGTATCTTTTACTGGATATGCTTTGTCACAATTAATGAGTCAATGTAGCTGCCACTGAGGCGGACCCTACCATTACTATACCATGTAAGACGAGTGAAAGGCATCTTCCCCATGAGAGGTTGAGAATAGGACTGTTGTGATCTATTGGATTTTCTCTGGGTGATTTTCAGAAGTAGACCACGAAGCCTTTCTTCTGGTCTGTCTTAGCTTAGCCTTGAAGCTCTGCTGAAATCCATGTTGTAGCAACACAGGAGTATTGCCAATTAAGTTCACAAACTCATCCTAAAAAAAGAGATTCATACCTCGTTGCTGAATATCACTGTAGTCGCCTTCGAAGTGCTCCCCTTGGGAAGCTGTGCACCAGTGCCCATGTGCCTAGTCCACCCTTCAAAGCAATTTCGGAACTCTTCTTCCGGAATGGCCATCAGAGCTGTCATTGTATTATCTTTGATGCCCTCAATGTCATCAAAATGTTATCCTTTCAATGTTTCCCGTATGTTTGGGTAGAGAAAAAAGTCACCGAGGGCCACATCAGGTGAGTAAGGAGAGTGTTCTGATACAGTTATTTGTTTATGGGCTAAGAATTCTCTCACAGACAACTATACAATTAAGTTTGCAGACTTGCCACCTTACTGTTGTGTGCTATGGCCAAGGCAGACAGAATTCCAAAACTGAGCTGAAGAGCAGACTGAGTGCTGGCATCAGTGCACAGCTTCCCAAAGGGAAGACTTTGAAGATGACTGTAGTGATGTTCAGCAATGAGAACTGTCATACTCAGAACAACGTACATCCCTCCCCTGAGAAAGGGCAGTGGTTACAAGTGAGGTGCATCGACCAGGAATCGAACCTGAATCTCTCACATAGAAGGTGAGAATTTTACTGCTGAATGACCAACGCCTCACTAATGAATCAGTGCTGATCTATCATTATTAACAACATCTATACTTTTTTCAGATTTCCTTAGTTTTGACTTAAGGTCATGAGCCAGACCAATAAGAGAAAACTGTATAATATTTATCTACATATTGGCTTCCTCTTTAAAAAAAGGAGAGGGAAAGCAGACCAGCATGTCTCAACTATAGCAGTGACATTTTAGTTTTAAATCACTGTGATCTCCAAAACTTACTAGCTATGTGACCTTAGTCGAGTTATTTCTCTACTCTCAAAAAAACAAACAAAACCAAACCCAGTGCCACTGAGTCAATGCTGACTCATAGCAACCCTACAGGACAGAGTAGAACTGCCCCATAGAGTTTCCAAGGAGCGCATGGCAGATTTGACCTTTTGGTTAGCAGCCATAGCACTTAACCACTATGCCACCAGGGTTTCCTTCTCTACTGTAAGCCTTAATTAATCTCTTTATGTTAAAGTGGGAAAAACAACAATGTAAATAAATTTAATAGTACAGATACATTGCTTAGCACAAAAAATAGCACATAATAAATTTATAAATTAATGTACTTAATGTACATTACCTTTTTTTCTATTACTACTAAAATTAAAATTTGGAGTGCGTGTGGTCTGAGGATGCTCAGTAGTACAGAACTTTGGTATCTCTTCAGATCGATCAGTGTGTTTACAGAGTTAACATTTACTTAATTTCCAGGGACAGTGGGCCGTATGACATACCTGATACAATGAATATTCTAATAAGTATCTATCAATAAAATCTAGATTAGAAATGGATAATCCTGTTCAGCATGAATTACACTTGTGGCAGAGTTTATCATTTTAGTGAAAGTAATTGTGATATTTTGATCTACAAAGTTTATTTTTACCATTTCCAAAACATCTGAGGATTATGGTGACGTTAAAAACTTAAAATTCTGATAAAGTACAAAAAGATTAGTTTTTTTTCCAATAAATTTCTTGTGAGTTTTCACATAATTTTGGTTGTGTGTAACGGAAGTCATGACCTCCCTCACTCTACCTCGCCACCTCCAGCAATGAGATTCTCAGACAGCCCACGTGTATATTTAAGTCTAAGAGGATGTTCGCTCTCAGCATTACTCCATGTCTTAATGTGGCCGAATTTGGTCTCTGTCTGAAGGGCTGGCTTTGGTGCTGGACGAGGATTGGGGTTGACAGAAAGTCCGGGGGCCATGTCCTAAGGGGACCTTCCAGACTGACAAACCATCAAGCGTGGTCTTTTGCACCAGAGTTTTAGTTCTGCTCACTATTTCTCCTACTACATCAGGGGCTCTATACTGTGCACGCCATCAGGGAAGTCAGTGGTGGTGGCTGGGCATCATCTAGTTCTTCCGGTCCCATGCTGAAGCAGTCTGTGGATCATACGCCATCTTTTGTTTGCTGGACTCCTATTTTCCACCTGTTCTTGTTGGGACCAATTGATGCTACTTAGACGGCAGCCTCTTAGTTTTTAAGACCACAGATACCACTCACCCAGGTGATATGTAGAACACTTTCTTTAGGGGAAAAAAAAAATAACTTGGTTGTTCTAGTTAGCCTAGATGTCCCCTGAAACCGTGGATCTTGATCCCTATCCCTGTGACTCTGTCCCTCCAAAGTGTTGGGTTGCATTTCAAAAACAATCGCTGCAGTCCAGTTGTGCATACTTCTCTTCTAGTGTGTGGTGTCACACCCTTCACTTAACCCAAATCCTAACCACTATCTAATTTATACAACTATCTCTCCCCACCCTTACAAATGCCAAAATTATTTTCTTCTATGCCTAAATCTTTTGTAGTGTCCTTGTAATAGTGGTCTCATACAATGTTTGTCCTTTTGCGTCTGGCTAATTTCACTCGTCATGATGTCCTCTGGTTGGTCTCATGGTATCAAGAATTTTCCTAAATCATCATTATTCTTTATCATTAGCTAGCATTCCATTTCACAAATACATGATAGTTTGTTCAACCATTTGTCCGCTGATGAACACCTAGGCTGGTTCCAATTTTTTACTATTGTGGAGAGAGCTGCAATAAACATTGGTGTGCACGTTTCTGTCTGTGTGGTAGCCCTTATTTCAATGGGATACGTTCCAAGTAGTGGGACTGCTGGATCATATGGTATTTCTATCTCTAGTTTTTTAAGAAAACACCAAATCAACCTCCATTGTGGTTGTACCATTTTACAGTCCCACCAAGACTGTAGAAAGGTCCCAGTCTCTTCACATCTTCTCTTTGTGTTTTTTGGATTATTGCCAAGCTTGCTAGGGTGATATGGTATCTCACTGTAGTTTTGATTTGGACTTTTCTGATACCTAGTGATTGTGAGCATTTCTTCATGCATCTGTTGGTATGCTGCATGTCTTCTTTGGTGAACTGCTTGTTCATGTCCTTTGCCTGTTTTTTATTTGGGTTATTTGTCTTTTTCCTGTTATGATTTTTAGTATTTTGTAGATTAGAGCAATTATACGCTGATCAGAAACATGGTAGCCAAAAATTCTTTCCCGTTCTGTGGGTAGTCTCCTTACTCTTTTGATGATAGCTTGAATGAGCTGAAGTGTTTGATTTTTAAGAGTTCCCAGTTGTCCTCATTTCCGGTGTTTATCGGTTGTTGCTGATTTTTTGTAGACTGCTAATGTCACAAATTAAGCCTTCCAGTGTTGGCTCTATTTTTTCCTCCATGATCTTTATTGTTTTAGCTTTTATATTTAGGTCTTTCATCTATTTTGAGTTAGTTTTTGTACATGGTGTGAGATATGGGTCTTGTTTCTTTTCTTTTTTTGAAGATGGATACCCAGTTATGTCAACATCATTTGTTGACAAGACTGTCTTTTCCCCCGTTTACAGCCTTAGGGCCTTTATCAAATATCAGTTGCTCACACGTGGCTGATGTTTTATCTGGATTCACACTTCTGTTCCACTGATCTATGTGTCTGTTTTTGCTCCAGTACCAGCTGTCTTGACTACTGTGGCAGTGTAATAGGTTTTAAGAGTAGGTAGTATGAGGTCTCCCACCTTGTTCTTCTGTTTTAGTAATATTTTACTTATCCAAGGCTTCCTCCCTTTCCACATGAAGTTGATGATTTCTTTCTCCATCTCATTAGAGAATGCCATTGAAATCTGTATGGAGGTTGCATTATATGTCTAGATCACTTTGGGTAGAACAGACATTTTAACTATGTTAAGTTTTTCTATCCATGAGCAAGGCAGGTTTCTCCACTTATATAAGTCTCTTCTGGTTTCTTGTGGTAGATCTTGTGGTTTTCATTGTACAGGTCTTCTACATCTCTGATTATCTTTATTCCTAGGTATTTTATCATCTTTCATGGCCTACTACTTTTAAGCAAAAACTAATCTAACCAAATATTGGGTGGGTTAATTTGTAGTTAGTTTCTATAACTATACATTTATAGCTATAAAATATCAAAATATTAGTATTGAAATTTGTAGTTAAAAGATTTTTATTTGTTATAAAAAACTGACTTTTTTTAGCTTGTAAATGCTTTTGAAATTGTTAACTTCATGAGTTGATTGTATTTTTCTTGATAACACAGAATCAAATTTTTATAAACAGAAATAAAGCCAAAAGATTTTGATTCCTAGCAACTCTATAGACAGAGTAGAGGTGCTCCAATAGGGTTTCCAAAGCTATAAATATTTATAGAAGCCAGTTATCCTATCTTTCTCCTGCAGAGTGGTTGGTGGGTTCAAACCACTGACCTTTCAATTGCATTCGAGTGTTTTAACCACTGTACCACCAGGGGTCCTTAAACAACCGAACCAAGTCTCCCGACGTCGAGTCAATTCAGACTAATAGCAACAAAATAGGGTTGAGGAGAACTGCCCTACAGAGCCTCCAAGAATAGGCTGGTGGATCCAAATTCCTGATGTTTTGGTTAGCAGCCATAGCACTTAACCACTATGCCACCAGGGTTTCCTAAACAAGAATGAGGATGCTGTCATTAGGCTTTAGTATGAGTTTTACCCTTTACTTTTGTTTCTATCCCTTTTTCTGTTCTTTCTCTTAATATTGTATTTTACAAACCAGTGCCTAACTCCTCTACCAACCACTTTCCAGAATATCGCTCATTCAATCAATGCTCACAGGTCTCAGAGATAGCATGTTAACATTGCTACCATCATGGAAAAGCTCTATGAATTATTCAACACTAGAAATAATTTCAGGAATAGTGAGTACTACAAATTAATTATTAATTGTAGGATATTATAATAAACTATCAGAATTTAATCAAATGTATAACTTAATCAATGTTTCATTAACGGACATGAATGACTTATTGTTTAATTTTGCTTTATACATATTTGAAAAACAAAAGGATAAAATGGTATAATAGTAACACTCATATCACCTTTTATGAGTGCTTTGCAATTTCTGAAGCACCGTCAATTCATTATTTGAAGTGCCTATGTGGCCAAGCCTTCAGATGTCACATAGATAGGACTCACTTCTGTACCATATGGTACTGTTAGTTTTTGCACATTTAATTTTTTTCTTTTGCCTTTCTAGTCCTCTTGATCATGGATTAAAATGTGTCTCTAAAACAAGGTATGTCCGTGTCCTAACCCTTGCAGCCTGTGAACATGACAGTTTTTGGAAATGCATGTCTTAGAATGAGGAGGGTGAGTCCCACCTAATTCCAACCATGTGGTGTTTTATAAAAGAGAAGAACAGACTAGGAGAATTAGACAGAGGAAGGACAGCTATGTGTTAACTGAGGCAGGACCAGCTGCAAGTGAACAAATGCCAAGGGTTGCCGGGAACCATCAGAAGGTAGAAGAGAAGCACGGAGTAGTCTCTCTGCCAGAGCCCTGCAAAGGAATCAACAAAGCCAATCCAGTGACTGGGACCTCTAGATTCCACAACTGTAGGACAATGAACTTTTTTGTGTTGTAAAGTCATTCACTTTGTGGTGGTTTGCTACAGCAGCCTTAGGAAACCAAGATACATCCACCAGTTAAAGTCCTTATCACCGGTTCTAAATCACACTGAGTTTTATTCACGTATAGCTGTATCTGGTAACCCTGGTAGTATAGCGGTTAAGTGCTACATCTGCTAACCGAAAGGTCGGCAGTTCAAATCCACCAACTGCTCCTTAAAAACTCTATGGGGCAGTTCTACTCTGTCCTGTACAGTCGCTATGAGTCAGAATCGACTTGACGACCCTGGATTTCGTATGGTTTTGTTTTGGTATAGTTGTATCTGAAAAACGGTCAGATACATCAGTTCTGTGGAGGAACAGACACAAAACCAATGAACTTCAGTTACCTCAGAAGAAGTGGGTTTGGAGGCGAGAGAAGGTGAGCAGACGGTACTTGAAAACATAGATTTATATTATTTGTGCTGAGACGAGGTTCACGTATTATTTGTAATTTAGACACTGAAAGGTTCTGTAAAAAAGCTCATGCATTTAATACACTATAAAGGAAATACATTGTCATAAATATAAATATTTTATCCTCAAATTATTGATCTGGAAAACGAGTAAGGCATTCAGAATTGTACTAAGCTACCTAAACAAACAAAAAAACTATTTAAAAAGAATAGATTTTTCTTTCATTCTCAATCATTGTTGATAGACTGACAGCATCTGATTTACAGCTCCTGGACAAAATACGATCTTTCCTTGAAGGGCAGTGAAGGTGGTGGGCTGGATAGGGACTAGTGTCTTCTAAAGTAAATAACACATACAGAAGCATCTTTTAAAAGCTGCATATGTGTTAAATATCTATTAAACATAATTTTCGCGATTCTAATATAGTTGAATCTGAACTACCATACGGACTACATTTCTTTAAAGTTGCACATGGAGTTACAACATAGGGAAAAAGATCATTTGGCAAATACGATTTTGGTTTTGAAAAACTTCTAATTGTTTAAAAGCAGTTTTCAAGTGCAACCGCAGCCACATGGGTCGCGGTTTTGTCATTCTTGCTTCTGAAGGATGAAAAGAACTAGAACTGGGACAGAAAGCACGGTGATATGATGGTACATATTCTATGAAACCAAAGTGAGTTCATACTCTAAGGAATTCATAAAATAATAATAATAATAAATTTGCTCCTTATGGCAACTTTACCAAAAGTAGCTAGCACTTTTATTCTTAGCAATTTAGGATCATGGATAATATTAATCTGACACAAAATAATTGTATGATCATTCCCAGAAATGGAAAAATAAAGACTTAGGAGATAAAATGTGGGTTTTATTTTATTCCAAGTCCTGCTATTATCTGTGGAAAGCAATGTTCCAAAGAAACAAAAATGTAGACAAATTATGACATGAGATATCATTTTCAATGCTTTAGCATAGATAAACTGATAACAGCAGAGCATTTGGGGGCATATGGCTTCCAGATAACAGTAGGGGTTCCCTCATAACGTCTAACTTCTGAAACCGAATATATGTGTATGCACACAACCTTCTGTCAAATAACTGTCTAGAAATAAGTTATTTTGAAATAAGAAGCTAAATTTTCCTTAAAGAAATTTAAAATAAGAATCTACATTTGGGCAGTTGCCATGTTTTTCCAAATAACTAAAAAAACATATTTTGTTTTAGACGGATTTGAACATTGAAAAATTAAACAACACACGACACACTGTTACAAACAAAGTAAGTGTGCCACCAACAGTTCCCTGACATCAAAATATTGGCATAAAAGTGAACTTTTCCCTCCACATGTAGGTTTGGTAGTCCATTAAAATGATTTGATGGGTTTGATGTAGTTTCAGTAATGAACCTTCTGTTTATCTCTCTTTAGTCTTTCTTGGTTTCTTTCATTGTTTTCATTACCTGGGCTAATTAATGCTACTAGTGCGAATTATCTGTCTGCTAATTACTAATCACAATACTAATTAATAACACTCAGATGCCACTAAATGTATTTGGTCATATTTCCCATTCTTTGCAACATCTCTCTCTCTCTCTCTCTCTCTCTCTCTCTCTGTGTGTGTGTGTGTGTGTGTGTGTGCCATGTTGACAATGCATGAACTTTTTTAAGACCAGTGAATACAGACACCATAACAACATTTAGAGTCTCAGTGGCACAGTGGTTAAGCACTTGGCTGCTAATGAGAGGTTCTATAAGTCAGAATCAACTCAATAGCAACTAGTTTGTAGCAATATTCATATTTGCACTTGGGAAATAAAATATAATAGACTTATACTCATCCCACATCAGACATACTGTCAGTTCAGTGTGATGAAGAAGGTAGTATTTTAGAATAAGAATTTTATAAGTAAATTTACTGTTTTATATTTTTAGTTATTCACCCCTTTCATGTACTCATATTTTGGATGTTATTGCAACTTGTTGGCCCTTTATTCTTGAGAGAGTGTTAATGAAAGATTTTTCTTTGCCTCTTTTTATTTATAGTATCTACTGGGGCAAGGAGTCTGAGTGGTACATATGGTTAAAGCATTCGACAGCTAGCAGAATGCTTGGCAATTTAAACCTATCCAGAGGCACCTTGGAAGACAGGCCTGGCAATCTGCTTCTAAAATGTCACAGCATTATGAACCCTCATGGAGCAGTTGTATTCTGCACACATGGGGTCGCTGAGAGTAGGAACAGACTCAACAACAACTAACAACAAAAGCAAGAACTCTGCTAAGACCATTCACAGATAAATTTCCTGGAATATGTTAAGGAAACAAAAAGAAACCAACAAAACCAAAACGTAGGTAAGTGGCTGGCTGGGTGAGAAATAAAATGCTATGGGGCAAAGGGGTTAAATCATAGACTGTGCAGTTCTCCAAAAGAGTGCTTTTCAATACACTCAGTTTGTATGCAAATAGGATCAAGGGAGGATTTTGTTTTGTTTTGTTTAAAACAGTACATGGATGCATGTTTAAAGGAGAGGTATGATGTGTAGCTAGGAGACTATCTTCTGGTTCTGTGTGGAGGGCTGGGATTGAGCTAAAGGGAAGCAAAATCTTTCTGATGTAAGAGTTTCCTTCAAGCCTAGCTTCTTTTCTACCCTATTTTCTCACACTCTCGTTACCTTTTTCCAGGCTTTCTGGGTCCTAGGAATTCTGGTGGCATAGTGGTTAAGTGCTATATCTGCTAACCAAAAAAAAAAAAAAAAAAAGCTTGGCAGTTGGAATCTACCAGGCGGTACTTGGAAACTCTATGGAGAAGTTCTACTTTGTTCTATAGGGTTGCTATGAACTGGAATTGACTCTAGGGCAGTGGGTTGTTTGGTTTGGGTCTCCAAAATGACATATCGGTTTTCAGCCTTACATCATCCAGAGAATCCTAAATACTGACTGTTTTAGTCAGCTAGGGCTGCTCTAACAGAAATACCACAGAGTGGATGGCTTTAACAAAGATTTATTCTTACACAGTCCAGTAGGTTGCAAGTCCATATTTAGGGTGTCCGCTCCAGGGGAAGGCTTTCCCCTTGTCAGCTCTGGAGGAAAGTCCAGTATTGCATCAGACTTTGTCCAGGGAGCGTCCTGACGCAAGAACCTCTGGTCTGAAGGACGCGCTCTGCTCCCGGTGCTGCTTGCTTGATAGTAACGAGGTTCTCAAATTGTCCTTTGTTTCTTTTTCCTTTTATTCCTTGCAAGCTAAAAGCATTAAGGGTGGGGCAAGCCATACTCCAGGGAAACTCCCCCTACAGCAGGAATTTACAGCCCCACCCTAATCCTTTAACATACAGATTAGCAAAACCACACAATGGAGGACAGTCCCAAGATACTGGGAACCATATCCCAGCCACGTGGTTGCACACATTTTTGGGGGGACACAATTCCAACCATGACACTGACCTTACCTGCATTGCCCTAAAGCATGACCCTCTACTGAAGCAAACTTCAGGAGTTTACATCTCATAACAATAAACACATCAATAAATAAAATTCTTAGACTGTATTTGACACTGCTCTACCCTTCATATAATTGCTAACAAGCTCCTTTTCTCAAATCGTTGTCTACCTCAGCCTACTCTCTTCTACACCTGTGTCCAGTGTTCACTCTGCATGTACATTAACTTCTCTTCTGTATACAGTCCTGGTATATAGGTGCTTGTCCAGTTATATACTGATTTTGCAACAAATCATTGCAAAATGTAACGACTTAAAAGGAGAATAGTATTTTGCTCACACACCTGCATTCATGAATAGACAAGGATTTGTGTGGATGGCTCATCTTTGCTTCATGTTTCGCTTTGACTGAGATGGGTAGGTACAAGTCAAAGATGACTTACTCATTTGGGTGGCAAGTGAGTGCTGACTGTTGCTTTGCTGAATTCTTCTGGGTTTGTTGTCTTTAGGCTTTGATCCTTTCCTATACAGGCCTCTCTACAGCCCTGCTTATGCTTCTTCACACAACGGTAGCTGAGTCCTCAGAGCAAGTGTTCGAAGAGACAGGAAGTACAAGCTGCCAGCCTTCCAAGGCCTAGGCCTAGAAGCCATTGCAACAAAACTTCTTCTATATACTGTCAGAGTAATAGTCTATCAGCCAAAGAAGTGTCCTCCAAGACACAAAGACAGATAAAAGTGTCAAAGTGACTCAGCAGTTAAGAGCTTAGGCTGCTAACCAGAAGGTCTGTGGTTCCAGTTCACAGCTGCTCCTTGGAAACCCCATGAGGCAGTTCTATTTTGTCCTATAGGGTCACTAGGAATCCCTGGTGGTGTACCAGTTAAATGCTATGGCTCTTAACCAAAAAGTTTGGCAGTTCAAATCTGTCCGGTGCTTCTTGGAAACACCGTGGGATAGTTCTATGAGTCAGAATCAATTTGATGGCAGTGGGTTTGGTTTGGGTTTGGGTATAGGTTCACTATGAGTTGGAATTGACTCAATGGCACTGGGTTTTTTTATTTGTTTTTGATTATGACTTGTCACAGAGGTGCTTGAAAATTATTGTGTAAATGGTAACCTGACATCTTTAAATATTTCTTGCATTTTTTTTTTACCTCTTTATGCCTCTACTTCTCTGTTTCTCTTCAATGGATATCTTTCTTCTAACTCCACGTACCAAAGTTCTCCATACTATCACCATGAAATTTATTTTCTGCTAAATTGAGTATGTGCCTGCCTCTCCTATTAGACCATGGACTTGCTCAGGTTAGGAATACTGCTTTATTCTGTTGATATGCTTAAATTAATGAAAACAGGGGACTATTTCAAAAGAATATAGAGGAAAAGAGTGAGCCAGTGCATAACCAACTTTGAGCATCACCCTAATGGTAGAAAACTGACTTTCTCCATCTACTGTGAGTAGCTAGAAACTGAATGGCTACTGTCTGTCTGAAAGAAGTAACTTCATCAAATTCTGAAGGCACTTCTACCTTTTGTGTTTAGAAAGCGAATTGTTAGTATCTTTCTGGAATATAAACTAAAATGGATATATTTTTTCAATTAGTAATTTTGAACATTTTCAACCAAAATTTTAATGTTTTCTGATTCTCATTAAGTAAAGCAAAGCATGAAGACTTTGTAGGATATGTCATGCCTTTGTACTTTCTATTGATGTAACATTTAAAATGTTATCTCTGTAGAATGGACTATCTCAGGCCATGCAAGTACATGCATTCTTAGAAGAGTTGATCAAATTTTATTTTTCTCAGGTGAGGGAAGATACATCACATGGTAAAACTAGATAAGACAACTCATGGCATGACTAATCATATATAGCAAGTCATTCCCTCACTTTCACCATGTAAGTCACTAGACCAGGTGAGTCTAAATCTTTTAACTAAGAAGGTATAGGGATAAGGGGTGGAGGTTAGAATAGGCCATGTGCATACAGGGATAGGAAGCAAAGAAAAACAAAGGAACAATCGTTCTCTTCTCATGTTAAATCTCAAGTGAAGTGTGTTAACTGCACAATTCAAGTGGGATTTTCACCGAAAATGAAATATCTTAGCTGGAGGTAAAATATATGAAAACAAAACAAAACTAGCAGCCATCCCTTTGTTCCTTCCTTCCTTTGCTCTTTCCTTCTTCCCTTCTTTTTCTATCTATCTGCCTATATTTATTTTAAAGAAATAGAAACAAAAGAAAGAAAATGAGGGCACTGTTATTCGCTTCCTAAAATCTGCTGACTTAGTGAAGACACTGCAGTAAATGGTCTATGAAATGAGAAGTCTTTGCTGGGGCCACTGAGCTTGCAGGCTGCGGCACGGACACCCTGCTCAGCAGATCTGTACTTTCCTGTGTGGGAAAGAATGGAGAGTCCATGTTTTGCCCTAACAGGAAGACATAATTGCATTATTCCCAATTCTAACATTTCAGTGCCTATTTTAGAAAAAAGTATGTGCTACCTCAAATGCATTAATCCCGGGTTTGAAAAATTGTCCCTGGTCTTTCTCTGCATGTGTTGGATGTAGTACAAGGAATATTTAAAAACACACGGCCTTGTGCGTGGCAAACGGAGCCATGAGGTAATTGGTTAATTGCAGTAGAAACTGGCCACTCACCTCTTTTAATGAAAGAACAAGTACCTAATTGCATTTGTGAATTTTCTAAGGGAACAAATTGCTGTCCAATTATGAAGCAGACAAGCAGAGGCTCATGTGCACAAGAAGGAACATAGTGAACATGGATTTGAAATGTACGT
This sequence comes from Heterohyrax brucei, assembly GCA_028571685.1. Lineage (NCBI taxonomy): Eukaryota > Metazoa > Chordata > Mammalia > Hyracoidea > Procaviidae > Heterohyrax > Heterohyrax brucei. Next base: position 100,095,831 of record CM053148.1, read on the forward strand.
ACACTTATATACATACCCATATGCCAGGGGCTCCTTGAATACTCTGGGGGTCAGTTCTACTCCGGCTCTAGGGTCGCCATGAGTCGGATCCAACTCGACAGCACTTGCCTTGGCATATTCCCTTACTCTGTCCACTGAGGGAATCTAGGAATTGTGACAATCCAGTGGAAATGACACCAGAGTGTGAAAAATAGAAAAGTATAATATAAGCCTGATATATTGTATTGTCCCAGAAAGCAATGACATATTCAAAGAATGATAGGAATATTAAGATGACATAAAAGTTAACTTGAAGGACTCCCACTGAACAAATAGGGAGCATATTGAACATCAAAATAAATAATGCTAGTAATAGATTATACCCAGTGACTGCATTAGGGAGCCATAGGTTCATACTGATAGATTAAATACACTGAAATTTGATGAGGAATGGAATGTTGACCACGTTTCACAGGGACTCTTCCCACCACGTTTTGCCAATCGCAAAGGGAAAATATACAGTTTTACAAGTGAACAAATTTAACTTTCAGCACCAAAAGGACAAAAATAAATGACACTTGTAGTACATAAGAGGAGACAACACTATCATTTCTAAGATATTGCTTATTCTCCCAAGAAGAAACATTAGACAAACTCTTAAAGAGGGACATTCTACAAAAAACTGACCTGTAAGCTTCAGAAATACCAAGTCAGGAAAATCAAGGAGAAAAGGAGTTGTACCAGCTGGAAGACAGAACCCATGGCAACTAAATGCAGCCTGTGATCCTATAAGGGCTGTTCCTGCTATAACGATGTTTTGAGACACTGAGCAAACTCAAATGTGATCTGAGGATTAGATGAAAGCACTGACAATTTTCTGATTTTTATTAGCTGTACTGTTACTATACAGGAAATTACCCAGTTTGTAGGAAATAAAAACTACAATTTTAAGAGGTCATAGGTTGACAACTTATTCTCAGTAGGGTTAAGAAAAATGTTCTGTCAGCTGTACTTAAAACTTTTCTATAATTGTGAGATTTCTAAAGTTTCTCACTCTTTGACTGTTGTCCTTTCTTTTAGCACTTTTTGACATCTAAAATAGATCAGTAGACCTTAAGCATGTTCTCATCACTTAAATGCATTCATATTTTCAGATGTAGTAAAATAATTCAGTAGTTTCTACTTTGCCTTATCTCAGTAGAGAATAACAGAAGGATAATTTCAATCAGAAGATGTGAGGTCTTTTGGGGCTAAATCCCTACAATTGAGCACTTTAGTTCTGGTGATGACTTTAAAATCTAAAAATTATTCATTTCAATTTAGATCAAATTATTGTTTATTATTCCATGAAGACTTTGATAGATGTTCATATAAAGACCTAAGATAATTTCTGTTTTTTCATTTGAGAAATATTGTTTTGTTTTGTTCCAGTACAAGGCATATAGCAGTAAATAAAACTGATCCAAATAACTGACCTCCTAAAGCTCACATTCTCATTGAGGAGTGACATAATTGAAAAAACAAATAGATTGTGTTTTATGCTTCAGATGTCAATATCTTCAGTGGCAAAAAATTAAACTGGGAAAAATGAAAAGAATTCTCGGGGACTTAGCCCATACTTGGTGCAAACGGTTAACATGTGCTAACCCAAAGATCTCACCTGGAAGACTAAGGTGCATCTGAACCAAGTCATGGTATCTTCAATTGCATCATATGTACTTATGGAAGCCAGCCAATGAGTAAAGGAGACAGAATAAGAATTGATGCCTTTGAATTGTGATATTGGAGAAATGACTGCCAAAAAACAAACAGATCTGTTGTGGAAGAAGTACAACCAGAGTGTTCTTTGGAAGCAAAGATGGCTAGACATACATGTTGTCAACAGGGATCAGTCCCTGGAGAAGGACATCATGCTTGGTAAAGTAGAAGATCAGTGGAAAAAGAGTAAGACTCTCAACAACATGGAATGAATGACACAGTGACTGCAGAGATGGGCTCAAGCATAATAACGATTGTGGGCATGACGCACGATCAGGTAGTGTCTCGTTCTGTTGTACGTAGATAGGATCGCTAACAGTCGGAAACAACTAGATGGCACCTAACAACAACCACAACCACCAAAAGGTTGGAGGTTTTTATTCTAGCCAGGAGTTACTTTGGAAGAAAGGCCCACAGTTCTACTTGTGAAAGATCAACTGCCGGCAACACTGTGGTACACAGCGCAACTTTAAATGTCATGGTCAAAGAAGCCATTGCCACAAGGGAGATATTCAAGCAAAGACCTAGAGGAGATGAAGAACTGAGGTCCAAGTGGAAGTAATGTTCTGTTTTAGTCAGTATTGTGTGGCTTAGCATGCTTCTAATTCAGGTGATTCTTCTCAGTGTTGGAAAGAGACTATTGATTGAATTTCTCAGTGTTTAAGACAAGCAAGAAAATGTCTGCTTGTAGGGCTGAGTGCCACTCTGAAAATACCAATTGAACAAATTCTTTCCTGGGATGTCTTCTATATAAAGAATCCTTATCATACAGAAAAGTGAAAGGAAATGTTTGAGAAGGGTGGTTTTTAATCACTAGACCACTAACTGAAAGGCTGGTAGTTCAAATCCACATTCTGGGAGAAAGATGATGCAATCTGCTTCCATATCAGTTACAGCCATGGAAATCCTTTGTATACAGTTTTACTCTGTCATATAGAGCTGTTGTTAGTTGGAATCAACCGACAACCACAAGTGTCTGTGTGTGTGTGATAGCACAGAGAAAGGAAAGTCTGAAAGAAATGAAGGGAGGAAGGTGTCAGGATTTGTTGACCCTCATCCAGAGACAGGAATCTGTGTGTGGTTCACGCAGTTAAGGAGTTGTCTACTAGCCAAAGTTCGGTGGTCTGAACCCACAGGGAAGCACCTCAGAAGATAGTCTTGGTGATTTTCTTCTGAACACTATCTTAAAAACCCAGTGGAGCTCTATTCTACTCTGAAATACAGGAGATCGTCATGAGTTAGAATCACTCAAGACACAACTAACAAAGACAAAGAGACCAAGTCACAAGTCAATATCATGCAATAGATGTAAGATGGCACTGGATCAACTACCCGAGTTGTTATCTGTGGCTCTGGGCAAGATTTCACCCTCTTTTGAGAGTAAGGCATTGGCCTTACTGTTTTAACTAACAAAATAAGTGTGCTGAAATACATGAGCACCACATAATCATCTTGCAATAAATTCTGTTTAATTTAGCTTGCAGCTCTAAGAATGGCTATCAATGAATGAAAGATTATCTAACTTCAATTAGTGTTCATTGTTTCAATTCTGTTGTTTGCTAAAAAAAATGTCTCATGAGACAAAATTGTTTTTCTCTCTTTGAGTGTGGCAGTTACTCTTTAAAGACCCTTTAGGAAATGGGTCCCACCATGAAGTCTTGCCTTTGCTGGAAAAACCCTGAAACAGCCACTTTCAAATGTCACGAAACAAGGCTCACAAATATGCTGGCAAGATGTCAGTGATTTGTTTCTACAAGAGCCATTCCTAAGTGGGGGTGAAAATTCTCACGCAACGCGGTTTATCTCATTCATCCCAGTTAAGATTTCTTTGAGAGGCCAGGTGCACTGAGGTTTGGCTCTGTAATGGTAAACATGTGCTTCTTGTTGAAACAGTTCTCTGCATTGCTTCAGGGCAATGATGGAGCAGATTCTGACTTCTCATTTAACTAATTTTGCAGGATGGTTTCAAGCTTAAATTTTTAGTGAAGGATTATTCCAAGATAATTCTCTCTTTTCTTTGAGGAGGCAATGTCTGTAAGATCTAGTATAATTAAATCTGATGCAGATGGTGTTTCTAAAGATGGTCCCAATAATATTTTCCTTCCACTCCCACATCAGACTTAGGAATCTATTTTTTCCCACCACTTGAATCGGGGCTGACTTGTGAGGCCCAGTTCAATACAGTGGAAATGACTCTATGTAATTACACTCTTCAGGCTAGGACTTATTGGTGTTTTTTATTTCCTTTCTTTTGGAGTGATGAGTCACCGGCCAAAAAGCTCTAGCTACCCTGTTGGGCTGACAACACAGAGTGAGAGAGAAATGGCCATCCAGCCCGGCAAGGTTTTCTAGCCATTCCCGCTGAGACAACATGTAAGTGAATGAATTCATCTTGGACATTACAATCCCAGCTGTCTGAGTACTCCAAACGAGTCCAGTTTCTAGCTGATAATGCAACTCAATACAACCGTGTGAGTGATGCTAGCAAAGCTCACACCAGTTAAAACCAACCAATCAACTATTGTTGACAAATACAAATCACAGGGACCCTTTAGGACAGAGTAGAGGTGTCCCATGTGGTTTCCAAGAAGCATCTGGTAGATCTGAAATGCCGAATTTCAGTTGGCAGCCATAGCTGTAACCACCATACCACCAGCATTTCGGAACAGAAGAAATGCCTAGTTAAGCCCCATTCAGATTCCTGATCCACAGAATCTTAAGTAATAGAATGATTCTTGTTTTAAGCCACAGAGTTTTAGGGGTAGATAGTTGGGCAATAACAGAGAACAAAAACAAGCTTTGCTAATTAAATTTCATAATAGTCAATTACATAACTGCCTGTACTTTAGGTATGATGGTGGCGTAGTGGTTAAGCACCTCAACTGCTAATCAAAAGGTTGGCAGTTCAAATCCAGTAGGCACTCCTTGAAAACTCTTTGGGGCACTTCTACTTGTTCATATAGGGTTGCTATGAGTTGGAATCAACTTCATGGATGTGGGTTTTGTTTGGTTTATAACTTATTATCAGTCAGACTCTACAGTAAAACACGAGCTGAAACATGTAATCTGAACACAATATGCCACTCAGGCATAACATACTACACAAAGAATTCTATCTTCATTTTAAATATACAAGCTTTGAGTTGGACTCACTCAATGCACAGCTAAAAACTGCAACAACCTGAAGACCCAAAGTCATGAGTCAGTATCATGCAATAGAGGCAACACATATTAAGTTTTGATTGTGACACCCAACTCAAAATGAGAGCACAACTTTTCTCGCTGGTTTAAGAATGAAATATTATTGATGATGAAATAAAACGTATATTGAAGAGAATCCATGATAAGTTGAACATGAATAAATTCTGATTTATAACTACTAGAATTAGCTCTTTGGTCATAATTCCAATAAAAAAATGCATAATATATTTTAAGAGCCAGTTTCAAAGAACATCTTCAAAATTATTCAAGGTCATAGTTTCCCTTAAAATATTTTAATGTTACAAAGCATTTTAAAAGCACAGTAGAAGGGTAGAACTAACACATACTTTTAAAAAAATTATAGCAATGAATCATAAAAATATTAATGAATGCCTTTTACTGAACAATGAATGAAACAGCTAGTTAAACCAAAAGGAATTTTAAAAGGCTTAATTTGTGTTCTTCTCACGAACTCACACTTTTCTCTTTCCATACCTTTTATTTTTTCTTGACCAAGAAGAATTTAGCCATGACAGTTAATGGGTATATTTTGTTGAAGAAAAGTTCTTTTAATGTCAAGCTATTATACTTTCTACAGACAGAAGAGAGATGATGCCAAGATTTCTAACAAGTAGCTACACATTCCTCTTCTAAATAGAAAGGCCTGAAAAAGCATTCTGGTGGTAGATGGAGGGGCTGTTACACATGCAACTCAATTGTGAAAGTGTTTCTAAGACCAAAAAAAATATATATCGGTTCTTGTACTCTAAAATTAATTTCTGATCTCCCTGACAATTTGTAATAAGCACATATTTTTATATGATAAAATATATATTTTATTTTTAATCTGATTGGGTATATACAAGATATAATTCATTAATAGGGATAAAATAGAGTAAGGCAGAAATTTTGCCTTGATTGTAGTAAGCTCCACTAAGCTGACTTAAAGCAAAAAAAGAGTCACAGCCTCTGCCGTCGAGCCAATTCCAAATCATAGCGACACTAGAGGTCAGAGCAAAACCGTGCCAAAGTAGATGTGTCCGTAGAGTGTCCAGGGACTACCTGGTGATTTGAACTGCTGACCTTTTGCTTGATAGAGGTAGCACTTAACCACTAAGCCACCAGGATTTCCTTGCTGACTTAGCATAAGTATTTTTAAGTAAAACAAAGAACGAAATACAACTCCAGTGCTAAATGACTTCCATTTGCAATATGAATAATGCATATATGCAGAAAAGAAATAGCCAGTATAATTTAACACATATTAAGTTTTGATTGTGACTGCCAGCTCGAAATGAGAGACTGTCGTGCATGAATCATACACCCTTCAACTTACCTGTGAGAAACCGAGTCTCTGAGAGTGACTTGCCCAAGATTATACTGTGGTCAGTGATTAAATCCTGCTTACGGAAACCCTGGTGGTGTAGTGCTTAGTGCTCTAGCTGCTAACCAAAATCCACCAGGCGCTCCTTGGAAAGTATATGGGGCAGTTTTACTCTGCCATATAGGGTCGTTATGAGTCAGAATTGACTCAACAGCTTGTTTTTTGGTTTTCTCTAATCCTAGTCTAATGCAACTTCCAGCTTCCTTCTAAGACTTCGAGCCTGGGAATGCCATCTAAAGAGAAGAGAGTGTAGTTGAATCAATATCCATTTAAATTAAAGCTTAATATTGCACAGTTAACAATTTGTGCCGGATGTATCAGTCTTACAAGTGAGGTCAGAAAATGACACGAAGTCCTAGGTGACAGAGTGATCTTGCCATTATGGTCGTAAACGAGTTCAAGCTCCTCAAACACACAAGTATGTCACATCGGTCACCAGCTATCAGTGAGCTGCACAGACGTTTCTCGGATAAAGAATCAATGCATGAAAATAAACGGAATATATAAGCAAAGATTACACAGGTCACAATATTGTATTCTGTCAGTACACTGACAACACAGATTAACATCCAAGGTCTCTCCAGTTTTCTTGGTTATCCTTATGAAGAGAACACCAAGGCAGTATTTGGAGCCCTGGTAGTACAGTGGTTAGGCCTTTGGCAGCTAATCAAATGATTGGAAGTTTGAACCCATCAGTTGTTCCTTAGAAACTCTGTGGGGCAGTTTTACTCTGTCCTATAGAGTCGTTATACATTTGGCTGTGAGTCAGAATCGAAATGATGATAGTGGCTTTAATTTCTCTGAGGCCACATTTTTCAAAATGTGATTTATAGAATTTAAGTTCCTCAGGACATTGATAGGTTTTGAATTCAAGTATACTTGAGAAAAACTTACAAGAGCCCCTGATTGAAATAGACAATATATGTGAGCACATGAAAGATTTTGTGAAGTTATGCCAGATCCGACTCGACAGCCTTGGCTTATACAGTCAAGATACCTATGTAACTCCATTTAACCAGTTGTTTCCCAAACTTGTTTGACCATGCAGTCTCATTGTCAAACACTAGCATTTTATGGAACACAGTGAGGAGAGGTTAAGTTCATGTTCTGAGAAACTGAAGCAAAGAATCTGAGGATCCATTGTTAGGCAGAATTGTTCCTTGAAATCTCTTGCATGGGCATAAAAGATACCCAGAATATCATTTTATCATTTCTATCTCCCTTGTAGTCCTCTTACTTTTCTGGGAGCACTTGGGGCACAGCAGGTGACAGCTCAATTGCTAACCACAAAGTCAGCAGTTCAAACCCACCAGCCGCTCCTCCAGAAACCCTGTAGGGTACTTTGACTGTGTCCTGTAGGTTGCTGAGAGTGGGACTCTGTGGCAACAGTGTTTATTTTCCTTTTCTGAGAAAATTAATAGATAAGTATTTGAAAAATATGACCACTTCAACAAGTAAGAGACAAAATGCACATTTTGGTTTTGTTCGCTTAAAAAGGTTGCTGTTTTCCGTCATGAGGGTCAGACATCTTACATTTCTGGTAAGATTACAGATTATCCCTCAGCTCTTCACACACCCGCAACCACACCACTGAGTCTGTTTTCCAGCTGTAGACTTTGAGATGACGTGTAACAGGAGTGCGCAGAGCTGGATGCTGAGAATTCGGTAAGGCTACTCAGGAGTTTTACTAGGTTTTCTGTCCATTAGGTTGGAAGGGAAAGGATAAGTTCCCTACGTAAAATTTAAAAACAACAGTAACTGAAAAAAAAAGAAAATGAGTGCTTCCTGTGGAATGCAAGTTTTCAGCTGAAAAGATAAGGAAGAAATTGGCAATAGAGACCTGTCAATTGGCCATGAAAGCTTGTCAAGAAGTAATTATTACTGGTTAGTAAAGGCTCAAAAATTGCTAACAACCACTCTTAAGTTTTGCTGATGAAGGTATTAGCTGAAAAGTTTGACTAGGACATAAAGCCTTATTAAACTGTATTTTATAGAAGGCAGATTTCTAGTAGATTTTGTGAGAACATGTGAAGTATAGGTAGCTAGAATTTTTCTTTCCAATCCATGCTGAACAGGACAGGTGTAAGATTGAGCATACATGCTGGTGTAGTCTGGAAATTCCTTTTGTTAACTAATGGCAAAAATGAACAGAAAAAATAAAATGTTGCTGGATATTATTTCAAATCCTAATTCATTAGGCTTAAATTTAATATTGACTTATAAAGAGCTATGGGTGGAATCCTAGAAATGAGATTTAGACAAGTATTACTGAATGATTTAGGTTTACCTTGGTATTGATTTAGAACCTTTGGAGTGAGCCAAATCTCAACGCTAAAACTATAAATGGTTTCTCTCCCCCTTTATCTATCTATCTATGTATATGTATATGTATGTATGTATTCTCAATAATTTCACCTGGCAAGGAGCTAGAGTTTTGTTTAACACAAAATCTGGCCATGTGAAAAATACAGCTACTGAAGTGGAAAATATTTTTGCATTCTCCTATGGAAGTGTTGCCCTTTTCTGTCAAATTGCACATGCAAGCACCCACAAAGGGAGCAATATTTACAAGCTGTATTTTACATAATTCTAGGGAGTGACTATCTAGTCTTCCTCTGAAGAGAATTCCCTTGGCACTCCTGCTTGCCATTCTATCCCGCTGGTTGGTTTGTTCTATTGTACATCCTGCAGAGTGATACATTGCAGCATCTCTGCTGGCTGCATCTGAAGTGGAGTCATCCATCATCCCAATCACTAGAACTGAGGACCTTATGGACTGGGAGTAAATTATGGAGCTATGAGGAAGGTGATCATTTTTGCAGAAACAGCTATGTTTCTCTTCTCTTCCTCCATCTTTCTTTCTTGTTCAGGATAAAGAAAGAGCAGAAAGCACAGGACTAGGTTTTGTCCTCTGGATTCAGGCTGAAGTCAGAAAATGCAATCAATAAAAACGCACTTAACAAGCCAAAGATTGACTGGTCTTTTTCTTGTTTATTTCAAATTTCAGATGAGATTCTCTGCCAACCTGCTGCTAATGCTATGTAGCTGTGGGTTTCCCAAATGTAAGCGCAGTATAAGTGGATAAACTTCACCATATGGGATGATTTAACCAAACTGATTTGAGTCTCAGTCTAAGCATGAAAAAAATGGGAAAGTTGTTAATTATTTTAGTGAATTTCAGTCAAAATAGATAAGTTAATCTTACCCTGTTCTCTCATTGCTCCCTTTCTCCTGCAAGTGGAAGTATCAAGTATTTTCTGAAAACATAGTCTAAATTCATAACATAACTGGAAACTTACCATTCCACTTTGTGTTATTTACCTAAGTCTTTAAATTACCCTAGTGCCTTTAGAATCAGTTTAATGTTCAAAATATGAGAAAATGTGGCTAGGTCATTTCAAGAGGTAGTTACTTATTTTCCAAGTATTGTTAAGTAAAATTGAAATGGAAGATTATTATAAATTTTAAAATGCAATTTATTCTGATACATAATCAACTCAGCAGAATAGTCTATTCTACAATAATACAGTGTGAACTTTTAAAACCTATCAGCACTAATCTGATTCATTTTACTGTATCTTTATTACATACACATTGGCTATTGTAACAGAAGAGTGTTATCATAAACACTAATTCTGTAATAAAATTTTTTAAATCTAAGAAGTGATCATTGTATTCATTAGAATGAAACAGCTTCACCTTGAAGATTGAAGACTGATTTTTTTTTAAAAAAAGGTAAACTGCATTTGATGACACTTACACGTCACATGTAAACTAACAAGACAATAAATGGAATCTAACATTTTACATTTGGAAGGTGCATTTTTTTATGGACAATGTGACATTAAAGAAAGCATTCTAATTAACTAAATCTGAGAAGAGACAAAACCTGTGTTACATCTGGTTGCTGTATGTGAGATAAATATTTAATATAAATTAAACTAGAATTTTGGAAATAAATATTTACCTTTTATTAAGGTGACCACACACATACTGTTTGGTGTTCTAGCTGCTGAATGTTTATGCAAAACACCAACAGATGTAGTAGTAATAAAATACACTGAGAATAAAGGTGGAAAAGAAATTAAATTTCCTTGGTATGTTTGAATGGGAATTTTATTGAGACAACTCAAAGGTAGGCATGGTAGTTTTAGTGTATTTTAAGCCTGATTGGCTTCGTATGCTGTTTTTGTAAGACACTAGCCTGTCATACATCTGGGCAGCAGCCTATGCTCACTCATTCTTTTACCAAGAAACAGAAAGCTAAGTAACACGGGGAACCCTTCAACTACCTTTCCTTGCCAAGCAAATTAAATAATGAGAAGGAAAATACATGCTTAAAATATATATATATATACTTATTTATCTATGCACTTTTCGTTTGGAAAAACTGGAGAATTTGAGAGTTTAGAATTGTGAGAATTTTAGGAGCTCTAAACCAAACATAGACTTGGCTCTTAAATGTCATAGCCATAGCTTTTAGTTAGGTGGAAAGGATTTTCATCCAAGAATAAGCTGGAAGCAGTTCTTTTTAAAATTCCATAATGAGTCAAATTCAGGCACGGCATGGACCTAGGTTCTAGAATTTCACATGTTCAGGCAGTAAAACATCACAACTCCTATTACAAAGATCAATTTATAGGCTTATAAGTAACCTATGTGACTCAAATTTCACTTGAATATACTAAACCAGATTAGATTCACATGGTTTTCTCTATGAGATGAAAAACAGCTTTGAATGTAGCACCTCCTTGTATCTGCTTTTACTAAAAGTTAAGTCTCATAAATGATATTCAGTGGCCTCTGATTCACAGTGTTTTTATGGTGCTGTGTAAGGCAGTTCCCATTTCTATATTATAATTAAAAACAATTTACATAACTGACAGAGTGAGATATTCACTTGTCATGTCTCAAACAATTCTTAGGCTGACACACACTCTCCAACAGGAATACACTGCTTCAGCAGTGCACTAATCTACTGCATAAAAAATTAATAAAATTCATTGTTGAACTAGTTGGAACCAAGATGTTCTATTAGTCTAATCCCCAAATCTCAGATATATGGGATTACAAAATATTGTACCTTAATCAGATGATGTAATATCAAGTATTGTGGATTCTGAGCCCTATAATTCACTCAGAAACAATTCCACATGTAAACTAGAACAGCTAACCAGAAAGTTACAGAAATGACAAAAATATACATAACACTCATACCAGAAGCAAACAAAAGTTACTGTTGCTCAGTTTTGTCCAACTCTACTCTTTACTGCTCAAAATTCAGAAACTGTCTTGGAAGATTTCGGTACTCAATACTCTTATAATATAACATGATTTTTCTGATACAACTGGCAGAAGCATGTATGGCTTTTCTTGTATCCACCTAATCGAAAATGGCTTTAAATAAATAGTCTTCCACTGTTACAAAACTTGATTTTATGTTCCCAAGAGGAACCCCATTTTCTGTCTGAACAGCATTGGGACTATTATTTCATAGGAAGGCATCATCGTGGTGCCTTTAGCACCTGTGATTGATTTTCTCCTTTAACATTCTCCTACACTTTGTTAATCCTTCCCTTGTGTACTGAAAAGGCATCTGGCATTAGTCAGCAGTGAATTAAAGATCTTCAGTTTGTTTCATAGGTAACTTCAAGGCCCTATAGTCACGAAGAAAACAGCTCTTTATTACTCATGTTTAGGTCCCTTTGTGCTATTTACCTAAGGTTGTTTTTCAAAACTAAAACATTAAAATACAAAAATGTAATGGGAAAATAAAATAGAGCAAAAACTCCTAGATTGCTGTGTAATGAAAAAGGATTTCCAAATTCCATTAGTTGAAATAACATCAATAAAAAATTATTTGTAAGAGTTGGCATGTTTACTCATATGTGAAGTCTGTGCAGCCCATCATTGTATTCAATATGCTACTACTCTATTACCAGTTGCTCAAGAGTCAATTCTGACTCATAGTGACCCTACAGGACAGAGGAGAATTGGCTTCTGGGTTTCCAAGGATATGATTTTTAAAGAAGCTGACTGTTACATCTTTCACCCACGGAGAAACCAATGGGTTTGAACCTCTGATATTTTTCATTTAGCAGCCAAATGCTTAACCACTATGCAACCAGGGTTCTCTGTGTTTGATATATTCACTGAAAATGTAACCAAACACCAGAATGGTATTCATGCTGGTACCCTGGACAATCCATAAAAAACCCATTGCAGCCAAGGTGATTCCACCTCCTAGGAACATTGAAGAACTGCATTACTGGATTTCCAGAGGGCAGCTGTGGATTTGAACTGCTGACCATCTGGTTGGCAACCAAGACCTTAACCACTGAACCACCGGGGTCCTCTACCACCATGGCTTCTGGACAACAGTGAATAGAAAGCATAATAAATGTCAGAGCCGATGAGTAACTTTTGAGCATTTTAACAATGATCATGAAGTTTCCAAATATGTTATGCCCAATGGTCACAAAATAATGCTCATTGGGATCTCTGTAACACACAGGGCTTAGAATTCAAAGCTAAACTTTCCCTTTGGATATTTCTCCATCTTTCTCTGTGGTCTCCAGCATCCACTACTTTTTACTTTTTCTAACTTTAGTAGAGTCTCCAGGTAGTGCAAATAGTTAAACACTCAACTATTAGTTGAGAGGTTTGGTAGTTCAAAACCCCTGAGAAGCCCCCTGAAAGACTAGCCAGGTGATTTGATTATGAAAGTTCACAGCCTCGGGAGTTCTGTGGAGCAGTTCTATACAACACACAATGGGCTGCCGTAAGTTGGAAAGGACTCAACAGCAACTAACAACAGTACCAACATGGAGTATAACTGAAGTAAATGCTCAAACATCAGCCAAGTGGTGACTGAAGCACTGTTGAGTGATTTTTGCAAATTATGCAGCAAAAGTCAGTGCTAAGACTTAGTCAGCTGTTATTTGTGCCAGACAAGGCTATAAAGTCTGAGTGAATACAGCAAAAAGAATACAGGTAAAGAGCTCATATAAAAAAATAAGATACAGGTAAAGAGCTCACATAAAAAGATAAGATCAACAACCTTGAAGAAATCAGAAACCTATCAGTTTTGTTGTAAGTAAAGATCTAGGTGAAGCAACTATAGAATAAAGAAGATGTAGGATCTAGATTCTGTGAAGAAAGAAATTGTATGTATTTTTCACTGCCTTAACCAGAGTAGAACATAGTAGATATGCAATGGATATTTGTTTAATGAAACCATGAATCAGTAATACATTCGACACAAGAAAAAAAGACAAGAAAGATGGAAGGAAAAAGTGAGAAAATGGCAGTATCAAAGATGAGGACAAAGGCAGTCTAGGAAATAGAAGTAAGACTATTCAATGAGACAGAAAACAAGCGGGGAGATTATATATGTATGTATATGTATATATACAGGAAAACTGCAAAATATGAGAGTGAGGCAGCTGCAAAGAACCTAATAATAAGAGAACTAATTTTTTGAGTACTTACTAATGTTCCTGGGGCTGACCATGAAATAGACCATCAAGTTCAAGTTGAGCCTGAAGAAAATGAGCAAGTCCACAAGAATCAAAGTACAAACTTACGTATATCTCATCTGAATTTAGAGACATCTCAAGAATAGATTTGACGCACTGAATACTAATTACTGAAGACTAGACAAATTACGGAATGACATCAAGAACATCTCCATGAAGAAAGCAACAGCTAATTACAAAGACAGGAAAGAAAGACAAGACCAAAGCATATGTCACAAAGACTCTGGAACTTGCTTTTAAAGTAGGTAAAATGAAAAGAAGAAATGCTGAAGTAAAAGAGCTGAACAGAAGATTTCAAAGGGCTGCTCAAGAAGACAAAGTGAAGTGTTACAATGACATGTGCAAAGAGCTAGAGTTAGAAAACCAAAATGGGGAGAACACTCAGCATTTCTCAAGCCAGACTAACTGAAGAAAATATTAGGCTGCAAGTTTCAATATTGAAAGTCTTCATGGGGAAAATATTAAATGACTCAAGAAGCATAAAAAGAAAACAGAATATATAGAGTCACTATGAGTATACAAAAAAGAGGTGGTTGACGTTCAACCATTTCAGGAGGGAGCATATGATCAGGAACTGATGATACTGAAAGAAATGATTCAAGTTATACTGGAACATCAATGAGGTGTTTCAACAAATGGACACAACTGGTGGAATTGCTCACTCATCTACGCCAAGAACTTGGAAGACAGCTATATGGCCAACTGACTGAAAGAGATCCATATTTATGCCTATTATCAAAAAAGGAGATACAACTAAATGAAGAAATTATTGAACAATATCATTCATATCATCTGTGAGTAAAACTTTGCTCAAGATCATTCAAAAGTGGATACAGCAGTATACAGACTAGAACCTGTCATAAATTCAAGCTAGATTCACAGAAGGATGTAGAATGAGGGACACTACAGCTAATGTTAGATGGATCCTGGCTGAAATCAGACAATACCAGAAAGATGTTTACCTCTGGGTTTTTGTTGCTATTTACCTGTGTTTTATTAACTAAACAAAGCATTTGACTGTGTGGATCATAACACATTATGGACAACATTATGAACAGGAATTCATAGTATACATCAAGAGGCAGTCATTTGAACAGAATAAGGAGATATAGCACAGTTTAAAGTCAGGAAAGGTGGGCAGTGTGCAACAGGGTTGTATCCTTTTGCCACACCTATTCAATCTGTATGCTTAGCAATCATCCCAAGAAGCTGGAATGAGGAAGAAGAACAGGGTGTCAAGATTGGAGGAAGACTCATTAACAACATGTCTTACTCAGATTACACAACCTTGCTTGCTGAAAGTCAAGGGGACTTGAAGCACTTTCTCATGAAGATCAGTGACCACAGCCATAAGTATGGATCACACCTCACCATAAGCAAAACGAAATCTTCTTAACTGGACTAACATGCATTATCATGAGAAATGGAGAAAAGAGCGAAGTTGTCAGGGATTTCATTTTACACGAATCCACAATCAACATGCAAGCAACAGTCAGCCGAGCCAAGTGCCGTCGAGTTGGAAGCAACAGTCAAGAAATCAAAAAACACATTGCATTGGGCGAATGTGCTGCAAAGCATCTCTTTCAAGTGTTGAAAAGCAAAGACATGACCTTTGAAGACTAAAAGGTTTGCCTGAGCCAGGCCATCATGTTTTCAATTGCCTTTTATGTGTGTGAAAACTGAAAAATGAATAAAGAAGACCAAGGAAGAATTGACACCTTTGAATTGTGGCATTGGTGCAGAACACTGAATATACCCTGGTCTGCCAAAATAACACATAAATCTGTTTTGGAAAAGTACAACCAGAATTCTCCTTAGAAGCAAAGATGGCAAGACTGTATCTCACATAATTTAGACATGCTATCAGGAATAACCAGTCTCTGGAGAAGGACCTCATGCTTGGTAAAGTATAGGATCAGTAAAAAAAGAAGAAATCCCCCCAAAGCACGGATTGACATAGTGGCTGCAACAACTGCTTCAAGTGTAACAAAGATTATGACGAGAATGGTGCAGGATCGGGCAGTGTGTTGTTCTATTGTTCACTGACTCACTATGAGTTAGAAGTGACTCTATCTGACCTAACAATGAATGATGACTAATGTTTCAGATGTTGCTCTGTCTTTTACCTATATTATGCTCTTTTACCTGTCACACTTTAGAATTATAATGCTAGACCAGAAAATAAGACACAATGAGTTTCCACAACTTGATTAGGATCTAAATTTTAGAATGTGGTACAAGATTGCATTTACTCCAGAGCTTCTACTCTGAAGTACTTTGTGGAATTCCCCTTTAGACTTCCTCAAGTTAATAATTATTTAATGGAACATAGCAAACCAAGCAGAAGAATGGATGCAGAACACTAAGGATAGAACTTTATTTTCAATAAAAATATCCAAGCAAGCAAGAAAAATTATTAAATCAGATTGCTCCAGCCAACTACCAAGCCTGGGGCTTAGATGACCTAAGATTTCCTGTTGAGACAACATGTCAAAAACATATAACAAGACATGGATAGTTTATAATAGCAGGTTGTTTTTGCTTTTTGCCTTAATTTTCCTGGTGTAGTGAAACTCTGTGATGTAGTGCTTAAGTGCTACATCTGGAAACCAAACGGTTGGCAGTTTGAATGTGCCATGTGCTCCTTGGAAACTTTATGGGTGGTTCTACTCTGCTCCATAGGGTCACTGCGAGTACAAAAAACTAGATGGCAGTGGTTGTTTATTTATTTATTTATTTATTTATTTTAAAGCGATTCCCAATATATTTCTTTACCTCAACACATTTTGTGGACTTCTAAAGGCTAGTATTCATGTTTTAGTATCTGCTCTGTTGATTGAGAGACTATATATAATAAAGCACTCCTAAAATAGACTAACTTTTCTTATGGTGTTGTTAGGTGCTGTAGAATCTACTTAGGCTCACAGTCAAGTCAATGTGATGCAGTATAACTACCCAATAGGGTTTTCTTGGATGTTAATTTTATGGGAACAAAGAATCAGGTCTTTCTCTTGCAGAGCCACTGAGGTGTTTCAAACCGCTAACCTACCAGTTAGAAGCTAAGTACTTAAGCGCGTACTACCAGGGCTCCTAATATTTTGTATATATGTATATTTTTAATTTTCTAAGAATATATGCATAGTTGGAAATCAGAAAGTCATACTTGGAAGATTTATTCTTTATTAAATTAACAAACAGGCTGTTGTGCATTTGCATTGTGGAAGCATTGGGTAATGTCAGATGGCCACAGAGATTTTATCTGAAGAATGATTTTAAGATATATTTGTATTACCCATCGCAGTTGAGTAACTTGTGACTCACAGCCACCCATAGGACAGAGTTTCTAAGGCTGTAATCTTTCTGGATGCAAACTACCACATCTTCCTCCCGTGGAACAGATGTAGGGTTTGAATTGCTGACCTTTTGGTTAGCCAGTAAGTGCTTAACTCTTACGCCGCCATGCTTCCTTTAGAAAAATTAGAATAACTACTCTTTATTTTGTATTAATGTGCTATTTTCTTGTATTAGTTAGAACAACTTTTCCCAACATTGTATGACATTTGGGGACAAATAATTCTTTGTTGTTGGGGGTTGCATAGTAGGATGTTTAGCAGCTCTCCTAACAGCCACTTACTAAATGCCAGTAGCAACTTCCCTGAAAAGTGAGATGTCTGTGGCACAGAATTTAAGGAGGTACTCACTAGAAAGGTCATATCTCACCTCACCCTAGTTGAGCATCTGACCCATAAAAAACAAACCCACAGCCATCAAGTTGATTCTGGCTCATAGAGACCCTGCAAGTCATTGAGTTGAACTGTTCCATATAGTTTCCAAGGAGCAGATGGTGATTTGAACTGCTGATCATTTGGTTAGCAGCCATAGCACACTGCAGTTCTTACCCACTATAATATCAGAGCCTCTCAGTTCCAACAGATATTATGAATGTACCCTGTGGTTTGGGGAAAAATTCCATTCTACAAGCCTCTGCTTTAGGGGAATACTAATACCTTAAAAAAGTATATTATAAAATGTATAGGGCAGAGTCAAGATGGCACATGAAACACATGTCTCCCTAAATCCCTCTGGAAACCAAGACCTGAAATGATAATTAAACAGAGTCTTCTGAACACCTAGTAAGCCCTTGGAGGTGGCATAGGCTGTTAATTCGGACTTCATAACACTGAACACAAAACCTCTGTTTCTTCGACCCTACTCTTGGTGCACACTGGTTTGCAAAGACCAAAGGTAACTCACCATTTTAACTTTTTCTCTGTGTTAGTATGTGGGTGGTTCTGGGACTTGACTAGCAGCTAATCTCAGATGCACTGCTGGTGGGATCAATAGGCGAAATTGCCTTATTTTGAGAGTCCAGCTTTGGACTCTGTGCATCTTGGCACCTTTAGCCTCTCTTTCTGCCTCTACCATACAGTAGCTGGTATTCAGACAGGCAGAGAGCTAGTGTGGGACACCATCTTGATCCACTGGAAGGTGAACACACCCTTACAAAGGCTCCACCTGGACTTAGTTCCTAGGCTGGGAGGCAGCACCTTCCCAGAGGAGAGTGCTTCTTTGGCAGAAAAGCAGTATTTTACACAGTGTCACCTACAGCTGGGGCCCAGCAACAGAGGCTGTGGACTCTGTGCATCTTGACACTTGTGGCCTATCTTTCCACCTCCACCACAGCGTAGCTGGTACCCAGACAGGTGGTGACTTTGTGTGGGACATCATCTTGTTCCACTTTGAGACAGAGATATCCATATGGAGGCCTCAGCTAGACCTAATTCCTGGGCTGGGAGGCAGCACCTGCCCAGAGGAGAGTGCTTTTCTAGCAGAAAACCAGTATTCTACACAGTGTCACCTACAGCTGGGACTTGACAGCAGAGGACAGAAGGGCAGTAGCCTTTCTGTATTTTGAGCTAATTTATAACATCTGAGGTTCAATATAGAGGAGGTTACTTTGCCAGCTGGGAAGAGGGACCTGTACACCTGAAAACCTGACTGACTTTGGAAGTTGTTAGGTACTTTTTACCTTTAATTTTAAGAGAACCTAGAGAAACAACTGTGATTCATCCTCACAGCATCTCTGTCAGCCTCTATTGACTCACATGATGCCCCCAAAGCAACAGTTTCTGGACAAAAGCATAACCAAGAAATCACCCATGGCTTCAGAAGGTCCCTGAAAGAAAGCACCAGAGAACTTCCCCCAAAAAGAAGCTTTACTGAAACTATCAGTAGATGAATACAAAAGGATTATATATAGAGCCCTCCTAGACTTTATACAAAATGCAGCAGAGCAAAATGTAAAATTAAGCAAGCTGTTCAATTTGATGGAATACCAGTACTCTGAAATCTAACAGATCAGGAACAAAACCAAAGATGTAGAAACTTCAATCAAAGCCAAGAAAATAGAATGGAACAAATGTAAAATAGACTTTCTAACTTGGAAGGCAGAGCTATGGACTCCAGCATCTATGAGGAGAAATCAGAAAAAGAAACAAGAAAAATGAAGAAACATTAAGAAGCATGTGGGACCCTATTAAGAGGAACAATTTATAATTTATTGGAGTTCCTGAACAGGGCAAGACAGCTGAGAACACAGAGCGTATTGTTGTTGAGCTCCTGACAGAAAACTTGCCAGAAGTTAGGAAAGAAGAGAATATAGATATCCAAGATACATACTGAACACCACTCAATATTGGTCTCAAAAGAAAGATTCCAGGAAATATTCTAATCAAGCTTAACAAAAGGAAGCATAAGCATAAACTCTTAAAGGCAGCAAGACTCAAAGCAAAGCTAGCATTCAGAGGAAAATCCTGTAGGCTTTTGTTGGATTTCTCAGCAGAAAAAATTCTGGCATGGAGACAGTGTCAAAACACACTGAAAACCTCAAAGGAGAAGAACTTCCAAAAAAAATTACATATCTTGCAAAACTATCTTTCAAATATGAAAATGAAGTTAAGACATTCACAGATATACAAAAACTTAAGGATTTTGTAAAAACCAAACCAAAGCTACAAGAAATACTGAAAGAATCTCTTGGCTTAGAAGAACATAACCACTAAGTTTATATTTTAGAAGCAAATACAGACATGTCACCCAGAATCCTACTCAGTTAGGGAAGGCTCCAAATGCAATTAAGAGCTGTAATAGTGAAAGAAATAATCCAGTGATTGTATCATGAAAATGATGATGTCATCATATTAAAAAGAGGGATGTACTACAGTCATAGTCCTTCCAGATGGAGAGGAAGTCAGTAAGAATGGTAGCAGCTGAAATTGGTTTTATATATAGTTTATTAGGGGGACCATAAGGGCAACCGTAAAACACAATAAAGATTTAACATATTAAATCAAGGAAAGTAATACAGGAGTCTCAACAACCCCAAAACCAATGCTGAAAAAGGTGAAAAATCAACTCTTAAAGAAGAATGTCCCAGGACAGATTAATAAGAACAACAGACAGATTAATAAGAACAACACAAAAGTAAGCATATCACAATGACAGCACTGAACACATACTTATTAATAATTACATGGAATGTGAATGGACTGTATGGTCCAGTAAAGAGACATTGAGTGACATCTTGGATCAAAACATACAACCCATCTATATGGCACCTATAAGAAACTCACCTTAGACTTAAAGATATGAACAAATTGAAAATTAAAGGATAGAAGTACATATATCAAGCTAGAAATACACAAAGAGCAGGTGTGACAATTCTAATCTCAGATAAAATAGATTGTAATGTAAAATCCACCATCATGGGCAAGGATGGACACTATTTATTGCTGAAAGTTTCAATACACAAGCAAGACTCGACCATATTAAATATTTATACACCTAATACTAGAGCACATAAATACATCCAAGAAACACAGACTACACTCAAAAAGGAGACAGTTCACTACACAATAATAGTGGGAGACTTCAACACACCACCCAATATTGGAAAGATCGTCTAGAAAAAAGTTCAGTAAAGACACAGAAGACCTTATTGCCATAATTAACGAACGAGACCTCATGGACCTCTACAGAACTTTCTATCCATCAGTGGACAACTATACCTTCTTCTCCAGGACACAGGGAACATTCTCCAGAATAGACCATTGTTAGGACATAAAGGGATTCTCAATAAAATCCATACCATTGAATTAATGCAAAGCATTTTCTCAGATCATAAAGCCATAAAAGCAAAATCAGTAGCAGAAAAAACAGATAGAAAGTGGAACTCATAGAAACTGAACAATGACTTGCTCAAAAAGCCATGGATTATACAAGAAATCAAGGAGAAAATAAAGAAATTTCTGAATGCCAATGAGAGTCAAAACACTTCCTACCAGAAAGTATGGGATGCAGACAAAGCAGTGCTCAGAGGTCAGTTTATCTCCGTAAATGCACAGATCAGGAAGCAAGAAAGAAACCAAATCAAAGAAATAAGCCTACAGCTTGAACAAGTAGCAAGAGAACAACAGGAGAACACATCAGGCACCAGAAAAAAAAAAAAAAATCATAAAGATTAGAACAGAATGAAATGAATTAGAGAATAGAAGAACAATTGAAAAAATTGAAAAGACCAAAAGCTGACATTTGAAAAGTTCAACAAAACTGACAAAACATTGGCTGAACTTACTAAAGAAAAACCCAAAAGGAAACAAATAACCCAAGTAATAAATGAGAGAGGAGTTATAACAGATACAACAGAAATAAAAAAAAAAATGATAACAATACAACAAAAGACTGTATTCTAACAAATTTGAAAACCTAGAGGAAATAGACAAATTCCTTCATTCATATCACCTCCCACGATTATCACAAGATGAAGCAGAAAACTTAATAAACCCATCACAGACAAAATGGTTGAAAAGGTCATCCAAAAACTACCAATGAAAAAAAGCCCTGGCCCAGATGGGTTCACCACAGACTTCTACCAAGCATTTAAAGAGTTTTCTCCAATACTACTGAGACTATTTCACAGCATAGAAAGGGATGGAATACTCCCAAATTCTTTCTTAGGAGAACTACAGACCGATATTATGCATGAATCTGGATGCAAAAATCTTCAACAAAATTCTTGCCAATAGAATACAACAACATATCCAAAAAATAATCCATCGTGACCATGTTGGATTCATACCAAGGATGCAAGACTGGTTCAACATCAGAAAAACAATTAATGTGATCAATCACATAAATAACACAAAAGACAAGAATCACTTGATTTTGTCTATCGATGCAGGAAAGGTATTTGATAAAGTCTAACACCCATTCATGCTAAAAATGCTGGGCAAAATAAGAAGAGTCGGCCAATTCCTCAATACAATAAGGGCCATTTATACAAAGCCAACTGCCTACGTCATCCTGAATGGAGAGAGACTGAAACAGTTTCCCTTGAGAACAGGAACTGGAGAAGGATGCCCACTCTCAACTCTCCTATTCAACATTGTACTAGAAATTCTAGCCAGAGCAATTAGACAAGACCAATAAATAAAGGGCATCTGCATCCACAAAGAAGAAGTGAAAAATTCCCTATTTGCTGATGATATGATTGTATATGCAGAGAATCCTAAAGAATCCATAAGTAAATTACTCAAACTGATGGAAGTGTTCAGCAAAGTCTCAGGATAGAAGATAAACAAAAGTATATCAGTAGGATTCCTTTATACCAACACTGAGGTTATTAAGGAAGAAGTCACCAAATCAATACTATTTACTATAGCCCCTAAGAAGATAAAGTACCTAGGAATAAATCTAACCAGAGAAATAACAGAACTTTACAAAGAGAACTACAGGTCCTTACTACAAGAAACTAAGAGAGACTTACATAAATGAAGAAATCCACCCTGCTCATAGATAAGAAGACTTAACATTGTGAAAATGTCTATTTTGCCCAAAGTAATCTACTTACATAATGCAATCCCAATACAAACTCCAGTGACATTTTTTAATGAATGGAGAAACAAATTACCAACTTTAGTTGGAAAGGGAAGAAGCCCCAGAGAATTAAAGCACTACTGAAGAGGAAGAACACACTGGGAGGCCTCACACTATCCACCTTTAGAACCTACCACACTGCCACAGTAGTCAAAACAGCCTGGTACTGGTACAAAAACAGACAGATAGATCAATGGAACAGAACCAAGAACCCAGAAATGACACCATCTTCCTATGAACAGTTGATATTCAACAAAGGCCCTAAGACATTAAACTGGGGTAAAAACAATCTCTTCAACAAATAGTGCTGGCAAAATTGGATATCCATCTGCAAAAAATTGAAACAAGACCAGTAGCTTACACCTTATACAAAAACCAACTCAAACTGGAAAAAAGACCTAAATATCAAATCTAAAACAATAAAGCTCATCCAAGAGAGAGTAGGAACAACAATAGAAGTTTTAATACACAAAATAGACAGACTTCAAAATCTGTCAAACAAACAACAGAAAAGAAAATAGATAAACGGGAACTAATAAGAATCAAACACTTTTGCTTATCCAAAGACTATTAATAGAATTAAAAGTTCACCTACAAAATGGAAAAAATATTTGGCAACTCTGTCAGACTGATGCCTAATCTCCATAATCTATAAGGTACCACAAAATATCAATAAGAAAAAGATAAATCATCCAATTAAGTGGTGGGCAAAGGAGATGAACAGACACTTGTCTAAAGAGGAAATCCAGGCAGCCAAAAAACACATGTGGACATGCTCACGATCATTAGCTATTAAAGAAATTCAAAACAAAACTACAATGAGATAGCATCTCACACCAATGAGGTTGGCCATGATCCAAAAAACACAAAACAGCAAACACTGGAGAGGCTGTGGAGAAATTGGAACTCCCCTACACTGTTGGCAGGATTGCAAAATGGTGCATTAAGGCCATCCACACCAACTGATGCATGTACACGAATGTTTATTGCACCACAATCCACAATAACAAAAAGATGGAATCAACCCAGATGCCCAACAACAGAGGAATGGATAGGTAAACTATGGTATATATACTCCATGGAACACTATGCAATGAGAAAGAACAATGACAATTTTAGGAAACATTACATAATATGATTTCAATTGGAGGATATTACTGTGAGTGAAATTAGTCAGTGACAAAAGGTCAAATATTTTACGAGACTCCTATGATAAGAACTTAAAAACAGACTCATGTGTAGAAGAAAAGACTCTGATGGCTGCAAGGATGGGGAGGGATGGAGGGCCAAGGGGAGAGGGTTTAGATTAGATAGTTGATAGACATTCGGTTGGGTGAAATCTGTGACAGCACACATTAGAAAGAAGATCAATATTAACTGGACTTCAATGTAATATGATTACTCCTCCCATCTTAACCCAATATTGCAAGGACAGAGTATCTGGTGCAGGGGGCCAGGGACCATGCTCTCAGGGGAAACTGTGGCCAATTGGCATAACTAGTATTTTGCTAAGAGAGATTTCTTCACCCCACATTGGTGAATGGTGTCTGGGGTCTTAAAAGCTGCCAAGCTGCCATCTGAGGTTACAGCAAATTGTCCCAACTCAGCAGGAATGGATGATCACTGAGGACCAAAATGACTTGGGGGAAAGACAACCCAGAAGACAGAGAGACCCACATGAGTAAGTGACCACATCGACTTGTGACTGGACAAACTGGATGGTACCCAGCCACCACCAGTGATAGCCGTGATGGAGCTCACAAAGTTGAGTCTCACTGGCAACACAGGAATAAAAAAGTGTGCACCCTGAGATCGCCACTAAAAGACTGCAACTGATGTCCTGGTGCCTCGGAGTTCCCCTGGGGGCATGACCTCTGGCCCTGATGCTGCCCCTGTTTGTAAACTGTAATGGAGGTCAATTCTTTGGATAGGAATGGATTGGACTTGGTGACACAGAGTGACCCTATCATGTGTGCACTTTATGGTTCTATGCATCTATAAGAAGTTGTCCTGCTGACCTCTTACTGGAGGAAGATGAGTTGGTGGAGAGGAGGGGATAGAAGATTGCTGGGAGGGTAAGACTTTATCTCACATTACAGTGGTTACAACTCTGTTACATTGTTACGCCAAGGAAATCTGAGTAACGTTGTACAGTTCTTGTAATGGTTAAGATTGTGTATCAACTAGGTTGAACAATCATTCATAGTATTTATATGTGATCACTTTTATGATGGAATTGATTGTGAGTAGTGTATCAGTTAAATGGGAATTTCCTTGGGATTGTGGCTTGCATCTTAACACAAAGACTGTCAATTAAGTTCACAAACTCGTCCTAGAAAAAATGCTACGTACCCCATTACTAAATAATACTACAGTCACCTTCAAAGTACACCCCTTGAGTGTAGCAACACCAGTGCCTAGTCCGTCAAAGCATTAACTGTGGAACTCTTTTTCTGGAATGGGTGTCAGAAGTGTTGTCGTATAACCCTTGATTTCTTGAATGTCATTGAAATGTCTTCCTTGAAATATTTCCTTTATCTTTGCATAAATAAAAGAGCCATTGGGGGCCAGATCAAATGAGTTGGGAGCATGCTCCAATACAGTTATTTGTTTACTGGCTAGAAACTACACAATTAATTTCATAAACTTGCCACCATGTGCAATGGCCATTCCAGAAGGAGTTCCAAATTGGTTTGAAGGGTGGATTACGCATTGGCATTGGTGCATAGCTTCCCAAAGGGGTTACTTTGTAGGTGACTGTAGCGATACTCAACAATGAGGTACATATTACTTAGAACAATTAAGTTTGCAGGCCTTATTATCAGACATTGTGTAACCAGAAGTTGTGGTTTTTGCTTGTGCTAGATTGTGTAGCTGCATCCTGTTCATCTGACCTTAGATTCTTGAGCGAGCAGCTTACCTGCAGTCTTGGTATTCATCAATCTTCACAGCCTGTGAGCAAGAGCCCTGTTTTCCAAGCTGCGGATCTTAGGTTTGCCAGCCTCTCTGGCTATGTGGATCAACAGAAGCCTCTATCCTAATCCATAGACTTGGGATGACCAGCCTCTGTGGTCACATGAGCCATTTCCTTGATATAAATCTCTCTCTATATATAATTATGTGCCTTACTGGTTTTGCTTTTCTAAAGAACCCAGCCTAAAATACCCAGGTATTCAACATATAGAGGAAACATGTGTTGCATGAACAGTTTATACATGGATTGTCCCAGAGAACACAGAAGGAGTGTTTGTGAGGAGGGGGAAAACAGGAAGGTATATATATTTAGAGAAAGAAAGATAGAAATAAGAAATAATTTAACCATGCATTAACTAGAAAATGAGTAATCAAATTGTGGTATATTCATATAATTGAATACACTGTAACAGAACATAGAAATGAACTACCACTAAACATGCCAACAGTGTAAAACTTGGAAACATCAGGCAAAAGGCAAGATTACATCCAATATTATATACAATGATAGAATTTTCAAGCAAGCAAATTCCCGAAGTACATTCTTTAGATCGACGATAACACTAGAAAAGCTAGCAAATACTGAACACAAAATGTTGAATAGTCTTTTCTAGTTAACATATAAAGGAGACACAGTAAGGTAGCATAGCAGAATGGCAAAGACAGCTAAGGTAAGTCAATAGCAATGGTCTAATGTGGGGAACTGGGCAGCAGGTTCTGTGACATTTTACATACTATTCTTTATTAATCACACATAATGTTTGTCTTGTATCTTGTCTTATGTTTCAGTAAAGTTACCACATAATTGCTGTCTAGTTGCTGTTTTTCCTTCCCCATCCACCCTTTCCTAGTAACCATCAAATTGTTTCTTTCTATGTGTAAACCTTTTCGTGAGTTTTTATAATAGGAGTATTACACAACATTTGTCCTTCTGTGATTGACTTACTTTACTTGGCATAATGACCTCCAGATTCATCCATGTAGTAAGATGTTTTGCAGATTCATCATTGTTCTATATCATTGCATAGTTATTACATATAATATTGCTTATGAATTCAATAATACATTAAAGATAAAAGATTAAACCATAAAAATATCAAAATAGAATAAGTGCATGAGTATTTGCTGATTATTGAGCACTACACATTTACTGAAAATCCTGGTGGCATAATGGCTAAGAGCTGTGGCTGCTAAACATAAGGTCAGCAGTTCGAATATACCAAGTACTTCTTGGAAACTGTGGGGCATTCTGCTAGTTAGAATTGATGCAGTGATTTTCAGTTTGTGTTATACACGTACTGAGCATTTATTGTGGCAAATTTAACCAAACTGTAAAAGCATTAGGGTTTTTACTGCTAGATTTTTAAAGAATTATCTAAGGTAAATCAAATCATGTATTTATATGGCTGTGAATTTCTAGTACTGTATTTCATTTCGATTTTAATTACTATTATTTCCTAGTTATTTATTACAACATGTTGGTTTAACATTAAGATTTGTAAGTGCTAAAAAGTGTTTTGAATAATTTCGAGTAAGCTGTTTTCTATTTTACTCTGGATTTTAAAATGTGATTTTATTATTTCAAAGAAAAAAACTCTTCTGTTAGTTTAATTATTAATTGAATTTAAAGGGAAAAGAAGATACATGTTTTACATTAAACTGTATTAATACAATCTATTTCTTTAGATAGAGTATGTTAAAAAAAATCTGTCGAGCATCCAGTTGAAATAGCCTAACTTCTTCACTAGAGGGAAGGAGCCCTCGAAGTGTAGTGGTTAAAGTCATTGACTGTTAATCAACATGTCAAAAGTTCAAAACCACCAGCAGTGCCACGGGAGAAAGATGTGGCAGTTGGCTTGCATACAGATTTACAGCTCTGAAACCCATGGGGTGGCTATCAGTAGGAATTAACTTGATGGCAGTGCATTTGGTTTGGTTTGGGAAATGCAGGAGAATTAATTCATCTTGAATGAAAAGCACAGATATAAACTGTTGTAGTATAAATACAGAGAAAGTTCAGTGGTTTACAAAGACCAACATTGCTTGTTTTGTGAGCCAATTAGTTGAAAGAGCGTTATTACACTCAAATACTTGTCTTTGTTCTTAGAAAATCAGAATGTGGACTTGAATGATCCGTAAGCAGAGGAGTCCTCGTCACTAAGTCAAATCCCTGCTCTTTGCATTTTTCTTTACCCTTCAGTCCAGGACTATGTAGATACAGATCATACCCACTAATCGAATCCTGGAGCTTGGCAGGAACTGAAAAAAAAACATACAATCAATTCACTCAACCTTCCTTTTTGTTTTCCCTCCTAAAATCCTAGGAATGCTCCTAGCTATTCATTTCAAGTACAGCAGCAGAGAATATCACACAATCTAATCAGCAATGGATGATTGACTAGACTATATTAAGGACTTCATGCAAGTGAAAAAATACTTTTAAAAAGATTTCAACAGAAAGCAATAATAATAAAAATAAAATAACCATATCTATCCTATTATACTTAGTTATCACATAGGTTTGAACATACACAGATATGCATATTGTTCAGGCATTTTATTTTTGGCAAAAGGCATGTACAAAATCTCAAGTAAATAAATGTGGATGGTAATGGCCATGATATTTTGACAAGTTTAGGATGGGTAAATATAAAATTGACGCAGAAACTGTGATGCCTGACAGACACTGGTGTTTGCTTCATTATTGTCATGGAAATTTTGTATAAAAATAAATCTGACAAGCTTTATGTTTGGTGCAATTGAAAAAATTGTTTGTGTAATTCCTTTGATGATGAACTGACTAGGGTTTTAATGATGCCATTGAAGAGGAAAACAATGAAGCTTCATGCCTAGCAACTGGTACCCGGCAGCATAGAAAATGATCCACATTTGGCAAATTTACCTTGAATACAGCTGTTGGATGAACATAAAATTTGAATAGCTGGAAGAAAAATGAGATATGGAGCCTGGTGCTTATAATGAATTATCAAACGGGAGCAATTGTACTCAGTTGAACCAAAGCACTGAACTTTTTGAAGCTGACTCATCACTTTAATAATTTCTCTTTAGAAGCTATCTCGTGTCTAATAAATCTATATAACATCAAAGTGCTAAGAGACACAATCAGTGCTATTTCTTCCAATACTAGAGAAAGGAATCAGCTTTAGAAGAAAATTGTCGCTGAAAAAACCTGTTTCTCTACAATACTGTGATTAATACTTTCTTGATTCTGAATTCTTGACCTGACTCTACCAGGTAGCGACTGTGTGGTAATAGAGGGTTAGTTGTTCAAGCAAAAACCAGCTCTCAGAACCAAGAATTTTGTTTGTCAAAGAGAACATGAGGATATCTGAAGGATAAGCAGAAAAGAGAAAATCTTAACTTCATCTTTGCTAATGTGCTCATTGTTGAGGGCCAGTTAGCCAACATTTGTGAACTTGACCTCAAATGGCATAGATCTCACTATTATGAATCATCCTGGCACCTTGTTTTATCACATTTCCCCCAATCCAGTTTCCATCAAGTGCATTCTGACTCATGGCAACCCCTGTGTGCCAGTGGAAAACTGTGTTCCACCAAGTTTTCAACAGCTGATTTTTAAAAATTAAAAAAAAACAAAACAACCGTTTTTCAAAGGCATCGGTGGGCGAGCTCAAACCTCCAGCAGCTGCACTGCTTGGGAACTTCTTTATCTTATCTACAAAAAGAAAGCCAAACTCATTGTCTTCGAGTAAATGTCCACTCACAGCAACCCTACAGGACAGAGCAGAACTGCCTGTTGGGTTTCCCAGGAGCGGCTGATGGGCTTGAACTGCTGGCCTTTGCTTAGTAGCTGAGTTCAAATGACACTGAGTCTTTTATGTCTAGTGTTTTTGGAACCATTCTGCTTTTTTTTAGTATTAAGAAGTGTTTTTATATATTGAGGCCCCTAAACCTTCTATCTTATTTCTTAATAAGGAACATTAAGACATAGACTAGACAAAGACTAGAACAGAGAGGCAGAAATAATACACAAAACTTACAACAGCACTGGGTACATGTAAAATAGAGGTTAATAGTAAACCAGATGGAAAAACATCTTGAACTTTGAGGTCACAACAGGTATTTGTGGCAGGGGTTAAGAGACACACTGGTATCCAGAGCCTGAGAAAATGCATGCCCTTTGAGCCTTGTAAAATTTATGTTTAACATTCTTTTGCATTTTTTAGTTTTCCTACCTAAGTTTGCATTCTTAATAAATATTTTATGTAGGTTTTCACGTCTTTTAACGTATTGAAGTTAAGTCACACAATAAGTATTCTTTAGAAATGTGCTATTTACTTTTTATACTTTTAGTATATATCTGTGTTGTTCCACTTAGCTATTATTCTCTGATTTTATACGGTACAGAGTATTCCGTGGCCTGGATATACAGACACATAACAATTTATTTACTATTCTTCTGCTTTTATATATTTGAATCTATCCACTATTTTTATAACACAGGCTATCCTATTGGAACATCTCTATACTTTTCTCCTTGTTGCATGGGGGAGGGGTTTCATTGTTTTTAAAATATGTTTGACTAAAACAGAAAACTAGAAAGTTGGTTTACATGGTGACCAAGTGTATGTTACTTTATATAAGACAAAAGTTTTACAAAACAAACAAACAAAAAGAATATTTATTTGATTATACGGGCTATGGTGCAGTGGCTAACAGCTAAGGTTGCTAACCGAAAGGTCAGCAGCTCAGATCCACAGTTTGCTCCTTGGAAACCCCATGGAGCAGTTCGACTCTGTCCTACAGAGTCGCTATGATTCAGAAGTCACTTGATGGCAAGTGACTTTGTTTTTTTCTTTGTCTGCCTGCTTGCCTGCCATCTGTGTTGCTAGATACTGACAACAAGCCAGTTCCTATTCATAGTGGTCCTGTATACAACAGAATAAAACTTTGCCAGGTCCTGTGCCTGACATTATTATGCGTGAGGCCACTGTTGCAGCCACCATGTCAATCTATGTCCTCAAAGGTCTTCCTCTTTTTACTTTATCAAGCATGATGTCCTTTACCAGGGACTGATTCCTCCGTCAACAGGTCCAAAGTATGTGACCCTAAGTCTTGCCACACTTGCTTCTACGGACCAATCTGAATTTCCAAGACAGATTCGTTCATTCTTCTAATAGTCCACACTTGTGTTCAATATTCTTTGCCAACATCGTAATGCAAAGGCATCAATTCTTCTTCAGTCTTCCTTATTTACTGTCCAGCTTTTGCGTGCATATGAGGTGAGTGAAAATATTATGGCTTGGATGAGGCACACTTTAGTTCTGAAGGTGACATTTTTGCTTTTCAATACTTTAAAAACATCTTTTGTGGCAGATTTTCTTAATGCAGTATGTCATTTGATTTCCTCACTGCAGTTATCATGGTTGTTGATTATGGATCGGAGTAAAATGAAATTCTTGACAGTTTTCCGTTTATCATGATGCTGCTTATTGGACCAGTCACGTGGATTTTTGTTTTCTTTATGTAGAGGTGTAAGTTTATCAAAGGCTGTAGTCTTTGATCTTCGTAAGTGCTTCAAGTCCTCTTCACTTTCAGCTAGTTTCCACCAATCCTGATGCTGCATTCTTCACACAGTTCAGCTTTTGGATTATTTGTTCAGTGTGCAAATTGAATAAATATGGTGAAAACATACAAACGTGATGCACACCTTTCCTGATTTTAAACTCTGTGGTAGTAGTCCTTTGCTTTGTTTGAACAAATGCCTCTTGGTCTATGTAGAGGTTTTACACAAGCACAGTTATGCATTCTGGAATTCCCTTTCTTTGCAATGCTATCCAGAACTTGTTATGATCCTTTGCATAATCAATAAAACACAGGTAAGCATCTTTCTGGTATTCTTTGCTTTCAGCTAGGATCCATCTGACATTAGCAACAATTATCCTTTGTTCTACAACCTCTTCAGAACCGAGCTTGAATTTCTGGCAGTTCCTTGTCTACATGTTGCTGCAGCTGCTTTTGAATGATCTCCGGCAAAATTTTACTTGCTTATGATATTGTTCAATAATTTCTGTATTGGGTTGGATCATCTTTCTGTGGCACAAATATGGACATTTTCCAGTCAGTTGTCCAGGTAGCTATCTTCCAAATATCTTAGCATAAAGGAATGAGAAACTTTGGCACTACATCCATTTGTTTAAACAACTCACTTGGTAGTCCATCAATCACTGGAGATTTGGTTTTTGCCAGTGTCTTCACTGAAGCTTGCACTTCTTTCTTCAGAAATACCAGTTTTTGATCATATGCTACCTTCTGAAATGGCTGAATGCCCACCAATTCTTTTTGGTACAGTGACTTTTTATATTCTCCCACCTTCTTTTAATGTTTCCTACACAGTTTAGTAATTTTCCCAATAGAATGCTTCTGTCTTGCAACTTGTCAGTTGCTTGAATTTGTCAGTTCTTTCAGTTTGAGAAATGCTGAGAATGTTCGTCCATTTTGGTTTTTAAACTCTAGATCTTTGCACATTTCATTATAATACTTTATTTCATTTTACAAGCCACCCTTTGAAATCCTCTGTTCGGCTTTTTTACTGGCATTTCTTTCCTTTGCCTTAGCTACTCTCCACTCAGGAGCAAGTTCAGAGCCTCATTATTTTGCCCACACATTCAGTGCAGCCTGGACTTCAGCCTTCAGTGCCATCAGTTCTTGATCATATGCTACCACCTGAAATGGTCTAATGTAGATCAGTTCTTCTCGGTTCAGTGACTGGGTGTTATTTCTCCCAGCTTCTGTGGATGCTTCTTGTGTTATTCAATATTTCACCCACAGAAAGCTTCCAAATTGCTATGTGAGACTGGAATTATTTCCTCAATTCTTTCAGTTTGAGAAATGACAAGCATCCCTTTTGGTTTTATCTCCAGGTCTTTGCACATTTTACCATAATATTTTATTTTGTCTTCTCAAGCCACCCTTCGAAATCTCCTGTTGGTCTCTTTTACTGCATCATTGTTTTGCTTTAGCCACTCAGTTTTGAGAAACAAGTTTCAGAGTGTTTTCTGACATCCCTTTTGGTCTCCTCTTTCCTGTCTTTTTAAAGATCTTTTGGTTTTCATGTATGATTTCTTTGATATCATCCTACCACTCACCTGGTCTTTGGTCATTAGTCTTCAGTGTGTGAAACATGTTCTTGAGATGGTTACTAAATGCAGGTGGGATATGCTTAAGTTCTTATTTTGGCACTAGTGGGTTTGTTTCAGTTTTCCTTAACTTCAGCTTGAACTTGCATAAGAGCCATTGAAGGTCTGTTCCTTGGTCATCACCTCGCCTTGTTCTGACAAATGATACTTTGTTTTCCATTGTCCATTTTCACAGATGTAGTTGATTCGATTCTGTGATCTTCATCTTGAGTTATCCACATGTATAGTCACCATTTATGTTTTTGAAAACAGGATTTTTAATGAATAAGTTGTTAGTCTTGCAAAATTCTATCATACATTGTTTCTATCATTCAGACTATGTTTTCCAACTACCCATCCTTCTTCTTTGTTCTGACTTTCACATTCCAATTGCCAGTAGCATTATCAATGATTCCTGATTGCATGTTTGATCAGTTTCAGACTGCAGAAGTGGGTAAGCATCCTCAGTTTCTTCAACTTTGCTCTTAGTGTTTAATGTGTAAATTTGAATAGTGCTCATATTAACTGATCTTCTGTGTAGGCATTTAGATATCATCCTGTTATTGACAAGGTGGCACTCCAGTGTAGATCCTGAAATATTCTTTTTGATGATGAATGTGATGCCATTCCTCTTGAATTTGTAGTTTCTGGCATAGTAGACTATATGGCCGTCTGATTTAAAATGCCAGTGCCAGTTCATCTTAGCTCACTACTGCCTAGGATATCAACCTTGTGAATTCCATTTCATTTTTAAAGAATTCCAATTTTTCTAGATTTATAATTCATATATTTCATGTTCTGATGGTTAACAAATGTTTGTAGCTGTTTATTTTAGAGCTGTGCCATCTTAACAAATGTAGGTCCTGAATGCTTGATTTTATCCATGTCATTAAGGTCGACTCTACACTGAGGAGATAGCTCTTACCCAGTCATATTTTGAGCACCTCCCAACCTGAGGGGCTCATTTTCTGGCACTATATCCAGCAATGATTCTTCGCTATTCATAAAGTTTTCACTAGCCATTTTTTTCATATTTAACATTTCATATTTAACTTACAAAACTTCTACTTAACTTCTAAGAGTCACAAAACACAAGGTCATGAAAAACAGAATAAGTTCATCTGATTGGCAATTGAAAGCTTCTGATTTCAAACTGACTCCTAAACTTGCTGCTAGCCCAGAGCTGAAACCAGTACTGAAGTCAACATTTCAGACTAAGAGAGGACTGGACTTGGGGGATGCAGAGTGATGCAGGTGGTGTTGTACTTTATGGTTTAATACATGTAAGAGGCTGTCTTACTGGTTTCTTTTTAAAGGGGAGAGGTGAAGATGAAAAGGAAGGGACAAGCGTTGGTTGAGTGAATACTAGAAGTGAAAAATGGAAAAGAGAAGTGTGCTGTCACAGGGTGAGGAGAGCAAATAGAGTTGCAGAGAGGAAGGTACTCGGGACTTCACATGGCAGATTGACTTGGATTGTAAACTTCCGCTTAATTACAATAAAAAAGGAGAAAAATTGAAAGCTAGTTCACTATTCTAGTAATCTCTCTGAGATTCCTCGTATACTAAATGCTCAGTCTTGAGAATTCTTTCGTAACCGAGCACATCGTCAGTACTTCTTTATTACTTCCTATGGCCATTCTCTTTTTCATGATCTTGGAGTTCTTCTCATAATGATAGAATGACTCTCCAGTGATGACTCATATTCCTTGCTTCGATTAACAGAATGAGGCAGAAACGAGACTGTCAAGTCCCAAGGCTAGCCTAAGAACCAGTGTACGTTTTCCCTCTCTCTCTTGCATTTCTGTCATCACCAGGAGAAGGAAATGCCTGCACTAATCTGCTAGTCCTGAAAGGAGAACAAAGGGCATGCAGAGCAGTGGTGATCCAGGTAAGCTGTCCTGGCTAAGCCAAGCCTCAAACAGAGGGCCAGGATTAGTGCAGATGAAAGAGTAAGCCAACTAAACTACAAACATATGACTGAAGTCAGCCAAGATCAACTGAACTTGGATCAAGATGATTGCTGTCCAACCCACGGATTTGTGAGCTGTGATAACAAATCATTATTGCCCAAGGCTCTGAGTTTTGCAGTGGTTTATTACTGTTTTGTTTCTGCCTTGTGGTGTACCCATTTCTCCCTCATCAGTAAGCTAATGCCATAAAATTTCTATGTAACAAACAATGAAAATAACTCAGCATACAATATACAATAATAAATACAAATTTTCCCTGCAAATGTGGGGTTTGGTTCAGTTTGGAAGTACTGCTGTTCTTAGCTTGACTCACTCCTGTGTCTGTCAGTCAGTTTGTTCACCTATGAGACTGTAGGCTGTCTGAGGACTCTGCTCTGTGCTGGATTTGGCAGGGTTAGAATAACTGGGCAAGTTCTACCTTATGTACTTTTCATTGTTTTACAGGGACCAATAGGCCACATCAGGCACGTTGTTTTCATGTTAATGTCATCAGCACATAAAGACAGGACATAACAGATCTCTTGATCACCTTGGCACTAGCTCACATCACTTCTGCCTTCTTCTCTTGACCAAGGGATATTAGAATGCCAAAGCAGTTCTAGACCATAATCCCAACAAAAACCAAACTTGATGTCATTGAGTTGACTCTGACTCAGTGACCTCATAGGGTAGAGTAGAACTGCCTCAGAGGGTTTCCAAAGAGCATCTGGTGAATTTCAACTATCATCCTTTTAGTTAGCAGCTGTAGCTCTTAACTGCTGTACCATCAGGGTTTCTTCTTAAGCATCTAAGCCCATAAATAAGTAATTACACATACAACACATCAATCCAAATTCAGTAAAAGGTCACAAAAAATAAATGCAGCATATTAAGTGCTACATACTTAAGTATTTCTATGTGAAGGCTACAGCCTAGATCATTATGATATTCACCACCAAGTATTGCAGTAAGCACTCAGTTAAAAATTTACATGACATCTGATATTTTGATAAATGCTCAAAGTTTGACATTAAGAAAGCAAAGCTAATAATATCCTGATTGTGTGGAAGTCTTAGGTTCTCCTTCCATATTTAAGAACTAAGTATGTCAGGTTATTTACAGTCTCCTCTGATTTTGAAGAAAAAAAAATCCCAGTTGGGATACTGTCTGTTCATCTTGCGGTCTGAAGAATACATATAGTTTGCTGGGAAACCATGGAGGAGGGAAGTGGGGAGATGCTGGGTAATTTTCTTTTCCTTTTCCTTCCTTATTTCATTCTTTTTTTTTTTCTTGGCAGATAGAGTATTTCCATCAACAGTTACATTTTTTCAGACATCCTATGCATGATATTTCTGTTGGTTTCTCTATCGTTCACCTCCTTTAATACTTACTGTCCCTACAGAGGGATACTTCTCTAACTCGGTTATACGAACGGTTGCTATCTCAAAAACTCTTCTCCCTTTGCCCTTCTTGTTCTCAAGCTAAGTACAGTCTTCTTTTTCTTCCTCAAATGTGATAAATATTCTGGAATTAATTCTCCCTTGCAGGGAATAAAGAGATAGATGAAGAGGGTGATATTCAGCAATTCCAACTGCAACTAAGTATCAGTTGTTATGAAGTCAATTCAGACTCATGACAATCCCAAGTGTGTGATAGTAAAACTATACATCACAGGGTTTTCAGTGGATAGTTTTTCAAAAATAGATTGCCAGACCTTACTTATGAGGCACCCCTGGGTGAACTTGAACTTGAACCTCAAACCTTCTGGTTAGAAGTCTAGTACACTAACTAATTGCACCACACTGCAATGAGAAGAGTAAATTCAAGTAAGAGTAGAAATTAGCTGCTCTCTGCTGTGTTATCTGAGTCGGATCCAACTCGACGGCACTTGGTGGCTGCTGTATTATCTAATATAGTTTTACTAGTAAAGTATACATAGATTCTCATTTGGTTCTTGCTGTTCATTTTCAGTTGATTCATTTTAAGATAGACAACTTGATGAAACAGTTATTTAAGTGCATCATGAAGCAAGATGCTGGCAGTTTGAACCAAACAGGCACTCTTTGAAAACTCTGTGGGGCAATTCTACTCTGCACTGTAGGGTGTATGTGAGTCAGAATAGACTCAACAAGAACAGGTCACAGAAAGCAAATTATTCTTAAAATGTACTGATTTTATTTTTTACATTTTTGATTGCAAATTGCTAGCAAAACTGATTTTGGAATATTAAGATATGACTTAAGGCTAAGTCATTTTAGGTCTTAACTCACATTGGGAGGAAAACAAGTTTATCACTGCACTGATTGTAAGGATTCTTAGTTTCAGACAACATATTCATATCACTAGCTTAAGTAATATGGAGTATTTATTACAATTTTTGCAAGAGTATCTCATTGAATGCAAGGGTAGGTATAAATTTAGTTCTCAGGAACTGCCTGGGGACAGAAACCAGAAAGTTATTTGTTTCTCTCTGTGTCTGCTTCAATTTCTCCTTCTCAAACCATTAGCTTATTCCCATTTTCCTGGCCACACAGCAGGAAAAAAAAAAAAAAAAAAAAAAAAAAGAAGTGGCTGCTAATGAACCCTGAATTGACATGTTACAAGTCCATCTCCCCTACTCCATCCTATAACAGATTGATTTCACTTTCTCAGTCCCAAATTTAAATTCCTATGAATTGACTTGAATAGCCCAGACAGAGTGATTACCTTCACATCTATTAGACAAAGTCAAGAGGATGGAAGCTGATGGCACTGCCTGATTTGGCTAG
This sequence comes from Heterohyrax brucei, assembly GCA_028571685.1. Taxonomy (NCBI): domain Eukaryota; kingdom Metazoa; phylum Chordata; class Mammalia; order Hyracoidea; family Procaviidae; genus Heterohyrax; species Heterohyrax brucei. The sequence goes on from CM053148.1 coordinate 100,133,475, forward strand.
AGGGACAGGGTCATGTCAAACAAGCTAGCTGCCGGGAACTGACTACTGCCATCCTGTGGTAAATTAGGGGAGGACTTGCAAACAAGGGTGGCAGAGAGACCGGGCCGACTGATTCCCCAAGAGGAATCCACTATAAATATAAATACTGTATTTAGATGCTGCAAAATGATTGAATAAATGAGTCAGAGTATACCACAACACAACTCCTGCTTCTGAAATGCTACACAATTCTCTGCCAGTTACAGTGACTTTTCTGAGAGCTTAATGACCACTCACATATTTATCTTGCTTCTTCTTTTTTTAAATGTATGGTTTCCATTTTTTAAATGTAAGGTTTACAGAGTAAACTATTTTCTCATTATACAATTAATGCACGTATTGCTTTGTCACACTAGATGCCAATCCCACAACATAATATTCTCACCTCGTCGATGTTGGGTTTCCCGTCACCAGTTTTCCCAACCCGCCTCCTGCCTTCTCATCCTTGCCCCTGGGCTGGTGTGCCCATTTAATCTAGTTTTGTTTTAAGGCCCTGTCCAATCTTGGCTGACAGGCAAATTTCAAGAGCAACTCAAGTACTGAGCCAAAAGGGTGTCTGAAGGTCATACTCTTGGAGTTTTATCTTGCTATATCTTTATTATTATTATTTTCTGAGGACACAGTAAATGAACAAAACTTTTCATCTCTGTCAGTTATCTAATCTATGATAAACCCTCACTCCTTCTCTCTGCCCTTGTAGCCATCAAAGAGTCTTTTCTTCCATACATAAGTATTTTTAAGTTCTTACAACAGGGGTCTCATACACTATTTGTCATTTTGCCACTGGCTGATTTCACTCAGCAGAATGTCTTCCAGTTGAAACCAGGTTATGAGATTCTTCCTAAAATCACCATTATTCTTTGTCACTGTGTAGTGTCCCACTGGGTATATGTACCATACTTTGTCCATTCAACTGTTGTTGAGCGTCTGGAAGGATTCCATCTTTTTGCTGTCGTGGACTGTGCTGCAATGAACATTCTTGTGCATGTGTCTGTTTATGTGACAGCCTTTGTTTCTGAGGGATAAATTCCAAGCAGTGGGATTACTGGATCAAATGGTATATCAATTTCCAGCTTTTTAAGGAAGCACCAGATTGTTTTCCAGAGAGGTTGTGCCATTTTGCAATCCCACTAGCAGTGTAGGAGAATTCTGATTTCTCCACAGGCTCTCCAGCATTTGCTGTTTTGTGTTTTTTGGATCATGGCCAACCTTGTTGTGGTGAGATGATACCTCATCATAGCTTTGATTTGGATTTCTCTGATAGCTAATTATTGTGAGCATTTCCTCATGTGTCTTTTGACTACCTGGATGTCCTCTCTAGTGAAGTGTCTGCCTGTCTCCTTTGCCCATCACTTAATTGGGTTATTTACTTTTTTCTTGTTGATATTTTGGAGAAACTTGTAGATTATGGAGATCAGACAACATTTCAACAGGTAGTTGCCAAATATTTTTTCCCATTCTGTAGGCAGTTTTTAGCTCTTTTGATGAAGTCTGTGGATGAGCAAAGTGTATGATTCTTAGTAGATCCCATTTATCTACTTTCTTTTCTGTTGATCATGCTTTGTCAGGTTTTGAAGTCTGCCTAAATTGTGTATGAGAACAGCCATCATTGATCCCATTTTTTCTTAAATGATCTTTGTTGTTTGAGGTTTGATATTTAGGTCTGTGATCCATTTTGAGTTATTTTTTGTGTAAGGTGTGAGATATGTGTTGTGTTTCAGTTTTTGCAGGTGAATATCCAATTCTGCCAATGTCACTTGCTGAAGAGACTGTTTTTACCCTGGTTTACAATCTTAAGGCCTCCATTGAATATCAACTGTTCATAAGAGGATGGTGGCTTCTCTGGGGATGCATTCTGTTCCACTGGTCAATATATATCTCTTTGTGTACCAGTACCAGGCTGTTTTCACTATTGTGACAGTGTAACAGGTTCTAAGGTCAGGTAGAGTGAGGCCTCCCACTGTATTCCTCTTCTTCAGTAGGGCTTTATTTATCTGGGGTTTCTTCCCTTTCCAAACAAAGTTGGTGATTTGTTTCTCGATCTCATTAAAAAACAGCACTGGAATTTATATCAGTATTGCATTGTATAAGCAGACACACAATATTAAGTCTTTCTGTCAATGAGTAGGGTAGATTTCTCCACTTACATAAGTCTCTTATGGTTTCTTGCAGTAAGATACTTCTCTCTGTATAGGTCTCTTATTTATCTAGTTAGATTTATTCCTAGGTATTTTATCTTCTTGAGGGTTATAGTAAATGGTATTGAGTCAGTGATTTCTTCTTTGACAAATTCTTTGTTGGGTGTAAAGGAATCTTACTGATTTACTTGTGTTATTTTATATCCTGATACTTTGCTGAACTCCTCTATTAATTCCAGTAGTTTATTTATGGATTACTTAGGAATCTCTGTATATACAATCATAGCATCTGTGAATAGGGAGATTTTTATTTCTTCATTGACAGTACAGATGCCCTTTATTTCTTTGTCTTATCTGATTGCTCTGCCTAGAACCTCTATACAATGTTGAATAGAAGTGAGAGTAGACATCCTTGTCTAGTTCTCAGGGGGAATTCTTTCAGTTTTTCTCCATTCAGGATGATGAAGGCAGTTGACCGTGTATATGCCACACATTGCATTGAGAAATTTTCCCTCTATTCCTATTTTGCTGAGTTTTTAGCATGAATGGGTGTTAGTCTTTGTCAAATGCCTTTTCTGCATCAACTGACAAAATCAGATGACTCTTATCTTTTGTGCTATTTAAGTGGTTGATCACATTAATCATTTTTCTGTTGCTGAACCAGCCTTGCATCCCTGGGATGAAATCAACTTGGTCATGATGAATTATTTTTTTGATATGCCATTGAATTCTATTGGCTAGGTTTTTGTTGAAGAGTTTTGCATCTGGGTTCATGAGTGATATTGGTCTACAATTTTCTTTTTTCATGGGATCTTTCCCTGACTTTGGTCTCAGGGTTATGCTGGCTTCACAGAATGAATTTGAGAGTATTCCATCCCTTTCTATGCTTCTATACCTTCAGAAGTATCAGAGTTAACTCTTCTCTAAAAGTTTGGTAGAATTCTCCTGTGAAGCCATCTGAGCCGGGACAATTTTTGGTTGGTAGGTTTGGGATGACTGTTTCAATCTATTCATCTGTGATGGGTTTATTAAGTTGTTTCACTTCTCTTTGTGATAATTTTGGTAGGTAATATGAATCTAGAAATTTGTCCATTTTCTCTAAGTTTTCAAATCTGTTAGAGTACAGTCTTTTGTAGTATTCTGTTATGAGATTTTTTATTTCAGGTGAGTCTGTTGTGACATCCCGCATCTCATTTCTTATTCTGGTTCTTTACATCCTCTCCTGTTTTTCTTTTGTTAAGTTTAGCCAACGGTTTAACAGTTTTGTTGATCTTTTCAAAAAACCAGCTTTTAGTTTTGTTAATTTTTCTCAGTTGGTCTTCTATTCTCTAATGCATTTAGTTCTGCTCTAATCTTTGTTATCTGTTTTCTTCTGGTGCCTGAGGAATTCCTTTGTTGCTCTCTTTCTACTTCTTCATGCTGCAGGGTTAGTTCTTTGGTTTGGACCCTTTGTTCCGTCCAGATATGTGCATTTATAGAGATAAACTGACCTCTTAGCATCACTTTTGCTGTGTCCCGTAGATTCTGGTAGGAAGTGTTTTCATTCTCATTTGATTCCATAACTTTCTACATTTCTTTCTTCATTTCTCCTATAGTCCATGGATTTTTGGGCAAGAGGCTGTTCAGTTTCCATGAGTTCAAATTTCTACCTGTGATTTTTCTGCTGTTGATTTCAACTTTTATGGCTCTGTAGTCCGACAAGATGCTTTGCAATGACTCAATGGTTTGGATTTTTTAGAGATTTTCTTTATGTCCTAACTCATGGTCTATTCTGGAGAATGTTCCATGTTCAGTGGAGAAGAAGGCATACTTATTTTTTGAGGGATGAAAAGTTCTGTATGTGTCGATAAGGTCAAGTTAGTTGATTATTGCAATAAGATCTTCAGTATCCTTACTGAGCTTTTTTCTGAATGATTTGTCCACTACTGAAAGTGGAATGTCAAAGTCTGCAACTATTATTGTGAAATCACCTGTCTCATGTTTCAGTGTTATCAGTGGTTGTTCAATGTATTTGTATGTTCTTGTATTGTGTGCATAAATATTTAATATTGTTATATCCTGCTTGTGTACTGAACCTTTCAGCAACAAATAGTGATCATCCTTGGCCACAGTGGTGCCTCTTACATAAAAGCCTAATTTATCTGAGATTAGTATTGCCACTCCTGCTCTTCTTTGTGTGTTTTTGGCTTGGTACATGTTTTTCCATCCTTTGATTTTCTGTTTGTTCTATCTTTGAGTCTTAGGTGTTTCTTGTAAGCAACATATTTATGGGTCATGTCTTGTGATCCACAATGTCACTTTCTGTGTCTTTATTGGAGCATTCAGTCTGTTTACATTCAGTGTAATTATTGGTACATATGTGTTTAGTGCTGTCATTGTGATGAATTCATTTTTGTGTTGCTGAAGTTTTCTGTTTTAGTTAATATTCTGTTCTGGGTCATTCTTTAGGGGTTGACTTATCATCTTTTTGAGTGTTGGTTTTGTGTTTGTCAAGGTTCCTGTATTACCATTCTTGTTTTGATGTCACATTGTTATTTTGCTTTGTGGCTATCCATAAGATCCCCCTTACTATTCTAAGTTGAAAACAGACTTTAACTTCTACATGTCTTTTTAATTTTCTCTCCATCTGAAAGGGTTATACCTACCGTAATATATCCCTCTTTTTAGTGTGGTGTTGTCATAGTTCTTATGTTATGATCACTGGTTCCCTTCTATTAATAATATAGGTTTCACTGGTTCCCTTCTATTAATAATACAGGTTTGAATGAGCTTATTGACTTCCCTTAGTGAGTAGTACTCAGGACACTGTGTCATACATTGTTTCCTCAGTGTATACTTCATGATTTTTTTTGTCTAAGTAAAGAACTTCTTTGAATATTTCTTGTAGTTTTGGTATAGATTTTACAGAGTCTCTAAGCTTCTGTTTATCTGCAAATGTCTTAATTTCTCCATCATATTTGAGAGACAATTTTGCAGGATATATAATTCTTATTTGATGTTTTTCTCCTTCAGGGCTTAGAATGTGTTATCTCACTACTTTCTTGTCCACATTGTTTCTGTGGAGAAGTCAGATGAAAGCCTACAGAGTTTCCCTCTGAATGTCAGCTTTGCTTTGAGCCTTGCTGTCTTTAAGAGCTTCTGTTTATGTATTATTTTGTTGAGATGGATTATAATATGTCTTGTTGTTTTTCTTTTGGAGTCTGGTTTTTGTGGCATTTGATACACATCTTGGATATCTGTGTTTTCTTTCATAATTTCAGGGAAGTTTTCTGTTAGCAAAGCTACAGCAATGCTCTCTGTGTTTTAATCTATCTTTCCTTGTTCAGGAACTCCAATTAATTGTAAATCATTCCTCCTAATACAGTCCCATGACTTTCTTAGGGCTTCTTCATTTTTCTTATTTCCTTTCATTTATTTCTCCTCATAAATCTTGCTGTCAGGTGCTCATCTTCAAGGTCACTAAGTCTGACTTACATCTCACTTCTGCTCTTTTGGCTTTGGATTGAATTGTCTAATTCTGTAACTTTTTTATTGATCTGCTATGTTTCAGATTGTTGATGTTCCATCTGTTCAAAGACCTCACTCAACTTTTCATTTTTTTCTGCTGCATTTTGTTTAATCTCCAGGAGGATTCTATACATAATTTTTTGTACTCGACCTCTGATAGTTTCAGAAAGGCTTCTTCATCTGGGAAGTTTTTTGATTCTTTATTTTGGGTGTTGTCTGGAGCCAAAGTGGACTGCTTCTTTAAATGGTTAACTATGATCAATTGTCTGTGTGCCATCTAGAAGCTGTTTGATTTCACTGGTGTTACCTCAACAGGAGCTGATGCATAGTTCTAACAGAAGAGTTGGTCACTAGCCATCTCTATATACTCTAATGATTGGCCCCAGGTGGACTCTGGGGTGGAAGAGTCTGCCTCTTCTTTTCCGTTCCCTCTCTCCGAGGTACGTAGTTCAGTTACTAGGAACGAGTGCCCACCAGTCTCTGCCACCTGTCTGTTTGTTGTACTGTAATGTCTAAGAGGTGGGAGGCATACTATGCTAGATTATGGTGGCTAATTTATCAAGGTTGTGTTTTATAGGCAAGTTTGAATTGAAATCAGTCACCCTGATATTTAAGTCTGTTCAGGCTGAGCAAGAGCAGCAGCAGCCAGGCATTGAATAAAATATCAGTGCCCTCAAGTTGATGCTGACTCATGACAATTAGAGCAGAATCATGCTCCAGTAGGTTTTCAGTGGTGTTTTTCGTAAATAGATTGTCAGGCCTTTCTTCTCAGGCACCTCTGGGTGGACTCAAACTGCCAACCTGTCAGATATGAGCCAAGTCGTTTAACCATTGGTGCCAGCCAGGAACATTAGGCAATTAATAGACCAAAATATCTCAGTTGAGTCTCCATGCCACACCTGTTTCTGTAGACAGTAATTCTAGAGATGGCTCTAAATTATCTCAGCTACAATCAGATCAACAGAGCTAGGTTTGTATGGGAAGCAGTAAGAAATATTGTTTTCTATCCCAGGTGACTTATAAGATCACTGCTTATTTTTCATACTTTCTAATACATTGCTAAAAATAAACCCCTATTACCTACAGGGTCTCTGTAAGTCAGAATCAAGGTGATGGCAGTGGGTTTTTTTTTGGAGAAGGGATTTGCCTGAGGACAACTCAGCATAGCTCTGTGCTATGAAACTTAAAAGAGCTTAATTCACTCATTTTTCAGGCCACAGGTATGGACAGTGATACTGGGTGAGACTGGATCGATGCTCAGATGAACAGTGAACAGTTAGTTTGAAGGGTGTTGATTTTACTAAGAGTAAATAGTGGCAGTAATAACAATAACAAGAATTATAGCTGCTTTTTGTTGAGTAGATATCATGTGCTTTTGAGAGCACTTAGCAGGTATTAGCTTAATCTAAACAACATGATGGCCCTACAAGGTTGGTTTAAAATCATTCTCATTTTATAAAAGAGGACTCTGAGGCTCAAGAAAATTTAAACTCCACAAGAGCCTAGCCAGGAAATGATAAAGCCAAAAATATGACTGCAGATACTGAGCTCTTACCCACTAGGCTGAAGTGCTTCTCTAAAATTTTAAAAAAAGAAAGAAAAAAAAACTATACACATATATGGGATTGAGAGCAGATCATAATTTTTGAGAAACAAAGCTAAGTGTAATATTAAGACTTGCATAGAGGACTCCCAGTAGCAAATGTGTGGTTACCTTCCCACATGTTTTCTGAAATATTTTTCTTTAGATACTAATCCCAAACTATTTCAACGTCTGACTCAAATTATGCAGTTTTCTTCATCTATAAAACTGCAAAACCTTATGTCATTAGCACCAAACAAACATGTGCTCTTCATTATGTTTTATTCTATTCATATTGCAAGAGTTATTAAAATAACATGACACAGTTTCTCTATTCTCTTTATTTACCTGTGTTTTAGTAGCAAATAAAATGTTTTATTAGTAGTACAAAGAGCCATTTGGAGAGTCTCATTCTTCTATTTTTTTTTTAATTATCAACTGTAATAAGTGACTAAAATGTTATAACCTAGAGGTTATTAACATGTTATAACCTAGAAGTTATTAAAAATACCCCCACTGTAATGAAACTATTCTTCCAAATAGTACCATTTGCTGTTGAAAAGAACTCAAGAAGTTCTTTTTAAAAAAAATTCCTTGTCTCTCCTGATCGTTTTAGCTTTTTTTTTTTTTTTTTGGTAATATTACGGACCACCTGCTTTTTTAAAAGAAAATGCTTCCTTCTTGATTTCTTTGATGTTTAACTCTGGTCTATCTCCGCCTCTCTGACTATTCCATTTCTTCCTTCTACTTTAACACAGTTTCATTTTTCATCAACTTTCAAAGCACAGTTTGTTAAACCTGAGCTTTTGATATTTTATACTCTTCCAGGAAAACAAAAGATGTTACTTATGATGGTTTCTGTAACTGTGTGCAATCTTTATGAACATAGGTTCTATACTCAGGCTTCCTAGGATCAGATCTCTCTAGTTACTAGATAGGTGAGCTGGGGGTGGATATTGAATTTCTCCAAACCTCAGTTTCTTTCTCTGTAAAACCAGGAAAATACTAATATCCTGCTCAGAGGGGTGTTGTAGGAGTTAAAATGAGAAAATAGTGAGTCATGTATCTAACTTATTGTAAGGACTTAATAAATGTGAGCTGTTTTCTTCAATCCTGATTCCTCAGCCATATTCCAATTTCCTATTTATCTCTGACTTACAGTATTAGTATTGAAGATAAAGACTCAGTGATTAAGAATCAGTAAAATATTTAAGAAGGGCTATGAATGGCACAAATGGTTCAGTGCTTGACTATTAACTGAAAAGATGGCAGTACAAATGTACACACAGGTACCTCAGAAGACTGTCCTGGTGATCTGCTTCCAGAAGTTTACAGCCTTGAAAATCCTATGGTGCAGCTCTATTGTGCACACATCTGGTTGCCACTAGTTGAAATCCATACAACAGCAACTAACAACAATGAAACAATGGAAGGGCAATGGTGGCTCAGTTGTAGAATTCTTGCCTTCCATGTGGGAGACCTAGGTTTGATTCCCAACCAAAGTTCCTCATGGGCAGTCCATGGAGGTATGCTGTTGCTACAATGCTGAACAGGTTTCAGCAGACCTTCCAGATTAAGACTGAGAAAAAGTCCTGGCAATTTACTTCTGAAAATTAGCCACTGAAAACTGAATGGATGACCACAGTTCAATCTTCAACAGATCATGGAGACAGCACATGTGCATGAGGTCGTTATGGGTCAGAACCACCTCAGTGGTACCTAATAGGAACCATAATAAACCAACACAACAGTGAAGGTCTAGAGGCAGGAATGTCTTATACATGGTTGGTGTGTATGAAACACAGAGATCTAAAATATGAAAATAGTAGCTGAGCCATTTACAAAACATTCAGTTAGAACTACTCAATCACTATACCTATATCTATGCTTCTGTCTGTATCCACATCCACATCCACATCTACATCAACATCAGTATTGACACTCAGTAGTCCAAAACTCAAGAAAGAGTAAGAGGTTGCCTTAGGCTGTGTCCTCTAGAAAAGGAAAACAGGTAAAACTTATATATATGTATATAGAGAGATTTATATTAAGGAAATGGCTCTCGTGGTTATAGAGGCCAGAATGAGGAATAGGCTGGAGGCTTCTGATTCACATAGCCACAGCAGCTGGGAAGATAGGTTCTGGAGCTTTGGTTCAGAGCCTGAGGACGCTGATGGATGGATCCCAAGATCAGAAGATAAGACAGCAGGTAAACTGCTAGCTCAAGCCCCAAGAACCAAAGGTCTGACACACAGGAGCCAAGTTCAGGAGCCAGTGTGAGCACAAGCCCATCAACCTTACCAGAAAGTCTGCTTATATTGGATGCATGCTATACCCTCAAGGAAACTTTATAGCAGAGCCTGTCATGGAAGTGATCATATTTTATCAAATCTCATCATGTAGGTGACCACATCATTAAATACCTGCCAAACTACATCCTAACAACCAAACCTTTGAGGATCATGGCTCAGCCAAGTTGACACACAATCTTAATGATCACAGATGTGTAGATACACATGTATCAATTATTAGCACATCGATATGCATAAAATTATATAAAGAAAATTGTCAGGGTAAGAAGAAAATTGAACCAAGAAGAGAACACTATGGGTCAAATATTAATGATATGTAGAGGAAAGAGGTTGAGGAAAACTGCCTAGAGATGTAGAACAATAATGTTGAGACCATGGATTCATGAAACACTGATTTCATGGAATCCAGGGACAAGTGGATTATAAAAGATGTGATATGCCAAAGCCTTACAGCTCTACATGTCATTAAGAGGTGAAGATAGTAACTCAACAGTGCTTTGGAGATTTGGTAGTACTTGGAATGTTCTAAAGACTCCTTTGTTTGAATGTGTGAATTGGATGTCACACTTTAGTGAATTGAAAAACAAGAGGTGAAAAATGTGAAATGGGAAGAGTAAAATACCCCATCTAGAACTTCAACAGTGAAGGAGAAAGATGATTTAATGGTAGCAGATTACAGGTGCATAAAGGTCCAGTGGAAATTGTTTGTTTCTTTTGCTGAGATGGTGGGAAGGTGGAGGTTTTTACTTTTAAAAGAAAAAAAAAATTGACAGGAAATTTTGCGGTCAAATTTGAGACAGAGTTGACCTACGACACAAGACCTATGAAGGAAATGGGAAGTGACCCTCTCGCCCACGAAAGATGAGAACAATGTGACTGCAAATGTATGCATATCAAAGACAAATAGCAAAATATATGCAGATAAATGCATAGATTGAAGCACAGAGAGGGTGAATTATGAAGACCTCCATTACTTCTCTCCTCCTTTTCTTCCTTCTCTTTTCTCCATCCTTCTCCTTCTTCTACATCTTTTCCATCTGTTCTTTTCTCTCCTACTTCCTTTCCCTTCTCCCTATGACTCTTCTTCCTTTCTCCTTTTCCTCTTCTGCTCTTCTCTTTCTTTTTTCTCCTCTTCTTTTTCCTTTTGATTAAAGGAGTGCCTACAGTGTATTTCCATGGAGAAAAGAATGAGAATTCCAGAACATTTAAGTGTACTCATGTGGAATTTGTACATATACCAAGAGGCAACTGTTCTAAGAAACAAGTATATACTCGTGGTTTAAAATCAGGAAAGGTATACATAAAGATTGTATCCTCTCACCACTTAGTCCACATACTGAGCGAGTAATCTGAGAGGCTGGATTACATGAAAAAGAACATAGACTACTGATTAACAGCCTGCAATATGTAGATGACACAGCTTTGCTTGCTAAAAGCAAAAGAGACTTGAAGCACTTACTAATGAAAGTCAAAGGCTGTAGTCTTCAACATGAATTACACTCGAACACAAAGAAAACAAACATTCTCATAATAGGACCAATAAACAATATCATGTTAAGGAAGAAAATATCAAAGTTGTCAAGGATTTTGCTTTATTTGGATCCACAAGGAACTCTCCTGGAAGTAGCAGTCAAGAAATCAAATGATGAGCCCTTGAACATTATTATTTTGAACTAAAGCCACTTCTAAAGTCCACCTTTCATCCAAAGATCAGACAGCCCTATAAAACAGATAATAACACACATAAGGAATGTGCTTTTTAGTTTAATTTAGTATATAAGACTAAATGGACAACACATGCCCAAAAGCAAAGATGCAAAGCCAAGAACGGATGGAAAAACTGGATAAATTAACATGGAGAATCTAGGGTATCAAGGGAAAGGGGGAGATTGCTGATACAGTGTGGGGATTGCAACTAATACTGTGAAATAATTTGTGTAAAAATATTTTTAAAATCTGCACTGTAAATTTTCATCTTAAGCACAATAAGATAAATTTTAAAAAGAATTTAAAAAATCAAATAAACTATTACAATGGAAAAATCTGCTACAAAGACTATTTTAAGGGCCAAAAAGCAAAGATGTCACCTTGAGGACTAAGATGAGCCTCACCCTAGCAACTGTATTTTCAATTGTCTCATATGAATGTGAAGTCTGAAAAACGAATAAGAAAGGCAGAAGAAAAATTGATACTTTTGAATTATGGTATTGGAGAAGAATATCGAATATATGGTGAACAACCTGAAAGAAAGAACAAATCTCTTGGAAGAAGTACAGCCAGAATGTTCCTCAGAAGGGAGGACTTCATCTTAGGTAAGACTTCATCTCATGTTCTTTGGTCATGTTATTAGGAGGACCCAGTTTTGGTGAAGGATATTGTGCTTGGTAAAGTAGAGGGTCAGTGAAAAAGACAAGACCCTGATGGGCTGGACTGGGTAGCATTCCTGTCCCTTTTGCATAGGACTACAAAGAGTTGGAACCAACTCAAAGGCACCTAATAACAATAGTACAGTGTAAAATTAATATAACAAAGTTTCCTTAATGCTCTTGTTAGGTGCCATTGAGTTCAAACTCATAGCAACCCTTTGTATAACAGAACAAGACGTTGGCTGGTCCTCTGCCATCCTCCCAATCACTGCTATGTTTGAGCCCTTGGTTGCAGCCACTGTGTCAATCCATTTCATCAAAGGTCTTCCTCTTTTTCATTAGCCCTCTACTTCATGAAGCATGATGTCCTTCTACAGGGTCTCGTCCCTCCTGATAATGTCCAAAGTATGTAAGATGAAGTCGTGACATCTTTACTTGTAAGGAGCATTCTGGCTGCACTTCTTCCAAGGCAGATTAGTTCCTTCTTCTGGCAGTCCATTCTTGGCAGTATATCGGCAGTATATTCTTGGTCAACACCATAATTCATGTCTCATGTGGTGCCAGTGAAAAACAAAACCCCAAACAAACAAACTAAGAAAACACTAAAATATTTGACATTCCAAAGCAACACATTTCTGGGAATACAAAGATACTATCGTATTTTGAATTTCCAGACTGAAAAATGAGTCATTATTTTTTGAAATGTTGTAGGAGAAAATATTACAATAAATCGAAGACTGTGTTGAAAACAACAATTGTCAGAAGGAAACAAAAAGTTAATATTTTATTGGATCTATAATATTTTCTTATATAAAAATTTCAAAAGTCCTATTAGATCTATAGGTGCTATAAACAGTTTGTGACTGACTGCTAACTGAAAAGTTGAGGTTTTGATCCACACATCTGCTCTATGGAAGCAAGGTCTTGTGAACTGTTACATGATGTTCACAGCCCCAAAAAAATGCAAAGTAGTTTTCTGTAGCACACAGGGTCACTGCAAGTCAAGGACCTGCTCATCTCCAGGTACCAACAACAGTAGCAGTCATAGAAAGGCTTGTAAAGCAGTGCTTATCATCTTTCAGCTGCGACTGATGCATTGGCCTTTTTTGTGGGTGAAAATGGATATCTACAGTGTATGTGGAGCACTGGTGGCACAGTAGTCGAGAGTTTGGCTGCTATGCAAAAGGTCAGGAGTTCAAATCTACCAGCTACTCTTTGGAAACCCGGTCAGGCAGTTCTACTTTGCCCTGTGGGGTTGCCATGAGTTGTAATCAACCCCACAGCAACAACTTTTGTAGCATACTCATTCTGTTTCAGTGGAACTTTTTTTTTTAAATCATTCATTATTATTAAGCAAAATTTTCCACATTTGTTGTATTAATAATTGAGTTATCATTTCTGAATATTTGTTAGAGTTTTGCTGTTTGGGGATTTATTCTGAAAATAAAATACTTAACATGCTTTCATGTAAGTAAGGTTGCTGTAAGGTAGAACCAACTCTATGGCACCCAACAATACCAACAACAACAAAAAAGAAAATACTGTGGTGAATGCAACAAGGTCAGCAGTTCAAATCCACCAGGTGCTCCTGGAATACTCTGGGGGTCAGTTCTACCCTGGCCCCTAGGGTCGCCATGAGTCAGATTCGACTCAACAGCACTTGGCTTTTGGCTTGGCATGGTGAATGCATTCTTTGAAATTTTGAATTATTTGATCTTCATCTCCTGTGCCTTGAGGGCAGTAATAGAAATGTTCTGATGAAAAAAAATTGCAAAAAAGGTGTGCACATCATGGCAGTGGGGAAGGAGATTGACCATTTTAGGACTCATATAATATCCTTTTTGGAATTTTTATCTGAACTTTTAAAATGATGTCACTTAAATGAATCTTATTCTTTTTAATGCTCCAGCCAAGAGAACAACATTGATTTCATATCTGAGGTCTTTTCCTTCATCTCTCCTTAATGCCATTCTAACTCTGATAATACCCCTACACTGTAAGGGTTGCTCAAAATTATCATATGTCTTCCAGGACATCCTCCTCTGGGAAATATGAATTGTCAAATAATTCTTACTCCTAGTGCTAAACCTCATTTGCCAAGTCGAAACCTCATTTAGACAATCATTAATAGGAAAAATTAGATATTTTTTAAGATATTTTACATATCTAATAAGCTAATAAACATTAGATATTTTATTATTCCTTATAATTCTAGGTTAGATTAACTATGGATTAATTGGCTTAAGTATGTCTGTCAAGCTCTCTATATTCAACCTACCGAGAGACCAAGCTTGTATAAAAAACTGGAAAATACCATTTAAGCACACTGGATTGGATGCTCAGTGTTCTTTTGTAAATGTTATGATTTGTCCAGCTGTTTCATAGTTTATGTCATGGGAAATAATTTTAATATTTCTTCATATAAATTTTTCAAAACTTTCCCAGGATCTGACAAAATGAAAAGTTCAGTAAATCAGTAAAGGAAAAACATTCATAGGACAAAGTCTGGAGGAAGCTGGTTGCAAGCTTCCAAGATTCCTCTCCCAGTAGAGTTGCACAGGACATGCTTAATTTCTGCAGCAAAAAAGTGTGAAAACATATACAGTATTGTTCACCGGGGATACTCACATGATCCAGAGCCTAGGAGTCTAGGATTTTCATTCAACAGGTTCCCCAGGTACTCAGAAGGAAAGCAAGTATTCACTGTAAATCACACGGTATGCGCAATTTAGACAAACTTCTAGTGTTATTCAAGACTCTAAGTCTGAAAAATACCCTTATCATACTCTTACCAGTTAGGACACACTAAGAGCTCAATTTCCAGGAGCTGGCCAAGAGCCAATGCAGTCAATGTGCAAGATTTGACCAATTTTGGCTGCTGAGTTAACTTTTTCATGCACAGCTGGCTGGTGCACTGGAAGCCACCTTGAGACCTTGAGAACACAGAATGTGAGCTCATTCCAATGTCTTTCTGGATCCACCAATCGAGTCACAGCCTGCCTATCTTCTGATTTCTTGCATGTAACGTGGATGCTTACGTTACTTCATTTCTTCAGTTTAAAATGACAAGAACAAAAACATTCATTGAATAAGAACTTGTTTATGAATAACTACCACAGAATTAAATATTACAGACTTACTTGGATTTTCTAGCAAGAATTCCGTGAGGATAATCTTTAGGGTTTGCTTCTAATTTCTTCAGGCTTGGACAGTATGATGGAATCCAAGATGTGACAAATGACTCTACTCAGAACTTGGAAGATTTTGTTTTACGAACCAAGGGTGGCTGCTGACTGCTTTGAGAAAAGGCAAGTAAAAAAAAAAAAAGATGTTTCCATTGTCTCAATGCCATTTTAGCTGGCCTTATCTTCTCTTTATTGTCCCTTTATAAGCATTTCTCTCACTTTCTCTCCTTTTTCATTAGTGCATGTTTTATCCCAAAATTTGGATAACTTCAGCGATGATTTGCCTCTCATTATGATCACTGGTTTTTAAGGCAGCTATAAAGTGCAAGCTCCAATGGACCCTCCATGTCTTATTTCTCATTGCTTAAACTCTGCTCCAGAAGTAGGATGTATGGTCATTTTGAGTAGCAGCTCAAGTAACACTGGAAATAATTTGACAAGCAAAAGCTTCATAGATCTAGAATGTCTTTGCCAAGCTGTCTTGACCTCTGATACTGAAAGGTTGCATGCTATTTCAAATGGATTTTCAAAAAGGAAGGTTGTAAGTAAATATATTGATTAAAATAAAATAACATGAGTTGACACACTTGGTAACAGTAAGCCATATCATGCCCTGGTATAAATGACTATTTTATTTACTTTAATGAAGTTCACAATTTTAATTTCTACTCTAAAGTACATATTCTTTAAAATTGATGGAGTTTTTGTTTCTGAAATGCTGTTTAGATTTTGATGATCTTTTTGAATTCTTCTTGGTTCAAATGTTTTTCTTAAGCATAACCATGTTTGATTTTTTTGGAAAGGGGTAATAGAATTTCCAGAAAACAAAAAACTGAAAAAAACAACTTCAAATTACACATGAATTAAATCCTATTACTAAATTACACTCTTTCTGCCAAATGTCTTCTTTTTTTAATGTTCTCCTATGACAAAGGAAAGATTATTATCTATAAGTCACAGAAATACTCCATTATTGCAAGTAAAATTTAAAAAGAATACAAAACACAAAACCTGTGTCTAAACGTTACGAACCACAAAGATACAAAATGAATAAGCTAATATTAGAAAGCGAATAAGCAGACCCAAACACATAAAAGATACTCAGTGAATAGTTTTAGATGAAGGAAGGACCTAGTGGTTGAGGCACTGTGCCTCCTAGCCCGTGATGTAGGCCTGTCCTTAAGCTAGTTTTGAGAGCAGGGCTAGTAAGAGCAAAAGGCTAATGGTAGTTTTGGTGGTAGAATTCTCCCTTTTCATAAAGGAAACCTGGTTCGATTCTCCCTGGCCAAGGCAGCCCCTGTGCAGCCACCGCCTGTCTGTCGGTGGACACTTGTGGGTTGCTATTGTGACAACTAAGTTCAGTGAAGGTTCTAGACTAGGAAGGAAGGTATAGATACCAACTTCTAAATACCAACCACTGACAACTCTCTGGATCACAACAGTCCAATTGCATTGTGCATGGGCCTCCATGAGACAGCAGCTATAATAACAACAAACGGGGACCAGGAGTCCCTAGGTGGTGCTACCAGTTAACACACTCAAGTGCTGTCAGTGTGGTGGTTTGAGTCCACCTAAAGGCATCTGTCCCCACTTGTCTGTCAGTTCATTGTACCGTAGGGGTTTGTGTGTTACTGTGATGCTGTAAAGTAGACCACTGGTATTCAGGTACTAATAGGGTCACCCATGGTAGAGAAGTTTTAGCTGAACTTCCAGACTAAAACAGACTAAGAAGAAGGACCTGGCAGTCTACTTCTGAAAAGACTTAGCCAGTGAAAACCTTGAACAGCAGTGAAACATTGTCGTATACAGTGCTAGAAAATGAGCCCCCCAGATTGAAAGGTACTCAGAAGGCAACTGGGGAAGAGTTGCCTCCTCAAAGTACAGGTGACCTTAATGACTTGGATGGAGTAAAGCTTTTCAGATCTTCATTTGCTGATGTGGCATGACCCGAAATGAGAAGAAACAGCTGCAAACATTTATTAATAATCAGAACATGGAATGTAAGAAGCATGAATCTAGGAAAATTAGAGATCTTCAAAAATTAAATACAACACATGAACATCAATATCCTCGGTTTTAGTGAGCTAAAATGGACCCGTATTGGTCATTTTGAATCAATCATGTGGTCTACTACGCCAGGTAGTAGACCAAAAAGAACATTTCAAGATTCATCCTGAAGTACAATGCTGTCAGTCATAGGATAATATCCACATGCCTAGGAGGAATACGACCTACAAGGAATATGCCTACAGTTAACACAATTGTTATTCAAATTTTGTGCACTAACCACCATGGCAATGAAGACATTGAAAAGTTTTACCAGCTTCTGCAGTCCACAATTGATTGAACATGCAATCATGATACACTGATAATTGCTGGTGACTGGAATGGAAAGATGGAGACTAAGCAAAAGGCCAGTAGCTGGAAGCTACAGCCTTGGTGACAGAAATAATGCTGGACATAGAACGAGAGAAGTCTGAAAGACCACTGACTTCTTCATTGCAAATACCTTTTTTCACCAACATATATAGTGACACATATTTGGCCTTACCACATGGACTACAAAGGAATCAAATAGACTACATCTGTGGAAAAAGAAGATGGAAAGGCTCCATATCAACCATCAGAACAAGACCAGGTGCTGACTGTGGCACAGATCATCAATTGCTTACATGTAAGTTCAAACTCAAACTGAAGAAAATTAGAACAAGTCCACAAGAGCCAATGCATGACCTTAAATACGTCCCACCTGAGTTTAGAGACCATCTTAAGAAGAGATTGATGCGTTGACCCCTGACAAACCAAAGACCAGAGGAACTGTGGAATGACATCAAAGACATCATCCATGAAGAAAGCAAGAGGTCATTGAAAAGACAGGAAAGAAATAAAAATAAACTGGATGTCAGAAGAGACTCTGAAACCTGCTCTTGAACGTTTGGTAGCTAAAGTAAAAGGAAGAAACGATGACATAAAGAACCGAAGATTTCAAATGGTGGCTTGAGAAGACAAAGTATTATGAAAACACATGCAAAGAGCTGGAAATACAAAACTAAAATGGAAGAACAAGCTCAGCATTTCTAAAGCTGAAAGAACTGAAGAAAAACTTCAAGCCCCAAGTTGCAATAGTGAAGGATTCTACAGGGAAAATAATAAGTGACTCAGAAAGCATTGAAAGGACCTGGAAAGAATACAGTTTTATACCAGAAAGAACTGGTTGACATTCAACCACTTCTTGGTGTATGATCAGGAATTGGGGGTACTGAAGGAAGAAGCTGAAGCTGAATTGAAAGCACTGGCAAAGAAAAACAAGGTTCCAGGAATTATGGAACATCAATTGAAATGTTTCAACAAACGGATGCAGCACTGAAAGTACTCGTTTGTCTATGCCAAGAAATTTAGAGGACAAGTACCAACCAGGCCAGCCACCTGAAAGAGATCTGTATTTGTGCCTATTCCCCAGAAAGGTGATCCAACCGAATGCAGAAACTATTGAACAATGTCATTGATTTCACATGCAAGTAAAATTTTGATAAAGATCACTTGAAAGAGGCTGTAACAGTATATTGAGAGGGCACTGCCAGAAATTCAAGACAATTCAAAAGAGAATATAAAACCAGGGATGTCACTGCTGAGGTCAAATAGATCTTGGCTGAGAGCAGTTAGTAGCAGAAAGATGTTTATCTGTGTTTCATTGACTAAGCAAAGGCATTTGAATGTGTGGATCATAACAAATTATGTCTAACATTGTAGAGAATGGGAAATTCAGAACACTTAATTGTGTTCATGAGGAACCTGTATATGGATCAAGAGGCAAACAGAACAAGGGGACACTGCATGGTTTAAAGGCTGTAGCCCTTCATCAAACATATTCAATTTGTACGCCAAGTAAATCATCCAAGACAGTGGACCAAATGAAAAAGAATAAGGCATTGGAATTGGAGGAAGACTCACTAACAACCTGCATCATGCTGATGACACAACTCTGCTTGCTGGAAGTGAAGATGATTTGAAATACTTACTGATGAAGATCAAAGACCACAGCCTTCAGTAGGACTTATACCTCAACATCAAGAAAATAAAAGTCTTCACAACTGGACCAGTAAGTAACATTATGATAAACGTAGAAAGCGTTGCAGTTGTCAAGGATTTCATTTTACTTAGATCCACAATCAACAACCAACACCCATAGTAGCAACATCGAGAAACTAAAGGATGCATTGCACTGGGAAAATCTGCTTCAAAGGATTTCTTTGAAAAGCTGAAAATTAAAGATGTCACCTTGATGACTAAGGTGTGACTGACCCAAGCCATGGTATTTTCATCTGTATCATATGCATATTAAAACTGGACAATAAATAAGGAAAGGAGAAGAACTGATACTTCTGAATGGCAGCATTGGAGAAGAATACTGGACGTACCATGGACCACCAAATGAACAACAGATCTGCCCTGGAAGAAGTACAACCAGAGTGCTCCTTGGAAGCAAAGATGGCAAGACTGCATCACAGATAGTTGGGACACGTTGTCAGAAGGGATCAGTCCCTGGAGAAGGACATCATGCTTGGTAGAGTGGAGGGTCAGCAAAACAGAGTAAGACCCTCAACAAGATGGATTGACACAAGGGCTGCAACAATAGACTTAAGAATAAAAATGATTATGGGCACGGCAAAGGCAGTGTTTCGTTCCATTGTGTATATGGCTGCTGTGAGTTGGGACCAGCCTGACAGCAGCTAGCAACAACAACAACAACAGAGGCATCTGGGGGAAGAAAGTCCTGGCGATGAACTTCTAAACAGTTGGTCCCTTGTGGCAGCTGCTTGTGGGACACAGTTCTACTCTTTCAACCTATGGGATCACCATGAATTACAACCAGCTTCATGGCAACTGGTTAACCAGTTAATATGGGCGACCAGAATACACTTCACTAAACTCCAAAAATTAGTGTTCAGTTTTTCACATTTCTCCACAGATTGGAAACATATAATTTCTGGAAGTTTTTAAATAATACTAGGTTACTGTTCTCTGAATTTGTACCAAATAATTATTTTATTTTCTATTTGTTTTTCTGAAATTTTTATTCACTTCATAGTACCTTTCTGTTCCTTTCGCTCATTTTTGTCCCCTAAACCAATCAGCTTAGTTTAACTGCAGTCTAAAAGAAGCTGTGATTAAAGTCTAACAATTTGTGTTTAATCATATCATTCAAAGAAGTTTTATGCATAATACCTGCCTCATTTTGTGGGGATCTTAACAAAAGTTAAAAATCAGTGGGATAAAATAAAGGGCAAAATTTGTCTTTCATCCCCAGAATGGCCTGGTTCTTTGGAAGATCACATTGTAATGACATGCCAATATATTAGAAAATATACTGAGGGTATTCTATTTATAAAAGGTAATTTGTGTGACAAAAATTGTGACAAGAACAGAGGTTGACACCAAAATCAATACATTCATGTGACAGACACTGCAATAAATAATAGAAATGAGGAACTGGGTGAATTTAGCCCAATTTTATTATAAATTAAAGTTAGACTAACAGTCGATGTAATTGGCTAAAAGCATCAGACCCATGGAAATACAGAAAATTACAAGCTGTACTTTTGAGAATTTTAGTACTTAATCATTCTCAAAATTCACAGCTGAAAAATGTTTCTGACCTTCCCTTTTACGTGTGAGGTATGCAGCCTGTGTGGCTCCACAGATGGGCTGGTTTTTACATAACATGAACATAATGAGGCCATAACATGCATAATGAGGACTCACTCAGCATGTACATCACACTTCATCATGTAAACCCAACAGCTCTGCCTCACGGGACCTGCTTTATTTTCATACTACATTTCACAAATAAAGAAACTGAGGCATGAAACAATTAACCTATTTGCTGTGGGTCACAAGAGAAATCTGTGGCAGACATCAAATTATGATTCTTAGCTGCTAGACGCAAGACTCAAGACCATCTTGTCTTTTAGTCCCCTGAATTTTTGTATCTTGGGTTATGTCATGGTGGATATAACTGCTGCTGTACACAGGCTCAGGGGCTTTCTGTCAGGATGATTTTCCTGATTGCTCAGAGAGTTGCATCTATGAAAAAGTAGCATCAGCCCCGCAAATAGCATCTTAAGGGCCCAGGGGCATGTGAGTATGTACATAAGTACATGCATGTGCATTTTTCAAAGTTAAAGGTAGTTAAGTGTTTGAAAGGGAAAGCCCACATAGAAACTTCAAGTAGTTGACTTTCTTCTTTGTGTTGATAACTGGTCACTATGACCTTGTCCACTGTTGTCCCTGAAACTGGGAGCACATCATCAGTTATAGAAATAGCTACTATACATTTTGAACTGTCTAGAACTAGCTCAAGCTCATATGATTATTTTCTTTTTAAAAGGATAGTTAAACACATGTAAGAATATAATTTACTGAAAATTAAATGTCTGAGATTTTACATTTGCTTAAGTCCATAGATACTAAAAATACTTTGATGGACAATACATCTAAGTTTCAAGTTCATTACCAATGGTGAGGATTAAAGCCAGGGAAATCATATACTGCAATCTTCAAACACTCAAATACATTTTAATTGTTTTGGGTAAAATCAAATCAGTGTTGGAGAGAGAATACAGCTACATGAAAGGCAATTTACGGCAACGTGAGTGGAAGAGCGAGAATTACCTTGGTGATGCTTTTGTGGAATATTGTCTGTTAACTTTATTCAGCAGCTCCTGTCTCTTAAAATATTGTCTATGTCAAAAGTCATGAGTCCTACTGAGTGTGAGAACAGGGCATTGACTGTGATATATGTTACCAAAGATGTTTCCATTCTGATTCAGAAAAATGGCTCAGTGACACAGTTTTCCCTACTACTCGAGATAAATTAAAATTCAGAGGAGTATTCAAAGGTTTATAAAATTTACCAACATGTGATTTTTCCAAGGGTATCAAAACATAGACGGGTACGGAAAAATGTGACAAATTTTATACGTATATATATATACATATACATATAAAATCCTATTTTTCATTAGAGTGCATATTCGTTAGACTTTAAAATGTTCATTCTACCATTAGATGTACTTAACAAAATAATGATAATGATGACGATAAACGCTACTTAAGGTGATTCAGGCACATGAAGGAGGGAAGATATAAGACCATTAGCACGTATCATTTTATATCAACTGCTTGTGATATTTAATCTCTGACAAGTATATAATTTAATCCTCAGTAAAAATTTGATGTCTTACCTGTTGTAAGAGTGGTCACAAACAGGTAAACTGTCCTCACTGCAAACTGGCTTCATTTGGGATTTAGCACTCTAAGAGTGAATTATTTGTTTATCTGTTAAGGATTTAATTAAGTCCTCTGTTTTTCACATGGTCAGTTACAACTGTATAGTCTCTTGTTCTTAAGGGGGGAGTATTTACTACATGAGATAACCTTGAGGGGCTGGGTGAATGGCAACTGCATCACTGACCACCCTTCTGACCATTCTCATGTACCCAGTTACAGCCATCTGTCAGCTTCAGTGGAGGTGTCTCCCTGTCTCCCTGAGTTTTACTAACGAAAAGAAAACATGGTCCCTCCCTCCCTCCCTCCCTCCCTTGTTCTCTCCCTCCCTTTCTCCTTTCCTTTCTTCCTCCCTTTAGGTGGGAGGTACAAAGGTCTACTTTTGATCCCCTCCTACGAAACCCTGGTGTCATAGTGGTTAAGTGCTATAGCTGCTAACCAAAAAGTCAGCAGTTCAAATCCACCAGGTGCTCCTTGGAAACACTATGGGGCAGCTCTATTCTGTTCTACAGGGTTGCTATAAGTCAGAACTGACTTGATGGCAAAGGGTTGGGCTTGGTTTTGGATTCCTTGTCCAGAATCCCTGGATGGGGCAAATAGTAAATCTGCTTAACTGCTAACCAGATGATTAGAGGTTCAAGTCTACCCAGATCTCCTTGTAAGAAAGACCTGGCTGTTCCACCTCAGAAAAATCAGCCATTAAATACCCCGTGTAGAACAGTTGTACTCAGACACGCATGGGATTGGTATAAGTTGGAATTACCTAGATGACAACTGGCTATTTCCTTGGCCTCTTGCCTTCTTTCTCTTCTCTCTTCCACCTTCTTGTCTCCTTCTCTTTGGATATCCCCTGAAGTCCACAGAGACCCCCAGCAGCTGGCATAGAGGCCATGGTAACAAGTGACAGGACGGTCAGAGAAGAAGCGAGCCAGATGCTCACGTAAGGTGTGCGGTTCAAGAGAGACCCCAGCGCTCATAGGAACACCACCTCCTTGACTGTTTCACACACTCAAGCCGTGTACAACCTCAGTGGTAGCATCTCTGTTCTTCTTCAAAGGTCTCTATACTTCTTTTAATCACATTTCACCTGTATACACATTTTGGAGGCACAAGATTTTATACTCTTGGGGGCTTTGCCCCCAGTAAAAAAGTCACATTAATTCCACCCCTATCCTTCTGTCTCATCTTTCTCTCTTTCAAGATAGTTTATCCCCATTTTTACCACTGTGGTCAACTATCCCCATCTACCAATGCAATTCATCTTATGACTCCAGAACTTCTAGAGTCCATGGATATCAGGCCTACATAAACTTGTATCGTTAATTTTGCTTTATTTTATTTTGCCAGATGAAAATACTTAACTTTGTTAATATAATATGCAATTATGAAAAACAGAGAAAACATTCAATGGTTTTGCACTGCTTTGTGTTCTTTAGGAAAAAATAGCAGGTAAAATTGGGATTAGGAAAATACTTGAATCTTATCATACAGCCACAGGGGGCCCTGGTGGCACAGTACTGAAGAACTAGGTTGCTAACCAAGAGGTCCAAACTTTGAATCCTTTGAAACCCCACTGGGCCATTCTACTGTGCCCTATAGAGTCACTATGAGTTGTGATCAACTCAGGTGCCATGGCTTCAATTTTTTTTTCTGGTTTGTAATGCATTGGATTTCATATTCTCACCATTGATATCTGTCTTCTCATCTTGTGGTTACCAAATAAATCCAACTTTCCCGCATCTTCACACATGACTGCACTGTGCTTCTTTTTTGACCTTAGGTGTGGACATGGGATTTGCTTATAAATGTGAGTAACAGTGACATGTGAAGTGTGAAGTTTCAGGCTTTGGTAAGCCGTGTTGTCTTCTCACTGCCATAAAAGACTCTATCAAACTGGATCTGTATTTAAATAAGCACAGCTTTTGGAAACCTGGAAGTGTAGTGGTTAAAGTGCTATGGCTGCTAACCACAAAGCTGCCAGTTCAAATCTGCCAGGTGCTGTTTGTAAACTCTACAGGACAGTTGTACTATGTCTATAGGGTGGCTAAAAGTCTGAATCGAATCCACGGCAGTAGGTTCAGTTTTTGGTTTTGGTGAGCAAAGGCCCCTAAGTAGACTGTACTCAATAATGGGTCACATGAGAAGAAAGTAATATTTGACTGAATTAAGTAAGTGATAACTTTTAATCCCAGTGGCACAGTGGCTAAGTGCAACGTCTGCTAACCTAAAGGTTGGCAGTTCAAATATGCTGGGTGCTCCTTGGAAACTCTATGGAGCAGTTCTAATCTGAGCTATAGGATCACTGTGCGTCTGAATCAACTCAACAGCACTAGGTTTGGTTTTGGTTATCTTTCAAAGAATAGTATCCTAGATATACTAGTATATACATCAGGCATGCAATAAATGCTCAATAAATACATTTCCTTATTTATGATCCAAACACTATATTTTATTCCAAAACAGGAAAAAACTTCAAATATCAATTCTAGGTCATAAATCACCCTTTCTAGATAAAATAGGCAAAAATAGATGTCAAACAATTCATTTTTCATAATCTCTGGAAATAAATATCAATTCTGTGTGAACCATCCATTCCAGTATTAAAACATGATGGAAAGTCTTATGCCTAATATAAATTCATGAGTCGGATCCAACTCGACGGCACTTGGCTTGGCTGGCTTGGTTTTATTTAAGCCCCCCACTTGCCTTTCTCTCTCATCATTTCCTCTTGCACAAACGTCTCTGAAAAAAGGGAAGCCACTGTCTCAAATTCCCTGTATAAAGAGTGTTCAAAAAGCGCTTGAATAGTCATCCTGCAGTCAAGGAGGCTGCAATGGACAGAAATCATCCAAGAGGGAGTTTAACAATTCCTGTCCCAAAGAGGCCTTCAAATCTGCCTTCAGGTAAATTTTTCAGAATCCTTTCTCAGTCCCACCCTAAACTCCACACCCAAGGAATGGAAACTTATTAACTTGAGATTTAATGTAATTTGTCATAAATTTCTTGAGCATCTTTTATATGTGAGGCAGAGTTCTAGGAACTTGGCATACCTTAGTAAACAAAGAAATAGAGCTGCCTACGATTTTGGCACTTACATCCTTTCCTGGAATTCTTTTGCAGAATATATATTTTGCCTTGTATTGTATGTGTACAAAATCCGACAATTAAGTCTGCAAACTTAATTGTTCTAAGTGCTGCATACCTCATTGCTGAATATCAGTATGGTCACCTTTGAAGCACTCTCCTTGGGAAGCCATACACCAATGCAAGAGCCTTGTCCAACCTTCAAAGCAATTTTGGAACTCTTTTTCTGAAATGGCCATCGCATCTGTCATCATACTACTCTTGATATCCTGAATATCATCAAAATGTCTTCATTTCAGTATTTCCTTTATCTTCGGGTAAAGAATAATCTCACTGGGTGCCAGATTGGGTGAGTAGAAGGATGTTCCGATACAGTTACTTGTTTACTGGCTAAAAACTACCTCAGACAACTATAGAATTAAGTTTGTGAACTTCCCACCATGTCACCGTGTGCAATAGCCATTCCAGAAAGACTTCCAAAATTGCTTTGAAGGGCAGACTAGGTACTGGTATTGGTGCATAGCTTCCCAAGAGGAGTATTTCGAAGGTGACCATAATGATATTCAGCAGTAAGGCATGTAGCACTTTTTCTGGGATATGTTTTTGAACTTAACTGGCAGACCTCACGTGTATTTTTATAATTACATATCTTGCTGTGTTCAACAGAAATTTTAAACCAGATAAATTGTGCCATTTTCTAGTTTAATTAACATCCATAAATCTGTTTCCTTTTCTGTCATAAAAGCATGTATCCTCATGGTGTTGTGGATAGGTTCAACAAGAAAATACATTTATAGTGTTTTAGATTGTGCCTAGCATACGATAAGTAAGCATTTAGAAAACTAGTTATTATTTTTTTAATCATTAGTAGTGATATTTTAGTAGCAGTCACAGTACTGTATTAAAAAATTTTAAGTGCCCAATAAATTGGAACTGCTGATATTGTCTATATTTTCTTACAGCATTTCTCTACTGAGTTCTGGTGGTGCAGTGATTAAAAGTTCAGCTGCTAACCAAAAGGTCAGCAGTTCAAGTCCACTAGTGGCTTCTTGGAAATCCTGTGAGGAAGTTCTACTCTGTCCTGCAGTACCACTGTGAGTTGGAATCACCTGGACAATAGATTTGGGGTGTTTTTTTGTTTGTTTGTTTTTGGCTCTTTACTGAACAATACCAAAAATTATCATGACTGCTTATTGTATTTGTTCTGCATGGCTGAAGAAGACAACATAGACATTCAAAAAATGTCTACTATATTGAATTAAGAAATACATATATATAGCTTAACAGCTTCTAGGTTTCATTTGTTCTCAAACTTTCAATTATTCTGTTTCTAATACCTACGAGTTCTTTAGAAACCTGGGATCCAAATTACAAGGTACTGTCAATCCAAATACTACTAGGTTTAGAAAGTAATTTCAAATTTCACAGACCTGTTAAGAAAAATGTATTTCTTTTCTGATCATGTTTGAGATTTACTTAAAAGATAAACAAGTCATGATATACAGGAAAGTTTCATCTCTGCTCACTGAAATGGAATGTGGGGCATTTTATTGTCCAGACGGAGACTGTCATTTATGGAGAAGGAATTTTGCAAAACGTATACACTGGAGGTCATCATGAGTACATTTTTTTTAAAGAGATGTAAACATCTAGTTTGAGGATAATGAAAGCTCGCCTCCAACTTTTCCATAGCCTGGATTTTCCATATTTGGTATGCTAATAACTAATCAAATCACAATTAGTATGCATTTTAAACCACAATGCAAACACTGAATTTCACTTAGTGATATAAATACATGATAATAATTACTAAAATTTCCTTGGATAAAGGGCAGTTATTGTTAGGACAATTAATGTTGTGCTGATTTATTACTCTTAACTGTCTTAATCTTCTAACAGCTTCTAATGAAGCTACCAGTCACTGCCTTATTTTTGCATGTCCATTGCTAAAAACACGAAAAAAATAAAACTCACCTTAGACCAGCCAACCTGCTTTGACACAGTCTTTCACCACTTAGCTGTGTTTTTCTAGATAACTTTATGACTCAGGCTATCAGGCTTCAATACTGTTTGGATCATCAATATAAATATTTAGAAACGTCTTACATTTTGAGACCCTGGTAACATAGTGCTCAAGGGCTATGGCTGCTAACCAAAAGGTCAGCAGCTCGAATTTGCCAGGCTCCTTGGAAACTCTAAGGAAACCCTAGAGACACAGTGATTAAGCACTATGAATGCTAACCAGAAAGCTGGCAGTGCAAATCCACAAGGTGCTTCTTGGAAACTCCATGAGGCAGTTCTACTCTGACCTATAGGGTCGCCTTGCATCAGAATTGACTCGATGGTACTGGGTTTGGGCTACATTTTGAGGATGAGAGATTTCAATTAAAAAAAAAGGAAGAAGAAAATGACCATTGTTGCAAGGGGATGATTATTACGCTTTTTGGCAGTTTGGTAAATGAGCTTTTCTTCTGGGAGCAGTGAGATTTATTTTTATTTTTTTAAATTGACAAATGACAAGATCCTGTTGCCTTAAGGAGTTAAATCCAGCTACTATACATCTTCTATGAGCCAGAAACAACTCAACAGCAATGGGTTTTTGGTATGCTAAGGAAGTGAGAAAACTTGACAGAGCAGGTGATTAAGTTGTCAACTGCTAGCTGAAAGGTCAGTGATCTGAACCCACATGCAAGCCTTAGGGTAAAAAAAACATATGTCAGTCTTCTTTCATAAAGAGCTACCCTATGGGAGAGATTTATTCTTTCCTATAGGGTTTCTGCAAGTTGGAATAGATTTGACAGTAGTGGGTGCTAAAGAATTGACGGCAGTGTCTCATCTCTTTTTTTTAGCCATGCATTGCATGATATTCCTGCTTGAATTAAACCTACTGCTGTCAGACCAATTTTAACTCAGAGCAACCTATAGGACAGAGTAGAACTGCCCCACAGAGTTTCCAGCAGATCCTGTTGGATTCCAACTGCCAACTGAGGTGGGCAGTAAGAGCCCCTAGGTGGCATAAATCAATATCCCAAACTGGTGATTGGAATTCACCCAGAAGAACCTTGGATTAGGAGACTGGCATTCTACTTCCTAATGGGCACAACCTTGAAAACCCTATGGAGCACAGTTCTACTCTGACATGTATGGTATTGCCATGAGTCAGAATTGACTCAATAGCTACTAACAGTAACAGAGATAATCTCATCAGTAACGCAAAGAAAATTATCTTCCGATTGCAAATTATGAGCAGCCTCTCACATATCATTTCAAATTATTTCCAGAATTCTGTGAGGTAGGTTAGACATCTGACAGAAAAGAACACTGAGATATGTAGAGTTAAATTACTGTGGTTGTTTGCCTTAGCAGCCAAATTCTCTAAATATTTACTATTTTTAGTCAGAAAATTTGATTTTTGTTTTTGTAAGACAATATTAACATATACTGAAATATGAAAGAAAATACAGTTCAAATGTTTACAGAAACACATAAGAATGGAACATTGCTCATAATATGCCTTCCTGCTCCAGGATATCTGATGTCAGGTAGTTTGTTCACTGTAAGTTTCTTAAAGACACCTTTTCTTTCTCTCTCTGTCTTTTCCTATTAATAAAAGGTAAAAATATAGACTGAGTTGAAGGGAGTTTTGGTATTAGCAAGGAAAAAGAAATGGTCATAAAATAGTGCTGCATAGCGAGCTGTTCATTTGGGCCTAAATGTTAAATGATTTGCAACAATGGCTTAAGTACAGCAACAATGGTGAGACTGACACAAGACCAGGCAGTGTTTTGTTCTGCTGTGCAGAGGGTTGCTATGATTTGGAACCCACTTGAAGGTACCTAACAATAACAACAAATGTTAACCTATGGGGCCATTCTGGAAAACTTGGTGGCATAGTGGTTAATAGCTACATCCACTAACCCAAAGGGTAGCAGTTCAAATGCACCAGGCACTCCTTGGAAAATCTATGGGGGAAGTTCTATTCTGTCCTGTAGGGTTGCTATGAGTTGAAATCGACTCAAAAGCACTGGGTTGGGTTTATGTGGCAGTTTGACTATGTTCTATAGAGTTGCTATAAGTGAGAATGAAGTGGACAGCAATAGATTTTTTTAAGTTTAACATCTTCAATACAATGAGTGATCTCCCATAGCAGGAGATCTTCTAGAGGCTGATGGCATACTGATTCCACTAGAAGAGGGAAAGGAAACACTGAGGGGAAGGTAAAAAAGGGAGAGGGGAGGTTACATATGCCTAGCTTATATCCTTGATCCAGGTGGGGACTCTTTGTCAGAGAACTCTGAGAAGCAGCAGCAGCTGAGAGACCATAAAACCAAAGTGTTTATCTTATCCCTTTGGAGACCCCTGTGGTGTAGGGGTTAAGTACTATGTCTGCTAACTGTATGGTTGGCAGTTCAAAACCACCAGGTGCAGTTCAAAACCACTGCTCTGTAGAGTGTTTCTACTCCTGTCCTATAAGGTCACTATGAGTTGGAGTTGAATAGATGGCAATGGATTTTTTTGAAGGTGGGGAGTGGTGGATGCTGGGTATAGTTTCTCAGGGTATGTAAATCAGGCAGACTCTGAATGACTGAAACTGCAAATTTCAGCTAGTTTTAAAACAACTTAATGTGTAAAAATTTGAGTTTGGCACAAACGTATTTTGGGGGGCTAGTTGGCCTAGGTCTGCTATAGAAAATAAACAATCTAAGGTTAACATAAAAAGCAATATTTGGCACATTTATACAACACAATAAATGTGTTCTCTTCTCCATAGGGAGCCCTAGTTGCAGACCTGTTAAAAGCTCGGCTGCCAACCCAAAAGTCAGCAGCTGGAACCAACAAGCCACTCCTTAGAAACCGTATAGTGTCACTATGGTTGGAACGTACTGGACAGTAGGAGTTTGGTTTTTTTATATTTTAAAATTTCTGTACATACTATGAAGAAACTGGTTCTCTCCTCCTAAATAATAATTATTACAGTTTTTTATTCCCCTATGTAGAAGTGTATCATCTTGTGTATCAATACAATAAAGTATTCTGAAGCAGAATACTTCATGGAGGCAATTGCTGTGACTATTTTGAAATGGGGATTGTCTTTTTGGTTACCAATCCATGGGAACAACAAACCCCTTCCCTTTCTTATGCCTCACCCTGGAGAAAATAAACTTTCTGTAACTGTATCTTTATTTCTGTAGTTTATGTGTTCTGTTCTTGAAATTGAGTGTGTTTTGTTTTGATAATTAGAAAACAGTAACAAAATTCCTTCTACAAATCCATTAGAGGGAGGCAGATTACCCATACAGAGGCCTCAGTTGGATCTAATTCCTAGGCTGGGAGGAAGCACCTGCTCAGAGGAGAGCACCTTTCCAGCAGAAAGACAATATTCCACACAGTGTCACCTATAGCTGGGGCCCAACAGCAGAGGCCAGCAGGCCAGTAGCCTTTCTGTAGTTTGAACTAGCTTATAACATCTGGGGTTGGGTATAGAGGTGCTTACCTTGCCAGCTGGGAAGAGGGACCTGTATATCTGAAAACCTGACTGACTTTGGAAGTTGTCAGATACCTTTTACCTTTCATTTTAAGATGGACTAAAGAAGTAACTGCAGACCATTCTCACAGCATCTCTCCCAGCCTCTATTGACTCATATGATGCCCCTCAAAGCCACAAACTCTGGAGAAAACCATAACCAAGAAATTACCCATCACTTCAGAAGGCGCCCAAAAGAAAACATCAAAGAACTTCCCAGACAAAGAAATCTTTCTGAAACTATCAGAAGGTGAACACAAAAGGATTACATACAGAGCGTTCCTAGATCTTATATAAAATGCAGCAGAGCAAAATGAAAACATGAAGCAAGTTGTTTGATCTGATGGAACACCAGTACCCTGAAATCCAACAGATCAAGAACAAAATCAAAGATATAGAAACTTCAATTCAAAGCCAAGAAAATAGAATGGAACAAATGGAAAATAGACTTTTTGACTTGGAAGACAGAGCTACTGACTCCAGCATCTAGGAGGAGAAATCAGAAAAGAAACAAGAAAAATGAAGAAGCACTAAGAAGCATGTGGGGATCTACTGAGAGGAACAATCTACAATTAATTGGAGATCCTGAATAGGGCAAGATACCAGGGAACACAGAGAGTATTGATGCTAAACTGCTGACAGAAACCTTCCCAGAAATTATGAAAGAAGAGAATATATATATCCAAGATGCATATCAAATGCCACTCTATATAGATTTCAAAAGAAAGGCTCTAAGACATGTCACAATCAAGCTTAACAAAATGAAACATAAGCAGAAACTCTTAAAGGTAGCAAGACTCAAAGCAAAGCTAACCTTCAGAGGGAAACCCTGCAGACTTTCGTCAGCTTTCTCAGCAGAAACAATGCTGACACGGAGACAGTGGCATGACACCTTTAGAGCCTTGAAGGAGAAGAGCTTCCAACCAACAATTATGTATCCTGCAAAACTGTCTTTCAAATATGAAAACAAAATTAAGACATTCACAGACAAACAGAAACTCAAACCAAAGCTACAAGAAATACTGAAAGAATCTCTTGTCTTAGAAGAACAAAATCACTAATCATACTTTAGAAGCAGATACAGGACACATCACCCAGAATCCTGCTCAGTTAGGGAAGGCTCCAAATTCAACCAAAGTTGTAATAATCAAAGAAATAATCCAGTGATCATATCATGAAAACTATGATGCCATCTTATTAAAAAGAGGGATGTCCCACAGTTGTTAGACTCCTTCCGATGGAGAGGAAGTTGATAAGACTGGTAGTAATTAAAATTGGGTTTATACATTGTTTATTAAGGGGGACCCCAGGCAGAGCTGTAAAGTGCAATAAAGATGCAACTCATAAAATCAAGAAATGTAATACAGGAGTCTCAACAACCACAAAACCAACCCTGAAAAAGGTGAAAAATAAACTCACAAAGAAGAATGTCCCAGAACAGATCAACAAGAACAACCGATAAAGTATCAACCCTCACACACAAAAAAAATCACAATAATAGCACTAAACACATACCTATCAATAATTACATTGAATGTGAATGGACTGAATGTTCCAGTAAAGAGACATCAAGTGACATCTTGGATCAAAAGACACAACCTATCCATATGTTGCAAATAAGAAACTCACCATAGACTTAAAGATAGGAACAAACTGAAAAGTAAAGGATGGAAGAACAGATATCAAGTTAACAATACAAGGAAGAGCAGGTATGGCAATTCTAATGTCAATAAAATAAATTTAAATGTAAAATCCACTATCATGGCCAGGGATAGACACTATTTATTGCTGAAACTTTCCATACACAAGCAGGACTTAATGATGTTAAATATTTATGCACCTAATATTAGAGCACCTAAATACATCGATAAAACACTGACTACACTAAAAAATGAGACAAATCACTCCACAATAATAGCAGGAGACAACAACACTCCACTCTCACTATTAGACAGATCATCTATAAAAAAGCTCAATAAAGACATGGAAGACTTTATTGCCACAATTAACCAACTAGACCTCATCGACATATACAGAACTTTATATCCATCAGCAGACAACAACACCTTCTTCCCCAGTGCACATGGAACATTTTCCAGAATAGACTATGTGTTAGGACATAAAGCAAGTCTCAGCAAAATCCAAACAACTGAATTAACGCAAAGCATCTTCTCAGATCATGAAGCCATAAAAGTTGAAATCAATAGTAGAAAAAACACAGAAAGTGGAACTCACGGAAACTGAACAACATCTTGATGAAAATGTCATGGATTATAGACGAAATCAAGGATGAATTAAAGAAATTGATGAATGTCCATTGAGAATGAAAACACTTCCTACCAGAACCTACCAGAACTGCAAAAGCAGTTCTCAGAGGTCAGTTTATCTCCATAAATGCACACATCTGGAAGGAAGAAAGAAACCAAACCAAAGAACTAATCCTACAGCTTGAACAAGTAGAGAGAAAACAACAGAGGAACCATTCAGGCACCAGAAGAAAACAGATCACCAAGATTAGAGTAGAACTAAACAAATTAGAGAATAGAAGAAGAACTGAAAAAAATTGAAAAGACCAAAAGCTGGTTTTTGAAAAGTTCAACAAAATTGACAAACCATTGGCTCAACTTACTAAAGAAAAACAGGAAGGGAAAAAAAATAACCCAAGTAAGAAATGAGAGGGGAGTTGTCATAACAGATCCAACAGAAACCAAAAATATCATAACAGTATTACAAAAGATTGTACTCTAACAAATTTGAAAATCTAGACGAAATGGACAAATTCCTTGATTCACATCACCTACCAAAACTATCACAACATGAGGCAGAACAACTTAATAAACCCATCACAAACAAAGAGATTGAAAAGGTCATCCAAATACTACCAACCAAAAAAAGCCTGGGCCCGGATGGATTCACCTCAGACTTCTACTAAGCTTTTAGAGAAGAGTTATCTCCAGTACTGCTGAGACTATTTCACAGCATAGAAAGGGATGGAATACTCCAAAATTCATTCTATGAAGCCAGCATAACTCTGGTACCAAAGCCAGGGAAAGACCCAACCAAAAAGGAGAACTACAGACCAATATCACTCATGAATTTGGATGCAAAAATCTTCAACAAAATTCTTGCCAATAGAATACAACAACATATCAAAAAGTAATTCATCACGACCAAGTTGGATTCATATCAGGGATGCAAAGCTGTTTCAACATCAGAAAAACAATTAATGTGATCAATCACATAAATAACACAAAAGACAAGAATTACCTGATTTTGTCCATTGATGCAGAAAAGACATTTGATAAAGTCCAACATCCATTCATGCTAAAAACTCTCCTCAAAATAGGAATAGATGGCCAATTCCTCAATGCAATAAGGCCATTTATACAAAGCCAACTGCCTACGTCCCCCTGAATGGAGAGAGACTGAATCAGTTCTGCTTGAGAATAGGAACTAGACAAGGATGTCCACTCTCACCTCTCCTATTCAACAGTGTACTAGAAGTTGTAGCTAGAGAAATTAGACAAGACCAGGAAACAAAGGGCATCTGCATCAGCAAAGAAGTCAGAATCTCCCTATTTGCATAAACTGATGGAAGAGTTCAGCAGTCTCAGGATATAAGATAAACGGAAGTAAATCAGTAGGATTTCTTTATACCAACAATGAGATGATTAATGAAGAAATCACCAAATCAATAGCCCCTAAGAAGGTAAAGCACCTAGGAATAAATCTAACCAGAGAAATAACAGACCTTTACAAAGAGAACTACAAGTCCTTACTACAAGAAACTAAGAGAGACATAAATGGAGAAACCTACCCTGCTCGTGGATAGGAAGACTTAACATGGTGAAAATGTCTATTTTACACAAAATAATCTACTTATATAATGCAATCTCAATACAAATTCCAGTGACATTTTTTAATGAGATGGAGAAACAAATCAAATTTATTCGGAAAGCAAACATGCCCTGGATAACTAAAGTACTGCTGAAGAAGAACATACTGGAATGCCTCACACTACCAAACTTTAGAACCTATCACACTGCCGTAGTAGTCAAAACAGTCTGGTACTGGTACAAAAACAGACAGATCGATCAAAGGAACAGAATTGATACCCCAGAGATGACACCATGTGCCTATAAACAGTTGATACTCGGCAAAGGCCCTAAGACATTGAACCGGAGTAAAAACAATCTCGTCAACAAATGGCGCTGGCAAAGTCAGATCAGCCAAGTGCCGTCGAGTTGAATAAATTGAAACAAGAGGCATATCTTACACATTATTCAAACTCGACAAAAGACCTAAACATCAAATCTAAAACAGTAAAGCTCATCCAAAAAAAAGTAGGAACAGCAATGAAAGTTTTAACGTACAACATAAACACAAACAAACCACAAACAACAGAAAACAGATAAATGGGAACTATTAAGAATCCAACACTTTTGCTCATCCAAAAACTTATTAATAGAGTTAACAGGCCACCTACAGAATGGGAAAAAATATTTGGCAACTATAGTTCAGACCAATGCCTGATCTCCATAATCTATAAGGTACTACAAAATATCAACAAGAAAAAGATAAATCATCCCATTAAGCTATGATGGGCAAAGGAGGTGGGCAGACACTTCTCTGAAGAGGAGATCTAAGCAGCCAAAACACACATATAGGCATGTTCATTATCATTAAATATTGAAGAAATTCAAATCAAAATGACAATGAGATACAATCTCACCCCAATGAGGTTGGCCACGGTCCAAAAAACACAAAATAACAAATGCTGGAGAGGCTGTGGAGAAATTGGAACTCTCCTACACTGCTGGCGGGGTTGGAAAATGGTGCAACCTCTTTGGAAAGCAGTCTGGCACTTCCTTTAAAAACTGTATATAGATATACCATTTGACACAGTAATTCCACTGCTCAGAATATATCCTACAGAATCAAGGCCATTCACACCAACTGATACATGCACCCAAATGTTTATCACAGCACAGTCCACAATAGCAAAAAGATGGAATCAACTCAAATGCCCAACAACAGAGGAATGGATACATAAACTATGGTATATCTACTCAATGGAACACTGTGCAATGAGAAAGAACAACAACGATTTTAGGAAACATCTCATAACCTTATGCTGAGTGAAAGTAGTCAGTGACAAAAGGACAAATATTGTGTGAGATCCCTATGATGAAAACTTCAAAACAGACTGATGCACAGAAGAAAAGACTCTTTGAAGGCTGTAAGGGTGGGAAGGCAGGGAATGCGAGGGGGAAGGGTTTAGATAGTTGGCAGAAATTTGGTTGGGTGAAATCTGTGACAACACATTAGAAAGAAGATCAATATTAACTGGACTTCAACATAACATGATTACTCCTCCTATCTCAACCCAATATTGCAAGGACAGAGTAGCTGGGGCAGGGGGCCAGGAACAATGCTCTCAGGTGAAATTGAAGCCAGCTGGCACAACTAGCATTTTGCTAAGAGAACCTCTGCACCCCACGTTGGTGAGCGGCATCTGGGGTCTTCAAAGCTGCCAAGCTACCATCTGAGGGTACAGCAAATGGTCCCAGCTCAGCAGGAATGGATGATCACCAAAGACCAAAATGAGCTGGAGGAAAGAAAATCCAGAGACAGAGAGACCCACGTGAGTGGGTGACTACATCAACTTGTTACCCAAAGAACTGGATGGTGCCTGGCCATCACCAGTGATAGCTGTAATGGAGCTCACAAAGTTGAGTATCACTGGCAACAGAAGAACAAAAAGGGGTGCACCCTAAGATCTCCACTAAAAGACTGCAACTGATGTCCAGGTGCCTCGGAGTTCCCTCGGGAGCACGGCCCCTGGCCCTGATGCTGCCCCTGTCCATAAATCATAATGGAGGTCAACTCTTTGGACAGGAATGGATTGGCCTTGGTGACACAGAGTGACCATATCATGTGCACACTTTATGATTCTATGCATCTATAGGATGTCGTCCTGCTGACCTTTTACTGGAGGCGGGGAAGTGGATGGAAAGGAGGTTATAAGAGATTGTTGGGAGGATAAGACATGTGTGGAGCGGGAAAGAAGAGTGTGCTGTCACCGGGCAGGGAGAGCAGTGGGAGCTGCATATGGGGGACATGCAAATTTCTATGGGAATGTACATTTTCATTCAATCATAAGAAAAAAAAAATTTTTAATTCATTAGAAATGTATTTGTCTCTTAAGATATTTTTTCCCTAATCCTGGCAATGTTAGGTGTGGCCGAATGGCACCAGTTCATAGCAGCTGACCTCATACATAACAAAACGAGTGAAACACATCCAGTACTGTGCCATCTTCACAGTCATTGTGTTTGAGACTATTGTTGCAGTCACTGTGTTGATCCATCTCCTTGAGGGTCTTATTTTTCCATTACTTTTCTCTCTTCTTTCTTCTTTCACTCCTTCATACAGCTTCTCTCCCTGTTTCTTTCTGTCTGATAAATTTCTGTGAGCTTGACTGCTTACATGTACAATTCCTTATCAATCTCAACACATGGCCACCCCCAGGAGGGGGGCACAAACTGATCAATACCCTTTTGGATGCCACAGTCCTTCATTTGCCAAGTAGGCTGTAGTCGCCACATTTACATAGTCTACTGACCAATCCCTACAGGTGCATAACAATCACAAGGCAGGCTGCAGTCTAGGTCCAGAAAAAATGCATGAAAACCAAGTTGTTTACAGCTTACCCAGGAATTGTCAATCAGCCTGAAAAAAAGTAACAAAATCTTTAGGGTAGAATACTAGGACAAAGGTAACTCCTCAAGGCTTAGGAGAAAACTCTCTCAAGATGTTTTTCCAAAGAACCAAGGCAGAAGGCCACATAAAGACATTCTCTTCACTACAATAACCATCAGGGATTTTGTCAGCTTTGAGTATTTGAAACCTTTAAAAGCAGTGCTCTGTTTATTAATAGAACATTTTAAAATAATTTGCTAGACTACTATTGATAAAATACTTTGCACATGGTTTTATTAGAATTTCACTGTATGTCTTTATGAACAGAGAAAAGCAAGTAGTAGTAGTAGTATGTACTTTACCCAGGACAAAAATGAAACTCAGAGAAATTATGTGACTTACCAAAATTCAGTGAGATAGAAACTAGAAACTCAATCCTAGTATTTAACTCTAAGCTTGGCTTTCTTTACACTCGACTCAGTGAGAAAATGCTAACCTATTTCAATCAGGTCCGTGAATCTTGATGGACACCATGGGTATTGTAAGGGACATACAGAAAACCCTCTCTACCCTACAGGGTTATACAGAAGGGTTATGTAAAAGCTAACTGGACATTTGCATAAAAATGAACAAGAGGATGGTAGGAAAGAACACTGTCAAAGAATGTAAGAATCTCAGAAAATTTTCACATTCATTTGCTTAACATTTGCCTTTGGCAATTTAATAACTGCTATGAGCAACAGTGGAAACCTTGGTGGCATTGTGGTTAAGACCTATGACTTCAAACCAAAATGTCAGCAGTTCAAATTCACGGGGTGCTCCTTGGAAACTCTATGAGGCAGTTCTGCTGTGCCTTATAAGGTCCCTGTGAAGTGAAATCCACTTGATGGCAGTGGATTTGGTTTTGGTGATATGGGCAATAGTGGAAACCCTGGTGGTAATTAAGAGCTATGACTTCTAAGCAGAAAGTCAGGCACCTTTTGAAACTCTATGAGACAGTTCTACTCTGTCCTATAAGGTTGCTATGAGTCGGAATCAACTTGACAGCAACATGTCTTGGTTTTGGTTTTATGAACAATAATAAAGATGAAACCCATAGAAATGTTGGGCTAAAGAAGTCAGTCACACACCCAAAATAACTTCCTGTATAATTTTTTGTATGGGATCCAAAATAGACAAAACTAATCCACTGGCAGATAATAGGAGAGAGGTTCCTGTTGCTGTTAACATTCTGTATCCGAACATAGTTGGCAGTTACAGGAGTGTATTCATTTCTAAAAAAATGTTGAGGAGTAAGTTTATGTGTGCTGTACTTATATACTTAAGTGCTATTTGTGTATTTCATTTTTTAAAAGGTTATAAAACTCTTTTAAAAGATCAATAGCACTGAAATCTCTAAGAAGACCTATCACAACAAAAATATGTAAAAACATCAACATCGGGAATAAAAAGGGAGACATCACATGGTTTCAAAAGTCATTCTAAAATAGTAGGAAATCAATAATTTTATGTTAGTAAATTTGAAAAATGGACAAGTTCTTGAAAGACAGGGAAAAATAGGAAATATAAATAGCTCCAAATATATTTAAGAAAATATATGCGTAATTTAAAAACTTCCCAAAGGACAAATTTAGGCCTACATAGCCTGAACAATGAATTCTTTCCAATACTTAAAGATGAAATGATAATGATGTAAACAATCACTTTCAGGAACCGGGATGAGAGGGAAAACTTTCCAGCTCTCTTTATGTGATCATCCCTTCCCAGCGCAGACAGAGACCTCATGTGAAAATAAAAGGCCAATATCCTCCATCAACACAGATCCAAAGCACTTCACAAAATACTTACAAACTGAATCAAGAAAAACATAAACGGATCATGACTAATTAAGCTTCATGTTAGGAATGCAAGATCAGCTTCAATACTGGTTGCTTTAAAAAGCATTCAATATAATACGGGCTATAAACAATAATGGGAAGAATCATAATTTTCACAACAGGTGCAGCAAAAGAATCTGACAAAATTCAGCATCCATGCATTTAAAAAAAAAAAAAACATAGTAAGAAGAGAATTTCTCCAACTTCATCAAGTGCATCTATAAAAAACCTACATATAACATACAAATTACTGATGTCTTCCTCCATCCACCAAACCGTATCTCCGCTACCCCCAAAACTGGGAAGAAAGCTAGATACTCCATTTATACCACCTTTATTCAACACTTTAACTGAGTGCCTGATAAGTAAGGCAGAAAACAAAGCTTATTTGAAAAGAAGTGCAAATATCTGTATTTTTTTATATGCAAAAAGTAGAAAGAACACAAATGCCAATTAACTGATGACACATAAACAAACTACTAACATGGATACAGTGGAATAGTATTCAGCAGTAGAAAGGAACAAAACAAAATACAGTGTGAATGAGTCACAAAAACATTCTTAGAAAAAGAAGCTGGACAGAAAGGGTACATACGACATGATTCCTATATGAAGATAAATCTAACTTACAGGGACAGAAATAGACCAGTCCTAGTCTGTGGCTGGAGATGGACCAGAGATGGA
This sequence comes from Heterohyrax brucei, assembly GCA_028571685.1. NCBI lineage: Eukaryota > Metazoa > Chordata > Mammalia > Hyracoidea > Procaviidae > Heterohyrax > Heterohyrax brucei. Next base: position 100,173,762 of record CM053148.1, read on the forward strand.
TGGAAATGAGCATCATTTAACTTGTTAGGATAATAGTAGAGTTCTAAGTTATGGTGGTGATTACCCAGGTGTACATATCTATCAACAGTTATAGAATTGCACTCCTAAAGTGGGCATATTTTATTATAGGTAAATTATACCTTAATAAAAATTGGTTTAAGGGTGTATAAGAGAAACTATGTGACAAGTGCTCACTCATCTATGCCAAGAAATTTGGAGGATAGCTACCTGGCCAACCGACTGGAAGAGAGATCCATATCTGTGCTTATTTCCAAGAAAGGTGATCCAACCAAATGCAAAAATTGCTGAACAATATCATTAATATATGCAAACAAAACTTAGCACAAGACATTCAGAAGTAACTGCAGTATATTGAGAAGGAATGGCCAGAAATTCAAGCTGGATTCAGAAGAGGACACGGAACCAGAAATAGCACTGCTGACATCAGACAGATCTTGGCTGAAAGCAGAGAACACCAGAAAGATGTTTACCTGTGTTTCACTGACTATGCAAAGGCATTCGACTGTGTGGATCATAACAAATTATGTATAACATTTCTAAGAATAGGAATTCCAGAACACTTAATGGTGCTCATGAATAATCTCTACATTAGTCAAGAGGCATTCATGCAAACAGAACAAGAGGACACTGCACGGTTTAAAGTCAGAAAAAGTGTGCTTCGTGGTTGTATCCTTTCACCATACTTTTTTAGTCTGTATGCCAAGCACATAATCCAGGAAGGTGGACTGTATGAAGAACAAGGTATCAGGCTGGAAGACTCATTAACAACCTGTGTCATGCAGAAGACACAATCTCACTTGCTAGAAGTGAAGAGGATTTGAAACACTAACTGATGCAAATCGAGGACCACAGCCTTCAGTATGGATTGCACATCAACATCAAGACAATGGAAACCTCACAAATGGACCAGTAGGCAACATCATAATAAATGCAGAACAGGCTGAGGTCATCAAAGATTTCATTTTACTTGGCTCCACAATCAGCTTCCTTGGAAGCAGCAGTCAAGAAATCAAAGGATGTATTGCAATGGGAAAATCTGTTGTATAGGACCTCTTTAAGATGTTGAAAAGTAAAGATGTCACCTTGAAGACTAAGGCCTGCCTGACCCAAGCCATGGTATATTCAACTGTAGCATATGCACTTCAAAGCTGGATAACGAATAAGGAAGACAGAGAATAGAATTAGTGCCTTTGATCTGTGGTGCTGGAGGAAAATCTTGAATGTACCATGAACTGCCCAAAGAACAAACCTATGCTCTGGAAGAATTACAACCAGAGAGCTCCTGGGAAGCAAAGATGGCAAGACTGTGTCTTACAAACATTGGACGTGTCATCAGTAGGAATCAGTTCCTGGAGAAGGACATCAAGCTAGGTAGAGTGGAGGGTCAGCGAAAAAGAGGAAGAGCCTAAACTAGATGGACTGCTACAGTGACTGCAACAACGGGGTTAAACATAAAAATGATTGTGTGTGTGGTGCAAGACTGGGCAATGTTTCATCCTATTGTGCAGAAGGTCACTATGAGTAGGAACTTACTTGATGGCACCTAACAATAACAATAAAGAGAAATATACAACAGAGGTATATTTTTGTTTAAATATAAATGAAATGATATAATCTATGATGTCAGTTTTTTGTTTCTAAACTCAATATGTTTTGATTGTTTTCTGTCCCATTACATATCAAGGAAAGTTGACATATTTGGTAATTTTTAACATATTCCTAAGATATGAATTTTGTATGTGAACAGGAATTACAGAGATCACTGTCTAATGAAAACTATATCCTACTACCTTAAAAGTGAATCCAGCAGAGAGAGGTCTGGCTGAAATCTGCTCTGCTAAAATAGGTGAGAAAAGTTGTTACACTGAAGTCATGTTTTCCTATCTGTTTGCTATCTGCATGGAATTGGACAAACTTTAGAAACTATGGTGATTTCCTGTCACACAATTTTGATCATAGCCTCAGTTTTGTTCAGACGTGTATTTGACTCTAAGATAGTCCAAGAAAGGTGTGACTTTTAATATATCTTTGTGCTGGAAAGCAAATCAGCATGGCCGGAGGATAATCATTTGAGCCAGGTTACAAAAACAATTGTTTTCAGGAGCTGAGTAATGACAGCAAACAGACTATGTTTTAACACAAAGTCAACTATCATCATGACACAGCAATAAAAGGGCCATTCAAATATGAATCTTCATGATTATACTTGCTGGATTCAAAAGAATTACATCTGTATCAGAGAAAAGCTGGTCACTGAGCTTAAGGAAAAGATGGAAACCTTGTTTCTGTATAACAAATCTAATCAAATTGCACAGCATTATAAGAATGGAAATGTAATTGGAATGAAGAGATAAAATTATGGTTGCCAGTAGAAGTAAAAAAGAACACTCATAAACTACATTGAAGACCTTGTTGATAACTAATATGCATTTTTTTAAAACCATATAGTGTGTGCCAGACACACTTATAGGTGTTTCACATAATTGAACAACCGTTGTAGGCTCCCTATGGGATTTAAACTTTCATTGTTAACATTCCCACTGAACAGAAAACATGAGTAACATGTCCAAGGTTATTCAGCCAGTGGGAAGTGAACCTCCAGAGTCTGCATCATTGCTGCTAGGCTTTCTTTTCTCACAGCTCCCTACTCTGTCTGCCTGCCTTTCTAACGCCTCTGGAGCAGCAGCCACTCTGCAAATTCAGAGCAAAGTTGTGAGGATTCAAGGATTCAGCAACACAGATGAAGATGCAAGAAGAAATCTCCTCCAGTAGAGGCAGCTACAAAGTTTTAATAAATGCTGTATGTAACTCTTCTAGGAATCAGGGTTTGTTTGGGAGATGTGACGCAACCTGTTCTTAGTGACGGCGGAAAAAATATATGTAAACAACATGATCCCTAATGATTTGTGTGAGAATGATGTAGAACCTTGTCGTTTTAAGCTGACGTGATCAAGCAGGAGGGTCTTATCTAAGGGGAACACTGATCCAAAGCGGAAAGAGATTATAGCTTTACTTAGATTCTCTTCACCATCTGCTTGTCATTTAGGCTGACTTGTGTGGAGACCTACAGTGCTGGAAGGGATCAAGAACGCATGCACCTCTGAGGATTTTGGAGACCTGAAGGAAAAAATAAATTTTTTTTAGAAATTTAGAAGGAATTTAGAAGGAATCAGCATTGGTATCAACCAATTTCATTGACATGACTCCCGACAACAGATTAATGACCAAGGAAGAGGTATATCTCCTGAAGTTTATAGAAGAATATACTCCTCTTGGATACGACCTCATTTCCTTTAGCCTAGAGTGTCTAGAATAGGATGACTACTGGTATATGTTAATGAAAATTCTAGATTTATTAAGACAGGAGCCCAAGAATCCAAATACATTGGATGGCTATAACCCTATACCCTTCCCTAAGATTTAAAATGTGAGAGAAGTTAAAGTAAGATGATAGAGAGAATATACGAATCATGTCTGGAACTGATAAGAAAAACGGCATTTACAGACACTTAGTTAAACCAAGAAATGTTCTAAATAATTTTAAAAGATTATCTCCTTTATTGCTCTTCCAGTTATCTGTATAACAAACCGCTCCAAATTTACTGAAGTTGAACAACCTTTGGCGGGGGGCTGTATTCATGTCTATTTGTAGGAGTCCAGTTTAGGCAGAGCCCAATTCTTGTTGTTGTCCCAGTATGTCTGGGGCCTCGGTTCTTAGGAAACAGATGGGAAACAGACAAACAGAAATCACTTTTTTTAAAACAGGCAGACATGAAATCACATTTCTTTTTTGTTAAATATAGTAAATATTCGATAAATATTTGGGTTATGATCCGTCCTGTGTTACGAAATCCACCAACAAAATTGAGGATGACCTCAATTACTTTAAAGATTATGGATAGCACTGAGGAAGGCAAAATGCATGAAGGACATTTAGCAGAAAGAGAAAGTGCAGAAATTCATGGAGAAGAGAGCAAAATGAACTAAGCGATATTGCTGGCAAACCTGCTGTAATGTCACCTGGGAGCTGGTAAGAAATGTAAAGCCACAGGCCCCACCCCAGAGCTGCTGCATCGGAATCTACAGTTTAGCAAAATCTCAGGGAGATCTATACGCACATTTACTTTTTTATTATAAAAACCCCAAAGAAACCAAACCTAGTGCCATCAAGTCAATCCTGACTCACAGTGACCCCACAGGACAGAACAGAACCTTCCAAATGAGTTTCCAACGAGTGCCTGGTGGACTAGAACTGCCAACCTTTTGGTTAGCAGACACAGCTCTACCCACTAAACCACTAGGGTAAAGTATATACAACATAAAATTTGCCATTTTTAACATGTATCTTTCCATGACATTAATTATAGTAATGCTGTGTGACCTTCACCGCTATTTATTACTATGACATGGTTGAATCTTGAAAACAACACTAAGTGAAATAAACCAGATACACAAGGCCAAACTTGTGTGATCCCACTTACACGAAATATCTAAAATAAAAATTCATAGAGACAGCAAACAGATTAATGACGTCTAGGATTTCTGAGACAAGGGAATGGGGAGCTACTGCTTCTGTTTGGGAAGATACACATTTATGTTACATTGACCCAAAGACATCAGCTTCTTTCAAAGTATCCTATCCTATAAGAGTCCTACAGCAATTGCTTAGGTCCTTACCTAGGAAACAGAAAACTCTACTTTCTTGTCTCACTAATGTTAATGCAAAGAAAAGACTGTCAAAATTCCCAAATATAATGCATCCAGGATTATTAGTTTTTCAAGGCTAACAACAAATTCAAATACATTTGAAAGACTTTTATCAAGTTTTCAGTAATCAGCTGTTCAAATAGCAGTTTTCACAGCCTACATAATTCTTCAGACTACAAAGAATGCCAAGATTTAGTTCCCATATTTTGATCAATTTCTGCAGTAGGGGTGTTCAGTTTAGGCATCTGGTGAAGCCATCAGAAAAAAAATCCATCTTTACCAGGATCAACCAGCTGTCACAAAGCCACGGATACTGAGGCTTAGAGGTGTTACTTACAGTGAGCATAAAATAAGAATTGTGGTTTGTTGCCCTTTGTTTGAAGACAAAAGTGCTTGGGTGTGTGTTATCCCAGCTGTAAACGAACATTTCCATGCTATTAAACAGTTTAGTTTTAAAAAATGTTCCCACGTCTTGTTATCAATTATTTTTGGAGTTGCATCAGTGTTAATGATTATTGTTTTCTATATTAAAAGGATAGGCTTATGTGTCTGGAAAAGTCACTAAAATTGAAGTTTTTCATTGTGAATGGAAGAGTGAATGAACTTTATCCTTCTTTATGTGTTATAAATACAAAAATAAAATAAATTTATTTTCGTCTAAGGCTTGCTTCAGTTAAAGTCAAAAACAAAGGAAAGCCAAACATTTGTATTCTTCCCCTCTTTTTGATCTTGTGAAAGCACCCAAATGAAATTAATATTGATTTGCACTGAGAAAGAACAGATGTCTTACGTGCATAGGTATGTTTATAATACTCCTATTATTGATAAATGGGAAACTTAGAGGCATCAGTAGAAAAAGGAATCATGATTTGATCACAAAAAGTAGGACTTTAGATTTGTAACACTGCAGGCCGTAACCAGATCAAATCATTTTTCTCACCAATAAATCAGACAAAATAAACAAACAGAATGACTGCTGGGAATCACATATCTGCCTTTGTTTATACACGCAAAATTTAGACATTGTTTATGTCTGTAGCCATCAGTGGTAGGCAGAATAATGGCTATCCAGTGATGTCCACCCCCTGATCCTTGGGGTCTGTGAACATATGAGGTCCAACAATTAAGTTTGTAAGCATATCCTAGAAAAAATGCTATGTACGTCATTGCTGAATATCACTACAGTCATCTTCAAAGTACTCCCTTTGGGGAGATGTGCACCAGTGCCAGTGCCTAGTTCACCCTTCAAAGCAACTTTGGAACTCTTTTTCTGGATTGGCCATCAGAGCTGTCATCACATTACCCTTAATGTCCTGAATGTCATTCAGATGTCTTCCTTTAAATATTTTCTTCATCTTCTGGTAGAGAAAAAAGTCACTAGGGGCCAGATCAGGTGAGTAGGGAGGGTGTTCCAACACAGTTCTTTGTTTACTAGCTAATAACTCCCTCACAGACAGTGCCATGTGAGCTGGTGCATTGTCATGATGCAAGAGCTACAAGTCAGTGAAAAAATTGAGGTCGTTTTGATCTAACTTTTTACCACAGCACTTTCAGCACTTTTAACTAGTAAAATTGGTTAGCAGATCATCTAGTGGTACAAATTCAGGATGAACAATCCCCCTAATATCAAAAAAAGGTTAGCAACATTATTCTGAGTCCTCCTTTGGACTGATGGAACTGTTTTGGTCATGGAGAACTGACTGACTAATTCTCTCGTGCGCTTTGACACTGTTTCAGGATCGTATTTGTACACCTATCTTTCATCATGAGTGATAACACAGCCCCCCAAATCGTCTTGCCTCCTCAAAAGGTCTTGGCAATCTTTGGCTCTTCTTTGCTTTTTTTCATCAGTGAGCTCCTTCAGGACCATTTTTGCACATACCTTGCTCATGACAAGATTTTCAGTTAAGATTTTCCTAACTGTTTCTATATCAGTGTTTACTTGGTCTACTATACTTCTCACAGTCAGTCGACCACTTTGACACACAACATATTTTTGCAGTGTTTCTGTCAGTTCTGCTCCTTACTGGCTGTCCTGACCTCTCTTCATGAGTGATACTTTCTCTCCCCTCAGAAAAACATTTAATCCTTTTGTGCACTGTTGTTTTCCTCATGGAATTCTCTCTATAAACTTAGATTAACATGTCCTTGATTTCACTTCCACTCCTGCCAAGTTTAACAAGAAATTTAATGTTTGTTTGTTGCTCTAATGCAAGCACCAACATTCTCACAATAGCACATGACAACACACAACAATAAATAATACTGCTCAGCAAGACACGGCCACACACGGACATGAACACAGCTATGGGACACTGATATGCCAAAGTCATGAAACCTTACCAAGTTGTTTGTACAGCGCTGTCAGCTTAGGTGCCCGGTAGTAAGTTCACGAACTTAGCTGTCACACCTCATACTAGGTTGTATGTCAAAGGGGAATTGGCATAACAGTTGGAATTCATGCTGTTAATCAGTTGATTATCTGCATGGGCCCAGTGTAATTACAAAGATTCCTACAAGTGGATGGAAACAGAGGTGAGATGGCAGCATGAAAAGGGCTTTTCTGACAATGGTGGCTTTGAAGACAGAGGAAGGGACTCAGGAGCCAATAAATGCTGCAGGCTTGTAGAAGCTGACATAGGCAAGAAAATAGATCCTTCCCTAATGTCTCTGGAAAGAAAAGCATCTTGAAGGCATCTTCATTGTAACTCAGTGAGATTCATGTCAAACTTCTGATAAACACCGATGTTGTTGTTAGGTGCCTTCCAGTCGGTTTTAACTCATAGTAACTCTAGGCACAACAGAACAAAACACTGCCCTGTCCTGCGCCATGCCCACAATCATTTTTATGCTTAACCCTATTGCTGCAGCCACTGTGTCAATCCATCCTGCTGAGGTCCCTCCTCTTTTTCACTGACCCTGTATTTTACCAACCATGACGTCCTTTTCCAGGAGTTGTTCCCTCCTGACAACATGTCCAAGGTATGTAAGACATAATCACACCATCTTTACTTCCAAAGAACACACTGGTTGTAGTTCTTCCAGAACAGATCTGTCTGTTCTTTTGTCTGTCCAAGGTATAGTCAATATTCTTCTCCAGCACCACAATTCAAAGGCACCAATTCTACTTCTGTCTTCCTTATTCATTGTCCAGGTTTCACATACATATGATGTGACTGAAAATACCACGGCTTGGATCAGGCACACCTTAGTCTTCAAGATGACATCCTTACTTTTCAACACTTTAAAGAGGTCCTTTGCAGCAGATTTTCCCAATGCATTGCATCTTTTGATTTCTTGACTGCTACTTCCATGGGCATTGATTGTGTAACCAAGTAAAATGAGATCCTTGACAACCTCAGTCATTTCTCCATTTATCAAGATATTGGAACAGTTGTAAGAATTTTTGTTTTCTTGATGTTGAGGTGTAATTCATATGAATGCTGTGGTATTTGGTTTTTATCGGTGTTTCAAATCTTCTTCACTTTCCACAAACAAGGTTGTGTTATCCACATAATGCAGGCTGTTAGTTAATCTTCCTCTAATCCTAATGCCTTGTTCTTCATATAGTCCAGCTTCTCAGATTATGTTCTTGGCATACAGATTGAAGAGGTATGGTAAAAGGATACAACTCTGACACACACCTTTCCTGACTTTAAACTGTGGAGTTTCCCCTTGTTCTGTTCACATGACTGCCTATTGATTGATATACAGCTTCCTCATGAACACAGTTAAGTGTTCTGGAATTCCCATTCTCTGCAACATTATCTATACTTTATTATGATCTACACAGCCAAATGCCTTTGTATAGTCAATAAAACATAGGTAAAGATGTTCCTGATATTCTCTGCTTTCAGGCAAGATCCGTCTGACATTAGCAATGATATCCCTCCTTCCATGTCCTCTTCTGAATCTGCCTACCGTAGGTAGTTGCTTGTCAATATACTGCTGTAGTCACTTTTGAATGATCTTTAGACAAATTTTACTTGCATGTGATATTAATCACATCATTTAGTAATTTCCATATTCAGTTGGATCACCTTTCTTGGGAGTAGGCATAACTATGGATCTTTTCCAGTCATTTGGCCAGGTAGCTATTACCTGAATTTCTAGGCATCACAAGTAAGCACCTCCAGCACTGCATCTGTTTGTTGAAACATCTCAATTGATGTTTCATCAGGTCCTACAGCAGTATTTCTCACCAATGCCTTCAGTGCAGCTTTGACTTCTTCCTTCACTACCACCAGTTCCTGGTCATGCTCTTTCTTGAAATGGTTGAACATCAATCAACTCTTTTTGCTGTAATGACTCTGTGTATCCTTCTATTTTCTTTTTATGCTTTCTGAGTCATTTAATATTTTGCCTGTAGAATCTTTTACTTTTGCAACTCAAGGCTTGAATTTTTTTTTCTTCAGTTCTTTCAGCTTGAGAAATGCAGAACCTGTCTGTCATGGATTCAATTGTGTACCCCCCAAAATGTGTGTAGCCATGTGCCTGGGCCATGAGTCCCTGTATTCCATAATTGTCTTCCATTTTGTGATATTTTTCATGCTGTATGTTAAAGGATTAGAGTGGGAAATGTAAATCCCTTTATAGGATCACCTCCCTGCTCCACTGTAAAAGGAGTCTCCCTGGAGCATGGCTTGTACTACCCTTAATCTTTTCATCCTACATGAGATAAAAGGAAAGGGAAGTAAGCAGAGACTTGGTAACCTCACAACATCAAGAAAGCAGCACATGGAGAAGAGTGCATCTTTTAGACGTGCGGTTCCTGCACCAAGATGCTCCCTGGACAAAGACTGATACAATACTGGGCTTTCCTCCAGAGCCGACAAGGGAGAAAGCCTTCCCTTGGAGTGGACATCTTGAATTTGGACTTGTATCCTACCAGACTGTATAAGATTAAACCTTCCTTTGTTAAAGCCATCCACTCCGTGGTATTTCTGTTGGTGCAGCTCTAGCTGACCGAAACACTGCCCTTTCCCTTTTGTTTCCTACCTTCGTCTCTTTACACATGTCATCATACTTTACTCTGTCTTCTCCAGCCGTCATTGGAAATCTTCTGTTCAGTTCTTTTACTTCATCATTTCTTACTTTTCCTTTAGTTACTTGATATTCAAGACCAAGTTTCAGACTCTCTTCTAACATCCAATGCTATGGCTGATAACCAGCAGCTTGGCTGTTCAAATCCATCAGGCTCTCCTTGGAAACTCTGTGGGGCAGTTTTTCTCTGTCTAAAAGATCACCAACAGCCAAAATTGACTGGAGAACATTTTTTAAATGTGCTTCCATAGTACAACTTTAAAATAGTAATAATTACTGTATAGTATTTGTTGCATACCTGCTCGTTATCTGTTAGGAGCTGAAAATTTACTATTTTTGTCTGCACAAATCTCTGCAAAGAAAATATTTTAAATTTATGAATGATGAATTAAGGCTTATTTATAGTAACTTGTCATCAAGTGACGGTTGAGCAAAGATTTGAATATCAGCATTTTCTAACGTGTCAAATCTGAACACTTTCCACTATAACCCCTGACTCTCAGACTAAAAGTACATTCTTACTGTAGTTGAATTACTCAAACAACCATCTGAATCATCATTGGGGCAGAGTGAAAACCAGGAACTGTGTAGCTATGTATAAATGTCAAGAAACCGCCAGGAAATTCAGTAGACAAGTTTATTGTTGTAGGAAAACAGTAACAAACACACACGTAGTAAGACACTGAGTAACTATGAAATAGTACTTTCAAAGGACATACTTAGTCTTTGATATATGAATTCTTATTTGGGCTAACTTGAAACAACTAATGTGAATAACAAATGACCAGAAGGATCAAATTTATGATTCAAATACTATTTTACCATGTCATATACCATCTCCTTTTACAAGAAGGAGAAATACTATTTCCTAACTAACAGAGTATGAATACATCTCATTGGGAGAGTCCTACTGTTACAATGATTATATTGGAATAATCATAATCCATTTGATTATTTCTATAAGCACAGTATAATCCTCTAGCACTGTTTTGGCTGCAATAAAACGGAAGTATTATAAGACCTTTTAGTGGCCTTGTTAGCTAGTAAACCCGCAAACTTAATTTGAGCATCTGTGATGCTGCTTTCTGTATATTTTTCTTTGTTGCCCTTTGTTTTTCTGTTATGTGGCTAAGGAAGTGATGCCAGTGCAATATTCATTTTGGCTGAAAGTGGTACAGATAGCTATGATTAAAAGTCTAGCACTCATGTCCCCAGCAACATCACTACATTCCAAAAACCAACTCACTGGCTCAGCAGGCACTTTTTGTGCCATCCTGCCAGGTATATGGTTTACACTTGACATGTAATTCAGATCCTGGCCCTTCACTTCCTTTGCTGTCAGAATGTGCACCCCCTAGGGCAGCAGAACGCTCAGATCCTGCAGGGTGGGGAGAGATTCCCATCCTTCAACAGACCATTAAAGAAAGAATCCCATCTGGTAGACTCAGTGGTTCTCTATGTCCCTATACAATGCAGGATGGGGAAACGTTACAGCACTGACAAATGTAATAAGGACTTAATGAGGAGAACAAGCTTGAGAACTATCTGGGAATGGTTCTCCATTTCTGCTCTTTGAAATAAATTAGAATTGAAATTTGAATGAAAATAAGATCAGATCTTCTTCAGTACGAAGGCTTCAAACATATTCTTATGGTGGCTAATTAGTTGCTACTTTTCTAAAGCAGAAGAAACATGTTTTATGAATTATTTTGCAATACTTGTGGATCAAAGAATCCTTTTTTTTTTTTACTTAAGAAGCCTAAATTTTATTCAAATGCAAATATTTCATAAATGGGATATATTTAAAAATATAAACAAGTAAAACCGACTTCATATATGAGACTCAAGAAGTGCTGATAGTTTAAGCATAAATATAGCTCCTAGAAATAGGTCAACTCTTCCTTCCAATTTAGAGGAAAAAGGAATTATTAAGTCCTGTTTTCTCCTTGTATAAATACTATTCTATCCAAAGCCTTCTTTCTAGAGGTGTCACCGCACCTCCCATTGACTCTATTTCCGCCCCTAGTGGCCCCATAGAACAGAGTAGGAGCGCCTGCTGGCTTGGAACTGCTGATGTTTTGCTAACCAAACAGCAGTGCTGCACGTTTTAACCAAAACGTCGGTGACTCGAACCTGCCAGGCACTCCTTGGAAACTATATGAGGCAGTTCTACTCTGTTCTATAGGGTCACTATGGGTCGGAATTGACCTGACAACAGCAGGTTTTCACAGGTGTTAGGAAAATTATCAATGATACTTTGGAAGACCTATAAATTATTTTATTTGCCACTGTTCAAATTTATTTCTCAAGTAAATAATGAACATTTCAAAGATTACAGAATACTCACATATCTTAAATTTACCCACGAGGGACTACCTGGGTAGCACATATGGCTAAGCACTCAGCTGCTAATCTGAAAGGTTGGTGGTTCGAGTCCAGGCTTTCAAAGAAAGAAATCTACTTCTGAAAGGGACAGCCACTGAAAATCCTATGAAGTGTGGTTCTACTCTAACACACACAGGGTTGCTATCAAGTCAATGGTAACTGTCAGTTTTTAAGAGAGGAACAGATTACTATATGTTAGTATTGACTCTGTATTAGAAAAATATACTTATTAAGTGACTTGTCACATCAGAATATAAATTCTCGTAGCATAAGCCTAACCCTGAAATCTTAACATTGAAAGAGTTTCTTTGCTTAAGGTCTAAAAGGAAAACAAGAACGTCTATTGTGCTGCTCATCCATAAATACTTCCAAAACACCCATGCTTACGCTCTTTTGAATCAGATAAAAATCTCCTAAAGTTGGATGCTGTTTTGTTCAGGTTCTGTTGACTCTACATCACTCAACTTGTGGGAATTCTCCATCATTGACTCCTCTTGGTATTTATCTTGCTTGTTTTCAAACCAGGATCCACCACTTTGCCTACCTTGGTGTGCACTAGTAATCTGAAATATGATTATCTACCTGTTTTCAGTCTTGTAGCAGATTGGTGTGTTGTTCTGATATCTGATCTGCACGGTTCCATGCCTGCCCTTTAACTCAAACTGTGGATATTCCAGTAGTCTGCCCAAGCCCCTGAGGAAACTCTGTGACCAGACCCTTTGTGTCTGGTAATAAGGAAGAAAGAACTGAAAACTCATTTTGGTGTTTTCATTTTGCCTTAATGACTTTAGGAGTGAATAAATTGGAAAATAATGTTCCTGACATGCTTTAGCTAGGATGATGCTTAATGGCATAATACAGAGACTCTCTCAAGGGGAGTTCTATGTTCACATTAGACCCCAAAGTGTTAAGTGGCTCCTTCTTGCAGTGGTACCAAATAAAACACAATCATTCCTAGGAGTAAAGAGAAGACTGATTGTTGTGGAAAAGCAGATGTAAATTTACAAGGGGGGCTCAGATTTGCAAAAGAGAAAGGCAATAAAATGGTAAGCAGGTAATTGGTATTTTTGTGCATGTATCAGAGGGACATAATTAGCAAGATTTAACATCATTAGTAGAATAGTAGAACTGCCCCCATAGACTTTCCAAGGGGCACCGGGGGGATTCAAACTGCCGATCTCTTGGTTAGCAGACATAGCACTTAACTACTACACCACCGGGGTTTCCAAGAATTAGTAATAAGGGCGCTGAAACAAAGAATTGGCAGTCATAGAGGAGAGCGTTTCATGCAGCAGTGAGGAAGCACGGTGGCTAAGAGCCTGACTGCTAACAAAAAGGGTGCCAGTTTGAACCTCCTAGCTGCTCCTAGGAAACTCTCTGGCTGCTATGAGTCAATCTGACAGGAACTAGTTTTTCTTTTCTTTTTTTTCCCATAGCAAAGGAAGTTTTGTTTGCAGTGGTTAAAGTGCTCAGCTGCTAACCAAAATGTAGACAGTTCAAATCCACCAGACACCCCAAAGAAGAAAGATGTGACAGTCTGCTTCTTCATAGAGTTATAGCCTTGGAAACCCTATAATGCAGTTCTTTTCTGTCTTACAGGATTGCTATGAGTGGAAACTGACTCAATAGCAATGGTTTTTTCTCAGGGTAAAAGGAAAACTTTGACTCAAGTTCTTTCATACACATTGGCTAAAGTTTCATAAACAAATCAAAAGTCACTAGAGTTTTATATTGGAATTCCACAGCATATTGTTTATGGTTTTTTTGGTATAATTACACGTATAGCGACTCTGTAGAAAAATATGAAATTCACATACTAAATTGGTGGATTCATTCATTTTCAGTGGATCATTTTCTGGTCACCATGAAATTCTACTTAAGGAATTCTCTCCAGGGATACCAGGCAATGATGTCTGAACATTAGATGCCAGCACTCACTCAGCAAGGGATGACCAAACAAACAAATATAAACAAGCGACCTTCCCAAGGAACAGCTGCCTCCTCAAAGATTAGTTTTCTGCAAGTGTAGAGGACACTGAGAAACTAATTTTCTGCTCTAAGTATAGCATCATCTTTACACTTGAGTTGTCATGCATGCCTAAGAAGATTAAAACACTTCGTGATGACGGCTTCACATACATTGTGTAGCAGAACTTGGCAGGTAAGAATCTGGACTTCTGAGGGAAATTGCCGGGGTTGGAATTCTGGTCTTCCTGCTCTCATTTTTTTTTGTTGTTGTTGTTTTTGTTTTCATTTGTAAAGATCCCTTATCATCTGGTTTCATTGTAGATGCTGTCCATCTGTCTGTTTTTATAGAGATACTGGGGAGATTGAAAACCTATTTTGCCATGGCTACAATTTTCCCAAAATACATTTGTGTATTTTTAAAATAAACATGTATCTTTTAACACACATTCTTTCTTGTCTAAAACAACATAGCATCTTAAATATTTTAAGGCAATTTTTTTGTAAAGTCTGACAGACTAAAAAGAAAGTTTAAATGACATTAGAATTTATGACAGGTGGTAAGCTTTTATATAAAATTATTTTCTTCACCTTGGAAGGTATTTATAACACTTGAATACAAAGGAACTTTATAGAGCTATCAATTTTATGACTTTTCCTTAGTTTAGATTTCCATTTATAGTTATAACAGATACATTATAATCTGTAAAGATGCATTAAGGTTACGATGTCTCTGACATATTATCTCTGTAATGAAATGTAGCCAAATAAGAAGCAACCAAACCAATTCCAATTATAAGAAATTGAAGATAATTATGAATTTCTAATAAAAGAGAAAATCCAAGATGATACAGCTATTGGCAGAGCTTATAAAATAGTTGTCTAGTAACATAAATCTCCCATAAATGACCATGCATTTTCAACAGTATGAAGATTTAGATTACTTTTGTTAGTTTGGTTTATTCTTAAAGTAGTAATGGAGGTAGTTTTCTGCTGGAATATTGAATTAAAATAAGCTGTAGCCACTTGTTCACGGATCATAGAACACTTTAATAATAAGGCCTATTATTGTTAACACAGGGAGACAGATTCTACAAGATGACAAACCCGATGCATCCCTCGGTGTTGAAATTGGATAAACAGAATTTAGTGAATCTGTTAAAAAATATGTAGAGTTTGTATAAATAAATATTATCACCTTTTTTGAGATAAGAGAATTTCAGTAATTTGAACTTTTAGAATTTTAATGTTCTCTAATTTAAATGTTATTATTTTGTAAGTAATTAGTGCAAGCATAAATGAGCAAGGTTGAAACGCAGTGCACACTCTGCTGCATAATAAAGAAGAATCTACTAATAATTAGAACTACACTGAATGGAAACACTGGTGACATAGTGGTTAAGTGCCACCTCTGTTAACCAAAAGGTCCACAGTTCAAATCCACGAGGCACTCCTTGGAAACTCTATGAAGCTGTTCTGCTCTGTCCCGTAGGACTGTTATGAGTCAGAATTGACTCGACAGCAGTGGGTATACTGAGGTGAGATGCCACATTTAAAAATACAATGATCTTCCTTTTATTAGAGCCATTAAAACATAGACCCTCAACAAGATGGATTAACACCGGCTAAACAATGGGCTCAAAGTTAACAATGAATGTGGGCATGGTGTAGGACTGGGCAGTGTTTCCTTATGTTGTACATAGAGTTACTGTGAGTCAGAATCAACTGGACAGCACCTATCAGTGACAACAACAAGAAATTTATTTACACAAATGATTGGTGTGTCTGACAGAGGATCAGGTAAACCCAGAACCAACCCAAACCTACTGCTCGTCGAGTCAATTCTGACTTATAGCAACCCTATGGGACAGAGCAGAACTGGCCCATGGAGTTTCCAAGGAGCGCCTGGTGGATGTGAACTGGCAAAATTTGCTTAGCAGACATAGCACTTAACAGTTGTGCCATTAGGATTTCCACAATCTGGTAAGCTGACTTTTAATATTTCACCTAAACCTGAAATTCTATCAACCTGTAGCCATGTTTGAATTTATAGCAAGATGATGTGCCTAGGACAGCACAATATACTCAATTGCTTTCATCATCATCTTTGCAAAATTGTTACTATTTATTATAAAATAGATGGACAGTGTGACTTGCACAACGTAAAAAAGACCAAGAAATAAAGACAATATTAAGCAAAAATAAAATAATCTGTCCATTATCTTCATTCCCATCTCCTACATGTAACCAGGTTTTATCACTGTTTTTTCAGTTCTTTCAATAGTTAAGCCCCAAATCTGGTTACATCTCTGTTCTTTATTACATTTAAACATTATCTATTGTTTTCTTGCTAACGCTAATGAGCTCACCATCATTACCTATTTTCCTCTCCCAAACTTCCATGCAAGTTGTTATATTTCAGTTTTCTATTTGTTACCTTTATTTTTAGGTCTAACCTGCAGTAAAATGATTCCAGCAATTTTAAACAATGTCTACCCTACATTTTGTACCTTTGAAGAAATAAACACCTAAACTCCTCTTTATTTACACCATCAATATTCACAATATTTACTCTATTCTGTTACTAATTAGTAGCTCTGTGCTTTGCCTATAGACAGATTCTAAAAACTGAATTTTCATGAACACTGTTTTGTTTGTTTCTTATCTTCACATTACTTCCTGCAACTAAGTAGGAGCTTGGAGCTGAAGAGGACATTATTTTTTGTGCATTTGAAGGGAGAATGTTGCAAGTTTCAAGGTCAGAAGATGCATTTTTTTTTCCTTTTAATTGCTCAAAATTATGCTTCTATCTGGGAGACTTAAAGTTTACTAATACCTCCTACAATTAATGCTATTTTTCTTTCACATGTGAAGCAAGTAATACTGGAACTGAGAACTGTTTTTTATACAGCTCAGGATAAGATCTGTTTGCCCCACTCCAAAACTAATTTTAGGCATTTTGTAGCAAGGGGAAAGGAAATATAATGCATACCAAATTCATGTGAAAAATGTCGTTCTATCCAAACATGGTGCCTATGTTCTTCTAAATTTTTTATTAAAGCACAAAGAGGAACCTCAGTAGTGACACTGTCTTAAGTAAACTCATAGAGCTACTCTTGAATTTCACCATGGCTAATAATTTCTGTCCTAGGCTAGGAATCAAAGTGGTTGGAACAATTTCCCTATTTTAGTAGATAAGCTTGGTTGAACTCACAAAGCTCTGTGGCAAGTTTAAGGCAAACCATTTTCGTCTAAGACCAAGTAAGCTATCTCACTTGGTGATCTCTCTTTATACTACACACTGTTAAGAAATGCAGCAAATATCAAAATAGTGTTTGTTATTTTTGATGGAAAATTTCATGGTCACGCGTATCCATGTGTTTCTTGTACTCTGATTGTCCATAGGACCGACTGGAACATGGGTGGAAGTGATGCACATCATTTTAAGACAGGTTGTTAAAACGTCTTGGACATGGATACATACATGTACATAAACAAATGTTGGCTATCTACAGGAAAACCAAAGCCAAACCAAACCCAGTGTTGCTGAGTCGATTCTGACACAGAGCAACCCTATAGGTCAGAGTAGAGCTGCCCCATAGAGTTTCAAAGGAGCACCTGGAAGATTTGAACTGCTGACTTTTTGGATAGCAGATGTAGCACTTAACCCACTACACCACCAGGGTTTCATCTACAGGAAGAAGGAACTATTTCTTGGTCATCAGTATCAAATGGTAAGGGAATTCTTTCTTTTGTGTGGGAAAATGCATGACAAACCATACATCCACTCAACAGTTGCTGCATGTACAGTTTAATGACACTGGTTACATTCTTTACATTGTGTTACCATTCTCTTATCTCTCCTCATATTCTTTTCCTGTCATTGATTTAGACTTTCTGCTGTTAAAATTTTTGTCTGTGCTCTAAGTTGTCAAGTTGATCTTATATAGATAACTCTTTAAAAGAGCAAAATGAAGACGGCATATACTCTTTATTAATTAATCTGAACTTCTGTTTATTTTCAAGATAAGTTCATGGGATCGTTTCAGTTGAAGGTTTAAAGATGATTTCAGGAAATTAGATTTAGGGGGTCCTCCAGTCTCAACGAATCTGGTAAGGCTGCTTTCCGTAAAACTTGGATGTTCTCTTCCACATTATTTCTCCTTTTGATCAAGATCCATCTATTGTGTCCTTCTCAATCAAAATTTTCAGCAAAGGTAGCTGGGCATCAATCATTTTTTCTGGTCTCACAGCAAAGCAATGGAGTCAATGGCTCTTGCAGTCCATTTTTTTTTTTTTGATTCATGGATCCCTTTCTTCTGCTGCTGCTCCAGACAAATGGAGAACAATTGTTGTATCTTGGATGGCCACATGCAAGTTTCTAAGACCTCAGTTGCTACTTACCAAGATATGAGATGGGATAAAACCAAAAAACAATGTTAGGCCAATTTACTGGTTAGATCCATGAAGCCATCATCCTAAACCTTTGAACCAAGAAAATTAATCCCATAAGGTGTTTCGTTGCATCTAAGTATTACTAACAAGTGAAGATTACAATCTGGGAAACCCTATGGGGCAGTTCTACTCTGTTCTAGATTGTTGTTATGAGTTGGAATTGAGTTAATGATAACAGGTTGGATTGAGGCTTTGACTAACAGCTAATGATGAACACCTCCCTTTCATGTGGTCATTGGCTGATTGAATACCCTCTTTGATCATGTGTCTATCCATGACCATTCCTGATTATTTGTCATATTATTGTTAAGTTGTAGATCTTCTATGTTTATCAGGCATTAGACACTTACAGGATACATAGTTCCCAAAGACTTTTCCCCAGTCAATGGATTGTCTTTTTACTCCTTTGATGACATCCTTTGATGAACATAGTGTTTGGTTTTCATGAGGTTCCAATGATTGATTTTGTCTTCTGTTGCTTGTACATTGGATGCTGCGGTTAAAAAAAAAAAAAAAATCTAAGTCCTATAGTTTCGCCCCCCTGCTTTTTTTCTGCAAACTTTGTGGCTTTGCTTTAACTTTCAGGCACTTGATTCACTTTGAATTAATGTCTGTGTATGGTGTGAAGTATGGGTACTGCTTTATTTTTCTGCATGTAGGAGCACAATTTTGCTAGTACTGTTTGCTAAACAGGTTATTCATTTCCCATTCAGTGGGCTTAACATCTGTGTCGAAAATCAGTTGTCTATAGGCTCTCAAATGTAGTGCATTAGTCTGTGTATATATCAGTAATCCAATAACGGCCTGTTGTAACCGCTGTAGCTGCACTGTATATTTTGAACTTGCAAAGTGTTAGTTCTTCTTCAAAACTGCTTTCACTCTTTGGGGTCTTTTTATGTAAAGACATATATAAGGTGGAGGATTAGTTCTTCCATTTCTTTAAAGAAGGGCATTGGAATTTTTGCACTGAATATACGGATCACTTTGGTTATTTTTGACATTTTCACAATATTATGCTTTATAATCCAATAGCACAGAATAACTTTCCATTTATTTAGGTCTATTTTAGTTTGTTGCAACACTGTTTTATAGTTTTCATTATGTAAGTCTTTTATATACTTGGATAGGTTTATTCTTGAGTATTTTATTTTTTTTAGTTGTTAATTATAAGTGGTATCGTTTCTGGTAAGACAACTTTAGAGGTACACTCTACTTAGGGTCAGAACATCTTTTTTACTTACAAGTCAGCCTTAAAGTATGCTGCTGGAGTCTGTCAAACTCCTGTTTCTCTTTTGCTAGATTTCTACACCATCTTTCTCTCTGTTCCTTCCTGCTTTCAGAGATACTCTTAGATTCTGAGAGCATCAACCTGCCATCTGTTCTCAGCTTCTTGTTTCATTCCTTCCCTAACACTGATGTCAGTTAGCTGCTAATTTCTTTCTTTTTTTTTAAATTTTTATTTAACGTAACTGAGTGAAAATATACATTCACATATAAATTTACATGCCTGCCTATATGCAGCTTCCACTACTCTCCCTGTCTGGTGACTGCACACTATTCCTCTCTGCTCCATACATGTTTCATCCTCCCAACAGATTCTTTTCCCCTCCTCTCCGTCCACTCCCCTTCCTCCAGCCAGAGGTCAGCAAGATGATATCCTATAGATGCATAGAACCATAAAGTGCTTCCAATATATGGTCACTCTGCATTGCCAAGTCCAATCCATTCCTGTCCAAAGAGTGGACCTTTGTTATAATTTATGGGAAAGGGCAGCATCAGGGTCGGGGGCCATGCTCTCAGAGGAACTCCAAAATGGCTGGACCATCAATTGAGGTCTTTTAGTGGAGATCTCATGATGTACCCCTTTTTATTCTTGTGTTCCCAGTGAGACTCCTCTCTCTGAGCTCCATCGTGGCTATTGCTGGTGGTGGCCGGGCACCATCCGGTTCTTCAGGTCCCAAGTCGATGTAGGCACCCACTGTTGTGGGTCTCTCTGTCTTCTCGGTTGTCTTTACTGCATGTCATTTTGGTCCTTGGTGAGCATCCGTTCCTGCTGAGTTGGGCCCATTTGCTGTGTCCATGGATGGCAGCTTGGCAGCTTTTAAGACCCCAGACGCCACTCACCAATGTGGGGTGCAGAGAGCTCTCTTAGCAAAAAGCTAGTTGTGCCAATTGGTCTGGAATTCGCCTAAGAGCATGGTCCTCTGCCTCCCGCCCCAGCTACTCTATCCTTGCAGTAATGAGTTAAGATGGAAGCAGTACTCAAGTTATGCTGAAGTCCACTTAATGTTGTTCTTGTTTCTAATGTGTGCTATCACCACTTTCTCCCAACTAGATTTCTAGTAACTATATAAAATGTAACCTCCCTCCCTCACCCTCCCTCCTTCCCCTCCCTTGCAGCTGTCAAAGAGTCTTTTCTTCTATACACAAGTCTGTTTTTGAGATCTTATCGTAGAGGTCTCATACAGTATTTGTCCTTTTGTCACCGACTACTTTCACTCAACATAATGTCTTCCATTTGAAGCCAGGTTAGGAGATGTTTCCTGGAATCATCGTTATTCTTTATCATTGCGTAGTGCTCCATTGAGTATATGTACCATAGTTTACCTATCCATTCTTCTATTGTTGGGCATCTGGGTTGATTCCATCTTTTTGCTATCATGGACTGTGCTGCGATAAACATTCTGGTGCATGTGTCCGTTGGTGTGAAAGGCCTTGATTCTGTAGGATATATTCCAAGTAGTGGAATTACTGGGTCAAATGGTATATCTATATCCATTTTTTTAAGGAAGCGCCAGATTGCCTTCCAAAGAGGCTGGACCATTTTGCAATCCCACCAACAGTGTAGGAGGGTTCCACTTTCTCCACAGCCTCTCCAGCATTTGTTGTTTTGTGTTTTCTGGATCATGGCCAATCTTGTTGGGGTGAGATGGTATCTCATTGTTGTCTTGATTTGAATTTCTTTAATAACTAAAGATTGTGAACATGTCCGCATGTGTTTTTTGGCTGCCTGGATCTCCTCTTTAGTGAAGTGTCTGTCCATCTCCTTTGCTGATCGCTTAATTGGATAGTTTATCTTCTTATTGATATTTTGTAGTATCTTATAGATTATGGAGATCAGGCGTCGGTCTGACATAGAGTTGCCAAATATTTTTTCCCATTCTGTGGTGTTCTTTCAATTCTATTAATAAAGTCTTTGGATGAGCAAAAGTGTTTGATTCTTAATAGTTCCTATTTATCTATTTTCTCTTCTGTTGATTGAGGTTTCTCTGACAGATTTTGGAGTCTGTCCTCATTGTGTATTAAAACTTCCATTGTTGTTCCTACCTTTTATTGGATGAACTTTATCGTTTTAGGTTTGATATTTAGGTCTTTTATCCAGTTGGCGTTGGTTTTTGTATAAGGTGTAAGATATGGATCTTGATTCAGTTTATTGCAGATGGATAATCAATTTTGCCAGCACCATTTATTGAAGAAACTGTTTTTACCCCAGTTTAATGTCTTAGGGACTTTGTCAAATATCAACTGATCATAGGCAGATGGTGTCATCTCTGGGGTCTCAGTTCTGTTCCATTGATCGATCTGTCTGTTCTTGTACCAGTACCAGGCTGTTTTGACCACTGTGGCAGTGTAGCATGTTCTAAGGTTGGGTAATGAGAGGCCTCCCATTGTGTTCTTCTTCTTTAGTAGTACCTTACTTATCCGGGGCTTCTTCCCTTTCCAAACAAAATTGGTGATTTGTTTCTCCATCTCATTAAAAAATGATGCTGGAACTTGTATTGCGATTGCATTATATATATAAATTGCTTTGGGTCGCCATGAGTCGGATCTGACTCGACAGCACTTGGCTTTGGCTTGGGTAAAATAGACATTTTCATAATGTGAAGTCTTCCTATCCATGAGCAGGGTAGGTTTTTCCATTTATCTAAGTCTCTTTTAGTTTCTTGTAGTAAGTGCTTGTAGTTCTCTTTGTAAAGGTCTGTTGTTTCTCTGGTTAGATTAATTCCTAGGTACTTTATCTTCTTAGGGGCTATCATAAATGGTATTGATTTGATAATTTCCTCCTTAACAGTCTCGTTGTTGATATAAAGGAATCCTACTGATTTACTTATGTTTATCTTGTATCCTGAGACTTTGCTGAACTCTTCTATTAGTTTGAGTAGCTTACTTATAGATTCCTTGGGGTTCTCTGCCTATACAGTCATATCATCTGTGAACAGGGAAATTTTCACTTCCTCTTTGCCGATGCAGATACCCTTTATTTCTTCATCTTGTCTAATTGCTCTGGCTAGAACTTCTAGCACAATGTTGAAAAGGAGAGGTGAGAGTGGGCATCCTTGTCTAGTTCCTGATCTCAAGGGAAAGTCTTTCAGTCTCTCTCCATTCAGGATGATGTGGGCAACTGGCTTTGTATAAATGGCCCTTATTGAACTGAGAAATTTGCCGTCTATGCCCATTTTGCTAAGAGTTTTTAGCATGAATGGGTGTTGGACTTTATCAAATGCCTTTTCTGCATCAATGGACAAAATGAGGTGATCCTTGTCTTTTGTGTTATTTATGTGGTTAATCACATTAATTGTTTTCCTGATGTTGAACCAGGCTTGCATCCCTGGTATGAATCCCACTTGGTCATGATGGATTATATTCTTGATATGTTGTGGTATTCTGTTGGCAAGAATTTTGTTGAAGATTTTTGCATCTAGTTCATGAGTGACATCGGTCTGTAGTTCTCTGTCTTTGTTGGATCTTTCCCTGGCTTAGGTATCAGGGTTATGCTGGCTTCATAGAATAAGTTTGGGAGTACACCATCCCTTTCTATACTGTGAAATAGTCTCAGTAGTATTGGGGATAACTCTTCTCTAAATGCTTGGTAGAATTCTGCCGTGAAGCCATCTGGGCCCGGACTTTTTTGAGTTGGCAGTGTTTTGATGACCTTGTCAATCTCTTCCTTTGTGATGGTTTATTAAGTTGTTCTCCTTCATGTTGTGATAATTTGGGCAGGTCGTATGAGTCAAGGAATTGGTCCATTTCTCCTAGGTTTTCAAATTTGTTAGAGTACAGTCTTTCATAGTATTCTGTTATGATATTTTTGATTTCTGTTGCATCTTTAGTGACAACTCTCCTCTCATTTCTAATTTGGGTTATTTGTTTCCTTTCCTGCTTTTCTTTAGTAAGTCTAGCCAGTGGTTTATCAATTTTGTTGATCTTTTCAAAACACCAGCTTTTGGTCTTTTCAATTTTTTCAATTGTTTTTCTATGCTCTAATTCATTTAGCTCTGCTCTAATCTTTAGGATCTCATTTCTTCTGGTGCCCAAGGGGTTCCTCTGTTGTTCTCTTTCTACTTGTTCAAGCTGTAGAGTTAGTTCCTTGATTTGGTTTCTTTCTTCCTTCCAGATGTGTGCATTTATGGAGGTAAACAGACCTCTGAGCACTGCTTTGGCTGTATCCCATAGGTTCTGGTAGGAAGTGTTTTCATTCTCATTGGAATCCATGAATTTCTTTAATTCATCCTTGATTTCCTGTATAACTCCTGTTTTTTTGAGCAAGATGTTGTTCAGTTTCCATGAGTTCCACTTTCTATCTATGTTTTTTCTGATATTGATTTCAACTTTGATGGCTTTATGATCTGAGAAGATGCTTTGCAGTAATTCAATGCTATGGATTTTGTTGAGCATTGCATTATGGCCTATCACATGGTCAATTCTGGAGAATGTTCCATGTGCACTGGAGAAGAAGGTGTAGTTGTCTGCTGATGGGTAGAAAGTTCTGTATATATCAATGAGGTTTAGTTGGTTAATTGTGTCAATGAGGTCTTCTGTATCTTTACTGAGTTTTTTTCTAGA
The DNA here is from genome assembly GCA_028571685.1 of Heterohyrax brucei. NCBI lineage: Eukaryota > Metazoa > Chordata > Mammalia > Hyracoidea > Procaviidae > Heterohyrax > Heterohyrax brucei. The sequence continues at coordinate 100,198,182 of CM053148.1, forward strand.
TGATCTGTCTAGTGATGAGAGTGGAGTGTTGAAGTCTCCCACTATTATTGTGGAGTCATCTAACTCTCTTTTGAGCGTAGTCAGTGTTTCTTCGACATATTTAGGTGCTCTGGCATTAGGTGCATAAATATTTAATATAGTTAAGTCTTGCTTGTGTATTGAACCTTTCAGCAATAAATAGTGTCCATCTTTGTCCACGATGGTGGATTTGACATTAAAATTGATTTTGCCTGAGATTAGAATTGTTCTTCTTTGTTCATTGTTAGCTTGATATATATTCTTCCATCCTTTAATTTTCAGTTTGTTCCTGTCTTTAGGTCTCAAGTGAGTTTCTTGTGGACAACATATGAATGGGTTGTGTCTTTTGATCCAAGATGACACTCGGTGTCTCTTTACTGGAGCATTCAGTCCATTCACATTCAATGTAATTATTGATAGGTATGTGTTCACTGCTGCCATTGTGATATGTTTATTTTTAGGTTGATGTTTTCTCTGTTGTTCTTATTAGTCTGTTCTGGGACACTCTTCTTTGTGAGTTGATTTTTCACCTTTTTCAGGTCTGGTTTTATAGTTGTTGAGACTCGTGTGTTAGATTTCTTGAAATGGTATGATACATCTTTGTTGTGCCTTACAGCTGCCCCTATGAACCCCCTTAATAAACTATTTATAAACCCAATTTTAATTACTACCAGTCTTGTCATCTTCCTCTCCATCTGGAAGGACTATAACAACCGTAGTACATCCCTCTTTTTATTATGATGACACCATAGTTTTCATGATGATCACTGGATTGCTTCTTTCCATATCAAAGCTGTGAATTACTTTAGGGCCTTCCCTAAATGAGTAGAGTATTGAGTAGTGTGTCATTCTAATATATAAAGTTAGTGGTTTTGTTCTTCTAAGCCAAAGCCAAGAACTTCTTTCAGTATTTCTTGTAGTTTGGGTTTGGTTTTTACAAAGTCTCTGAGTTTCTGTTTATCTGAGAACGTCTTAATTTCATTTTCGTATTTGAAAGATAGTTTTGCAGGATATATAATTCTTGGTTGGAAGCTCTTCTCTTTCAAGACTTTGAATGTGTCGTGCCACTGTCTCTGTGCCAGCATGGTTTCTGCTGAGAAATCTGAAGTGAGCGTACAAGGTTTCCCTCTGAATGTTAGCTTTGCCTTGAGTATTGCTGCCTTTAAGAGTTGATGCTTGTTTTTCATTTTGTTAATCTTGATTAGAATATGTCTTGGAGTCTTTCTTTTGAGATCTATATTGGGTGGTGTATGATATGCATCTGAGATGTCTATATTCTCTTCCTTCATGATTTCTGGGAAGTTTTCTTTCAGCAGCTCAGCAACAATACTCTCTGTGTTCTCAGATGTCTCACCCTGTTCAGGGATTCCAATTAATTGAAGGTTGTTCCTCTTACTAGAGTCCCACATGCTTCTTAATGTTTCTTCATTTTTCTTGTTTCTTTTCTCTGATTTCTGCTCATAGACGCTGGCATCAGTAGCTCTGTCTTCCAAGTCAGAAATTCTTTTTTCCATTTGTTCCATTCTGTTTTCTTGGGTTTGCATGGAAGTTTCTATGTCTTTGATTTTCTTTTTGATCTATTGGATTTCAGAGTACTGGTGTTCCATCAGATTGAACAACTTGCTTAATTTTTCATTTTGTTCTGCTGCATTTTGTATAAGGTCTAGAAGGGCTCTGTATATAATCAATTTGTATTCACTTCCTGATGCTTCCATAAAAGTGTCTTCATCTGGAAAACTCCTTGGTTGCTTTGTTTGGGAGCCTTCTGAAGCCATGAGTGATTGCTTGTATGCCACAATTGTCTGTTGCTTTTTGGGTCCCATGTAAGTATATAGAGGCTGGAAGGGTACTCTGAGGATGGACTGCAAATGTTTCTCTAGGCTGTCTTCAAATGTAAAGCAAAAGGTACCTGACCAGTTCACAAGTTAGTTAGGTTTTCAGGTGTAGAGGTCCCTCTTCTCATCTGACAAAGTAAGCGCCACTATATCCAACCCCAGATGATAACAAACTAGTTCAGAATACAGCCCTGCTACTGCCCTGTTGGCCTCTACTGACAGGGCCTAGCCTTATCCAATACTACATCGAGTACTGGTTTTGTGATAGGAAAGCGCTCTCCTGTGGGCAGGCTCTGGCTCCCAAGCTAAGAATTAGGTCCAGCTGCGGCCACCGTGTCCAAGATGGCATGCTCCACAAAGGCAGCAGACAGAGGGGCTAAAGGTGCCGAGAGGTAGTGATTCCTCTGCTTCTGTTGCAGGGCCACCAACGTAGGCAGCACTGTGCAAAATCACTACTTCTCTGTGGGAGAAGCGCCGTCCAGTTTGCAGGCGCTGGCTCCCAGGCTAAGAATGAGGTCCCACTAAAATCTTGGTACCAACATGGCGTCCTACACCCTGACCACAGCGGAGCTCCACACAAACCCCACTGAGGCAGCTACAAAATGAAAGGCTCAAAGTGTCTAGATTAACAGAGTCCCGAGCCTGGCTCTCAGAATATGGGAATTTCGCCGGCCTATCCCCCCAGCAGCACATCTGAGTCCAGCCGCCAGGCAAGGCCCGGCTCCGCCCACCAGCTGAGACAGAAGAAAAAAAAAGTCACAGTGGTGCGTTTACCTTCTGTCCGTGAGAGCTGGGGCTAGCCAGGAGTGGGAGTCAGCGAAAGAGAGGAGGTTTTTCGCTGAGTGGTGTGAAGTCCCAATTAAGAGCTCTGTGCCGTGTCCTGACGCTGATTAGGTGATCAGAAGGTTCTGTTTGATTGTCAATTCTGGTCTTGGTTTCCAGAGGGATGTAAGGAGAGGTGGGCTTAGTCTGCCAGCTTGACTCCGCCCCCCTCCCCCGGCTAATTTCTTTCTTATCTACTCTGCAACATCTATATTTTTATGCTAGATTTCAATTACAAGAAAGGTTCTAAAAATTTCATATTTACATGTTAGCATGACCAGCTACACTTAAAAAATAATACCAGTTATATTTCCACTGGGGAATATGAATGCTTTCTTATAAGAACAAAAAGATTTTCCAAGAATCTCCTTTGGCTTTGATATTACGCATAGCTAGAAACTAGGTGTCAGTGTTGTTGTGTAAGCAAGACACCTGCACAGCAAACAAAGAAACAGAAAAAGATTGGTATAACAAATCTTTGTTCTTTGGGGTGTGCGTGCATCCTTTCAATGGTCCCTCTTCTCCCGATTGAGTGATGTTACACTGGTACGTAGATGGATCTTCAGTAATGTTTAAAACTGATTAACTAAGAGGATAATTTATATTGTTTCTAGTCTATATTACAGTGAGCTCCGAAAGTCAAGTTCATATTATGATGAATTTCTACTTTATGATTCCTGAGCTAAAATAGTCTTAGAGAATGATAAAGTGGAAAACAAAAGCTCACATCATTTTCTTCAGCTTGTGCTTAAATAGAAATCCTATCCAGGTCAAGTTTATCAGCTTTGCAGACTAGAGAAACACCCGTTTATTTCCTACCATTAAATTGATAGCCAAAATGTAGAATGAAGAAGGTACTCATAAAAAATCTGAAAAACACTAAAAAAATGAAACAAGATTGTTTGTTAAAAATAAACAAATGTATAAAATTATAAAACAAGAGCTGTGTAGGATTTATCAGTTATGAAACCTATGAAAAAGAAACCCAAAAGGAAGTAATTTGGTTCTATGCTCTTATTTACATGCATTACAGATGAGAATATAAAACCTGTCTATAAATCAGGTTTTGAATTTTAGTATAATTGTGCTTTTCAAAGTAGATAATTAAATTGCTATGTCTTTGGGAAAAGGTCAGCCTATTGGGATAGCACAGATTAATCTCTCTAGGGCATTTTCTCTTAATAACCATGAATCGTTGTTTCATAAGCTTGAAGGCTTGGCGAGATTCCATCGAGCCTAAACTACCTTGGAAATGACAGGAATTCACTAAGAAGCATGCTAATAGTTTTATTTAATCACCAATTAACCTGCATAAGCACCTTTATGTTATCATCTACCGGTCAACCTGCACTATGATCAGATATTTGGGGAAATGAGCATGTGAAGCTTCCCAGGCCTCTTTGTTCACCCTTATGTTTGGATTGGTGTTGGTGCCCTGAGTTAGATATAGAGGACAAAAGCTATGAATTCAGGTTCAGATATAATACTATTTTTCTATAAATTATTACCAAATACCTGTGACTTGACTTCATATTTCTAGTAAAATGTCTCCATGCTGTACCATTATACAAATTGTCAGGAATAATTTCTAATACAGCTTCTTAAAAGAGCCCTACAAGATTCTTCCTGTGATACAATGAGAAGGGTGATGACTACACAAACAAAATTATATATACAGTATCAGGACTTCAACTGACATGGCATCACAGACAGAAGTGTCATGCTGTCCATCCACAACAAAGACTTGAAAAACCAAGTAAAACAGGAACAAATGTCAGTCCTGGAACATGAAGTGTCAAGTGCGGAGATAACAATCTCAGCCAAAAATTGAATGGAGTAAGAAACTGACAGAGAACAGAGAGTGAGAAGAGATAGGAGAGAAAGTTCCCTATCAACTAACCCAGCACAGCTAGCCATCTTGAACTCCTGTCAGAGATGGGTAGACAGGTAGCATGGGACAGTAAATTTACAGAGGTCTCTGAAGAGGATGGAATCCTTGTGGTGTAGTGGTTAAGTGCTACATGTGCTAACAAAAAGATCAGCAGTTCAAATCCTCGAGGCACTCCTTGGAAATTCTATGAGGCAGTTCTACTCTGGCCCGTAGGGTCACTATGAGTCAGAATCCACTCAACAGCACTAGGCTTCAGAGAACAAAGCACCAGGTAGTAAACAAGTCACACTTTCCCACTCCCCTCTGCTCTCTTGCTCTACCTCCAATGCCTCCTGGCTAGCTGCAGGGGCTCAGCCAGCTGGGAAGTACAGTTTCCTTTCTGCTTAGATTTGCAACACCTGCATCAGAGAGCAGCAGATGAGGAGTACACAGAAGCATTTTGAGGAGCTCCCAGCAGGACACAGATTACTGCTGGGCCTGCCCTGCTATACCATAGCTGAGCAATTGGTCCTGCCTATTGGACAAACCAAAACCAAACCCACTGCTGTCAAGTTGATTCCAACTCACTGGGATCCTCTAGACCGAAAAGAACTGCCCCCACAGACTTCCAAAGGAGTGCATGGCAGAACTGAACCATAGACCCTGTGGTTAGCAGCCGTAACACTTAACCACAATACTACCAGGGTTTTCACCTGCTGGCAAGGAGGTGAAAAATATTGTTACCACAGCTAGGCAAACAACCAATAATATACATCCTGTCTGCTATAACACAGCCAAACAAAACAAAAAAGCAGGATGAAACAAACAGATCTACAATGACAAAGAAAATAACTGTTGAATGGTCCTAAGAAGGCAGACAATATAAAAATACACTTGAAACAAATGACAAGAAATCTCCAGCAGATGTTCAAAATGAATCACCAGATGACTTTCCAGTAGAAGAGAAAGCACAATTACCTGACACAAAAGTCAAATCTCTAACATTCAATTGTTTGAGACCACTTCATAAGTACTTAAGAAAAACCTTATCCACAGAAGAAAATACTCTTTTATGGCTATAAAGTTAGAGAAGGAGGAAGAGGGTTATTCATAGATTAGATAGTCAATAAAAATTTGTTTAGGTAAATGGAGTGGCAGCATGCATTAAAAGGCACATCAGCACAACTAGACTATACCATAAGCTAAAAGGTTTTCTAAGACAACCAAACATTTTAAAGAACAGAGTAGCAGGGACAGGAACCAGGGGACCATGGTTTCAGGGAACATTGAGGTTAGTCGGCATAACCAGCCTTTTTCTAAGAGAGTATTCTGCATCTCTTGTTGTTGAGTGGTGCCTGGGGTCTTAAAAGCTAGCAAGCTCCCATCTAAGGAACATCAATTGGTCCCAACCCACTTTGAGCAGATGAAAAACAAAAACATCAAAGACATGAGAAAAACAAAGTCCATGAAACAGAAGGGTCCATATGATTGGGAGACTACATCATCATGAGACCAAAATGAGATGGTACTCAGCCACCACGAAAGACTGCCCTGACAGGGAATACAGTGTAAAGTCCCTGATGCAGGAAAAAGGAGAGTGCAGATCTAGAACTCTATTAAAAGACCAGAAATGATTTTCTGACACCCTTAAGGATCCCCTAAGAACATGGCCCCTAGACTTGATGCTCGTCCAAAGGTGAAATCAACACAGAAGCCAACACTTCAATGATTGTACTGGACCACTGGACATAGAGTGGTGTGGGTGGTATATGTACTTTATGGTTTAATACATATATGAGGCTATCCAACTGGTTTCTTTCTAGAGAGGAGGGGAGAAGAGAGGGTAGACCAGAAGGGACAAGTGGTGGTTGAGTAGATACTGGAAGTAAAGAGTGAAAAAGAAGAGTGTTGTCACACAGTGAGGAGAGCAGATAGAGTTGCAGAGATGTGGGTGTTTGGGGTATTATGTGGAAAATTGACTTGGATTGTAAACTATCACTTAACTATAGTAAAAAAAATCCACATACACACACAAAAAACTCTGATATTCAGAGATGTCCAAGAGCTGAAGCAAAAGAACACAAAAATGAGGAAACAATAGACCAAATTCATGAAGGAATTTATGCTAATAATACAGAAACAAAATGTCAAAATAAATTAACAACTAGAAATCATATAAAAACAACAATTAGAAATCCAAAAGATAAACAACAAGATTTCTGAAATGGACAATGTCATAAAAGGGTTAAGGAACAGGTTTGAAATGACAGAACACAGGATCAGCAAAAATGAACATAAACACTAGGACATATTTTTGTGAAAAAAAAATTAGAAAAAGAACAAAGAAATCTGGAAAAACCCTGAAAATTATGTGGAGTACCATTGAAAGCAAAAATATACATGTGATTGAAGAGTACAACAGGGGGAGAAAACAGAAAATACAGAGAGGATCATTGAAGAATTGCTGAGAGAAAAATTCCTTAGTATGAAAGACAAAAAGCTAACCACTCAAGATGCTCAATAATCCCCATATGGGATAGACCCTAAAAGAAAATGACCAAGGCATATCATAATTACTTGTTAAATGAAAGAGGGACAAAAAATTCAGAGAGCAGCTTGAGAAAAACAAAAAAATCACTACAGAGGAGAAACAGTGAGACAAAGCCATGATTATTTGGCAGAAACCATGAAAACAAGACGGCAATGGGATATTTATATATAAAATTTTGAAAGAAAAAATTGACAGCTAAGAATGATATATCCTGCAAAACCCTCAATCAAATTATATGATGATGAAATTAGGATATTCTCAGTCAAACAGAAATTAAAGGAATATTGAAAAACCAAACCAGATTTATAAAAATTATTCAACAGAATCCTTTGGTCTGAGAACAAACAATATCAGACCATAGCCTGAAACTGGGATGGAAGACGGTACAGCCATATAAAAACCTAAGAAATGAACTCTCAAGGACTGTCCAAAACCAAAAGAATTAGAACAGGGAACCAGTTAGGTTAAGCTGTACATGACATAATGTCAAAATAACAGAAAAGAGAATAAGCAGTATAAATATAAAACTTAATAATGGACCTGAAGGAAAAGCACTACCAACTAACAATAGATGCATTCAAAGCTACAAAGACAAGGGTAAATTTCAAGGTAACCCCAGAGAAAGTTAATAAACCTACTCACCTACTCAACAAAGTCAAGAAGGAAATAAAGTCTGCAGCAACTAAAGAAATTCCCAAACCAGAGGAATTCAGTAGAAGAGAATAAGAACAAAGCAAATGTCAGCAAGACATGCACACACTAAAAAAAGCACTACAAAATGACAGCAATAAACTCACACATATCAACAATTATACTGAGTACAATTGACATAAATGCACCCATGAAGAGGTAGAGAATGACGGAATAGATTTAAAAAACAAACAAAACAAAACAAAACAAAACCAGGATTCATCAATATGCTGTTTATAAGAGACATAATATGACTAGTACTAGCACAACAGATATATTGACTAACAGAACAGAATTGAGAACCCAGATATAAATCCATCAACCTATGGTCACCTGATCATCAAAGAGTGCCCTAAGTCCATCTAAAGGAAAAGGGCAGTCTTTTTTAGCACATGGTGCAGGCAAAACTTGATGCCATCTCGTAACATGAAGCAAACTGGGGGGCATTATACTGAGTGAAATAAGTGAATCGCAGTGACAGGTGTTTTTTGTGAGACAACTACTATGGAAAGGTTTACACACAAAGAGAAACAACTTAATGGTTACCAGAGAAGGGGAAAAAAACTACTCAGAGCTACAAGTTCCAGGACTTGGATTTTACTGCCAGGCCCTACTCAAATAAAAAGAAGAAAGGGAGGAAGGGAGGGAGGAAGGGAAGAAGGGAAGGAGGGAGGGAGGAAGAAAGAAAGGGAGGGAGGGAGGAAGGAAGGAAGTAAGGAAGGAAGGAAGGAAGGAAGGAAGGAGAGAAGAAGGAAGGAAACACCAGCCTCAAGACCTCTTATGGGGGACTAAAACAAAAGTACCAGTTTGATCCTGAATTATCCAACACAGTCTTCTCATGTTGATGGAATCGTGCAATGTCCTATTACACTGCCTAGGAGAAAGAGAAGGGATCCCTGCTGGGGCAATGGTTAAACATTCAACTGCTAACTGAAATGTTGGCATTTGAATTTATCTGCTGCTTTGCTGGAGAAAGATGTAGCATCTGATTCTGTAAGGATTACAGTCTTGGAAACTAGGAGGCAGATGTACTACATCGCCAGGAGTCAGAGTTAGCTGGATGGCAACAGGTTTAGATGCTATATCAAACCTAACCTGTTGCCATCTAGTCAATCCTGACCCATAGTGACCCTATAGATGATGAATTACAATTAAAATATATGGGTTACTAAAGCATATTTTTAAGGTTTTGAGACTTTTTATTTTATTAACACATGTTTGAGAGTTACTAATAGAATACCTTCCAGAAGAAATATTTTTCCATATGATTATTCTTCGTGTGTACTTGGTCATTATTTTTTTTTTTAATTTAATGGAACTGAAATCTCCAGAAATATGGCTCCTGTTTCCAAAATGAGGAAGGTGGCATAGCTGTTAAGTGATACATCTGCTAACCAAGAGGCCAGCAGTTCAAATCCACTAGATGCTCCTTGGAAACTCTATGGAGCAGTCCCACTCTGTCCTACAGGGTCATTATGAGTCAGAATCAACTCAACAGCAGTGAGTTTTAGTTGGTTCCAGAATGAGTTCCTGTTTCTTGATTGCCATTCTTGGCTATTTAGCAGCTTGTGCTTTCTACTAATGTTCTCTGATTTCTTTGGGGACATTAGAAGTTTTTGTTATCCTGATATTTGAAGAAAAGAGTCTTCCTCTTATGCTATGTGGTCATCGAATTGATTCCTACTCATAATGACTGCATAAGGACCTTATAGGACAAAGTAGAACTGCTCCATAACATTTCTGAGGTTGTAATCTGTATGGAAGCAGACTGCCACATTTTTCCCTGAAAGCGTGGCTGGTGCCTTTGAACTTCTGATGTTTAGTTTAGCAGCCTGGAACTGAACCACTGCATCACCAGGGCTTCTCTCCCCTTATATTACTACTTTCAGTACCTTTGAGCTTCAGCGATCCAGACTCCTAAGGGCAATGTGTTTAGGATCCCAAGATGGTAGTCTTTGAGAGAAAGCAGCAAAAGTACAGACCATTTTCTAGAAGAAAAGTCATACCTTTTAAAATTTGTCTTAATTAACAAGACCCTAACTGTAACAAAACTGTATTCATAATCACTTTCTTCTCCATGTTACTAGGGCTCTTTCTTGACCCAATTAAATTAGACCCTAATGTTAAAAATAATTTTATTCATTGACTTTTATTTAATCATCTTTACCTGTAAGCATAGACCATTGACCATTCTGTGTTGTCCAAGTTCAAAAATGAAGGAAAAGGTGATCATTATCACCCTTACATCAACTAGAAAATATGGCATAGGCTAGTTGCTTATTTGCAATCATTCAATTCAACATAATTTAATATTTACTATATGCTACCCTTGGAAACCCTGGTTGCTTTGTGGTTAAGTGCCACATCTGCTAACTGAAACGTCAGCAGTTCAAATCTGTCAGGCACTCTTTGGAAACTCTATGGAGCACTTCTACTCTGTCCTATAGGGTTACTATGATTTAGAATTGACTTGATGGCAGTATGTTTTTAGGGGGTGGGAATGCTGCTATTATTATTAAAGTCTTTATAACTTGCTGATAAAGGAATTTTTGGAAAGCTAATATACATTACTTCTTAAACAATGTTCTTGGTCGATTGCTGGTGTTATGCAAAATATTCTAAATAAGTGCAAGAGCAATTTCACCTTAAATTTGTGAGCCTAATGGTCAGCAGCCGTAGCCACAAACAGATTCCTGAATCATACTGTTCATCTCTTGTCCAAAATTCTACACAACATTTTTGACTAATATTTTGCTGGTTTTCTCTTGGTATTTTATGTCTTTTGACAATCATTGAAAGACATTCATTCTGCATTTTACGTTTAGTAATATCTTCCAAAGTTTCTATTTGCATCAAAGAGAATCTTTCTAAAAAGGTCATAATTACCTCTGAGTTACCAAATCACCTGTGTGTAGTAATACAAAGCTAGTGTTACATGAACACAAAAAAAGCTTTTGAGAGGCTTTTGTACCTGTCATGGTTACCTATGTAAATGTGTTGGACTTTAAGGTTAAGAAGGCTTTTAAAGAATCCCTACTTTTGTTCACTGCTTGTTTACATAATGAGCTAAACTGTCACATTTATTTTAATCTAAAATTTCTAACAACATAGTAAAAAGTTACTACACCCCAAGGCTGTCAGAATCTTAAATTATTTCCCTGCTAGATCATTTAATACTAATTTCTTTAAATCACCCTTCTCGTTTCAGATCGTTTCTTCCATTTACCACTAATAAACTCATTAGCCCAAAGAGTTATTGTTTAAAATGTGTTTCTATGTGATGATAGTAATCCACAAGATTATTTGTTCACCATGTGTCTAAAAATTCAGTCATTACCATTGAGGTAATCACTCTACCTTTAATTACACTGCCTACAAATGCTTGCAATAGCTTCATTCCTGAACAGAACATTCCTTAAAGCATTCACCTCAAACTATTAAACTAAGAAATTAATGATTCTGTCCACTGTGGCTGTTTCTGGCAGATTACTTGAATAAGATAAAGTTTTTTGCAAGGCACATTCTTTTTCTTCTGTTCTTGTCTTGCAATCTATCAAGTTTGATGACCTTCCTCCAACCCATCATTCTGATTAAACTTTCCCACTTCTACATAAAACTCTAGCCACTTCTTTTGGTGCAGAGTGTAGTCACTGAATGTGCCTGTGTGTCAGTATAGGAAAGAGAAGGCGGTACATGAAGAATAAATATTCTCTGGAGTACTATGGCAACACTAACGAGTATCAGCATTAGTAAAAAAAAAAAAAGACAATTTTACTCCTGCTTCTCACTCTTTCATTTCTGGGACATGTAGGAGACTTTCTAGTCCCCTTTGCTGGTTTACTCCAGCAGAACTTACCTTTAGAAAATAACCTGATGAGTTCATTCCCACTGAGGTGTACTTGCTAAACAGTTTAAAAAGTGCTAGAGTAAGAACTTCTACAAGCTGACCCCAACAAGGATGGCAATAATCCAAAAAACAGAAAACAGCAAGTGGTGGAGAGGCTGTGGAGAGATAGAACTCTTCTGCATTGCTAGTTAGATTGCAAAATAGTACAGCCTCTTTGGAAAGCTATCTGGCACTTCCTTAAAAAGCTGGAAATATATATACCATTTGATCCAGTAATACCACTACTTGAAATTTATCCTTCAGAAACAAAGACTGTCACATGAACAGACATGTGCCCAAGAATGTTTATCTCAGCACAGTCTACAATAACAAAAAGATGTAATCAACCCAGATGCCCATCAATAGATGAATAGATAAACAAACTATGGTACATACACTCAATGCAACATTATGCTATGATAAAAAACAATGATGATTTTAGAACACATCTCATAACATAGTTTCAACTGGAAGACATTTATGCTGAGTGAAATCAGCAATAAAAGGACAAATATTGTACAAGACCCCTGCTATAAGGATTTAAAAATAGACTTATGTACAGAAGTAAAACTCTGTCACAGAAGGGTAGGGGGTGGTGAGGGTTTATCATAGGTTAGACAGCTGATAAATGTTAGAAATTTTATTGATTTACTGTAATAAATAAAAATAAAGTTATTAAAAAATTATATCTAGTTAAGGACTAGGTTAGTGTTGCTTTAAAAATAATAATATAGTTCATAATAAGAAATGAATATACCAGATACTCTTCTATGAATTTTACATATATTACTTATTTTATACTGATACCAATCCATCAAGTTAGGTAATTAATATGTATTCTTATTTTTCAGGTATGTCTCCCTGAAATTCCTGAAACCACTGTGCTGAGGAAATTAGTAAGAACTTTCAACTAATATAATCGTTTTTCTTTGGACACTTGTCTTCAGAGAAAATATTTGCATACAATCAATTATTTACTTTAAAATCAATAATGACTATAAACTCTGGGATAAGCAAGGTACTTTTTTGAAGGCACTGGAGACCAAGAATAAGTAGGCAGAAACTGGATGAGATTCTATACTTTGAAGTTGGCATGGAGTGAGTCCAACAGATGTATAAGTAGAATTTAAAAGCAAAGAAGAGAGACAATGAATAGACAAATTCAGAAATAAAGATAGAAGTTTCCTGAAGGTTTATGAAAATCTTAAGTCCACTCATTCAAGAAATTCAGATCATTGTAAGGAAGACAAAGGAACTAAATTTAAGAACATTATAAAACTGCCATCAAGTTGATTCCATCTCATAGTGACCCTATAGGACAGAGTAGAACTGTCCCATAGAGTTTCCAAGGAGCATCTGGCAGATTTGAACTGCTCACCTTTTAGTTACAAGATGTAGCACTTAACCACTTTGCCACTATGGACATTATAATCAAGCTAAAGGTGGTGTGCTGGTTAAGTGCTACAACTGTAATTATAAAAATTTACGTCTAGTTAATGACTAGGTTAGTGCTACAGATTTCCTGAAACATGCTGATGAAAAACATGTCAAGAAACACTGCAGAAGTTCAGCTAAAATCAAATAGATAAATTCAAAAAGAAAACACCATCCCAAAATACGGCAGAAAATTAAGAACTCAAACCACATCAAACCTATTGCTGTCAAGACAATCCTTACTCACAGTAATTTACAGAACAGAATAGACCTTCCCTGTAGAGTTGACAAGGAGCACCTGGTAGACTTGAACTGCTGACCTTTTGGTTAGAAGTCATAGCAATTAACCACTATGCCAACAAGGTTTCCCAAATTAAGAGCAGATGAATAATAATAATAATAAAAAGATGAGACAAACAGGAAACAAGTAAGAAAGACTTACATCTGCATAAAGCAGTTCCTGGATGGAGCAAACAGTTACATGCTCAATAATTAGCTCAAAGATTGGCTGTTTGAACCCACCTAAGACATGTTAGATGACAGGCCTGGTGACCTGCTTTGGAAAGTCACAGCCTTATAGACTCTTTGGACTGAACAAATAGGTGTTCCATGAGTCTAAACCAACTCCATGGCAACTGAAAGCAACACAAACAAATCTACATATATGAGCAAATACACTAAATGTAAATGAATCCAAACTGAAAGTTAAAGGTCGCCAGACTTGATAACCAAGACTTCAACTACAAGAAACCTATTTTAAAAACAAGGTATGACAATTAAGCTCACAAACTTACTACTGTGTGCTTACATTGGCAGTGCTGTACAGACAACTCGGTAAGGTTTTGTAACCTTGGAATGCCAGTGTCTCACAACTGCATTCATGTTGACGTATGGCAGCATCTTGCTTAGCAGCATTCATTATTGCTGTTGAGTGATTTGTGTGCCATCACAAGAATATCAGAGTTTGAATTAGAGTGGAAGTGAAATCAGGGACATGGTAGTCCAAGTTTACAGGGACAATGTCATGAAGAAAATAGTAGTATACAAATGGATTAAATGTTTTTCTGAGGGGAGAGAAAGCATCACTGATGAAGAAGGTCAGGGCACAAGTAACAAGCAGAACTGACAAAAACATTGCAAAAAATGACTCAACTCAGCTGACTGTGAGAAGCATAGCAGACCAAGTAAACATTAATAAAGAAATAGGAAAATCTTAACTGAAAATCTTGGCATGAGAAAGGTATGTGGAAAAATGGTCCTGAAGAAGTTCACCAATGAACAAAAGCAAAGGAGAGTCGAAGTTTGCCAAGATCTTTTGGAGAGGCAAGAAGATGTTTGGGGCTATATTATCACTGGTGATGAAACATAGGTGGTGTACCCATACAACCCTGAAACAAAGTATCAAAGTGCACAATAGAAGTCAGCCAATTTCCCACGATCCAAAAAGTTCCATCAACCTAAATCAAGAGTCACAATGATGTTGCTAACCGTTTCTGACATCAGAGGGATTGTTCATTATGAATTTGTACCAGCTGGACAGTTAATCAAGTTTACTATTTGGAAGTGCTGAAAAGGCTATGTGAAAAAGTTCAATGAAAACAACCTGAAATTTTCACCCACAACTCACGGCTCCTTCATCACGGCAATGCACTGGCTCACTCAGCACTGTCTGTGAAGGAGTTTTTAGCCAGAAAACAAATAACTGTATTAGAATATCTGCCCTGTTCACCTGATCTGGCCCCCAATGACTTTTTCTTTACCAGAAGAAGATAAAAGAAATACTGAAAGGAAGACATTTGGATGACATTCAGGACATCAAGTGTAATATGATGACAGCTCTGATGGCCACTACACAAAAAGAGTTCCGAAACGGCTTTCAAGACAGGACTAGGTGCTGGTATCACTGCATAGCTTCCCGAAGGGAGTACTTTAAAAGTGACTGTACTGATATTCAGCAATGAGGTGTGCAGCACTTTCATTAGGATGAGTTCATGAACTTAATTGGCAGAACTTATAGACAGGTTGAAAATAAATGTTTGAAATATATGCCATTAATTTTGAAGCAATGAATCTCAACAAAGATGCCATTTGCATTAGCAGTACTGACATCAGGAAACAAATGAACAACTTCTTTATCAAGCTGAGAGAATGTGATAATGAAATGTGAAAGCTTCCTGAATGCTCAGCCTTATCTAGTTCCATCTATTAACCGTTCTGTTGTTTACAAGTAAATTCCCTGTGTCCTCAACTTTTTGTCCCTGGTCAAAACTGTCATTTCCCAGATAACATTTCTATCTAAGTGTTATTCACAGGGATTTGTTTTACTTTGCCTCTTCTTAATTTATTGGACTAGTCCCTGAGTGTTGCAATCAGTTAATGTGCTCGACTGCTAACTGAAAGCTGGAGTCCATCCCGAGATGCCTTGTCCATTCAGGATGATCCACATTTAAAAGATCACACATTGAAAACGCTATGAAGCACAGTTTTACCCTGACAGACACAAGGTCACCATGAAATGTAACCATTCTACAAGTGGTGCGTGGTGAAGTGAATTGCTGGGATAGAATAGGATAGGAGGACAGGTCAGGATACCTCTTATTTCTCTGGTTCCAGAATACTGTTGCACCACTGCGATTACTCAGTACTTCCTCTGCTGAAGTCTGTAACATTCTCCCTTGTCCTTCTTCTCCAAATCCTGATTTATCTTGATGACTTCATCTACTACAAGTTTGCTTCCTCATATTTAACTTTTCTACTAAGTGCCTTAATTTGGTTATTTTGATTACTTGTAAGGAATGCTGGCACCACAGCATCTTAAACTCCACAACTGCAATGACTTGCAATTAAAGAGTTGCCAACTAACGAAGCACTCACCAGCAGTTGGAAAGCAAATCATACATCTGTGACTAATAGCTTTTCTTTCTCTCCATTTTCCATTTTCCACATCTGGTCTAGCACTTTTTATTCTTTGCTCTCATTATGACCTCTGATCCTTTAGCACTTGCTCATTTTCCTGGTCTTTTTCTTTCTTCACTTATTGGGACCAAGCACCAGGCCTTGAAACTGGAGCCCTTCCATAAATGTTTGCAGAACTGAATTGAATACAATCACCTCCCAGGTTTGTCTGCATACTGTGATCTGTCATCTCCAGAGTCCCTTCCCAGGACTCTAGAATCACTCATCTCTTTGGCTTACACTGCATTCCTGTATCCTTAGTTACAGCCACCTGTAATCTCTCCTCTGTTTTTTCTTCTACTTTGCTGAAGGTTGATATATGAAGTTCATACACATGACCAATTACATGTAATAATCCTTTGAGAGCCAGTCCTTAAATATACCCTGCATTCTATTCTGACTCTTTCTGTAGCAGTTATTCCAGTCTTTTAATAACATCTTCTGATCTCTCACCTCATCCTCTCTCCTTTCTGATAAATATACTGACTCTTGTGTTTCCAAGGTTCATTAACGCTTCAGTGCTTGATCTTATTTTTTCCTGTCTTCATCAGTAGAGTAAGTTTTATCAATACCCACTCTCATTCCATTGCATTTTCAGTATCTTTTGCATTAGCTTATTTTATTTTTTTTCTGTGATGCTAGTCAGGTCTGTCTTGTAACAAATGTTACCTCTCCCCACTCCAGAGTGGGCTTTTCCCCTTGGCCCCCCATGCACAATTATATTATTTCCAATAACTTAGAAGGCAACTTGCACCTATCACTTCCATTTCTACAATAATTAATAAATTTATAACCATCTTTAATCTATTTGGCCCCATTGTTTATAATTACTCCTTTCAATAAGGCCACCTGTGACCTTCTCTCCCAATTCAATGGTTTTCTCAATTTTCTTTCTCTTTGATCCACCAAGATATGTGATATGCTCACTCTGTATTTCAAAATCTTCTCTGGAATCATGCTGTTTGTTGTTTACCTTTATTAATTGGTTTCCGTCTTACCTTATAAAACCAAAACCAAAACCACGTCAAGTCAGGTCTAACTCCTAGTGACCCTAGAGGTCAGAGCAGAACTGCCCCATAGAGTTTCAAAGAAGCACCTGGTGTATTTGAACTGTCGACCTTTTGGTTAGCAGATGTAGCACTTAGCCCACTATGCCAAGAGTTTCCATCTTACCTTATAGTTTGTCCTTAAATGTCTTTTTCACTGATATTCTTTTCCTTCTCCACTTCTCAAAATTTAGTTTTTCCTTGCATTTCTTTTTCAAAAAGGATAATAGATAACCATATGTGTTAGCTCATCCAGTTCAAATACCTCTTCCTAAAACTAAATTAAAGGTTTCTTTATGTAGGACTTTTTTTTTTAATGAAAAAGAAATAAATTCAAGAATTAAATTTTACTCTGCTGATAATTAATTTAACCTCTCAATCTTTTATTCTATAAAAGATATTTACACATACATTTATGCACATACACACATATTTTTATGCATGTAGGAATTTATTTGCATACATTTGTATATACATATATATTTGCAAATATGTGATAGAAATGGAACAAATTCTAAATTATATGTGACTCTAACAACAAAGCAATTCAATTGTGGATAACATTTTTCCTACATTGTATTGGTGAGGTCTTTCATTAGTTGTGTTTGGGACTAAGTTCTTCTATATCTCTGTTACCTGTTTCTTGCATCTACTACACTGTGTCCACTTATGAGAGCTGTATTAGTTCCAACTCATTTGAAAATTTCTGTAGAGAATTTCTAGAAACTTGGTGCATAATACAGAGCTTTTTCCTTTGTGCATTATGGAGCCCAACAACTATATTCCTAGTACCACAACTATTTAGGTTTATAATTGCTATTGCACTAGTCCAAGGAATTCCTCCTCTGTGGCTTTCCCATCTCTCACTCCCAGATATTCCGCGGCAATGCAAGCTGAAATTGAAATCTGCACACTTTAAGTAAATGCTATCTCACTTGCTATGACTTCCTACTCTTCTTTGCCAACTCCAAGACTGAACTATAATCAGGCTATGTTCTACTCAGCGAATCAAAATTATGCCTATCAATTCACCACAATGACTTTAAGTTCTTTTTCAAAGTTCTCAAAATTCCCCATGAGCTAGACTGAATTTATAAGATCCCAATACACAGTGTTTCTTTTATTACATAGATTGCACTATTCCTGAAATGCTTGACAATCCCTATAAAGCATATCTTCTTTAATGGGATTATCTCTATGACATGGCTCCGTCTGTTTGCCTTTGCTATTATTCATCCTACGTATGCCTCCATCAGTATTAATCCTAGGTATTGTCCATGGCAAATTCATGTCTCAGTTAATCAGAGAGTTATTCTCCAATTATTATGTACTTCTTGTTTTCCTTTTATGAGACTTACTCTATCTCTCACTACTGAGAATTCGGCTAAAAATGTTATTACATTAGGTTTTTGTATTTTAGAGCTATATTGTTAAATTCCTGCTGTCAAGTACTTATTAAATAAAAATATTTGTAGACAGAAGGGCACTAGAGTTATTTTTCAATTGCACACTTACAGGACCTGACATATTATATATTCAGTGTGTTTGCTGTGTGCCAGATGCTATCCTAAATTCATTCAGTCATTACAACCACATTCTGCAGGTATTCTTATTAAATCCATTTAATAAATGAGAACTGAGGTTCAGAGAAGGTAACTCTCCAAGGTAATATAGCTAATCAAAACCAGCTCTATTTGATTGCCAAGTCCATAATCCTTCCATTAAACCTGGAAGATTCTAAATACTTGCAGAATAATTATTTTAAATGAAAAAATATTGAAATGATTTAACAATTATGATGTCAAGTATTTATATATAAATCTTCCACCTAATTTCCAGTCTATACTTTTCGTATTTTTTTGTTGCTGGTAAATAATTTTGTCCAGCCTGTTCTTGTTCTGTCCAAAAGTGTCACCGCAATCTGTGAAGTTCTACATAAAGTTTAAGTTTGTATTATTAGGTAAAGAAACTGCACGAACAAATGGCTAATAATTAGAAACATAAAGATGTACTGGAAAAACTTTATCTCATATGACAAGCATGAAGCTAATCAGTTAATTACCTAATGACCTGAATAACTAGCACGTTTCCAAAATCTGCTGGTACAGTTTTAGGATGAGAGAAAGAAATTATTCGTATTTTAGTAATAAGGTCTTTTTCAAGGGAACATGACCATTTTTATCTCATAGATAGTATTGTGAAAAATAGCAAATGGAAATAAGGTTAAAAATAGTTGTATAAAAACTGCCAATCAGATTTTATGCCAAAAAATGTGTTCTCATTTTTGTTACTGTATGCTGCCAAGTGGATCTTGACTCATAGAGATCTTATACGACAACTGTAGAATTACCCCCAAAGGATTTATTAAGTTATAATCTTTTACAGGACAGACCACTAGGTTATTCCTTGTATGGAGGTGGTGATTTCAAATGATCAGCCTTTCAGTTAGCAGCTGAGCTAGTAACCAGAGTTCCTTTTCTGGCCCTTAGGGAGAAAAAAAAGAAAGAGGGAGAACTTTACAGGAAAGATGAATAATATAAGCAAAATTAAACTGGGTCAGGGAGTAGTATTTGACTACATTTGCTAGAAATATTGCTGAGGAAAATATACAGGTGAAAGAAATAAATACACAGAGTAGCAATAGTTCCTCCATGGAATTATCGGGTTCAAACCTTAGCTATTTAGTGCTGCTGTAATGGAAATATCACGAGTTAATTGCTGTAACAAACAGAAATTTATTTGTCACAGTTAAGGAAGCTACAAGTCCAAACCCAGGGACTCAGCTTCAGGGGTAGGTTTTCTGTCTTTGTCAGCTGTGGGAGAAGGTTCTTATCATCCATCTTACTTTGGGTCCAGAAGTTCTCTGTGCAGGGAAACTGAGACCAAAGAATGTGCTCTTCTTCTGGCTCTTCTTTCTAGATGGTGTGAGTCCCCTCTCCTCTCTGCTTGCTTGTATTTTATATCTCAAAAGAGATTGACTCAAGAAGCACCCCAATCTTGTAGATTTTGTCCTTCCTCATTAACATAACTGTCTCTAATCCTGCTTTATTAATATCATGGAGTTTAGGACTGACACTACATGAGTCAGATCCGACTCAACAGCACTTAGCTTGGCAATATGTGAGAAAATTACATCAGATGATAAAATGGAAGAAAACCACAGAATACTGGAAATCACAGTCTAGCTAAATTGACATATGTTCTTGGGGGACTCAATTCCGACCACTAAAACAGATTATACCAGTGTATCTGAATGACATTTCATTCCAGCCTCCTAAAAGGAAACTCTGGTGGTACAGTGGTTAGGAGATATGACTGCTAACCCTAAAGGTTAGTGGTGTGAACTCACCAGGTACTCCTGGGAAATCCCGTGTGACTGTTCTCCTCTGTCCCATAGGGTCATTATAAGTCAGAATTGACTTGACAACAATGGGTTTGGGTTTTTTTGTTTTCAAGGGAAATACTATAGATGAAAAACGCCACCTAAAACTTTCTGGACACTGTACATAGATGAGAAATCCCATTAGTTAATCTTTCTCTTAGAAAGGTTTTATCATTATGCAACACCATCAAAAATTTTAAAGAGAGCAAACTTTGCTTCTATTTCTTATTAATCACTTATCTTTTGTGCCATTAATGAATCAGCTTAAATTTTCTTTCCCAAGCTCCAGTTAAGAATCTTAAGGGGCCTATGTGAATGTTGTTTGTGTTGTCTGAAAGCACCCCAGATAGGAGGACCTGTGGGGTTCTCCAGCACCTGAAACAATCTCCTCAAGCTAATAGTACCAGGGCCTATCACAAGGCCTCTTACTGTTTGTCATTTTCAGTGACATTCACAGCAATTCGGACATGAGGGAGCTGGAGCTGTTTTTATGCATTATCCTTTATTATCTACATTATTCTGCAGGATGCTGAAGACATTTTTTGAAGAGGGCCTCAAGTTAGAAAAACAAAAGAAAAGCAATTTAGCTGATACCAAGGGACGTTGAGGCAAAGAAGGGCTTCTATAAAAGAATAAGGGAAGAAACATCACAGAGATGACAAAAAGACATATCTTTCTGTCAACAGTCTTACTTTAGTTCTACCGAGATCCATTAGCAGCTGTGAAGTGTGAAAATTAGGAGCTGAAGCACAGATGATATTTTAAGGCTGAGAATGCAGTGAGCTTTCACGTTTCCTTATCACACTCCCTTTTAGTCCATCAAACATGTTATTCGCTCTGTTTTTTAAATGATTGCTCAAGAGATTCAAATACTGCTGCAGAAGTCTGATGAGAGGACTGACCTGGTTCAGAGTGATGCCATCAGGTGCCTATTTCTCAGGAGATGCTTTCGAGGGGACAAGGAAAGAAGCAGATGTTTCGTATCAGCATCCAGCGCTGGAGAGCTCCCGTCCCTCCCTTCCTAATCACACGCTCTAGGCCGTAATCATGTACTCCCTTCTTCTGCTTTCATAGACACAGCAGCATGCCATAATTCAAATCCTGTCTTGTTGACACAGCT
Organism: Heterohyrax brucei; assembly: GCA_028571685.1. Lineage (NCBI taxonomy): Eukaryota > Metazoa > Chordata > Mammalia > Hyracoidea > Procaviidae > Heterohyrax > Heterohyrax brucei. The sequence continues at coordinate 100,219,791 of CM053148.1, forward strand.
TGCTTCAGCTGTTCACATGGCAAATTGTTTGTACACTAACACCGAAGACACAGCAGCTCTTCGTGGAGTGACTAAAAGGAACTGTGGATTTCTGGATGATGTTTGCTAGTGAAGTGCAGTGCTGTGTTGGGGTCTAGAAACACTGCACAAATACGTTTACACTCATTGAGTCTCCCAGCTACCTATGGAGTATTTCCATCACCTCTATTGACATATCTCATGGTAGGTAAAATAGGGCCTGTGCATCATACGGGGGAGCATCTCCAGAGCTTCAGACCCATGACCAAAGCTCGCTGACTTGTTGCATATTATGGATGGAGTTGCATCTCCTCAAAATACCAACCTCACTGCTGTTGAATGAATTTCAACTCATAGCAACCCTGTAGGTCAGAGTAGAGTTTCTAAGGAGCACCAGATGAATTTGAACTATCAGCTTTTTGGTTAGACATAGCACTTAACCACTATGCCATCAGGGTTTCCAGGGTACATCTTGTATATTCTAGTCTAGGCGTGTGGTTACAGGCCCATCTGGAACTGGGTTGTCTTTGTTATATTAATGAAGGCCCCTAGGGTCACCATGACCCAGATCCGACTCGATGGCACTTGGCTTGGCTTTCGGCTAGGATCAGTGCAGGGTGTAGGGAGTATCACGAGACAGTCTCTTTTGAGATATTCCATTACCCATTGTCATCAAGTCAATTCTAATTCATAGTGACCCTATAGGACGGAGTCGAGCTGCTCCATAGAGTTTCCAAGGAGTGCCTCACGGATTTGAACTGACAACCTTTGGGTTAGCAGATGAAGCACTTAGCAACTATGGCACCAGGGTTTCCTTGTGAGACATAAGAGAGATTAGACAAAGGAGCAGAGCAGAGCTGAGCTAAAACACACACCAGCATACATGGAAATCTTCAAGGAACCAGGAAGCAGAAGCTAAAGAAACAAGAACCCTCCTCAAGAGCTGACAGAGACAGAGTTTTTCCCTAGAGCCAGTGCTCTGAATTCAGAATTCTAGTCTCCAAAACAATGAGAAAATAAATTTCTTTTTGTTAAAGCCATCCACTTACGATATTTCTGTTATAGTACTAAATAACTGAGACACTGTCTTTGATCAAATTCCTCTCTAGACCAAAAAAATGTAGCCTTTTCAAGTGAAGGAATGAACCGGAAAGAGCAAAAACATCAAGGACTATTAAATGGGAGAGAAAACTGATCTGTTTGGGGGAAAACTGTGAATCACAATATGGCATCAACATTGCCTCCAAGTAAACAAAATACTTCCTCTGTGGTATATGTTTGCTTATTACTAAGTGGCATCTGATTCAGGTTATTCACCACCAGTTACATTTGAGTGTTTGTCTAACTCAATCCCAGTTGTAGATAGCAATAGTAAGCTAACAGTGACAGGCTTCAGTGGGCAGTGATTTGACATAGAAGTTCACATGCGTGATCTAGTCCCAGCTGCACACAAATTGTATAACTTGCAAGTATTTACTTTAAGACTCATTTTGCTTATCTATAATGTGAGATCTAAAGCTTCATAAAGTATTTAAGTTTTCACATTCCATTTTCTCTTAAGGAACGCCGGTTAATCAAAGCTGCAAATCAGGACAATTGCAATCTAATCATCTAATCACCTTTCCAAATGATTTAAAAAAAACTTCTCAAAGACAAGGCTATGTGCTTGCCTTTTCTCTGCTTCTACAGATAATGCATTTACCATGAAAAATGGGCAGTTCTGCACAATCAGTTCTCTCTTCCTTCTCATTCTGCTCTGATGTTCAAGGCCAAGGCTCTCGACATTTGTTGCTTAGCTCACTATCGTTGTACTTAAGTCAGTCTACTCATGTCCCCTTTCAACCTACCCTAACTCTTTTACATCTCTACCAGGATCATCTTTAAAAAAGCAATTTTATAATTTCGTTCCCTTTCTTTAGGAGAGGAAATACATGTCTATTTATTGCTGTATTTCTTCCAAGACAGACTGTATATACCATGGCAATCCATGCTGTATATGACTTTCTTCAACACAACAATTTAAATGTGTCAGTTCTTTTTCAGTCTCTTTTTCACAGTCTGGCTTTCCCATGCTTATGAGACGGTTGAATATACCGGAGCATGGGTCAGGTGCACACTGGTCATTAAAGGGACATCTTTGCTTTTTTTTTTGCATGCTAAGGAGGTCTTTTACACTGGCTTGCTCAGTGCAGTACATCATTTTATTTCTTGACTGCTGTTTCCATGGGCATTGATGGCAGATTCAAGAGGAATAAAATCACAGACAATTTCCATTTCTTGACCATTTATCATGATAGTATTTATTGGTCCAGTTGTGAGAAATTTTGTTTCCTGTAAGGTCAGGTGTAATCCCTACTGAAAGCTGCAGCTTTGCACCTTCATCCGTAAGAGCTTCAAACAGTCTGCACTTTCCGGAAGCTGCATTATATCATCTGCATGTCACGGGTTGTTAATAAATCTTCCTCCAGTCCCAATACTCTGTGCTCCTCACATAATCGAGTGTCTGAGATTATTTGTTTAGAATATTGATTGAATAAAGTGAACCAACACAACTTTGCTGCACACCTTTTGCAATTTAAGCCACACAGTATCAGTGGAGTTACTAGAGAGGTGTGGCAGTGTGGACTGCATTCCCTGATACTGTCAGAAGGGTGACACCAAAGTGTCCCAAGATCTGTGATGGTAGCAGTGGTGCCAGAAGTGGGAAGACAGAATCTCTGGGAGGGGAAAATGGAGGCATCAAGTCAGTTGTGTCACCAGGATTACTGTCACCTGGCACCTAGAGAGGTAACTCAGAATCCCCACTCACCCATCGCTAGGATACAGGCTACTGGGCTGTGGCATAGACATTGGGTGGAGAGAGGGTCTCTGCCTTGGCCAACGAGAAAGGGGAGGAGGTACACAGGGGTTGAGGGGGGCAAGGTGAGATGGAGCCACTTTATCCACTGGGAAATTTCAGCCAGTTGCGGCCCCCAGGCCAGGTGAGGGTGACACGAACCCTTGTGACATCTCTGGGCAGCACACCCTTGCTATGTTTGAGCGACTGCCTTTGATTCATGTACAGGGTCTGCGTGAGCACACAAGTCTTCTGTAATTCCCTTTTTTTTGGAATCTTAATCATAGTTTGTTTCATCCACACAGTCAAATGCCTTCATTAAGTCAATAAAATGCAGGTACACATCTTTCTGGAATTTGTTGCTTTTGGCCAAGATCCGTCTTGTACCAGCAATGACATCGTTTTGTAGTGCCTCCTCTTGTGAATCCGACTTGAACTTCTAAAGCCCTAGAGGTAAGGCTATTGCCATTTTTGAATTATCTTCAGCAAAGTTTTGCTAATATGTGATATGAATGATATTACTAAAGATCTTATGCATTCGGTTTAGTTGCTGTCATAGACTGAATTGCGTCCCCCCAAAAATGTGTATAGCCATTTGTCGAGGCCATCACCCCTAATATTTTGTGATTGTCCTCCATTTTGTGATTCTCCTATGCTATAAATCTTACTCTACCCACAAACACTCTCCTCCAGAGATGACAAAGACGGAAAGACTTCCCCTTGGGTTGACGTCCCAAATTCCGACTTGTAGCATACTGGACTGTGTAAGAGTAAACTTTTCTTTTTCAAAAAAGTCATCTGTTTGTGGTATCTCTGTTAGAGCAATACCAGATGACTAAGGCAGTTGCCTTACTTTGGAACAAGTAGCTGTCTTGAAAATTAAATGATACTGATGAGTAAGCACTTCCAGTATTGCATCTATTTGTTGAAGCATTCCATTTGGTATTGCTTAATTTCCTGGAGTTTTGTTTTTTTGCCAATGCCTCCAGCACAGCTTCTACTTTTTTCTTCAATACCAGAAGTTCTTGATCATATACTATCTCCCGAAATGGCTGAGTGTTAACCAATTCATTTATGGCACAATAACTCTGCACATGACTTCCACCTTCTTTTAATTCTTTCTATGTCATTCAACTGTCCACAGAAACTTTCAATATCACACTTGGTGCTTGAATTTTCTCTTCAGTTCTTTGGGTTGGGGAAATGCCTAACACGTGTATCATTTTTGGTCTTCTAACTCAGGTATTTGCATATTTCGTTATAACACTCTCTCTAGTTCCCCTCTGAAATCTTCTGTTCAGCTCTTTTACTTCACCATTTCTTCTGTTTAACTTCTCTGCACTCAAGAGGAAGTTTCTGAGTCCCTTCTGAGATGTATTTTGGTCTTCTTTTTCCTTCCTGTATCTTTCCATTTTCGTATCTGAACTTTTTTTTGCACCATGTATGGATGGCCTTGATGTCAACCCACCACACCTCTAGCCTTCAGTCACTAGTATTCAGTGCATCAGATCTATTCTTGAGATGGTATCTAAATTCAAGCAGAATGTACTCAAAATCATACTTTTGCTCTTCTGGACTTGCTCTAATTTTCTTCAACTTCACCTTAAATTTGCATGTGAGCAATATGCAACTGTTTTACACTAGGCCCCTGACTTTATTGTAACTAATAATATTGACTTTCTCCATTACTTCCTTCCACAGATGTAGTCAATTTGATTTCCACGTTGTAAACCATCTGGTGAGGTTAACGTAGAGAGTCATCATTTGTGTTGTTGAAAAAAGAGTTGTTCTAATAAAGTATTGCTTTTGTAGAATTCTATCATGTGATCTGTGGTAGTATCAGTACTAATATCACAAAGGCCATATTTTCCTTCTTTCTGGTTTTCAATTGATCCTTCTTTTTTTGTCTCCAACTTTCACATTCCAAATACCAATAATTACAGTGCATTTTGACTGCACGTAGGGTCAATTTCAGACTGTAAAGGTTAATAAAATCTTTCATTTTTTCACGTTTGGCATTTGTGGTAGTGCATACATTTGAATAATACTTGTTCAACAAACTTTTTTCAAGAAAGTATTTTTGGAACTCTGTTTTTAGTTTTTAAAAGGACTAGAACAAAAATTTTATTTCATACTTGAATATAGGTTATTTCCGGTTTAGTTGACACTTATGAGTTTAAGAAGATGCTGGTGTCGTAGTGGTTAAGTGCTATGTCTGCTAACCACAAGGTTGGCAGATCAAATCTGCCAGTTGCTCCTTGGAAATTCTCAGGGGCAGTCCTACTCTGTCTTACTGGGTCTCTATGAGTTGGAATCGACTCATGGTAGTAACTTTTGCTCTTGACTATGAGTTTAGATGTAAGAGAAAAACACTATAAACTTGGTTGAGAGTCTTGGTGGTATAGTGGTTGAGATCTCCTTTGCCAGTCAAAATGCTGGCAGTTCAAATCCACCAGCTGCTCCTTGGAAACTTCATGCAGCAGTTCTGCTCTGACAGTGGATTCATTTTTTTTTTTTTTTTCTGCTGAAACATGAATAAGAACACTTCTTCATACTAGTAAATTGTAAAATGTGCTTGGATTTTTTAATTTGCAATAATCTGTGATTTTACCAAGCACTCCAATTTAATGCCCACCAATTTTTGGTGAGGTGCATTCCAAGGTACTGTGAACTTTTAAAAAAAGTATTTTTAAATTTACCTGGAAAAGAATCATGGTCACTGTGGGTTTTACCCACAGTGTTCAGTACGCACTATTATGCACAGATTTGTGAGCCCACCATTGGGATCAAGATACAGAACACTTTCAACAACTAAGCATTCCTACATTTTCTGCTTTGTAGCCAAGCCCCCCTCCTAACCCCACCCCTTGGCAACCCCTCATTTGGTATCTGTTTCTAGAGCTGTACTGTTTCCATATTGTCATATTAGTGGAATGATGCATTATGTAGCCTTTGGCGTCTGATTTTACGTAGGAATGCCTTTGAGATTTATCCATGAACCTGTTTGTCGTACCTAAATAATGCATGCCTTCTGAGTTTGTTTACTGGCCTAGCCTTGCCCCACAAGACACCTTCACAGGCTCTGCCATGCCAGTCCTATTCCACGCAGTGCTATAAAACAAGCATAGCACGCTTATGAAATACCTTGGAATGGGGTGTGTGGCAGACAGACAGATAGGCTATTGTTATCTCCATAGAAATACGGTCACTGTGTGTATCAGTAGTTCATTCTCTTTTACTGTTGAGCAGTTCATCCCTGTATGGATGTATCACAGTTTGTTTAGTCATTTCCCAGTTAACAGATGTTTATGTTCTTACCAAATTTTGACTGCTTCAAATACAGCTGCTTTATGCATTTTGTAGAAACACTTGAGTGAACATGAGTTTTCCTTGTTTTTATGAGTGGACTGAAGCTTAATATTGTAAGTCGTAAATTAAACTTTATGAGAAACTGTCAGCCTGTTTTCAAAGGGGCCACACTGTTTTTGTATTCCCACCAGCAATGTGTGAGAGTTACATTTATTTTAAGATCTCCCCAGTGTTTTGTACCGCATTTTTCTTTATTCTTTTTTTAAGCTCTTCTAACAGGTATGTAGTGCTGTGTCATGGTTTTAATTTCAATTCCCTAATGAACAACAGTGTTGAACATCTTTTCGCATGCATATTTCATCTATACATCTCTTTAACAAAGTGTCTCTTCAAATCAAGTTTGCCCATTTTGTAAAATTGGCTTGGCTGGTCCCAATGTTGAGTTTGAAAAATGCTTTTTGTATGCTGGATACAGGTCCTTTTCAAATAAATCATCTGGAAACATTTGTTATAGTATATTTTTACAGCATATTTTAATTTTGATAAACCTCAATTTTTGAATTGTTTCTTTTATGAGGCTGTCTTCTTCCCTTTTTTCTCTCTTCTCTTCCTTCTTTCTTTATTCCTCCCTTAACTGGCATTTCTAAGAATTCTTTGCATAGTGTAAGGTCACAAAAATATGTTCACATAAATTCCACTAAAAGTTTTTTTTATACTTTTATGTTTTATATTTAAGTCTGTGACACATTTTCAATGTTGTATAAAGTATGTGATACGGGACAAATTTTTGTTTAATTTACTTTTGAACATAGATACCCAATTATTCCAGCATCATTCAGTGAAAAGACTGTCTTTTCTCTACTCAACAGTCTTTGCAGTTTTCTCAAAGGTCAGTTTATGATATATGTGTGGCCTATTTCTTGAATCTGTTCTATTCCACTGATATATGTTTCTAGCTTTTTGTGAATATCACACTGTCTTTTTAACTGTAGATTGAAACTAAGTTTGAAAGTCAAGTGCCTTGAATTCTCCATGTTTATAAAATTATTTTAGTTATTTTAATTCCTTTGCCTTTCCATATGAAGTTTAGAATCAACTTACTAATTTCTACAAAAACATACCTTGGATTTTTATTATAACTACATTAAATCTATAACCAATTTGAGGAGTTGACATCTTAACCTTACTGAATCTGATTGGCTAAAGCCCATGTGGAGCCACTGAATTTTATATCCAACTGGAGCCAGGAGACAGAAAGAAAATTAAAACAAAAAAAGTCTTACTAAAGACATGTTATTTGGGGTAGACTGGGAAATGTAAAGACCAGGTAAGCACCTACTGAAACAATTCTGATTACAGATTAATTCAGGATGTGAGTATAGAATTAAGAGAGAGAATTCTACAATTACTGTGGAAATACAATCTACTGGACCTGAAAATTGATTAAGGAGTTAAACAATACCCAACTGATGACAGGTAGTGCTAACATCACGAAGTAGATAAGCAAAGAAATGATTACAAACATAGAAGAGGGAGGTGATTAGTTCATTGTACACAGAAAAATATTTTGAAATGCCCACAGCATACATATGGCCACATGTCCAGTAGACATCCAAGTACTAATTTGACAGAGGACTGCATTAGAGAAAGAGGTTTGGTATAGGAGGACTGCCAATTAAGTTCCCCAAACTCATCCCTGAAAAAGTGCTGCACACCTCATTGCTGAATATCACTGCAGTCACCTTTGAAGTCCTCCCCTTGGAAAGCTATGCACTGATGCCAGCACCTAGTCCAGACTTCAAAGCCATTTTGGAACTCTTTTTCTGTGATGGCTAGCAATCAGAGCTGTCGCTGTATTATACTTCATGTCCTGAATGTCATCCAGATAGCTACCTTTCAATATTTGTTTTCTCTTGGGTAAAGAAAAAAAGTTACTGGGGGCCAGGTCAGATGAGTAGGGAGGGTGTTCCAACACAGTTATCTGTTTACTAGCTAAAACCCCCCTCACAGATAACTACACGGTTAAGCTTGCAAACTTGCCACCGTGACACTGTGCGCACTGGCCATTCCAAAAAGTATTCTAAAACGGCTTTGAAGGGTGGAGTAGGTGCTGGCATTGGTGCATCATTTCCCAAGGGGAGGACTTTGAAGGTGACTGCAGTGATACTCAGCAATGAGGTAGGTAGCACTCAAACAATTTGCAGACTTACTTGTCAGACCTTGCATATCTATAAAGAGGAACTAATTAGATTTGTGTAAATAAATACTACTCCAGAATTGTACAGTGCTGATAGAGAAAAATATGTCAAAAACAAACTTCATAAAGACTTATATTTAGAAAATGAGACAAAAAGGAAAACAGAGAAAGTGAGCATAGTTTCAGTGTGGAAGTAATCAGAGAAAGAAGAAAGCCGAGGGAAAAGAGAGGTTTTTTTTGAAACAGTAGGTTTAACTAGTGTCACATGCTGATCTAAGATTTTAAAAAGTATAGAGTGACTGCAGGACTCATGACTTAATAAGGACTGTTGGTGAGCAATAGTCCAAATAGAATTGTGGCCAGATGTCATACAGGAGAAAAATATATCCTCATATCTGATTTTCATTAAATATGCAGGCCTCCTTCATTCAACATATGTCTTGTTTGGGAAAAGGTTTACATTATGTACAAATGTAGAATTACTGAAATACTGCTATGTAAGGTAAAAACACATTTATTTTAACTTTACTTATGATCCAATTTTTTAATGAAATTTTGGTACAAATGGAACTGATTTTAAGATTTTTTTTCAATTAAATTCTAATAAATTTTTTAGAATTAATTAGAATATGGGCAATGCTGAAAATCTATTTCTTCATTTGTCTGAGTCCGAGATAAATACCTCTTTAAAAATTCATAGTTCAGGTTGACTTGCTTGGTGTTTTATTTACACAGACTCATTTCAGTCTATGTGCTTAACCAGCCATGTCTCTGACCTCAGTGGGAATATTGGTCACTCGGGATCCCGTGATGATTCAGTGTCATTTGTATCAATTCCTTTGGTTACAGGACTGTTTCTGCTAAACTCATTGGAAGCTGTAGGATCCCCGGCAACCTCAAGTCTGAAAGAGTTAATTTTCGAGGCTGAACTGTTCCCAAAGTCTGACTGTAATTGCTGCTGATTATTTGTATGTTGTAATGAAGCAATAATGATCAAAGCCCAGGACATTTCTTGGGGATTCATGACTGGCTGGCTTTGCCTTGGGCCATTAACCCCTGTCGTTAATTCCCCTGGAAATGCATTGTGCTGAGGTCATTATTGCTAATAACAGAGCTGTAGGAAAACACTCGCACACATTCCTGAGTAAAACTGTTGATAATTTTCTGCCTGTACAAGTTTTGAAATTGAAAATTCTAAGAGCAATCAAGTTTTACCAGGGGAGAAATAAATTATTATTCAGTGGAGAGGGATATATTTTTAATACATATGTGCTATAATTACACATATATCTTTATGGGGCAGAATCTACTTGATGGCAATGTGTTGGGTTTTTTCATTTATAAACATATATGTATGTAAATTCACTATGTGAACAATTGAGTGGGCATTCTATTTTTATTGTTGGACTGCATGTACTAAAACTGTACCAAACTCAATACTGTTGAATCAATTTTGAACCATAATGACCCTAGGACAGAGCAGAACTGCCCTGTACAGTTTCCAAGGCTGTAAATCTCTATGGGAGTAGACTGTCATGACTTTCTCCCTCAGAGTGGCTGGTGAGTTCAGACTGTAGACCTTTTGGTTAGCAGCTGAGCACTTTAACCATAATGCCACCAGGGTTCCTTATGGACTGCATATTCATACTTACAGTTTGTAAATATATTTAAGTTGAAGATTTTATAATTATCATGTCTAATTATAGCTATATTCTTAAGTGTGAAAAACAAATACTCCACAAATCTACCTTTCTTCTCCTCTTTATACATATGTTTCTGCTTAACAGCATTGGGAGAGTAAATCTGAGTAACAATTTCTTTGAAAATGAATTCTGTACTCAGTAACTAATCAAAACTCCACTTTTGTTCTCTTCTAGCTATAATTCCTTAAGATAAGGACAGTAAATAATGGCACTGTAATTATCACACAACAAGATATGTTTTTTAAATGTCCTATTACATATCGTGTTGCCACAGAGAAGATTCTGACTCACAGCAACCAACCTCATGGGACAGAGTAGAATTTCTCCATAGGGTTCCCAAGAAGCAACTGGTAGATTTGAACTATTGACCTTTTGGTTAGCAAAGCCCTTAACCATGGTGCCTCAAGGGCTGGGATTGTGTACTGGTTTAACATCAGGCTACGAACCAAAAGGTTAGCAGTTTGAATCCACTAGGTACTCCTTAGAAACCCTACGGGCAGTTTGATTGAGTCCTATAGGTTTGGTAGAGTCTGAATTGACTGGATGGCAATGGGTTATACAAAGGTCACTGAACTTTGTACCAAAAAACTGGTCACAGTGTGAGAGGTAAAAGATTCTCTGGGGGAAATAAAACAGCAAAACACTGACAAACCAATTTTAAAGCTTCAAGGGCCACTCTCTAATCAAAGAACTATAATTAAAACTTCATTTAAATTATGATTCCGCAAAGTGCAATTCAGAAAGAGAGATGAGGAGCCATCAAATGAACAAACCAAAGTTATAACAAAGTTGAAGAAATGCTATAATCCCTTTAATGCCCAAACCAAACTAACTGCCATCCAGTCAATTCTGACTCAAGTGACCCTAGAGGTTAGAGTAGAACTGCCCCCTACAGTTTTCAAGGAGCTACTGGTGGATTCAAACTACTGACCTTCCGGTTAGCAGAAGTAGCACTTAACCACTACAACACCAGATTTTCTGTATTCCTTTTACTCGCTTTTAAATGAAATTATTGTTTCTGTGATAGAATTCAAGTTAGTCACCATAGAAGTTTAATTTACCAAGAAAGACAATCTCCAATTTCCATAAAATGTTTTAAAATTTGTGCTTCTACAAATACTATTGGAAACCCTGGTGATGTAGTGGTTAAGTACTACAGCTGTTGACCAAAACATCAGCATTTCAAATCCACTAGATGCTCCTTGGAAACACTACTGGGCAATTTCACTCTGTCTACAGGTCACTTTGCACCAGCATGGACCCGACAGCAATGGTTTTGGTTGGTTTTTTACTTATTTATTTCATAGCCCTCAAGTAGAATTCTGACTCATGGTATCCCTGTAGAAGGGAATAGAACTGGCCCACAGGATTTCCAAGGCTGCAAATTGTTAGAGAGTTCCAACAGCTCAGAGTGTTACTATTTCACCACTAGGGATCCCTAAGAGTGCTATACCAAAAAACAAACAAGCCCTTTGCCATCAAGTCAGTTCCCACTTGTAGTGAGCCTGTAGAACAGAGTAGAACTGCCCCTTAATATTTCCAAGGACTGACCAGTGGGTTCCAACTGCCACCTTTTGGTTAACAGCCTGTAGCACATAGCCACTACATCATCATTCCGTAGTTTCATTTAGTGTGTAACTTTCTTTCCCAGTTGCTCTCATTTTAAAATTTAAACAGAGAGGCAAGGAAAGAGAAAGTGAACTGGCGAGTGGAGAGCTCCAGAGAACATCACTGTTATTATTCACTGCATCCAGTGGCTTGGAAGGCAGATAATGTACCTGGAAGTGTCAGGTACTAAACTCATGTAAACAACCAAAAAAAGAAAAACACAAATAAATTAACAAGTACAAACCAACTTAGAGAAAATGTTTTCAACCATGAAGACAGAAAACCAGTCATTCTATTTGGATTTGTCAAATAGGAGCAAATCAATGAAATGCGAATTAGGGGAAAGATCTATCTTCATTTTCCAGATGAAAAAGCAAGGCTCCAGCAAGTAATTTACCTGAGGTAAATCACCTACAGAACAGCAGAACTAGAATTTAAATGACTCACTAGGCACGCTTACCCTCTCATTCCACAGTATTATTACATAGAAATGTTCACTATTGAGCCTCTTCAAAAAATACTTTCTCAGTGGCTAAATGTTTACCTGCCAACCAAAGGTTGGCAGCATGAATCCACTGGGAGATCCTTGGAAATCCCATGGGGGCAGCTCTACTTTGTCCTATAGAGCTGTAATGAATCTCAAAAACAGACTTACGTATAGAATAAAAGATTCTTTGATGGCTGCAAGGAAGGGGAGGGAGGGCGGGCGGGTGTGGGGAGGGTTTCGGTTAGATAGTTGGTAGAAATTTGTGGGTGAAATTGGTGATAGCACACGTTAGAAACAAGAACAATATTTAGTGGACTTCAGCATAATCTGAATACTCCTTCCATCTTAACCCAATATTGCAAGGACAGAGCAGCTGGGACAGGGGGCAGAGGACAATGCTCTAAGGTGAAATCAAGGCCAATTGGCACAACTAGCATTTTGCTAAGAGAGCTCTCTGCACCCCACATCAGTGAGTGGTGTCTGGGGTCTTAAAAGCTGCCAAGCTGCCACCCGAGGGCACAGCAAATTGCCCCAACTCAGCAGGAACGGATGCTCTCCGAGGACCAAAATGACATGGGGTAAAGACAACCCAGAAGACAGAGAGACCCACATGAACGGGTGCCTACATAGACTTGGGACTGGAAGAACCAGATGGTTCCCAGCCACCATCAGTGATAGGCGCGATGGAGCTCCCTAAATTGTGTCTCACTGGCAACCCAAGAATAAAAAGGGGTGCACCCTGAGATGTCCACTAAAAGACCGCAATTGATGGCCCAGTGGCTTTGAGGTTCTCCTGGAAGCATGGCCCCTGGTCCTGATGCTGCCCTTGCCCATAAATCATAATGAAGGTCCACTCTTCAGAACGAATGAATTGGACTTGGCAACTCAGAGTGACCATATATTGGATGCACTTTATGGTTCTGTCATCTATAGGATATTACCCTGCTGACCTCTGGATGGAGGAAGGGGAGTGGATGGAGAGGAGGGGAAAGGAGACTGGAGGATGAGACATGTATGGAGCAGAGAGGAATAGTGTGCTGTCACCGGGAAGGGAAAACAGTGGAAGTTGCATGTGGGTGGACATGTAAATGTATATGGGAATGTACATTTTCACTCAGTCATAATTAAAAAAAAAAAAAAGAACTGGTTCAGTGGCAACATGTGTGCATGTGTGTGTGTGTGTGTGTAAGGAATAACAGATGATCATGTCAAGACATTTTCTCAGTCGATGAGAAACAAAGAAACAGACAACAGTGTGAAGAATCAAAAGGATGTGGAAAGAAGGCATACAGATGTCTAGCTGTGGAGGCTATAACATGAATTGGTGAATACCTCTGATTGCACTTCCAAACAGATCCTCACCTCACCCCTATGACAAAGAAACAAAACCTGGAGGAACAAAGTGGGGTGGATGTCAAAATCTACAGAACCTTACTGATGTGTTCTGTCATTGCAGAGGAAACTCCACTGCGGTGGTGGTTAAGTGCTACAGCTGCTAACCAAAAGTTCAGATCCACCAGGCTCTCCTTGGAAACTCTATGGTGCAATTCTACTCTGTCCTATAAGGTTGCTATGAGTAAGAATCAACTAAACTGCAAGAGGTTTGTTCTGGTTTTAATCACAGTAGAATGACAGAATCCTTTATACCTGATACACCTAAAACCTGCTATACCTTTAGACAAATCTAGGTTAATATATGGTTTAAGATTTAAAATAAGGAGGAAAAAAGAAATGCATTTTCTGGACTGATTATTGAGCATAATATGTAAGACTGAATTTGTTTGTAGGTATTTACAAGGAAATGAGAACTGACTACAGAAAATACGGAGGTTGAGAAAAAAGAATCCTTCATGATGTGTATTTCACAGTCTTTTATTTTCTATGAAATTTAATTCACTTTAGGGAAAAAAGAAAGAAACCTCTTTAACAACATATCATCTCTCCTAGAGGCCCTATATTATTTCTATTACAACTAATTATACACACAGGTATGTATATATTGATATTTATGTGCAGGGTGGCCCATTTGAAAAGAGCTTCATTTTATATCTTATTGTTTTTCAAACAGACCACCCACATATCTTTAGAAATAATTATGTGTATGTAGATGCTTCATGGTTCTTTCCTCTGCATCAGTCTTGATGGTGGGGGAGGATAACTCAGAAGCAGAGCACTATGGGTAAGTGATTTGTTCTGTATGGCAGATGCTAGAAAAGAGGTAGAGTTCCTTATCTTTGGACTCTGAAATAAGTGGAGATGCTTCTTTCTGTGTAAGGGAAATGGTGCTTATAATTTCCATGTATTTAATCTACTGTCATATTACTAAAATTTAGTTCCAAAAAATTATAATTCCCAATGGTTAACTCCAGAAATATAATTTCTAAAGTCGTTAAGATAGAAATGAAAATGTAAGTAAACACTCACAGAGAGGACTAGGGAGTGCTTTAGCCAAAGATGCTTTTCTCTAAGTTTGCAGTACAGAATGTGTTACATCCATGTCTGTAGGTATCTTTGGGTCAGAGATTAGGGAAATTGTTCCCATTTCTAGAAATCTCTCCCTCTTTCTAGCATTTTTAGGATGGAAGGTAGGAAAGACCCCTCCTCTTTGGAATAAATATAGATACAGAGCTAAAGACAGCAGATAAACATCTCCTCAAGATTTATTTCATAGGCTAGAAAAGCATTAAGGTTCCCCTTCCATTGCATTTTTTATAGTATCTTTCACTGGAAGAGTTTATGGAGTTCTGATGGTGATCAATTAAAAGTGAAATTCTTAATAATTGAGGGATTAAAGTGAACTGTTTTTCATTCCAGAATGGTATCAAAAGCAGAAATTTTATGTAAGTGGCATTACCCATCTTTTGATTAAGATGCTAGCATTCTTCCCCATATGGACAATTTTAAAGTAATACTTACAGATGTCCAATGCACTTGTGAACATTACAAAACCACCATAATCCTGCTGTCTCAGAATGAAGTGTTAATGTTTTTGTCTTCTTACAGATTTAAACACACTAAAAAAGGACAGAAAGAATATTTGAAAGCACTTAACTATTCTAGACATCATTTAGTGGAAAAATGCTGTTCCATAGAGAGCATTGGAATCTTACAACGTAGTTGACAAAGAAGCTACGATACTTGCAACAGTGATTCAGTCAGTTCATTTATGGCTAACTTATCACAAAATATTAATTCTGGCTGTATACTCCTTGGAAACCCTGGTGGCATAGTGGGTTAAGTGCTATGTCTGCTAACCAAAAAGCCGGCAGTTCAGATCTGCCAGGCGCTTCTTGGAAACTCTATGGGAGCAGTTCTATTCTGACTCCTAGGGTCTCTGTGAGTCAGACCCGACTTGATGGCAGTGGGTTCTTTTTTTTTTTTGGTTTGTTGGCTGACATAGTGCTTACTTCTTTAAAGATATCTCTGCACCTTTTATCCAGCTTTATCTGGCACAACATTGCTGCAAAATTTCTCACTGCTGAAACTGTAAGATCATTTTGTATGTATTGATTTCATAATGCTCATGATTTTTCCACATTGACCATGTCAGATTTTCTGTTTCTGTGGTTTAAGAAGATAATGATGGCTAATTAGCTCTAAATTGCAATGTAAAAATTAAGCCTCTTTCAGAATTGCCTATGTTTGCTGGTAACATGGTAGTAGGCGAGCCAGATTTAAACCTGAATTTCTGATTCACAAAAAAGCCATGTACTAAATCATGGACTTCTAAATTGATTCATGCAGCATTTATTATCAATAGCTTCATAATTGAAGTAGTTATCAACAAAATGAATAGACAACCTACAAATTTAGAGAAAATTTTCAGGAATCAAAATCAAACAAAAGCTTAATTGCACACATGTACACACACACACACACGCACACATGCACACAGTCTACAATTTAACAACAAACAGACAAGAAACCCAATCAACAAATGAGCAAAGGAATTGAGAAGAAAATTCGCTGAAGAGGATATTCAGATTGTCAATGAGCACATGAAAAAATGTTCAGTACCATTGGCCATGAGTGCAAGGTGAACCACAACCACAGCAAGAAATCACTCACCCCATTAGAACGGCAGTGATCAAAAATATCACATGGAAAAGGTCATCACTAAGCTGGACATTGAAGGACAGGACACATTTTTAACACGTAACACCTGGATTAAGTCAAAATGCACACAACATTAATTGTTTACACAGAACAAAGTTTTGAGCATGAAGCGTTCCCCTGAATCTTTGTGAATACAGTTAGTGCTGTGGATGATTATGACTGAACGCAGCTACCAGCTGGAGGACTGGTGGGTCTAACCCCCCAAGGAGCTCTGCAGGAGAAATACCCGGTGAGTTATTAAAGATTACAGCCAAGAAGATCCTACAGAACAGTTCTACTTCTTGACCACACCCCAAAACAACAACAGCTTATCACATGGGGTGTAATTATTTAAAAAAAAAAAAAGCTCTGTGAAATTTAATTCCTTTGAATTGTGATTATGTGAAAGTTTATAATCGAAGTCAGTTTTCCATATAAAACTCCAGGTACCTGCCTCTCTCAGCTCTATCTGCTCTCCTCACCTTGTGATAGCACATTCTTCTTTTTCAGTCTTTACTTCGAGTATCCACTCAACTAGTACTTGTTCCCTCCTCTGCACCCTCTCTTCTCCCCTCTGAAGAGAAACTGGTAGGACAAACTCACACATATCTTAAACCGTAAAGTACACACACCACCCGCACCACTCTGTGTCCCATAGTCCAGCCCGTTCTTCGTCTGAAGTGTTGGCTTTGGTACTGGTTTGAGCTCTGGGCAACCAGCAAGTCTAGGGACCAAGTTGTCAGATCACCAATTCAGGTCCTTTAATAAAGTTCTTAATCTGTACATCTCTTTTTCTTGTGCTACATCAGGGTCTCTACATTGTGTCCTCTATCAGGACTGTCCTTGCTGGTGGCCGGGCACCATAGTTCTTCTGATCTCATGCTGATGTAGTCTCCCAGTCATACGGGTCCTTCTGTCTCTTGGGTTTACTTTTCCTCATGTCTTTTATGTTCTCACTTGTCCTTTGTTCCAAGTGTGTTGGGACTAATTGATGTTCCTCAGATGGCAGTTTGCTAGTTTTAAGACCCCAGGTGCCACTCTCTTATTAAAAGACTAGTTAGGCCAGGTGACCTTTGTGTTCCTTGAAAACATGGTCCCCAGGCCCTTGTCTCCGCTACTCTGTCCTTTGAAGTGTTGGGATGAATTTAGAAGAGTTTCTAGCTCATGGTGTAGTCCGGTTATGCTGACCTGCCTTCTACTATGTGCTGTCGCTCCCTTCACCTAACTGGATGCCTATCAATTATCTAATCTATGAACAACACTCTCTCTCCCTCCCCACCTTGGTAGTCATCAGAAGTATTCTCTTCTGTGCAAAAGTCTTTTCTTAAGTCCTTATAGTAGTAGTCTCATACAATATTTGCTCTTTTTGCAGCTGACTGATTTCACTCAGCATGATGTCTTCCAGTTGAATTCACATTATGAGATGCTTCATAAAATCATCATTGTTCTTTATCATTGCATAGTGTTCCATTGTGTATATACACCGAAGTTTATCCCGTCACTTGTTGATGGGCACATACACTGATTCCATCTTTTTGCTATTGTGGAGAGTACTGCAATAAACATTCGTGCGCATGTATCTGTTTGTGTGACACCCTTTATTTTTGTAGGATATGTTCCAAGCAGTAGGATTGCTAGATCATGTGGTATTTCTATTTTTAGCTTCCTAAGAATGCCCCAAATCTCTTTCCAAAGAGGTTATATCATTTTACATTCACACCAGCACTGTAGAAGACTTCCAGTCTTTCCACAGCTTCTCCAATTTTTGTTGTTTCCTGTTTTTGGTTTGGTGCCAACCTTGTGGAGGTGAGATGGTTATCTCACTGTAGTTTTGATTTGGATTTCTCTAATGGCTAATGATCATGAGCATTTCCTTATGTGTCTTTTGGCTACCTAGATGTCTTCTTCAGAGAAGTGTCTGTCCATATCCTTTGCCCACTGTTTAGTTGGGTTATTTGTCTTTTTCTTGTTGATACATGGTTGCTAAACATTTTTTCGTATTCTGTGGTTGCCATGAGTCAGATACAACTCGACGGCACTTGGATTGGCTATTCTGTAGGCAGTCTTTTTACTCTCTTGATAAAGTCACTGGATAAGCCTAGGTGTTTAATTTTCAGTAATTCTCATTTTTCTGTTTTTCTCTTCCACGTTTGTGCATTCTCAGTAAGATTTTGTAGTCTGCTTAAGTCACATATTAGAAATTCCAGCATTGTCTCTATTTTTTATTCCATAATCTTTATCATTTTAGAGTTGATATTTAGGTCTTTGTTCCATTTTGAGTTAGTTAAAAGAAACTCTATGAAATTTGATGTAAAATCTACTGTAGAGTGTGGTCAATTATGTTACTCCATATAACACAGAGATCAGAAAAACTTCTGTCTGGTCTCAGCAACCAAAATAGTTCTGCTTCGCAGTTGCTTTTGTGGTGTGAACTTTCTAAACCACACAACAGACTAGATTTTTACTTACATTTAACAAAGAACAAAACACAAATCCATTTCCACTGAGAAGATTTTGACCCATGTGACCCTACATAGGCTTTTTAAAAGGCATGGCTTTGGCTTTGTTTGGTTATTCTATCCTTGTACTTCTTTCCTCTTTTGTTCACTCTTAGCTGATGTCTACTTATTATATAAGTAGAGAGTCGGATCCGACTCGACGGCACTTGGCTGGCTTGGAAATATACTTTTAGTATATTTTAAAATACACTCTTTTAGCTTTAATTATTTCTGGATGAAAAGGGGAAAAACACAGCTTAAGAAATTTGTAAAAAGTAAGGTAGTCCCTGAAGATCCTAGCATGGAGATAGCCCGAATTCTGAAGTCAGATTCATTTGCACATCAGTAAATATCCTTCAAAATGTAATTTCTCCTTGTTTAGTAAGAAGCCTGGTGGATTGTATGTCCTACGAAGACATACTGCTATGTGTTTCTATAGCAGAGGAGTTGGAAACCAGTAGAGTCAGAAACGGGACTTGGGAGACACTACTGAACCGAACAAACAGTGAGCCACTTGAGAATTCTCAGTTCAGTACCTTCATGTAGAATTAGAAAAAAAGCTATTCCTCAGACTTCTCAGGTTGGAGTAAGAGAACCACAATGATAGAAACAATAAATTACTTTTCTACAGTTGCCTTAGCAAAGCACCATGAACTAGGTAGGTTAAAGCAACGGGAATTTATTTTCTCACTTGTTTGGCTTCAGACTTCTAAGTCTGAAATTAAGATGCTGTCAGGATTAAGGCAGAGGTCTTGGTGGCTCAGTGGTTAAAAGCTATGGCTGCTCACCGAAAGACTGGCACTTTGAATCCCCCAGACACTCCTTGAAAATCCTATGGGGCAGTTCCACTCTGTTGTAAGAGGTTGATGGAAATCCTAGTAGCATAATTGTTAAGTGTTACAGCCACTAACCAAAAGGATAGCAGTTTGAGTCCCCCAGGCACTTCTTGAAATCTCTGTGGGGCAGTTCTAACTCTTTCCTTTAGGGTTGATACGAGTCAGAATCAACTCTGTAACAGCAAGTTTCTTATTTTGGTTTTCAGGAAGGGAAGACATAAGCTAGGGAAGAATTTTCACTTTTGGTGGATGCTGGCAACTCTTGGTGTTCCTTGGCTTTTGTCCCTCCTATCACTGCTTCTGCTTTATATGGCATTCTTTCCTATGTATATGTTCAAATTTCCCTGTTGTGAGGACACCAATCATTAGATTAGGACCCACCTTAACTTACTTGCATTTGCGAAGACCCTATTTCCACAAAAGGGGTCACAGTCATAGCTACTGGGGGTTAAGACTTCAACATATCTTTTGGGGGGATACAATTCAATCAGTAAGTGATAACTATAGTACTAATATAGTAAAAATCATACTGCAAGCCAGATTTGGGTAATCTTCTCCAATAGTGTCTTATTGCTACAGCTATCTAGTACTTGCTCAAGTGTGCTATAAGTTTACATTTAATATAAGCCAAAAACCAAACCCAATGCTGTTGAGTCAATTCTGACTCACAGCAACCCTATAGACAGAGTAAAACTGCCCCCAGTGCATTTGAACTGCCAGCCTTCTGGTTAGCAGCTGTAGCACTTAACCACTAATACCTAATCTTTTCATTTTTGGTGATACCTGATCTCTGCCTCTGGCTTTGGGCCTGGATTATCTCCTATGATATAGCCATTTCAGATGGGTGTTTCATTAGATGGACCAACCAGATAATAATTTCAGTTGGTAACAAGAGTCTTTCTTTCAGATGACCCACTCTTCACTCATACAAATCTGTGAACAAGAAATACCATAGTTCGTCCAGCATCTCAGGCTCCTGAATTACTTGCTGTCAGAAAGAGGATCCCACCCAAGTCACCTGGCTCAGTCAGAGCAAGGAGTCTTAGAAGATGACCTCTGTTCTAGCACCAACTATCTATCAGTTTAAAGTACATGGAATCTGGAGAAATAAATTCAAACCCTTGTTTTGCAAACACTGACATCACAGCAGATTATTCTATAGGTCATCTGGGGTTAGGTCCAGATCCACAATCATGCTTAGAATGTAGCTTCGATTTTCCTGACCCTCCAGAGCTCAGAGAGAAATCACACTGAGTTCCATGACTTTCATTCATCTGTCGGAAATATTGGAAACCCTGGTGGCATAGTGGTTACATGCTATGTCTACTAGCCAAAAGGTCAGCAGTTCAAATCTGCCAGGTGCTCCTTGGAAACTTTATAGAGCAGTTCCTCTCTGTCTTGTAGGGTCACTGTGAGTCAGAATTGACTTGATGGCAGTGGGCTTGGCTTTTTTTTTTTTTTTTTGGTAGAAAATATATCATTTCATCAAAAGAGACAAACTTTGCTCAATGCAACCCTAAGAAGAAGTGAACGTAATATATTTTTTGACTTTATTGTTTCTGGGATATACAAACTCATTACATTTAATTCAAGTCCTGAGATTCAGTTTCTTCGTGTATAAAATGAGGGGACAAATAGCTCAGAGACAGGTTGTGAGAAAGAAAGAAAACAATCTATCTAAAACAATGTCATTGTTCTGTGCACAACAGAAGCTTACTAAATGCTGGTTCCCTCACATCCCATGTGAACATCAGTAGAGTTTACTGAGTCATCTGCGCCATTATAATGGACTCTGCCTCTGGCCAGGACTTTATGGCACATTTAATTCCTTTGTTTTATTTCGTTAAATACTAGTGTTCGTGATTACCCAAGAAATTTTCTTGAACTCCCTTCCAAAAACATATTCTTTCACACGCTTAGTTTAGTTTAGTTTTTTTTCCTTTCCATTACCCAAATTAGTCATTAATGTTTACACAAGTCTGGGGAAATAGGCCTCTGAGTTTAACCTTTTCCAATTTAGGCAACTCAGTATTTTTCAAATTAACAAAATTAAATGGTACACAGAATTACAGTCGATTTTTTTTCCTTTTTTCAATTTTTTAAATCCCAAAAAGTCTATGGACACCTAGTGTGAAATAACCTGAAGGTAAAACATCCTTACTTAAAATATGCAAAATGTCTTAACTGATGGCCTACCCTCTCATTTCAGGTCACAAGACAAAAGCAGCAATGTGGTAGGAAAACACAGGAAAAAAAAATTCATCTCAAAACTTTAATTAAAGTAGAACTAGGTCTCATGCATTAACTAAGGGTGATGAGATAATTCACAGATTCTGTATGGAATTTCCAAAAAGACATTGCATACAACTGATGATTAATCCAGCTTATTTGTATATAATTTACAAATGCTTATAACATCATTAAAATAAATTAGTTTCTTCTTTCTTAAATAAAACACACAGCTCTGAAAAAGTCTAATTGATATTTATGTTGTTGTTTGGTGCTGTTGAGTTAGTTTCCACTCACAGAAACCCTATGTACAACAGAATGAAAGGCAGCCCAATTCTGTACCTTCCTTGCAATCATTGCTATGTTTCAGCATTTTATGCAGTCTTAGGTGTATAGTGGCTAAGTGCTACATCTGCTAATGAAAATGCTGGCAGTTGAAACCCACAAGGCGTTCCCCGGAAATGCTGTGGAGTAGTTTTTAGCTCTACTCTGTCCTACAGGATCGCTATGAGTCAGAAATGACTTGACGACAGTGGGTTTGCTTTTGGTTTTGACGTCACTCCATCTCACGGAGTGTTTTCCTCTTTTTTGATGACTCTCTAACTGAAAGCAGATAGGACACCAGATCTTATTTTGGAGAAGACTCAAAATAGGTACCATTTAAACTGTTACATTTTTGAATAAACATTGAATAAGCAAGGTAACTACAGCAATAAAGGATAATGCTGTACCAGTGAATGTTTATTTCTTTATAGTTTCTTCCTCCTAATAGATACTGATTTTCTACCATCCATAATCTGTATTTAGTACCCAATGAATGTGACTACAGAATTTATTTCTCTCAAAGATTTTAGGTGTTTATTTTTCCTCCTTTGGGAAATCAGGATAAAATTTGCTTTCATTGTTAACTGTTGCTATATTAGGTTCAAGTCAAGCAGAGACTCAGAACGATAGTTTCTGAAGAGTTAAGCCATATATTTTAAATTTAAAAGAATTAAGCTAGGAATACATAGTATACATCACAACTGTTAACATTTTGCCCCATTTATCATTCTATGCATTTATCTACTGTATAAGCTGTACATATTATTTTTTCCTACACCTTTACTCTTATGTATTTCAGTGTGTGTTTCCTAAGAACAAAAGTATTCTTTTTTTGGTAACCACTGTACCCTTAACAACTGGCGGAATTTGATATTGAAAAAAAACCTCTTTCTACTACTCATCTATCAGTTCATTGTATTGTGGTGTCTTGGGTATTACTATGGTGCTGGAAACTACACCACTGAATTTGAAATGCCAGCAAGATCACCCACAGTGGACAGGATTTAGTAGAGCAACCACGCTATAACAGACTATGAACAAGTACCTGGAAATTACTTCTGAAAGAGCTGGCCAGTGAAAACCTTATGAATAGCATCCAAGCCTTGTCTGATATAGTACCAGAAGATAAGCACCCTCAAACTGGAAGGCACTCAAAGTACAACTGAGGAGTACCTGTTTCCTGAAAGTAGAGTCCCCTTTAATGATCAGGATTGAGTAAACCCTTTCAGGACCTTCAGTTCCTGATGTGTCATAACACAAAATGAAAAGAAACACCTGCAAATATCTATCAACAATCCAGAGGTCGAAGAGACGAAGCTAGGAAAATTGGAAGCTGTCAAAAATGAAGTAGAAATGCTTGAAGATCTATGACCCAGATAATGTCAAAAACAACAAAAACCAAAAGTAACCCACAGTCATCCAACCAGTTCTGACTCACACCAAGCAACCCTATAGGGTCACCATGATTCAGAACTGACTCCATGGAATAGGTTTATCCTCCACATTAGCGAGGCAAAATGGACTGAAATTGCCCATTTTGAATCAGACAATAATATGGTCTACTATACCAGGAATAACAAATAAAAAAGAAATAGTGTTACATTCATTGTCAAAACTAACATTTCAAGATCTATCTTGGAGCACATGCTGCCAATGACAGAATAATATCCACAGGCTGACAGGGAAGAGCAGTTAAGACAACTGTTATTCAAATTTACAGAACAACTACTAATGCCAAGATGAAGAAATTGAAGAGTTTTGTCAACTTCCACAGTCTGAAATTGATCAGACATGTAATCAAGATGCATTGATAATTATTGGTGACTAGAATGCAAAAGTTGGAAATAAATAAGAATTAGATGGAAAATATGGCATTGGTGACAGAAACATCAGAGTTCTCGCTATAGAATTTTGCAAGACAAATAATCTACTCATTGGAAATAGCTTTTTTGAACCACATAAATGGCAACTATACACTTGGACCCCACTAGATAGAATACACAGGAATCAATTATATTTGTGGAAAGAGATAACAGAGTAGCTTACTTACTAGAACTGGTCAGAACAAGGCCAGTGGCCGATAGTAGAACAGACCACCAATTATTCATACACAATTCCAAGATGAAGCTGAAGAAAATTAAAACAAGTCCTTAAGAGATAACCTTGAGCATACTCCACCTGAATTTGGAGAGCATCTCAAGAGCAGATTTGACACACTGAACATAACAACTGAAGACCAGACAAGTTGTGGAATAACATCAAAGTCATCATACATGAAGAAAACAAAAGATCATTTAAAAGAAAGAAAAGACCAAAACTAATGTTAGACAAGACTCTGAAACTTGCTCTTGAACTTAGAGTAGTTAATGCAAGCAGAAGAAATGACGAAGTAAAAGAGCTGAGCAGAAGAATTCACAAGGTAGCTCAAGCAGATAAAATAGTATTATAATGAAATGTGCAAAAACAAGGAGTATGAAAACCAAAAGGGGAGGATATACTCTGCATTTACCAAACTGAAAGAACTGAAGGAAAAAAAAAAAAAATCAAGCCTCAAGTTGCAATGCTCAAAGATTCCAGAAGCAAAATATTGAATAACACAGGAAGCATCAAAGGAGATGGAAGGAACATATGAAGTTACTGTACCAAATAGAACTGGTCTACATTAAGCCATTTCAGGAGGTAGCATGTGATCAAGAATTAACAGTAGTGAAGGAAGTAGTCCAAGATCCACTGAAGGCACTGGTGAAAAACAAGGCTCCAGGAGTTAGCTGAATACTTACTGAAATCTTCCAACAAACAGATGCAATGCTAGAAGTACTCACTTGCCTATGTCAAGAAATCTGAAAAACAGCTCCCTGGCCAACCAACTGGAGGTGATCCCTATTTGCATCCATTCCAAAGAAGGCTGTCTAACA
Organism: Heterohyrax brucei; assembly: GCA_028571685.1. Taxonomy (NCBI): domain Eukaryota; kingdom Metazoa; phylum Chordata; class Mammalia; order Hyracoidea; family Procaviidae; genus Heterohyrax; species Heterohyrax brucei. The sequence continues at coordinate 100,244,846 of CM053148.1, forward strand.
GAATGTGAAACTTATCAAACAGTATCATTAATATCATATGCAATTAGAATTTTGCTGAAGATGATTAAACAATGGTTGAATCAGTGCATCAACAGAGAACTTACAGAAATTCAAGCTGGATTATAAGGAGGACATGGAACTAGTGATATCATTCCTGATATCGGATATATCTTGATAAAAGCAGAGAATATCAGAAAGATTCATGTCTGTATTTTATTGATTACTCAAAGACCTTAAACTGTGTGGATCATAATCAATTATGGCTAACACTGGGAAGAATAGGAATTCCAGAACACTTAAATGTGCTCATGCAGAATTTACATACAGACCAACCAACCGGCAATCCAATTGGAAAATATTTGCACTATATAAAGTCATCATCCAGAGTATATAAAACAATAGATCTCTAAGGAATAATTCATATGAAAATTACAAACCAGTAATGTCACAGAAAAAAAATCAATCAATGAGTAGTAAAAAAAGTAGAAGATAATCTCACAAATAGTTACCAAAATGCTAATTATAAAAATGAGATGTAGTCACTCTTAGATGGATCCCCCCAACAAAGCATTAATCATAATAAACAATGATGGTAAAGGTTCTAGGCACCCATCAATCCATTACAGGCTGAAGTCTAGAACATTAAGGGCTTTTAAAAGCAATTTGGCTGTGTCATCTGGAGAGACACACACATACCCACCCACCTAGAGAAACACTTAAATATATACGTGAAGAAAAAACTTCCTGTCTATAATCTTCTTTGGTTTTTTCTATCAGTCAACCTTGCAGGGCCCTCTGGCTCTTTTAAAGACTCACAGTGGCTGGTCCTTTTCATCTTCAAGACTACAGAGTGCCTGAGTAGTCAGTGAGTTCAGCTGTTAACCAAAGGGTTAATATTCAAGTCCGCCCACAGTTTCTTTTGAAGAAAAACTTGGTGGTATATTTCTGAAAAAAAAGAAACTGTTGAGAAGTTTGCTGTCATGAGTTGCAGTCAACTCAGTGAAAATTGGTTCTAATAATGCAATAATTTTTAAAGCATTGATGGTACAGTATGAAGTACTGATATTCTTTAAAAATGGTAGAACCAGTCCACCACCGTAGAATTGATTCTGACTATAGCAATCCTATACAGAACAGAGTAGAACTGCTCCACAGTTTCCCAGTAGCATCTAGTGGGTCTGAACTGCTGACATTTTGGTTAGCAGCCACAGCACTTAACCACTATACCAGCCGGGTTTCCAAAAATAGTAGAGAAGTCTTTTTTTTAGAAAGCATAAGGTAAAGGTAATAACAAACTATAATAATTATATAGAGTGAGACAACATGAAGTGAATTTCAGAAAGTGTTGGGACATGTTTTAGTGCAGGAATCTTCCAGCTACTGGGAGGCAAATGAGTACACTGATAATTGTGAAGAAAAATGGAAGAGAAGACAATCTTTTGTTTTTTCCAACAGATTTTCTTCTATAATAAGTGAGTGATAAAAAGGGCACATTTGTCTGCCTAAGAAAAAAATTCACATAGGAAAATATTAGGTTCACCCTACAAGTTCATAGCGGCTTTCAGAACCAAATAATGAAATAGTTCATACTCAAATAACATATCAAAGATACTTGCCTTCCATGCATACAAGTTCCCTGAATTTTCTCACTTCATATGATCTGTTTTGTCTAGAGACAGATGATTGTTAGGCTTGCCTGCCTAAGAAAATATCATTTTTCCAATTTATTTTTTGAATGCCACAAGTTGAGTGATGCATCAATTCTAATGAATTTACATATAAAGAGAGAAAAGGTGACCAAGGTGTAATAACAAATGAAGTTATCAAGACTCAACAATAAAGACTGGTGCTTCTATATACACCATGAGAATGACACTGCAGCATTTTCTAGATTATCTCAATGCTATATAAAAAAGTGGATTTTAAACAGAAATTACAAAATCGCATTCTCCCCCTGCTGTTTCATGCTGCTTATTATTTAAAATATCCTATCAAAGAAAGAGAATTAAAAATGCTATCTCCTGAGAGTCATATCACATTAAACAGCAAAAAAAAAAAAAAAGATCATAATGTTAGTCATGGACTGAATTGTGTCTCCCCCAAAACATGTGTCAAGTTGGCTAGGCTGCAACCCCCAATACTGTGTGGTTGTCTACCATTGTTTCAACTGATGGGATTTTCCTGTGTGTTGTGAATCTTTCTCCATGATGTTAATGGGTAAACCTTGGTGATGTTGTGGTTAAATGCTATGGCTGCTGACCAGAAGGTCAGAAGTTCACTTTACCAGGCACTCCTTCGAAACTCTATGGGGGAAGTTCTGCTCTCCCATAGATTAGCTTTGAGTTGGGATATATTGGATGGCACTGAGGTTTTTTATGATGTTAACAAAGTGGAACTAGAGACAGTTACATTAATGAGTCAGGACTCAAGCTACAAGACTAGCATTTGTCTTGAGTCGGTAAAAGAGAAAAGCAAGTAGAGAGACAAGAGGACTTTGTACCACCAAGGAAACAACACCAGGAGCAGAGGACATCCTTTGGGCCTGAGGTGCCTGCACTGCGAAGCTCCTGGACCAGGGAAGATTGATGAGAAGGACCTTCCAGCAGAGCTGAGAGAAAAAGCCTTCCCCTGCAACTGGCACCCTGAATCTGGATTTCTAGTTGCCAAGACAGAGATACCAATGTGGTATCTGTGTTACAGCAGCATTAGATAACTAATGCAATGCTTGTCCAATAAAAATAACTTTCATAATTAGAAATGTGAGACTGCAAATACATATTGTCTATATGGAGAAAACAGACACATTCAAGAATTACATAGGTTTTTATGTTTGTGAAAATTTACAGTTAGCTGCTGGTTAATGTATAATAGCTGTCAAGATTATTTAAAACTCTAAAATTGAAAGAGATTTGCCTAAAAGATTATGCTTTTAGAAGGGTTAAATTATAAAAAACTGAACTCACAAATCCGGTTTTCTTTCTCTCCAGCTTTCAGATCTAATTAACAAACGTTCTGGTCACTACATCTCAGAGTAATGGATTGCCTTATCAACAGTACTATCTTACCATGTCTTGGAATGAAATTTTTATAAGAGAAGATAGAGATAGCATCCTATCATCAATCTCTTATGTTACACTAAAGTTTTTTGGTTTTTTTTTTTTTTTAGTCAAACAAATTTCCTTCTTTTTTCTGAGGAAAATAACACAATCTTGCTAGGTCATTTCAAACTACCTGTAGTTTTGGTTCTAGACTTACTAACGGCAGTCTCAGTTCTACAAAACAATACAAAGGTGTTCGATGAAGGCCTGATAGTACTTTGCTAATTAATTCCTGTGACAAAGCTTACAAAGGGAAATATTTCTCCATGGCATGCTGATTCTACATAATAAGCCATCATTCCATCAAAACTATGTGACTATTAACAACAAGCTTTGTTATGCTCACTGGGTTTCTGCTATTAAAAAATTTAATTTAGCTATAAATAATACTGATAAGACATAGTCTCCATTCTGAGGTGGATCAGATTAGAATTCTATCCCTAAATAATAACCAGATTGGTTATGAAATCCTATCTAATTTAGCCATTAGAGACTGAATGATAGAGATAATGATATCACTATTAAAATAATTCAATTCCTTTTTAAAATGATAGAATAGAATGCTGCTACACACATGAATTTGAAACAGATTAACCAAAATCTATGATTTTGATTCCCTACATCATGCAAGTACAATTGACCAGAGGATGCTATTCTTAACATTTTCTCTGTTTTCAATCTTATATACATACATAGCATATTTTTTCAAAACTCAAAGCAAGGAGTGTGAATCTTTTTGTATCAGGCTGAGCCTTAAGTTCTCTATGCTCTAATTTTTCACATCAAGAATGGGAAAAAAATTAAAGATGTTGAGGGTTGCAAAAAAACAAGTTTTTGATTGCTAATGTAGGTTAATAATTACTGTCAGATATACTGGTGTAGAAAAAATCTTTAGCTTAATATAAGCATACTTGTAAATATTTAAGTGAGCATGAATTAAGTTAAGCTTTCCATTTCTTTGAGAAATTGCTCACAGTACCTTTAAGGTTAAATTCTATAATGGAACTACAAAGAAATTTAAGTACTAACCTCACTTTTGGTCATAGAACTATCTAACTGTAAATAGTAAAGATAGTCTTAATTGTGGGGAAATATTAAGAAGTTGTCTTGTGGCAGAGATCTTCTGAGTCCAGACCAGTGATGTTTTCCTTGCTTGGCTGGCCTCAGCCCCAGCCTGTACCGAACCAAACCAAACCCTGTGTCGTTAAGTCAATGGTGACTCATAGCAACCCTATAGGATAGAGGAGAAATGCCCCACAGAGTTTCCAAGTAGTGCCTGGAGGATTTGAACTGCCAATCTTTTGGTCAGTAGCCCCAGCACATAACCACTATGTCACCAGGGTTTTCAACCTGTACAAGGAAAATATTCTCTAAGAGGAAGAATAGACATTTAATGTATTCAATTATAGGACAATTCCTTTTACAACCAAATCATACTTCTATGATGAGATGCTGTAGGTAGCTGTGGTATCTGATAAGACATTTTCACTCTTGGCAACAAATTTTTCAGTGCATCTATTTAACTGTTTTAGATATATCTGCATCTGAATATATATTTGCTTCTTATTCAGGTCGTCTATAGTTTATCTTTATTATTACCCTGGTAAGTAGTTTTTTCCTTCCTGTCTTCTAGTTTCACATTATCCATACCCTTACAGGCTATACCACTGACACTTCTTGTCAGAAAAACAAATATCCACGTGTCTCTCACTTCAGATCATAATAATTAACCAAAAAAATATCTATGTGTTTTGTTTGTTTTTCTTATTTTTCTCTACTACCTGTACAAAATTTCAGTTTTAGTTACTGGTTACTCAGTGGTCTGTTAACAACAAAACAAACAAACAAACAAAAAAACAACAACACCAAATCTATTGCCACTGAGTCGATTCCAACTCATAGTGACCCTAGGACTTCCCCATAGGGTTTCCAAGAAACACTTGGTAGATTTGAACTGCCAACCTGCTGGCTACAGTCAAATGTTTAGGCACTGTGCCATCAGGGCCTGTATATGACAGTTAATTAGGTCTGTTTAAAATTTTTTATTGCTGTTTCTTGGTACTCTTCGTCTACATGGGGTAAGGATGCTTTCTTACATCAAATTTGAAGTTAGGTGGGGCCCTGTGACTTGACATGGCTAATTAATGTGAGCAAAGTTTTTCAAGTCATTTCCAGAAAGGCACTCCAAGAGTCAGGCAGCAGTTCCCTGCCATGCTGATCATAGAAGCATGGGCGAAGATAGGGCTTAATTCTCCCTATCCAAAGTATCATAATGACCAGAATCATACCCCACTCCCCTTCACCCATCTCACCCTCCACACCATCACTGCCACTCTCAATTTTCACCCACTCCTTAAAATCTGCTTTGGACTATGAGTAAGCAATAATCTCTTAGACTTGGGTGTTATTTGTTACTGTAGCATAGCCCCACTGATACTGATGCTTGTACATTCAGTTGCAAGGCTAGCATAATGAAATCCTAAAATACATGGCATTGTTTATACTGGTCACTTGGTGAGAAGCTAGAAAAAAATGCAGATTGATGTTTTAAAATAAAAGATTTGAGAAAGCTGCCGTCTGATATAACTTAGAAAGATCAACAGTCTAGTGAACTTGTAACTCTAAAAGATACCAGAAAACAGAAAATCTGTATTTCACGAGGCATTGAAAGAAAGAGATTCGCCCAGAACAGAGTTGGTCATCTTTAGACTGCTGTAACAAATTTGAGTTATGGTAAATCACTGTGACACAGAGAAACAGGAGTCAGGGAGCCCATGAAAGGTAACCAGATTTATTATACTCACAGATGGTAGAGACAAGGAGGAACAACACCCCATGACACAGTGCCACACAAGGGGCTCTTCTTGGAGGCCAGGTAAGAACAAGCTAGAATTGTAAGATAGGCCTTATGTAAGGCATGCAGGTTCAGGTAAGCCAGGCTTTAGGAGCTTCCTGAGGACTAGGCATTTTGAACAATGCTGCAGACTTGGTGGACACTAGAGCTGTCCCTGGTTGCTGGGCTGTTGGCCCCAGGACAACTGAGGTAGGTGAAGAATGGCCCAAGAATGCAAGAACTTGATAAGATGAATGGTTAGAGAACACTTAATCAGGTGCTCAAGAAGGGGAACTGAGCAGACTCCAGACAGGGCCTCAAAACTAAGGGTAAAAAAAAAAAAATTAAAGAAAATGGTATTGTAGAGCAGGAGTTAAAGGGGTTTGGAAGAGTACAAGATCAGTGCCTTATAGAGTTGAAAGTGGCAACTTCTACTCAAGCCCAATAAATGACATATAAAGACCAGAACACAGAGCAATAAAGACCTGTTAAAATCTACCAATCCAGCTTAATTAAATCAAGCGAATGGCCAATATGCTTACTAACAAGTCTTCTGATAGCCAGCCAAGTGCCGTTGAGTCGGATCCGACTGATAGGACGTAGTAAATAGTCTGATAGGATATTCCAGGAAAAGAACCCAGGGTGTGTACTTGAGTAAACTCTCTCAGTTGGGAAAAAAAAAAAAATGCTCTAGGAAAATCAACAAAGTGCTTGATTTTCCTTCTGAAAAATACTAATATAGAGGTTCCTGTTACTATGTTTATGGAGTAAAACATAATGTTAAGAAAGCAAAGAAACATCAGAATTCAGAATGTGACAGATACATTTACACCAACAACAAAAAGAGCAGTCACTGAGGCTGCTTACATACGATCAAACACTTCCCGGGATTTGGTTTCCTGTTTCAGAGGTTTAAGGTCATTGTTTCACAGGGGACTCCAGTTAATTGCCTAATAGGACAGTTAGTGCTTCTATTCTGCCTCCTAGTCTATTGTGTAGTGCCTGGGGTCTTAAAAGCTTGCAAGCAAGCATTCAAAGTATAATGATTGGTCTCAGTTGATGAGGAGCCACAGAGAAAGAATGAGTCAGGAATAGGAAGAAACAGAGTGTGTGGCTTATTGTCTCCATGAATAACTGATTCCTGTGCTATGAGACAAGACGATGGTGCCTGGTTACTGAATGCTTTGATCAAAGATTTTATAGACAAAGCCAGATCAAAAGAGGAGACACGAAGAACTACATGTCAAATTCTAACGGAATGGAAACATTAAGTTACTAAGGCTGGATAACCCTCTGAAACTAGTGCCCTGAGATAACCTTTAAACCCTAAACTAAAAATATCCCCTGAATTATTCTTCATTCGTACTAAAAAGTAGTCAAGCTTTAATTCATAAAGAACATCTGTCCTGAGGAGTATGCTCCTTTAAGAACTATCAATATGGGATAAAATTGACAATAGCAACTTGAAAGATTAGATAGAACATTTAGTGGGCAGTGTGTTCATGTAATGGGGGAGGAACAACTCAGAAAAGGAGGATGAGAATGCACACTTGGAAGAACATAATAAATGTCACTGAAGAGCACATGTTGAAACAGTTACATTGGTGCTTGTTCTGCAGTATATATTCTCAACCACAGTAACAAAACCCAAGATAAATTATTAAAAAACATAATGTCTAGAAAAGAAAACTGTTTAGAAAATAACTGTGAGCATGGTTTTGTGCACACAGAGACCATGGGAATCAACAAGATACCAATATAAAAGTTGTCGAGTGTGCTAGTTTGACAACGGAAGCAGTGGCCAGGACTAACTTGTGCCTGTGGCAAGTTAGAGGCTCTTTCCCCGAGCTCCATTTATAATAATCAGGTATTGGAAGGACTTGCCTTTTCTCACAAATAAAAACGAATGTGTGATTAATCTAACTTTAGATTCAAGAACACAAATTTCAGTAGAAAACAACATAGGGAGTTCCTACTATCTTTCCCTAGCATGGAAACTCTGGTGGTGTAGTAGTTAAGTGCTACAGCTGCTAACAAAAATATTGTCAGTGAAAATATGCCAGGCACTTCTTGAGAACTACATGGGCAGTTTTACTCTGTCTATATGGTCACTACTAATCTGAACTGACTTGACAGAAAAGGTGTTGTTTTTTTGGAATTCCCTATCATGTTTAGGTTTCTCATAATTTTGTGTCTTATCTCTGACCTTCACTCCAATCTAGAACTCTCTCTGCCCATCTATCTTTGTGTTAATAAGTCAACATCTGCTAAACAACTACTTAATGCCAGCAAGAAGAGACTTCACATTGATTACAATACAAAACCATCAGAAGTAGAGTCCCTTTCATTTAAAAATTAAGAGCAAAATATCAAATTCCCAGTAATTTTCAAAAATTGCCTCTAAATTTTTATTTATGGGACAAATGAGAGGAAAATACAAGAAAGGAAGAGGAGAATAAAATTAGAAAGGAACTCAAAGAAGAGTTTGGAAAGAAATATTAAAATGAAGTCACTGCTTCCAGCCAATGTAACACCATAGACAGAAGCACCATGCTGCCCCTCCATTGCAACTCACTGCCATCAAGTCATGTTCATTGCAAGGACTCAAAAAATAAAGTAAAGCAAATACCAGTCCTGGAACCGAAAGTGTCAAATGAAGAGATAAAGATCTCAGCCAAACACCAAATGAAATAAATAAAACTGACAGAGAATAGAGAGCAAGAAGAGATAGAGGAAGTCTCCTACCAGCTAAGACAGCATGGATTTACCATCTTGGGCTCTGGAGGAAGATCAGCAGGCAGAGAGCACCTGAAAGCCAATTCACAGAAATCCCAGCAGGACACAGATCACCTGGTAACCAGTGATTCTTTCCCAACCTCATTCTTCCCACCCTCCTTGGCTTTCACTGCTTCCTGCCAATTGCAGTCTCTTGGCCAAGAGAAAACTCCTCTGGTCCCAGCCACTTAGATTCATCCTACCCCTCACTGACTGGTTTCCTCAGTGCCATTTGTCTATAGCTTTTTACAGTTTCTTTGGTTTCCTCTGTAACTCTCACCACCTCACCCCTTTGCTCTTGAAGACCTATCTCTGTGTGATATCTTTGCCACTTCTTTAAGGCTGTAAAATGTTATTCAGATGGAAAACTACTCCCCACACTGGTAGAATCCTTGAAGTTTTTTATTTGTTTTGTTTTGTTTATCCTTTGTTTTCTTTTGTTTTGTCTGGCTATTTTTCTTGTCACAGCTTGGGAGTCCTTCTAGCAAGGCCTAGGACCCATGTCCCTGATCTGCTCACCATGTCTATATTTTTACCCTTATTTTTCTCTTTTTTGCTTCTTGTCTTCATTTTCCAGTTCTCATCTCTTTATACTTACTCTCTTGTCCTGTCTCTGAGTGACATTGGTACCTCTTATAGCCAAGGTACACCCTGAGACCCAGTAAATGCTTCCCCATTCTTCACAGCAGCATTTGTTTATTTCCCAAATTTTTAACTAGTTATTTGCTTTATCTTCTTTTCTTGTTTTATTCTTTGTCATTCTTGGTTTCTCATCTCTCCAACCCAATGACAAGCTCCCTAAGCACTCTTTTGTTTTGTTTTTATTTTTGACTCTTATTTCTTTGTCATGTTTCACATACTCTTATTAGCATAACACATCACAGCTTTTCTGCTCATTTCACCCATGTGCACCATGTGCTGAAAATCATTGCCCCAAACAGCACAGGCAGAGCCTATAGAACTTGCCAAGCACTGATTCCTGGCTTAACCTGTGACTCCTAGTACCAGCAACAAACAACCCATCCCGGCCCCTCCCCTCCAGCTGGACCTGCCCTAGTGCACCAGCTGAGGGACTGGCCCTACCCACTGGAGGTGGAGGTGAAAAGTATTGTGACCATAGATGAACAAGCAACAAAGAATGTACAGCCTGCCTGCCCTGACATAATCAAGTAAAACAAAAAATCAGGATGAAACAAACAGATCTACAGTCAGTAAACACAGGAAATAACTACTGAATACCCTGAAGGCAAAAAAAAAACCAAAAAACAAAACTTATTAAAAGGAAAGAAAAAGAATAGGACAGGATGGCTTCAGTAGGCATCCAAAATAAAATACCAGTGACTTTCCAACATAAGAAATGGCACTGAGACTACCCACAGGGAATTCAAGTTTCTAAATATTCAGAGCTATCTAAGAGTTGAAGCAAAAAGCAGACAAAAACAAGGAAAAGACAGAGAAATTCATGGATGAGTCAGAAATATTCACAGAAGAATTCAGAAAAGTATTGTAGAAACAAAAACAAACAAATGCACAACTAGATATCATACAAAAACAACAATTAAAAACCCAGAAGATAAACAAGATTTCAGAATGGACAATGTCACAGAAAGGCTAAGAAGAAGGTTTGAAATGACGGAATACATGATCAGTGAAATGAAAGCGACATTTGGATATAACTCTGGAGCAGACTCAGAATAAAAAACAAAGAAAAAATGAAGAAACTCTGAGAATTTTTTGGTATACAATCAAAAGCAAAAATTTCTAAGTGATCAGAGTTCCAGAACAAGGGGAGAAAATGGAAAACACAGACAGGATCACTGAAGAAATACTGACAGAAAACTTCCCTAATATGAAATATGAAAATCTGACCACTCAAGAAGATCAACAAATCATGCACAGGTAGAGTCTAAAACAAAAGGCCAAGGCATATCGTAATCACAATTGTTAAAATCAAAGACAAAGAAAAAATTCTGAGAGCTGCTTGAGAAAAACAAAAGGTCATATACAGAAGAGAAACAATAAGACTAAGCTCTGCTTATTTCACAGAAACCATGCAGACAAGAAGGCAATAGGATGGTATACATAAAACCTTGAAAGAAAAAAAATTGCCAACCAAGAATAACATATCCTGCAAAACTGTCATTCAAATTATATGATGGAGAAATTAGGACATTATTAGGCAAACAGAAATTAAAGGAATATGCAAAAACCAAACCAAACCTACAAGAATTATTAAAGAGTATCCTTCAGTGTAAGAACAGACAATAGCCTGAATCTAGGACTCAAGATTGTATCAGCCAGATACCAGCCTAGGAAATGAACTCTCAAGAACTATCAAAAATCAAAAGAATTACAACAGACAACCAGAGAGGTTAATTTGTAAACAATAACAATGTCAGAACAATAAGATAAAGAATAAACAGTATAGGCAAAAAACTTACTAATGAAGTGGAAGGCAAGGTGATACTAAGTGATAATAGACTAGTTAAAACCTAAGAAGATAAAGGTAAATTTCAAGGTAACCACAAAGAAAGTCAATAAACCTACACATCAAAATAAAGAAGGAAAACATAAAGACTTAATAAAAATGAATGAAATGAAAAACAAAGCCATAAACCAAAAGATTTCAGTATTGGTGAGCAAAAGGAACAAAGGAGATGCCAGCAACACACACACACACACACACACATACAAGACTACAAAATGACAGCAGTAAACTCATACCTACTGATAATTATGCTGAATGTAAATGATATAAATGCACCCATAAAACAACAGAATGAATTTAAAAAAAAAAAGAAGCCATCAATATGCTACTTGCAAAAGGCACATCTTAGAAACAAAAAACATAGATCTATTAAACATCAAAGGATTGAAAAAATATGTATCAAGCAAGGAACTACTATAAAAGAACAGAAGTGGAAATACTAATTTCAGATACAATAGGCTTTAAAGCAAAATCCAACAAAAAAGACTAAGAGAAGCACTCTACACTGTCTAATGATTAAAAAGATATCCGTTAAGAAGATTTCACCATACTAAAAATCTATGTGCCCAATGATAGTGCTCCAAAACACATAAAACAAACTCTAGCAACACTGAAAAGGCAAATAAGCAGTTTGACAATAATATCAGGAAACTGTAACACGCTACTCTCAATTTAATGTCATAGACATATATAGAAGAGACCACTCAGTTCTCCAGAACAGACTACATTTTAGGCCATAAAGCAATCTTCAAAAAAAATTCAAAACACTGAGATAATACAAAGTATCTTCTCTGACCATAATGCCATCAAAGCAGAAATTAACAACACAAACAGCAAAGAAAACAAAAATCCATTGCATGGAAACTGAATAACATCCTACTTGAAACTCTCCAGGTAATAGAGGAATGCAAAGATAGAATCAAATAAGAATAAAAATACCTCCTACCAAAACTTTTGGGGCACAACAAATGCATAGCTCAGAAGTTTATTTATAACAAAAGATGCACACATAAAAAAAGGACAAAATCAAAACATTAGCTATACAATTCAAACAAGTAGAAAGAGAACAATAAAAGAAGCTCACAGCCACCAGAAGAAAGGAAACAATTAAGATCAGAGCAGACAGAAATGAAACAGAGGATAGGAAAACAATAGAAGGGATTAACGAAACCGAAAGTTGGTTCTTTAAAAGGATCAACAAAGTTGACAAATCTCTGGCCACATTAACAACAACAAAAAAAAAGGACAGGACTCATATAACTCAAATAAAAAATGACACAGGGACGTACATCAGACCCGACTGAAATAAAAAGGATCATAATGGAGTATTATAAAACACTAAACTCTAACATATTTGAAAACTTACAGGAAATGGACAAATTTCTGGAAACACACTACCTATCCAAACTAATATAAGATGATGTTGAAAATTCAAAGAGACTCATAACAAGACAAGAGATGGAAAAGGTGATTTAAAAAAAATCCCAACAACAAAAGCCCTGGCCTGAATGACTTCCACCAAACATTCAGAGAAGACCTTACACAAGTACTACTCAAATTATTTCAGAACATAAAAGGAAGGGACACTTCCAAATTCATTCTATGAAGACAGCATAACCTTGATACCAAAATCAGGCAGACAGACACCACAAAAGAAGAAAACCACAGACTAATGTGTCTTATGGATATAGATGCAAAGATTCTCAGCAAAATCCTAGACAATATAATTCAGCAATGTATAAAAAAATAATACATCACTACCAAGTGTGATACATAGCAGGTATGCAATATGGTTCAGCATTAGAAAATCGATCAACATAATATAAATAAAATAAAATAAAAATATAATAAAAATAAAATATAAATAAAAAGAAAGAAAAGAATCACATGATCATCTCAATTAATGCAGAAAAGGTATTCATCCAAGTTCAACTTTAATTCCAGACACAAACTTTCCAAAAAAAAGTACACAAGAAAAATTTCTCAACATGATAAACGGCTTCCATGCCAAACCAATTGTCAGCATCATCCTTAATGGAGAGAGGCCAAAAACATTTCCCTTGAGAACAGGAACAAGACAATGGTGTCCTTTATCACCACTCATATTTAACATTATGCTGGAAGTCTTAGATGGAGAAACAAGGCATGGCAAAGAAATAGAGGGCATCCAGATTGGTAAGGAAGACATTAAACTGTCCCTATTTGGAGATAATATAATACTATGCATACTAAATAAACCAAATCCACTGCCATTATCTTGATTCCAACTCCTGGAGACTTTACAGCATTGGCTGGATCTTTCTATTAGTTTCAGTAGTTTTCTTGAGTTTTCAGTACTGTATATGGAAAACTCAAATGCCTCCATGAGAAAATCGTTGGAACTAGTAGAAAGATTCAGCAGATCAGCAGGATATAAGATAATCATATAAAAATCAGTTGGATTCCTATACACCAATAAAGAGAAAAGATGAGAAGGAAATCCATTTATAATAGCCCCTAAGGAAAAATAACAAGCTTAGAAATAAATTTAACCACAGATATAAAATATCTATACAAAGAAAACTACAACACACTACTAAAAGAAACCACAAGAGATCTACACAAATGGAAAAACATACAATGCTCATAGATAGGTTGACTTAACATTGTGAAAATGATAATTCTATCCAAAGCAATTTACAAATACAATGCAGTCCCAATCCAAATACCCAAAACATTCTTTAAAGAGATGGAAAAGTTATCATTAACTTTGCATGAAAAGGGAAGAAGCCCCAGATAAGAAGCTACTACTGAAAAAGAAGAAGAAAGTAAGAGAAATCACACTACCTGAACTCAAAAACTACTTTACAGATATGGTAGTCAAAACAGCCTGGTACAACGACAGATACATTGACCAATGGAACAGAATTGAGAACCTAGATGTAAACCCATCCACCTATGGTCACTGATTTCATTACGGGCCCAAAGTCCATCAGATGGGAAAAAGACAGTCTTTAACAAATCATGCTGGCACAAGTGGAGGTCCATGTGAAAAGAAATGAAACCAGACCCAAACCACATACCATACACAAAAACTAATTCAAAGTGGTTCAAAGACCTAAATATAAAACCCATAACTACCAAGTTGATAGAAGAAACAATAGGATGAATGCTAGCAGCTCTAATGCATGGCATTAATGGGATATAAACCATCATCAACAACACATAAATTCCAGAAGATAAGGTAGCTAATTGGGATCTTCAAAAAATTAAACACATATCAAAAGACTACACCAAAAGAGTAAAAGACGACCTACAGACCGGGGAACAAAATTGGCTAATATAAATCAGACAGAGCCCTAACATCTAAAATCTTTAAGAAAACCCAACACTTCTACCACAAAAAAAGACAAACAATCCAATTAAAAAATGGGCAACAGAAATGAACAGACCTAGGAACTTTCCAAAAAAGATATGAGTGGCTAACAGACACATGAAGAAATGCTTGCCTTCACCAGTCATTAGAGAAATTCAAATCAAATCCACAATGAGATACTATTTCACGCTGTTATGACTGATACAAATCACCAAAAAAGGAAATAACAAATATTGGAGAAGCTGGGGGGAGATGGGAACTCATGCATACTGCCGATGGGAATGCTAGATGATAAAATCATTTTGGAAAGCAATATGGCACTACCTTAAAAGGCTAGGGATAGAAATACCATATGATTCAGGAATCTCACTTCTAGGAACACATCCTACAGAGTTCAAAGTTGTCACACAAGTAGATATATGTACTCCCATGTTCATTTCAGCATTGTTCAGAATAGCAATAACTTGGAAACAGCCTATCAACAGAAGAATGGATAAACTGTGGTCCATACATACAATGGAACATCATGCAACAACAGTGAACAATGATGACTCTGTAAAGCATTTCATGCCACAGAGGAAAGTGGAGAGCTCTGTGCTGAGGGAAATGAGTCGATAACAACAGGACAAATGACAGCACTACTGTAAAAACGTATGAAAAGGTTTAAACATAAAAAGAAACAATCTTTGACGGTTACCAGGAGTAGGAGGGGTGGGCGTGAAAAAATATTAAATACACAATGGATAAGTGCTAATTTTGGTAAAGGGTAAGACAGTACATAATAATGGGTGAAGTTAGCTCTTGTACAAAGTAAAGTATGGGAGACACATCCAAATTCCCTGAGGGGTTGAATTGCTGGGCTGAGGGCTGCGGGGACCATGGTCTCAGAGAACCTCTAACTCAACTGTCATGACATAGTTTATAAGGAAGATATTCTACATTCTACTTTGGTGAGTAGCATCTGGGATCTTAAAATCCTTAAGTGGCCAACTGGGATACTCTACTACTCTCACTCCTTTGGGATTAAGAAAGAATGAAGAAAACTAAGAAACAAGGGAAAGATTAGTCCAAAGGACTAACAAGTCACATCTACAATGGCCTCCAGCACCCTGAATTCAGTACAATCAGACAGTGCCTGGCCAATACCACCGAGTGCTCTGAGGATCACGACACAGGGTCTAGGAGAGAGCTGGAGAGAAATGTAGAACAAATCTCTAATCCCAAAACAAAAAAAGCAGAACTGCTGACCTGACAGAGCAGAGACATCCTGAGAGTAGGGCCCCTAGACACTCTTTCAGCTCAGGAATGAAGTCAGTCTTAAGGTCTACCCTTCAGCCAAAGATTGGGCAGACTCATAAAACAAAATGAGACTTAAGGGGCACGCCAGCCCAGGGGAAAAGATTAGAATGCAGGAAGGGACAGCAAACCTGGTAACAAGGGAATTCAAAGTTGAAGGGGAGAGTGTCGACCTGTTGTGGCAGTGATGGAAAGCGTCATAAACCAATATGTATACTAACTAATGAGAAACTAGTTCTGTGAACTGTCATCTGAAGTACAATTTTAAAAAAAGAAGTTAAAAAATACGGTCTTCCTTTAATTCACGTATAACTGTGTTTTATAGTATTTTTTTGTCAGTGTATCTGAGTGTTTACTTCACTAGTCTCTTATTTCCACAGGTCAAATATAGTACTGAAAATATTTTAAATTTTAATTTCATTAAATTTTTAAGAACATTAACTTTTTTATCATAAAAGCAAATGAAGAAACTACTTAAATGTCAGTATTTTAAAACTACTATGTTTGCAAGATAATTGCATACATACTGTACATCTTTAATTTCCAAGGATATAGCTATATACCCAAGGCTGTGCTGACATCATGGGGTCCCCAAATCAATTCAATGCCAACTAGTTTTCTGGTGTTGATGTCAGAAAATGTTGGTAATACTATTAAAAAAAAAGAAATCCTGTTGCCACGGAACAACTCGTAACAGCCATATAGTTAGTCTTACTCCTTTAGTATATGTATGTATATACACATATTTATATCTAGACATTAAACAGTGTAATATACTACCCACTGCCATCGAGTCGGGTCTGCCTTATAGACACTCTGTAGGTCAGAGTAGACTTGCCCCATACAGCTTCCAAGGAGCACCTGGTAGATTTGAACTGTCAACCTAAACAGTATAATACAGCAGGACTAAATATAGCCTCAGTGTGAATATATACTCATCAAAAAGTAGCTTTAGATGCAAGTTTTGAATAAAATAAAATGACATCTTTCTCTGCATGTTTAAAGAAAACAGTTTCCATATTATAAATACGCCTTGTGGAAAATCATGTGAAGACTCTTACAACTGTTGTTAACTTCAGGACTAACATTTATTTGAAACAGAGTATTTTCATTAATACCAGGTTTTTGCCAACTATGTACATAAGCACTGGCTTATTTCCTTATAAAGTATCCATCCTTTACAAATCTCTTCTGGTGTCTTGACCAAATCAATGTCATTTTGTCCTGAAACCACAGCTCACAGATGTGTTTATAGGTCTTGTTTACAACAGAAAACACAGCCAGTGCAAGGACAGCACCAAAACTGTTACACTGAGAAAACAGAGCATGTAATTATTTTTAATATTAAGAAACTTCATTTAAGATTTCTCTACTTCAGCTTTTCTCCTTGAGATCCCTGAAAAGAAGTAGCCTTAACATCCAGAAGACAGATATTTACAGTGTATATTCCTAATACTTCATTGCTGTTGTTGTTTTAATAATGATATGGGGGCAGTCTATACTGTCTGAATGAACTGAACATGGAGAGTGCCAAGAACTGAATTCGATTAAAAGAGCCAAGAATGAAAAGTGAAATATAATTAAGGTGAGATATTAATGATTGGGCTATAGAAAAGAATCATGTCACTTTTTATAGATAGATGTTATAGAAAAAAAAGGAAAGAGTACATATAATTAATCACACCAGATAGACATGGAGTTCTGGTGGCATAGTGGCTAACAGTTTGGCAATTGACCAAAAGATTGGCAGTTCAAATCCTCGAGCTTCTCCTTGCAAGCCCTAGGTGGCAGTTCTACTTTGACTCATGGGGTCACTGTGAGGAAGAATCAACTCACCTAACAATAACAACAACAACAGCAAAGGTGAAGACAAGGAAGCAAGGTCCAAGTGACACGATCACACCGTTTCTAACTTACTAGTGACCATCTCTCCTAGAATTAAGAAAACAAATATCAAAATAAAAAATTTTAAAAAAAAAAAGCAAGTCTGCAGTTGACATAAAAATGAGAAGAACAAAATTTTGGATAGAAGAGAGCAAGACAGTTCACTGAGATAACAAAAAATAAAGTGGAATTTAAAAAAAAAATTAAGAAAGTTATGTGTTATTTTGATGCATGATTGATGAAAGTATATACTGGCATATTTTTTGCAAGAGGATTTGACAACAGGTATCTGCAAGTGAACATTTTCCATCCCCCCCCCAAAAAGTCATACAAAAATATTTTCACCAAGTAATTTTCCCCTCAACGCACTGTTTTCACCTCCTTGATGGCAACTCTGTCAGTACTGATTCATCTAGAGCAGTAAACACGTCACTGAACTTCCCAGCTGCCTAAGAGGGATTCAGAGAAAATAAGTATATTTAAAACAAATAAATAAATAAAAGTTGCTGGTGGCATCATGCATTTTTCCTTTACAAAAATTAGGAAGTCCTTCATCACGCAGAATGTAATTTGTCTTTTCCAAACGAAATAGAGAGTTAAATGAAGGACTAGCTTGCCACTGGCTATTAGAAAGGAATGAATGAAGAGGCAGGACTTTCCTCTGTTTTCTCCCTCAACTCTATTTTCTTTTCAGCTTTCTTGTCCCCTCACCTCCTCTGCAATGGTGGGGCTGACATGGACTGAATTGCTGTGCTAGAAACGGGTGTTCACTAAATAGATAAATGGCATTTCACATGCTTTCTCTACTCTACTGTCAGAAAGATACTACAAGAGGGTATTGCTCATTATCTTTCGGATAAAATATGAGAGATTAAAATCTGAACAGAGACAAATTTCTAAATGTTAAGGTCACATTTCTAAAACTCAGAACTCAATTTCTTTTAGCTTGCATTTATTACTCCTCTCTCCTACATGAAAAATAGAATACAGACACTAGCAAATATTTCTAGTTTTAATCCCTATCAAAATATATCTCTCATCATAAAGTAATAACATTATGAAATTAAAAGTAGTTAAAGCAGTCATAGAATAAGATGTAAATTAGGCCTTGTAAGAGAAATAAATCTTATACACAGTTGTAGCACAAAGCAGCCCAGCCCAGTGCCGTCTGGGCTGGGCTGCTTTGTGCTACAATTGTGTATAAGATTTACGTCTTTATAGGTATACTGAGAGAAATAAGGAAGCATCATGGAAGAGATTTGTTTCCCAGACGAGAGAGCATATAATATAGGTCTTAGATGCTCATTTTTAAAAATCAGTTCACAATTAAAAATAATAATAATATTTATTGAATAACAACTAGGTAGGAACAGGTGTGGAAGATCAAGTTATTGGACTACTTGAAATCCACTAACAAAAATTATGGCATAAAAAAGAAGATAAAATGAAGCCTTTAAAAACCCTTCAAAAAGAGATAAAATAACAGAAGTGCTATGTAGTACTACATATCATTATAATATAGGTCAACATACTAAGACTCAGGGTCAAATCTATCCCATCCAAGATTCTTATATTTTTAAATGGTTGGAAAAAGAAAATCAAAGAAAGAATAATATTTTGTGACACATAAAAATTATATGCAATTTAAATTTAAGTTAATTTAAAGTAAAGCCTTTTTGGAACACAGCCACCCTCATTTGTTTCTTCTGTATTGTCTACGGCTGCTCTTATGCGACAGTGGCTGAGATGAATAGTGGGGGATTTGAGGTGATTTCCCCAAATGGAAGATCAGTTTTTCCTCCATTCAAGTTCTAGGCAAATTGAGAAATAAAAGAATATGAAAAATGATGTTCTAAATACAAGGCTCTATAAACGGACACAGTGGCTATTGGAATACGAGTCCTATGTGTGAATTAGTGGGTCACCTAATAAGGAATCTAATGCTAAGTCAATGGAAGTTTCCTGTGAGGCAGGCCACCTCTTCCAAATAGCACAGATCAGTGCAGGCTATAGATTCTCTTCCAGAAGCTACCTCTCAAAAACCAAATGATGTAGAGGAGATAAAATCTCTAAGCTTGGTTTCTCAGGACAAATTCCCCAATAAGATAATTAACCCTGCTCTCCAGGGGAAAGTATTTGTGGTGGTGGAGAGAAGCCATGAACACTTCGTTCTCAGGGAAACTGACCAATGGGAAAAGAATGGTACACTCCAGCTATTACCAACTTTTTGTTTACTTAACTCTCTGGTTTTAATTAAACAAAAGCCAACTATGGACTACAGCTATGGTTATCCTTTGCAGGGAAAAGATAAGCATTTTAAGAAAGTCTCGCCTTTACCTTTCTTGAACACAAGCAACTGATCTTTTGTGGCTGTTTTTGAGATCACTGGTGGAGAGTATAGATTTTATACCTAGAAGATCCCAAAATGTCTCAAAACAGAGATACAATGAACTCCAAACCCACTGTGTGTCCAGTGCTTTACATTCAGCCTCCACTTTCTTTCTCATCCCCAAATTTTCTAGCCAAGTTGCCCACTAGCGCATAACCGAGCTTTCAGACAGTGAAATTAAAGACACTTCTCTAATAGTGTCATCATAAAATGCATAGCAAAGTTTCAAGGATAAGTTGCCAATAATACAAACACATGCTAAATGTGAACTTAAACTTCTTCCTCTCAGTGTCAAATTCATAGGGAGAATTTAACTTCTGAAATGTCAACTCCTCACATGTTAGTGTCTAGGGACATCCATGTTTCTGCTGTTCGCACTCCAAGAATCACGGCCACTTTGGTCTCTGCTTTTCTTCCTGGGTTCTATATTTCAGTTAGTACTGCTACTTATTGCCTGGTCTCTTACAATGGAAACCTAGGAGTGGGTTTGGAACAGGGAGAGTAAAAGAAGTGGCTGTGTCTGGAATACAACCTGTATCCTTTTGTTTCTTAATTTTGTCTCCAAGCATGAGTCCATTGTTTCCCTTAGCTTCTTTCAAGAACTAATCTATGCTCTCTTCAGGACTGTGGAAAAGCAAACGATAATAATCTAAAAACTACAAACAAAAAAACAAAAGAATCTGCTGGGAAGTTATCTGACAGCCAGATCACCTCTGGGCCCAAAACATCATTATCAGTACATCTGGAACCTGACCACTGTGACCCCTTAAAGAAGATTAACAGTCTTACATTCTCAGGACTCACTAAATCTTTTCCCCTTCTCCCATAAAACCTCCAGCTGGTCTTCATTTCCAGGAGTCAGGCTTTGGAGAAATCTATCCCCTCTGTCTTCTTGTGTACCAAAACCAAAAAACACAAAACCACTGCCACTAAGTCAATTCTAACTCATAGCAACCCTATAGGACATAGTAGAACTGCCCTATAGAGTTTCCAAGAAGCACCTGGTAGATTTGAACTGCTGACCTTTTGGCTAGCAGCTACAGAACTTAACCACTAGTCACCAGGACTTCTCCTTGTGTACTGGTACACAATAAAACATCTTGCTTCTCATTTCACACCTATATCAAAGATTGGCTGCTTGTAGCACGGAACACAAGTTCCACTTAGAATTGCAGTAACAATTTCCACCATCTACTACACATCCTACAAAGAGATGCTTGCTAAATCTTGTTAAGTCTATATCTTAAATCACCTTTACATGGATCTTGTTCCTTTATTTCAGCTGGCACTCACCTAGGGCAAACTTTGACACATTTCATATACACTGGAAGCCCGGATGGTATAGTGCTTAAGTGCTTTGTCTGTTCAACAAAATTTCAGCAGTTCAAATCCACCAGGAACTCCTCGGAAACTATGGGACAGTTCTATTCTATCCTTTAGGATCACAATGATTTAGAAGTGGCTCCATGGCAGTGAGTTGGGTTTGGTTTTCATATAGGCTACTGTAAAGTTTCCCTGCCAATAGAATTTCTCTTCTCCACTGTTCCTCCACAGGGATAGGGGCCTGACTGACACTTCAACCATGCCTATATTCACATAGAAAGATCACCGTTAAACAAAGGAAGGAAAATCACTTTTACGGAAAAATGAATATATATCCTTTCGCAAGTCATTAAGAAGGAAAAAAATCTATAAAACTTTGTAAGCATCTGGAAACATCAAATGTTTAACAGTTGTTTGCTTTGTGGGGAAAAAGAAAGACTAATTTGAGGTGGAGAATGTGAAGATAGCATGTCACTTATTCTACTTAATTTTGTATTTTTACGTATTTTACTAACAGACTCACTATGTGCCATTTATGTTACTAGAAATAAATCAAAACAATGTCTGGAAATATATAAGTAATCAAATTGTAATAAAAATCTGTCATATATAGGAAACTAATAAAGTCATAGTCATAAAGATGAGATGGTGGGCTTTCCACTACTTTGGGCCTGATGTGGCAAACCTCTCAACAGGAAGACAACAATGGATAAGGAAAAGCGGGATTGTGAAAACCAAACCAAATGCACCGCTGTTGAGTTGTTTCTGACTCACAGTTACTCTCTAGGACAGGGTAGAACTGCCTCACAGGGTTTCCAGAAGTGCCTGCTGGATTAGCTGCCACAGCTCTTAACCACTAAGCCACTAGGATTTCCATCAGAGAAAAAGGCAAAGCCAAAGCATGTCTTGAAGAGAGAAATATCGAGACTTAGCACTTAGTCTAGCAGATACAAAAGAATCAAAAGTAACTTCAGGGTTTTCATCCAGTTAGGTGTGATGATTTTCAACTGAAGTAAATAGTTTATATATGAAGGGGACACACTTTTCGGGGGGACTTTATTTCCATGTTAACTGGTTGAGTTGAAGGGAATGACAAGGGAGTCAGATAAAGGTTCTGTATGTACAGCTGCTTAAAGCCTAACAGCAGCAAGCTAGGGGAGAACCAGAGCTTTTACTGCTAGCTAGCAGTATAAGGGTCGTAGTGAGACCCATGGATCCTTGACAGCAAGAAACAGACGAGAGAGGACCAAACGATGAACACAAACCTTTAAAAGAGTCATCAAAGAAACTGAAAGCCAAAGAGAATAGAAAGGATAAAGAATGTGGAATGCACTGTTAAAAGGTTCAAAAGAAAAACGTATGCCAACTCATGATGGATGATCAATAATTTCAAGTTTTACAGTGATATCAAAGATAGGGATATATGGGAAAAGTGCTTTGAATTTGCCAAGAAGAATTATTGGTGATCTTAGCAAACTTTCTATAAACATATAAGTGTTCATTTTTCCCTTTTAAGGAAAAATACTGTATACATTAAGATGGGTTAACCACTGTACCACCAGGGTTCAGTAATATGCTTTACCATATTAAACATACATTCTATAAGAAGATGCTAATACGAGCAAATGAGATGAACAGACGATAAACAGTGAAACGCAAATAGCTATCAAATATATGAAGAGATCCTTAAGCTCATTTGTAATCAGAGAAATGCAAATAAAAGTTAAACTAATTTACCACTTTACAACAATTTGATTGGCAGAAACTAGAAATTTGAATAGTGGTAATTATTAGCAGGGTTGTGGAAGAATCGGACTAGGTTAATCTCACTCAAGAACACTCTAGTGGTGTTTATTCAGATGAAACCTGCATACACTCTATGATGCAGTATCCTTATTCCTGGTTATATAGTCCAGAAATATTCTCACTCAAGACTATAAAGGACATCTACAATAATGATATTAGTCAGGAAAGGTTAGGTTATGCTTTGGTAACAAACAACCTCCAAATATTTTACCTAAAGCAGCAAAGGTTCAGGTTTTATTCACACTGCAAGTCCATCTACAGTGACCAGCCTCATTGTGCTCAGGCTGCTAGCCACTCATCTCAAACACTGACAGTTACTTTTATTGTTGTTCTTGTTTTTGCTGTAGAGTTGATTATACATGTGTTACAAACTAGAACTGCTCCACAAGACGTGGTTGGCTGTAATCTTAATGGAAACAGATCTTGAACCCTTTGCTCCCTCAGTGACACCGGGTGTGTTTGAACAACCAACCTTTAGGTTAGCATTGAGGACAAACTATGTGTGCTAACCGAGGAACTTACATCAGTCATAAGGCAGAGGGGAAAATATAATCTAAAGAATTTCAAACAACAGTTAAATACACAATGCCAGAATTGAGCCGTGTACTCCTGTCCATACTCTTTGGCCAGAACTACATACAAGATGTGGTCAGACAGAACATGATATGATATGATCAGAAACAGAAGTCTCCGCAGACAATGCCAATGACTTCCAAAAAACTAATCAATGCAGCATGGTAGTAGCAGATACATAGTCAATTTATGTGTCAATCACTAGAGGAATTGCAGAGAAATAAAACATGTGGTTTGCTATGGAATACTGAACAGTGATTAGAAGCAAGGAAATAAAACCTACAGAGAAAATTGGACAAATCTTAAAAACAAATGCTCAGTAAAAAAGACAGGAGAATAGGAATTTTAGCACAATAAACTTTGTAAAAATCTAAACTACACAGCCATACAAGACAATGAACAAGGATAAGTGCAAATTTCTAGACAGATATTAAACACATATAAGTGAGTTGACCATAGAAGAGCATAAAGAGATTGACAGTAGGAAAAGGAAGAAAAAAGTTAAAAAAAACAATAAAAATAAAGCAAAAGGGCACTCCATGCTGAGCAGAGGTGATAGTTGCCATGACTAGAGGGATATGATTAAGTTGTTCTTTCTGTGAGATTATATACACACAAATAAGTAGTTTATACAAAGAAGTTATGATAAAACCAGAAGTAACTAACAAAATAAATAACTAGTCTGTTGGCATTGAGTTGTTTCCAACTCATAGTGAGCTTGTAAGAGAGTAGAACTGCCTCATACTTTCCAAGGAGCATTTAGTGGATTCGAACTGCTGACCTTTCGGTTAGCAGCTACTACTCTTAACCACAACACCACCAGGGTTTCTGATAAAACCAGAATATATGTCTAAAAGGACTGGATTGCTTCAGAATCCACTGAGGATGTTAAAACACATTCTACAGTGTTCCACTTGCCTGTTGGTAACAGACAACGTTTTGAGAAGTACAGGGAAAATCCAGATGTTTTAGAAGAAGATACACGCAACAGTGGTTGTGGTAAAATGGGCTTATCATCTGTATGGCTAGTTGATAAGGGAAAGAAGAGGCAGAAGTGACAAAGGAAAAAAAAGACCCATCTGTACTTGAAGAAATACATGCCTTTTTGTTACTTTTTCTAGGGGTTAGAACTACAATCATAGGACAGGACAATGCTCAGAATCATCAACCAGGATAAGGCAAATTATTATTATCCATGTTTCTGAGAAATTTCAAATCAATTCAAAAAATACGGAGCTGCCATTCCTTGTTTATAGAAAAGTAAGTCTTGCTAACAGATGTGAAAACTCCACACACACGTACATGTTCCCCACTGTTTTCCAAACAGGCAGTCTTTCCTTAGCTGTGTGCCAAAAACTTCTACTTTTAGGTTCATGGTCTATCATTGTTTACTGCTGAGAGTCTTTGTCCTCTTGGGACTACTACTCCTCAAAATAAATTACCCTGTCCACAATTTGAGCCATGTCAGCATTGTTAACGTAGTTCTCCTTTCTCCCAGAAACGAGCCCCGATGTGGTGTTGCTGAACGAGGTCCATCTTGACCCCAGAATAGAAAAGGCACACCTGGTCAACCTTGCCTCCAACTCTCATCCCCTCCTTCACTCTCCCCTGCCCCACTAATCAGTGGACCAGTGGTTGTTGAATGCATTCCAACTAAAGGCAAACCTGTGTGCATCCGACTAGAACTGTGCTCCGTAGATTTTCCGATGGCTGATTTTTTTCAGAAGCTATTGCCAAATCTTTCTGAGGCATTTCTGGGTGGATTTCAAGTGCCAGCAATTTGGTCAGCAGCTGAATGTGTAAATCGGTCACACTCCTCAAGGGCTACATGCACGCAAACATGCACACACATACTCTAAACAGCTTAGTACGCAAAACCCACCTAGGAATCTTGTTTCTTCTTCTCTTCCCCCGTCACAAGGCTAGGTTGGAAGCTGCACGGATATTAAGGACCTGGACTGGCAGAAATCTGTAATCACATCTTTAGAAAACTTATTAGTAAAGATTGTATCTTACATGACATGACTTTTAAGGAACATTTTACCATTGTTCGAAAGCATTTCTGCATTTGCTTGTAGGATTTTCTTGAATTTCATGGTCAAATGGAAGAAAGTAAAATGGAGAAAATTAACAAAATTATAGCACTGGAAATGCTGGAAGTGATGTTCATGGTTAGTCCAGGTTTTCCAGCTCTTTTTTTTTTGGAAAAACATGACCTCTATCTTACAGATCCAGACAATGACACTGCACTGTACACACATTCGAAGGAGAAGAACAGTTCCATGAAGAAGAAAAAGAGCAGAGTTAACATCCTGGGCTTCTTTCACCATCACTTGTAATTTACTTGAATTTTTAATAACTTCATTCTGTTCCTTTTGAAATAAAACTTAGCTGAGTCAATTCTAATTTTCATGCAGACCTTAATAATAATTTATTAACACTTTGTTTCCATTCAGAACTCAAAGAAATATTGACATCAGGAAACATGCTATTAGCTAGAGATGCATATGGCTTACAGAGAAGATTATAATAAACATCGATTTTGCAGAGGTGAAGATCAAGGTAAAACTTGATCAATATTTTTCCTTTTCAACAAAATCTTAATATTACCCATATCAGATCCCTGAGCCTGATTCCTTGTTGTCTTCACCGCAGAGCCTGTGGGATGGGATAGGAGCCCCTCCCAGCCCACCCCTCGAAGAAGTGAAACACTCTTTCTCTCTGGACCCTCTTGTCTCCCTCTTCCATTGTCTATTTCCATCCAAACCTTATAATTTTATCCAGTTTCCTTAGCCACGCATTAATGACTAGACAGTAAATAAATAATATCTCTTTTTAATTATCTCCTGCTCCAAATGAAAATATTTCTCCTTCTTCTTGATAATAAAACAGAGAAAAAGAAAAGAGTAAGAAAGGAAGTAAAATATAATGAAAATATTGTCAGGGGTACTGAGCAAAAAGAACGGAAACCCGGGTGGCCTAGGGATTAAATGCTAAGGCTATCTGAAAGGTCTGCCATTTGAATCCACCAGGTGTTCCTTGAGAACTCTGTGGGGCAGTTCTACTCTGTCCTATAGGGTCACCGTGAATCAGCATTGACTCAACGGCAACAAGTACTTTTTTGCTTATTGAATGAATTATAGAGAATGTCAGTCTTATGCCTGTATACATCATGAAAGTTGTACAGAATTTTGAACATACCCTTTTATGCATGCTGTTGTCTCAGAAGATTTTTAAGAATACTAACACAAAAGGTAATGAATTCTATTCCCACCATGACGGTAGCAATAACATTTAGTTTTGAGACTTTTAAATTCTTCACTTTTTATGTATCTTTTTGATATGCATTGAGGGTTCTCTCCCATTAGATGACTTCTTTGTACCTGTTCTTTAGATTTTTTTCCTTAATACTTCTATTCAAAAACTGTTCAGATTTCTGGGGAAAAAATGCAAACATACAAGTACGCCAAATGCCCACATGCACATACGTAACTATATCCCCAAAAGGGGACATTTCAGGGGAAGGGTCACAGCCACCCTTCATCCCTCACAGGAAATGTGTTTTCCTGCTTTGCCCTTTTCCCTTCCTGCAGCATTTTGGAAAGAAAGATCAAATGCTTGGCTGTGAAGGCATGTGCTGTGCCAGGTGTTACCCAGTCTATTAACATGAGGGATGATGAATCAAATCACAAGACGTTACAGCTTCCTTACATCCAGTTTCCCCTGCTCTTTTTATAGGAGAGGAAATTATTCACAAAGGTTGCTGCGAACGTGGAAGTGACAGAACTGAAAATAGCTCCTGAGCTCACTGGGACGCAGCTTATAAAAAGACTTGCTCCAGAATGTGGCTTGGATACTTTTCTAAATGTGAGATGGTACTTTGAGAAGGATTTGAGTTATACATGACAATGAGCTTGTGAAAAACTGCGGATACTTTAAGGAGGAAAAAGAAACAGAGAATAGTTGCTACAGCTTGGTCAGAATTAAACTGCATATAATGGAGCAAATTGTGTTTTCACTTTAGTACGCTGTTAGAGATTGAATTGTATCCCTCCAAAATATTTGCTGTAGATTTTAACCCCCTGTATGTGTGGTTGGAAACCCTGGTAGTATAGTGATTAAGTACTATGCCTCCTAACCAGAAGATGAGCAGTTCTAATCTGGCAGGCAGTCTTTGGAAAACATGGGGCAGTTTTACTCTGCTTATAGGGGGCTCTATGAGTCAGAATTGACTCCATGGCAGTGTTTTTTTTTTTTTTAATTATGTGTGGTTATAACCTTACCTGGAAATAGGATGTCTTTATTATGTTAATACAACAGTATTAACACAGGGTGTGTCTTAAGTCAATCTCTTTTGAGATGACTTTAAACAAGCAAGTGATGATGCAGATAACGCTAAAGACAAATGTTGCACCACATGAAGATCAATAAGGACCCAGTGAAAACGACCTTTCTTAGAGCCAACATAGAAAGTATTCCTCTAGAGCCGGCACCCTGAATTTGGAATGCTTGGCTCTCTAAAACTGGTGGCACTGTATTTAAATGCTACAGCTGCTAACCAAAAGGTTGGCAGTTCAAATCCTCCAAGTGCTCCTTAGAAACCCTATGGGGCAGTTCTGCTGGGTCTACTGGGACACCATGAGTAGGAATCAACTTGATGGCAGTGGGTTAAACTATAGGAAACTGAAGCCGTTCACTTATAGTACTTCTGTTAAAGGAGAATGAGATAACCATGAATCTGACCACCCCACTTGACGGCACTTGGCTTGGCTTGGCTTGGCTGACAGTGAGAAGCGAGGGGTGCTACTCTAACAAATATCTAAAATGTGAAGGCTATTTTGGAATTAGGTAATGGGTAGAGACTGGAAGAGTTTTAAGGTGTCTAACAGTAAAAGTCTAGACTGCCTTGAAGAGACTGATGGTAGAGTTATGGACATCCACGGCAATTCTGAGGAGTGCTCGGAATGAAGTGAGGAGAGCTACAGAGAAAGTCTCTGTCATTTTAGAGAATACGTATGATACCATCAACAGAATATTGTTAAGAGATGTGGCTGCTGAATGTGTTTCTGGTGGGGCTCTAAAAGGAAATGGTGACAAGTGGAGAGAAATGCCAATCCCCATGAAGACTGCCCAGGACCAAACAGCAACAACAAAACTCCACTGCCACGGAGTTGGTCACACCCACAGCCACCCTACAGACAGAGTAGAATTGCCTCATAGAGTTTCCAAGGAGCACTGGGGGATTTGAACTGTCAGCCTTCTGCTTAGCAGCTGTAGCATTTAACCATTATGCCAGCAGAGTTTTTGAAGAGACCAAGACCTTCCACCTGAGCAGACAGATAGAAAGCCTTCCCTTAGAGCCAGCACTCTGAATTCAGACTTCCAGCTTCTTAAATTCAGAAAAAATAAACAACTTAAAAAAAAAAAAAAAAGCCATCCCCTATGGCACTCTGTTATTGAAGTCCTAGAAGATAAAGACACATGTCTTGATTCTATCACTCTACCTCTGAGTCCATCTTTGCCCTAGATTTTTACTGAACTCTCTTTGTCCTGAAAGTCACCTTCCCTCTACTAGTCTCTGTTTTCCTGGCTTCACCTAAAGACTCAAAATAGCTGACACAACTGGTACTGCCATTAATCCCATGTGGCCTTTGTTAATAAGTAGAAAACTACAGAAATCCCCTGCTTGGCGTTTTTCTTGGCTAAAGAAACCTATCAACATAAAACCTCCGTGAAAGAATTGAGTTCAAACCACACGCTCTTCTGAACTGTCTTGCAAGCTCAGTCTAATTCTATTAGGAAACAATGCCCCAAATGAAACAAATGATTTGTTAGACACTGACATTATTAACATACAAAAAAGTCTCCCTTGGCAGAAAAGCTAGGAATACTAGTTGCTGAATCAGTTAATTGATAAATTCATAAATTTCATAAATTTCTGCACTTTGGAATATGGTGCCACTTTTCTCTCATTCATGTGGCTATTTTGCTGTACTTTCTTCCCACTTATACCTATTAGAATTCATAGGAATTCATTGGACACATACTGCAGTCATTCACTATTTACTGAATGAATTTTCTCTGTCAGTCTACTTTCCAGAGATATATCTACTAATATCATTCTATAGAAGATGGACCTGTAGAAGGAGTTTTAAAATACTTGTTTGAAATCACATCACTGCCAAAATGTTAATAGATAGACAGTAGAACAATTCATTGATACATGGGTAGAGAGGTGGATGGATAATGGAAAAGACTAGGAAGAAAGAGAAACAAAACTTTCTTTATTCTTTGCACTAAATAAAAAGATGGGATTGCACCAGCCTTCCTTTCTTTTCAGAACAAGCCTGAGTTTAAAAGAATCCATCCACATGACAATGTTGGAGTGCTAAGATGCTGACTTTTAATGGACAACATTGAATTTAGTTTTTCAATAAGGGATTGGCTTACTGAACAGTCATTTGTTGACTACCAACCATGTACCAGACCCTGATAATCCTGGAGTTACAGTATGAATGGAACACATACCACTCAGGAGAATTTCCTAGTCTTGGGTCAAGAGTTGCTGTTTGGTGCAGTCAAGTCAATTCCAACTCGTTGATTGATACTCCATGGGATACAGTAGAACTGTCAATGTCCAATATTAAAAGATAGATTACATTGTACCATGGTGTTAATGAAAGTGAAAAAAGCTGGTGACTATTCTGGGAATAAAGCAATGCCTGCAACACAGAGATTTGCTCCAATATACACTTTATGTTTTCTGAAGTTAACAGTCTTCTATTGGGAAATGGCAGTCCCGCTTCCCTAAAGTTAATAAAATTTTAAGGGAATGTACTTCACTGGAGTTGAATACTCTAAAGGGGGACCTCGGTCTTAACTCAGATGATCAGATTATTTAATCTTCTGACCACAGTTGATCTTTCCTGGACTGAGCAACTGATCCAAGGAATTGGATATAGGTCTCGTGAAAAGAGCAGCACAATTAGGAGGTGGTTACAGAGACATCTGATTTTCAAATCCTCACTGTATCCAGGGTCTTGTAGCATCCATGTCTCATAATAATTTTATTTTTTCAATGTTTCTTTGAATTTTTTTAAGGAATGCAAACATAGTTTTTATTTAAGCTAATTTAACTCTCATTTCAACTAAATGTATCCCTGATAGAGACTGGGGGAAAAACAGAAAGTAACAGGCAGCATGGAGGGACACCTCAATAATTCCCTGCACTGTTGTTCATAACTTTGTACAATGAACTCCATTTGAGTTTGTAGAAACCTATAACTTGCTCCAAACCATGGAACCTAGGAAAAGTGATGGGTTATCACTCCCATGATAAATTATATTATTTCTTACAGGTAAATTTCTGTAAGTAGTAAAGGTGATTTTGCAGATTTATCTAAAGTCTCAACTTAGCTGGCTTTGAATTAATCAAAAGAAAGATTATCATGGGTGTGTCTGACTTAATCAGGTGGAATACTTTAAAGATGGTTTAGATATTCTGTAGAGATTCTCCCATGATGATTCGGAAGATGTAAACTGTCTTATTGAGAGAGGATCTATAGAGGACATGTAGCAGGAAACTGAGAGAATCTCTCAAATCAGTGCAGAACTGAAAGTGAGTAAGAAAATAAGACCTCAGTCTATAGCAAAAAAATAAAAAAAGAATTGTGTCAACAACTTGGCTAAGCATAGAAGGGCTTTTCTCCTTTCAGGCCTCTATTGAGATTACAGTGCAGACTGCAGCTTTTTTGAAACCTTGAGCAAAAGAAGGAAATCCTGATGGTGTAGTGATGAAGTACTGTGCTTACTAACTAAAATGTCAGCAACTCAAATCCACCAGGCACTTCGTGGAAACTTTACAGATCTGTTCTACTCTGTCTTACAGGGTTACTGTGAGTTGGAATTGACTTGACAGCAGTGAGGGTTTTTTTGCAGGGAATGGGGTTGAGCAAAAGAATTAAGTAAGTCATGTCCAGATTTTAATCACAAGGAATGTGAGGCAATAAATGAATGTTGTTTTAAGCTGTTAAATTTATGGTAATTTGTTACACAGCAAAACAAATTCAATACAGAATGATTTACCCTTGAGCTCCATTTTTAAGAATGAGTTATTGTTGCTCACACAAAGAAAAGAAGAAAGCGTATTTTAGGCTGAGGACACAATATAAAATCTACTGAGAAAACTCCTGGAAAATTTGAAGATGGTAAAAATTTAATTTTAGTGAGTACTCAGGACATTAACTTACTTTTCAAAGTAATGTTATTTTTTATTCTTTTATACTTCTTGGTTTATTTTTTTAGATTCATAAGATAGAAATAATACCAGTTCCTTATTTTAGACTTTAGAAAATTGAGACCTAACTTACTTTTCCAAAGGTAGAGAGAGGTTTTATAAGACCTAAGGCTTATAAAATCTGAAAGGATTTATTTAAGGAAAAGAATGTGAAATCATTAACAAAAATTAAATTTAAAATAAATATCTAACCCTGGTGGTGTAGGGGATAAGTGCTATGGCTTCTAACCAAAAGGTCAGCGGTGCTAACCTGCCAGGTGCTACTTGGGATCTCTATGCAGCAGTTCTACTCTGCCCTATAGGGTCACTGTGAGTTGCAACGGACTCGATTGCAGTGGGTTTTTATCTATTAAGAATGAAGAAAATTACAGGAAATTAAAAACCGTCACAGAAACCAGAAAAACTAAATGTTTTCTTAAAGTGAATCGACACACCGGTGGTTCTGAGCTTTCATGTAGCTGTCCGGGCTAGGGTAACACAGTGGCAGTCAGAGTATTGCTGAGCTTGTTCCCTACTGTCCTATCCACCTAATTATTCACAAAAGTGACTTCAGGCCATAGAATGTTTTCCACTTATCCTAAATTATATCTGTCCTCAGCTGAACTTTCCCGAGCCAGACCAAAACAAACTGTCAATTACTTCTAGAAGGCCACCTAATAAGTGTGAAGTCTAACAGAGGGGAATCTGGAATGAAAAGAAACAACAGTTTTAACCAGTATAGTTCAATATCTTACTTCTGCAGATTTTCCCAGTACATGTTGTTATTGTCAGCTGAGTCAATTCTGACTACTAGAGACCTTTTAGGGCAGATTAGAACTGCTCCATAGGGTATCAGAATTGCCCCCATAGGGTTCCTTATGCTGTAATCTTTACGGGAGCAGATTGCCAAGTCTTTTCTTCAACCACCTACCTTTCAGTTAGCAGCCAAGTGCTTGACCATTGTGCTACCAGGCACTCCGTTCCCAAGACATCCAATCATGCATACTTATTGATAAAGCTCCTCATTGTAGCACAAAACTCTGTGCAAGTGATAGTTTTCAATATAACTTTCATATATTTCATAACAATCTGCTTTGCAGCTGTTCTTAGTGGCACAATTAGTGGTAAAACCTGGACTAAAATTCTGTCTTCTTGATACCCAGTTTCACCTGTGTGTAAAAGGCATACTAACGGAAGAGGGCGAGGCTAGGGGTGAAGGGGAGAGTGTGTGTTTCTAGCTACAGAATAAGGATCTACTGACAGAAGTTAACTAATAGTTTTCAACCCTTAAAAACATGTGTAAGTTAGCTCAAGTGCACAACTGTAGTTTGTATTCCTTAGAAAGAAGTCCTCTCTAGTTTACGGATGAATGAAGTTGTAACTGGACATTATTGTAGGAATTGTATTAAGAAACTAGGTTGGAACTTGTTTATTGTAAATTAACTTGGCAAAGATGTGCTCCTTGAGAAACCAAGCATGTTTTGAACGGTGTTAAGGCTACAAATCATAGTCTCTGTGTTGACAAAATACCCCAAATGTAGAATTGCCTTGTTAATGAAGTCAAGTAGGGACAAGCTTGGATGTTCATTTTCTCCCACCTCCCCACTCCCCGGAGGTTTCACTCCCAGTGTCTTAAAGGAAAGAGTGTCTCCTTACAGACAGTTGGATATATGGCAGTGATCAGAATCCATGAACAGAGACAAGGGAAGGACAGCTGGAGGCAGATTAGATATTAAAATAAGGATAAGAATAGGAGACCCGGAGGGAGAACAAAACCTTTCGCCATATGCAATGGCCTGGAAAAGTTGAAGCAGCTTTTTCAGTGTTCTGAGGAACAGGAATGGACAGAACAGGATGAATCTCGATAATCCTTTCACACAAAAGCTTCTGCTGAAAGTCAGACGAGCGCACCACCAGAGGCCCTCTTCCTGAGCTAGGTGGCGAGGAGGAGCGCATTGCACAGATGACAACCGATGAGCGTGTCCGCTCCAGAGCTCGGTGCTTTCCCCAGTAGACGAGCTCTCAGAGTAACACCAGGTTGAGGAATTCTGTTACGACTGAAGAGGTGGTTATATTTCACTTTCTGGAACTTGACTGTTGTTATAATCAGGCTCCTTCGGAGTTTTTAGAGCGTTCAGTTGATACGAAAACACTCAAATGAAACAGAAGGACTATGTTGTTTGTGTTTTATTGTTGCTGAAAATGCTATCTGTAGCTCAAGAAGATTAAGAGCTCGCTGACTGCTCTGATTTTCTGTTTATTCCCTCTTGACAATATTCAAGCAAGTATTTTCATTTATACCACTACAAACATATGATCAATTCTTGGTAGATTCAAAAAAGCTGTGATTAGGTGTTTCGTAGATGTCACATGTCCTTTGATATTACTTTTTTCCCATGTTTTCTGCATATGTATTGTTTTCAACTGAAAATAGAGAACATTCCAGTACAAACGCTATTAAATTAGTGATTGTTAAAAAAATCCCATGCTATGAAAGATTTTGGAAGTTAATCTGTAGATTTTTCTTTTAAATTTCTGTACCCAACAAAATAAAATTATGTAGATTACATTTCATAGGAACTGCAATGGCATTTCTATCACTGATTCTTGTAGTGTTTATTTAAAATGAAATACAAAAGAATTACTGTAAATTAACAATAATGAATCCTTATTTTTTATTCTAGCATTTTAGACCAGTAAGTTAAATCAGAATTTGATCTGTGTTAATTATTCTCTGACAGTTTTTAAATTTAAAATTCATGTGTAAGCTGCAGGCAGTTTGTTGTAATGGAAGTTTATCACTGGCTTGGGGGTCAGTCAGGCTTGGGCACTGTATCAAAAGGATTTGGAAGTGAGCTCTGCATTTGTTTATTTACTTTGCTGTGTACTTGGACCTATTCACATTTCAATGCTCCATTATTTATTTCCAGGGCTGCTAAGTGTAAAAAAAGAGAAAACAGTAAGAGAATGAACCCATAGCAAAAGGATAAGTAGATAATTCTCGAAAGTTTCAAGTAGAAGGGTTTAAATTCATGAACACAAGTACACAAGTATTTAAATAATTCCTGCAGAGCAAACTGGTTGAAAGATACGGCAGTAAATGCAAGTGAACACGATGCTATCAAAGCTGCCACACGTGTTGCTAGTATGGACTCTTCGTCAGCCGTGTCCTGGCGTAAGGCATAAAGATGGGCTAATCATATCTGAAAAGAAATCTTGCCAAAATAATCAAAACAAACAAGAATTTACACAGATGAAATCACTCACATCTCCCTGACTGACTGTTCTGTCACTAAGCATATAAAGTTTTATGAACATCAGGGCCTAGAAGGCCTATTCTCTTAATGTGATGATTCTTACTGTAGGAGCATAAGTGCTGAGGGTGAGAAGGCAGAAACGCAGAGGAAGAGATTCTGTGATTATGTGTCAAGTATACTTTTATTTTATGACCACAGAAAAATGGCTCAAGTGACATGGCATATTGGCACTGGTGGATACAGAAGTGGGGTCACCCCACTTCTGTGTCCATCAGCACCAATATGTCATGTCACTTGGGCCATTTTCTTGCACCAGGGTTTCTCCATGGTGGGAGTATATTCATGGAACATGGTAAAAAAAAAAAAAAAAAAAAAAAAACAGATTTGTGATTAATAGATTCTTGATTAAGATTAAAGACAAATGTCTGTATAGAGTTTCTACTTCACAGCTATGCGTAAGTTTCTGAGTTTGACGACATTTTTGAGAGGTGATGTAGATTTGGGGAAATGAGGTTACAGTCCAAAGACAGTTTGAAAAGTGTGTTGCTGTTGTTGATAGCTGTCAGGTGATGATTCTCCGGTGGTGACGCTAAGGGTTGGGGCTGGGTGTCAGAGCAGAACTACAACACAGATCGATTCAGTGGTGATTTTGTTTGAAGGTAGATTACGAGGACATTATACTGAGGCATCCCATGTGGGCTTGAATTTCCAGTCTTTTTCTGTTAGCCCCTGAGAGTGTTATGCATTTGCACCACCCAAGAACCCTCTGTTTGAGACCGACAGTAGGAAATTTTGTAAATCTTAGTGGTAGAGGTATAGAAAGGTACATGGCTCTGTAATCTGGGAAGCCAGGAATATAAACTAGGCTTCTAACTTTGGAATAGTCAGAGCTACAGGACTATATGTAGACATGCGTAGTCCCAAGCTATAAGACTATGTATAGACATACATAGTCATACACCTTAGGACCACATATAGACACCGTAGACCTAAACCATAGCACCCTGTAAGGACACGACTAGTCCTAAACCACAAGACTGTGTATAGACACGCATAGTCCTACACGTCTGAAAGGGAATGCATCAGAGGAAAACTGATATTGAGTTTCAGTTACGGGTAGCTTCTGATTCACTAAAGTTTATTACAGGTGAAGAGCTTTGGTGTCTTTTGGGGTTAATTAACTTTCATAATCTATCTTATTTGACCTACATTTTAATATTTGTCTTTGTGTTTTTTGTGGCTCCTTTTTAATCCCAATAGGATGATGTTTATGATTTAACTCTTTGACTGCCTTGGAAGAACTCTAGCTAATACTTAAAGCTATATTAATGTCCACATTAGTACTCAGGCACATACCTAAATTCTTGCTCTATGTTATGAATCCCATCCAATTGTATTCAAGTTTTGAGATTAAAGTGTATGATTATTCTATGTAGAATTCAATTAAAACTACTTTCCTTTTTTTTTTTTTTTGTAAAAACATGTTGCCTTTGTTAATGGAAGTGTTTTAAAGATCTTCTATTTTCTACTCAGTCTATTTTGTTCAGCTTCCTGCTTCTGGTATCTCTCCTACATGTCCCTGTGACAGTTGCATTATTGACCAGGATCACACCTGGTTTAGGACCTGAGACCACTTTTTTTTTCCCCCCTCTTCTAAACCAAAACTTTACTGAAGTGGGTAGTAGAACAGTTCAAAGATGTAATGGAAGACAGCGGTACTGGGCACTGAAATCAATGGAAAATAAGATTTTCAGTAATGTAGATAATGCCTTTCTACCAACATGCAGCTTAAGAACTTGATTTCAAGAAGGAGGAGAAAGACACTCAGGTAGTGCTGACTACATGCCAGAAATTTCTGTGAGTACTTAATACTATCCAAGTTACTAAATGGTAACTCATTCAAGTCTAAAAACAGTAGACACTAGAACTACTATGCTTATTTTGCAGTTGTTGAATAGAGAATTAAGACAATTGTCCAGGATAATGGAGCAACTAAATGGTAGGGGTAGGGTCTGAATCAAGGGAAACTGGCTCCAAGTCTGAGCTTTTGACAACTACAATATACTGCCTCTTGTGAGACTACTAATGTCTCAGAAAGTTAATGACAGAGACATGCCATTTATGTATAAGAGGAACACTCCACTAGGGCTGCATGTCCTTAGGTAAGCAGATCATGCCCTCAGGACATCAGATCACTAGGTATAAAATGATGCATGTCCTATCCATGTGTGCTATTTGACAGGAAAGCCACACACAGACTGCATGCATAATCATAAAGCTTTTTCTTTCCCCCCTTTGTCATTTCCCATGAACTCTTGAAAAATGCACATGCTAGAAGAGAAGACGTTATGCTAAAAATTATTCAGCTAACCTTTAAGGAAACTATCATAATATGAACTTTATAGATACTTTGGGGCACACTTAAGTATGATTTGTGATTGATCTCACTGAGCTTTGAAATAAAATTAGAACAAGGAATCACCAGGACCTATTTAGCTCCAACTGGGAATGGCTACTTGCTGCTACTTGTTTTGTCATTTAGTCCGTTCCCATACACTTAAATTGATTTGCCACATGCTTTAGTACAGAATTTCTTACATTTTAGGGCCATGGCTCCATTTGAGAAACAAACTAAAACTGTACTCTTCCCAGAAAGATGCATAGATGGATATGGAAAGCAAACATTGCCTACCACTTCCATAGACAGCTCTCCTCCCCCACCTTCCACCGTCAAGTTCAGAAAAAGAATCCCTGATGGCCGTAAACTGGTGGTTGAGCATCCTGAGGATGTGGGAAATGCTCCCTTGAGTTATGACTGCAATTTAGAGACTCCTTGTTTTTTGATAACCTTGACTTCCTTTTAAAGAAGCCATTGATCACTGGTGACTCTAGTGATAAACCTCCAATATAGCTGTTTCTAGTTTTACTCAAGAAAGTTTATTTTAATCAATCTCTCTGAGAAAGACAGGGAGAGACAGATTTTATATATGTATATATGCATACATGTCTACCTTATTATGAGTGGTTATGGGGTAGTCAAGGCTTTGCTTTCCACAACTACAGTCACCTTCAAAGTATTTCGTTTGGGAAGCTATGCACTGATGCCAGCATCTAGTCCACCTTCCAAAGCTAATTTTGAAACTTTTTCTGGAACAGCCATGAGGGCTGTCATTGTATTACCCTTGACGTCCTAAATGCCATCAAAATGTCTTCCTTTCAATTTTACCTTCAGATAAACAAAAAGTCATTGGGGCCAGATCAGGTGAGTAGGGATGGTGTTTCAATACAGTTATTTCTTTACTGACTAAAAGCTGCCTCACAGACAACTATACAGTTAAGTTCATGAGCTTTCCAAAGTGCTCAACAGCCTTTCCCGTTAGTTGCAAAATTACTTTGAAGGTTGGACTATGTTCTCGCATCTTTGTATAGCTTTCCAAGGGGAGTACTTTGAAGGTGACTGTGGTGATATTCAGCAATGAGGTATGTAGCAGTTAGAAAAATTAAGTTGCCAGGCTTAATTGTCAGGTTTCATATCTATATCACCTATATCTATATCATCTATGTCTATGTCTATGCCTATATCTATGTCTACATCTATATCTATATCTATATCTATCTATATCTGTCTATCCCTATTCATGATATAATGGAAGACAGTGGTATTAGGAAATGGAAAATAGGAATTTCAGCCATGTATACAATACCTTTCTACCAACATGTACTTTAGGAGCTTGATTTAAGAAGAAAAACATGCATATGGTGCAATGTGCCAGAAACATTTGGAAGTACTTAGTAGTATTTAAGTTACTATATAGTAACTCATTCAATTCTAAAAACAGTAGACATCATTACCACTGTGCTTATTTTACAATTGAGGAACAGAGAATTAAGAAAATTATCCAGGATACTGGAACAACTAAAGGGCAGGGGCAGAATTCGAACCCAGGCAAATTTCTTTCAAGTCTGAGCTTTCCACAGCTACAAAATACTGCCTCCGATGAGACTATTCAATGTCACATAAAAGTTAATGACAGAAGCCTGCCACTTATATACATATATATCTCATGATCTATGTGAAGTGATAGAATGCTATTGATAAAAATAAAATTTCCTATGTAGCACTGGGTGTGAAATGAACAATTAAAAGAAAAATTAAATCTATAAGCTGTTGTACCTAGAAAAGATCATTATAATATTTAAAAAATAATTTTTCAAGGCCCTTATGGTTTTACTCCATGAACTTATAAAAGTATCTTTCTGAAGAGATTGGAAAGTGACCTGGGCAATCTAACACTGAAATTGCAGGACATTGAAACCAAACTGTAAGTAGGACAGTAAAAGCTCAGATGAATCCATGCCTTAATTAGAAAACAAAATGACTGACTGCTTAAACTATGTGCATAGAAGAGCTTCAGCACAATACTAAAAGACAAGTAGCCAGTAGGCTGGGTACCTTGCTCATTAGGGGTTTTCATGGAAATCTATTCTTGATTTGTCATGATACTTAAAAATGACATTTGTTGGTTTTGTTGTTTGTCTGACTTCATGCTGAACCATAAGTTTCAAGGAGGTAGTGATCACATGTATTATCAGAATATCAATGTCCTACCCTGTTTATGGAGACCCAGGATGGTACAGTCAAGCACTTGACTACTAGTCACAACATTGGTGGTTTGAACATACCTAGAGGCAATTGGGAAGACAGGCTTGGAGACGTCCATCTGACAGATTACAATCTTGAAAATGCTGTGGAGCGGTTCTATTCTATACACATTGATTTACTATGAGTTGAAGAGTCAACTCAATGGCAAATAACAACTAGCCTGTTTATAACAGTAGGAATAATAGAGTTCTATGTGCCAAGCACTGTATTACATGCTTTACACAGATTACTATCTCTTTGCTTGTTTATATTGCCTTTAGTTCCAGTGATGCAGTGGTTAAGTGCTACAGCTGCTAACCAGAAGGTTGGCAGTTCAAATCCATCAGGGGGTCATTGGAAACTCTGTGGGGCCATTGTGTTCTATAGGGTTACTTTGAGTTGGAATCAACTCAATGGCAATGGAATTTTTTAGTTCCAGTATCCATGAAAATGCTTTGGTAATTTAAAATGAGTATAATAGTATACACGGAAACCCTGGTGACATAGTGGTTAAGTGTTATGTCTGCTAACCAAAAGGTTGGCAGTTTGAACCCGCCAGGCACTCCGTGGACACTCTGGAGCAGTTCTACTCTGCCCTATAGAGTCACTAGGAGTTGGAACTGACTAAACAGCAGTGGGTTGGATTTGGTTATAATAGTATACATATAATCTAAATTTAATACATATTTATTGAATAACTGAACATGTCTATTGATCTATTTTTAAGAATTTGTAGTAATTTCACGTAGCAATATGACATTAGCTCCAATAAGTTTCCAGCCATTATTTTTTTGTGATTATTATTGGGTGGGGGGCCCATACATGGGACCTACATAATTAAGCATATGGCTGTTGCACTAGACAGACATGAAAGATAATATTCTGTCTTTTCCTTGCAGGTCTACCAATTCTTTTGCTTTGTAGTATAAAGCATAAAATGAGCTGAATCTGATTATGCATCCACTCAGTCATCCCACTCTCAGTTCAGTCTTCCACTTTGAGGGCCAGACTGGGTGCTACTGTGGAGCCAGAGTTGGGAGAGACCTTTCTCCTTCCCTTCCCTCTCACTGGATCTTTGCCCAGTCTCATTCTGAGTTTTGTACTTTCTTAAGCTCCTGAATCCTGCTTACTCTATCTGGGGGCTTCTAACTTTTTGATTTGCCTCTACTGTGGGCCCCTAACCTATAATCATAGCTTCCATAGACTAGGCTGAAGGGCATGCCTATCCCCCCCAATCCTCCTTGCACAAATCTGAGGGTGGGCTAGGCTGGCACCCCACTGTTTCTCTTCCTCCTGGAGCCCCAGTGTGCCCTGTCTTGCACACAAGAATAAACAACAACAACAGCAAAAAGAAATGCTGACTACGAGTATTGAGGTGAGGACTTTCAGCCTTCATTCAGCACACAATACTATCCACAACTAAGTTCTCACAGCCCAACAATGGTATCTCCCACCCACACTCCATCAGTGCCTATGACCAGTTGTTTTGTTTTTGTTTTTTTTCCTCATCTAAAGGGCTGAATGGAACCCTGGCAGTATAGTGTTTAAGTCCTATGCCTGCTAAACAAAAGGTCAGCGGTTAGAGTCTTCCAGGCACTCCTTGGAAACTCTATGGAGCATTTCTACTCTGTCCTATATAGTCACTATGAGTCAGAATCAACTCAGTGGCCGTGGGTTTTAGTACAAGTCTAAATATACGATACAAGTATGGCATTCTCCTTCTGCTGAACACAGGCCACCTCAATTCCAATGCTGCACCCAGATGCTAAGCTAGGGAAAGAGAAGGAGACAGCCTTCCATATTACAGAGAGAAAATTGATTCTCAGATCAATAGAAATTATGAGTAAGCTGTGGATATTTATCCCTCTTAAAGACTTCCACTCCTCAAATATTTAAATGATGACTTTGCAAGATGACTTTCACTTCATCAGCATCTCTGTGAAAATTGGAAATTGCAGTATGTGATACAATTAAAATGTATATCCACAGCCACTCAGAATAATCACAGCTAATTAGAAATTATGAATCATTAAAGTGACATGGTTTTCTGTCAGTCTGTGTGTGCACAGCACATTCACGTCTTCCAACTTCACAATCCAATCGCAGTAAATTTAAGGAGGCACATTTGTTACACTATTTCTATTAGGTCTCTCCATTAAGTAAATTACCATTACAGCAAAAGGTTAAAGGTTATCTGGGCTAGCAAACTGCTCAACAGAGCTAACATGTATAATTAGTTGTGGCTAGATTCCACATTAAACTTTTCCACCTCTATTTAGTGAATTTTCAAAAACAAATTATTTAGGCAGGCTTATCAAGTTTGCTACAGGTCTCTTGATGGCATTCAGAATATCTTTATCAGAATAAAATCCTAATGTCTTTTTTCCTTGTCACATCCATCAGTCTTTTAAAGGCTGATATAAAATCATCCAGCTACTTCAGTTTAGCATTTCTGAAACAACATTTTCAATACTTTATGCAGAAAGTATAAGTATTAAGAAGAAGAAGAAAGAAATAAAAACAAGTAGCATTGTATCCAAACTGGTAAAATGAGTTCTGAACATTCAAAAACTATAGTTTTCTTTTTTCCACAAAAACTCAATACAAACTTAGAGGAAAGAATATCTCCTTAAAAAAGTGTTTTGGTTCAAATAGGCTAGGTTGAAGCAATATTCTGAGAGAATCTTAACTCTCCAATTTTCATATTAAACTCTCCACATATCAAGTTTTGCTGTTAGTGACCAGCAAGTCAGTTCTAACTCACCATGATCTAATGTATCTTAGAACAAAATGGCACCCAGCCCAGTGCCATCTTCCTGAAGTATATTGGCTAATATTCTGTGTGATCCATAAGGTTTCCATGGGCTAATTTTTACAAGTAGAACATCAAGCCTTTCTTCCTATTGGCAAAGGAAATACCAAGGACATAACTTCTGACATCACAGTAACATGCAAATTGCCATGGTATGACAAACTGATGGGTGGATGGTGGATGAGGGAAAGAAGAAGGAGAAATTCAAAGAAAGACAATAGAATAGGTCTTCTATTATCAGTGGATTCCACATCTTCTATGTAAAGCCAGGTGACAGACAGGGACCATGATAATGCAACATCTTCTTAAGCTAGAACTATTAAAAACCAAAATATTGCCATCAAGTTGATTCTGACTCAAGGAGGCCTTATAGGAAAGAGTAGAACTGCCCCTATAGGGTTTCCAAAGAGTGCCCAGAGGATTGGGATTGCCAACCTTTCATTTAGCAGATGGAGCATTTAACCACTATACCACCAAAGTTTCCTATATAAAGGCAGGGGGAAAAATAAATCAATATCAAGGACAGTGATGATTCTGACAGGTGCTGTTCCTGTCAGAAGAAACTGTTGACGTTCAGACTTCATAACCTAAACCAAAGTCTCAGACACTGCCATTATAGAGTAGTAACTATCCCTCTTGGTTTCAGTAGAGCATGATTCCAGACATCTCCAACCTGGATGAAAAAATTTAGTGTTGAACTAAAAAGTTTAAAGGAAAGGGAGGTGGAGTCAAAATGGGAGACTAAGCATATGTCTCTTTATATCTCTCTGGAAACCAAGACCTGAACTAATAATCAAATGGAGCCTTCAGGTCACCTAGTGAGCCCCCAGGACACAGCACAGGGCTGTTAATTTGGACTTTATACCATTGAACAAAAAAACCTCCTCTCTTAAACTGACTCCCACTCCTGGCTAGCCCTGGCTCTCATGGACTGAAGGTAAACGCACCATTTTGACTTTTCTTTCCCGCTG
The DNA here is from genome assembly GCA_028571685.1 of Heterohyrax brucei. Classification (NCBI taxonomy): domain Eukaryota; kingdom Metazoa; phylum Chordata; class Mammalia; order Hyracoidea; family Procaviidae; genus Heterohyrax; species Heterohyrax brucei. The sequence goes on from CM053148.1 coordinate 100,288,623, forward strand.
TCTTGGCCGGTGGGCGGAGCTGGGTCTTGCCTAGCAGCTACACTCAGATGCATTGCCACTAGGATAGGCAGGTGAAATTTTCATATTTTGAGAGCCAGGCTTAGGACTCTGTTCATCTAGCCACTTTGGGCCTGTCTTTTTATCACTGCCACAGTGTGGTTTGTACAGAACCACAGTGTCTATTTGTGGGACACCATGATGGATACGGAGATTTTAGCAGGACATAATTCTTATCCTGGGAGCCAGCGCCTGCAAACAGGACAGCACTTCTCTGACAAAAAATCAGTAGTTTACACAGTGTTGCCTACAGTGGGGGCCTGGCAACAGAGGCGGTGAACTCACTACCTCTCAGCACCTCTAGCCCCTCTATCTAATGACCGTGTGGAGGCCGCCTTCTTAGATATGGTGGCCATAGGTGGACATAATTCTTAGCGTGGGAGCCAGAGCCTGCCCACAGGAGAGTACTTTTCTACCAGAAAAGCAATAGTTTACACAATGTCACCTAAGGCTGGGCCCTATCAGCAGAGGCCAACAGGGCAGTAGCATTGCTGTATTTTGAATTAATTAGTATCTTCTGAGGTTGGATATAGAGGTGTTTACTTTACCAGCTGGGAAGAGGGACCTCTAAACCTGAAAACCTGACTGATTTGGGAAGTGGTCAGATACCTTTTGCTTTACATTTTAAGACACCCTAGACAAACATCTGCAGTCCATCCTCACAGTATCTCTCCCAGCTGTTACTTACTCACATGAAACCCAAAAAGCAACAGATGCTTGTGGCATACAAGAAATCATCCACAGCTTCAGAAGGCTCCCAAACAAAACAATCAAGGAGTTTTCCAGATGAAGAAACTTTTCTGAAATCATCAGAAGTTGAATACAAAAATGATTATATACAAAGCCCTTCTAGACCTTATACAAAATGCAGCAGAACAAAAGGAAAAATTAAGCAAGCTGCTCAATCTGATGGAATACCAGTACTCTGAAATCCAGCAGATCACGAACAAAATCAAAGACACAGAAACTTCTATTCAAAGCCAAGAAAATAGAATGGAACAAATGGAAAAAAGAATTTCTGACTTGGAAGACAGAACTACTATCACCAGCGTCTATAAGCGGAAATCAGAAAAAAGAAACAAGAAAAATGAAGAAGCATTGAGAAGCATGTGGGACTCTATTAAGAGGAACAACCTTCGATTAATTGGAGTCCCTGAACAGGGTAAGACACTAGAGAGTATCATTGCTGAGCTACTGACAGAAAACTTCCCAAAAATCATGAAGGAAGAGAATATAGACATCTCAGATGCATATCATATACCACCCAATATCGATCTCAAAAGACTCCAAGACATATTATAATCAAGCTTAACAAAATGAAACACAAGCAGCAGCTCTTAAAGACAGCAAGACTCAAAGCAAAGCTAACATTCAGAGGGAAATCCTGTAGGCTTTCATCAGACTTCTCAGCAGAAACCATGCTGGCATGGAGACAGTAGCATAACACATTCAAAGTCTTGAAGGAGAAGAACTTCCAACCAAGAATTATATATCCTGCAAAACTGTCTTTCAAATATGAAAGTGAAATTAAGACATCCCCAGATAAATAGAAACTCAGAAACTTTGTAAAAACCAAATCAAAACTACAAGAGATACTGAAAGAAGCTCTTGGCTTTGGCTTAGAAGAACAAAACCACTAACTTTATATTTTAGAATGACACATTATTCAGAACTCTAGCCAGTTAGGGAAGGCTTCAAATTCAATCACAGCTTTAATACTGAAAGAAACAATCCAGTGATTATCATGAAAACTATGGTGCCATCATATTAAAAAGAAGGATGTACTATAGACGTTATAGTCTTTCCAGATGGAGAGGAAGATGACAAGACTGGTAGTAATTAAAATTGGGTTTATATATAACTTATTAAGGGGGATCATAGGGGCAGCCATAAAACACAACAAAGACGTAACATACCATAACAAGAAGTGTAACACAGGAGTATCAACAACTACAAAATCAGCTCTGAAAAGGGTGAAAAATCAACTCACAGAAAGGAATGTCCCAGAACAGACTAATAAGAACAACAGAGAAAACATCAACACAAAAATAAACATATCACAATGGCAGCACTGAACACATACCTATCAATAATTACATTGAATGTGAATGGACTGAATGGTCCAGTAAAGAGACATCAAGTGACATCTTGGATGAAAAGACATGACCCATCCATGTGTTGTCCACAAGAAACTCACTTGAAAATTAAGATAGGAACAAACTGAAAATTAAAGGATGGAAGAATATACATCAAGCTAATAGTGAACAAAGAAGAGCAGGGGTGGCAATTCTAATCTCAGACAAAATCAGTTTTAATGTAAAATCCACCACTGTGGACAAAGATGGACACTATTTATTGCTGAAAGGTTCAGTACACAAGCAGGACTTAACTATATTAAATATTTATGCATCTAATATCAGACCACCTAAATACATCAAAGAAACACTGACTACACTCAAAAAAGAGTTAGATTACTCCACGATAATAGTGGGAGACTTCAACACTGTGCTCTCACTACTGGACAGAACATCTAGAAAAAAAGCTCAGTGAAGATACTGAAGACCTTATTGCCACAATTAACCAACTAGACCTCATCAACATATACAGAACTGTCTACCCATCAGTGGATAACTACACTTTCTTCTCCAGTGCACATGGAACATTCTCCAGAATTGACCACATGTCAGGACATAATGCAATTCTCAACAAAATCGATACCATTGAATTACTGCAAAACATCTATTCAGATCATAAAGCCATAAAAGTTGAAATCTATAGCAGAAAAAACAGAGATAGAAAGTGGAACTCTTGGAAACTGAACAATATCTTGTTCAAAAAACGATGGGTTATAGAAGAAATCAAGGATGAATTAAAGAAATTCATGGATTCCAATGAGAATGAAAATACTTCCTACCAGAACCTATGGGATACAGCCAAAGCAGTGCTCAGAGGTCAGTTTATCTCCATAAATGCACACATCTGGAAGGAAAAAAAGAAACTGAATCAAGGAACTAACCCTACAGCTTGAACGAGTAGAGAGAGAACAACAGAGGAACCCCTCAGACACCAGAAGAGACCAGATCATACAGATTAAAGCAGAACCAAAAGAACTAGAGAATAGAAAAACAGTTGAAAAAAATAGAAAAGATCAAAAGTTGGTTTTTTCAATAGATTAACAAAATTGACAAACCACTGGCTAAATTTACTAATGAAAAACAGGAAAGGAAACAAATAACCCAAATTAGAAATGAGAAGGGAGTTGTCACAACAAATCCAACAGAAATCAAGAATATCATAACAGAATATTATGAAATACTGTACTCTAACAAATTTGAAAACCTAGAGGAAATGGACAGATTCCTTGACTCATACCACCTGCTCAAATTATCACATGAAGCAGAACAACTTAATAAACCCATCACAAACAAAGCGATTGAAAAGGTCATCAAAAAACTGCCAACCAAAAAATGCCTGGGCCCAGATGGCTTCACTGCAGAATTCTACCAAGCTTTTAGAGAAGAGTTGTCTCCAATACTACTGAGACTATTTCACAGTACAGAAAGGGATGGAGTACTCCCAGACTTATTCTATGAAGCCAGCATAACCCTGATACCAAAGCCAGGGAAAAACCCAACAAAAAAGGAGAACTACAGACCGGTATCACTAATGAATCTAGATGCAAAAATATTCAACAAAATTCTTGCTAGTAGAATACAAGAACATATGAAAAAAAATAATCCATCATGACCAAGTTGGATTTATACCAGTGATGCAAGGCTGATTCAACACCAGAAAAGCAATTAATGTGATTAACCACATAAATAACACAAAAGACAAGAATCACCTGATTTTGTCTATTGATGCAGAAAAGGCACTTGATAAAGTCCAACACCCATTCATGTTAAGAACTCTTAGCAAAATAGGCATAGTTAGAAAATTCCTCTATGCAATAAGGGCCATTTATACAAAGCCAACGGCCTACGTCTTCCTGAATCGAGAGAGACTGAAAGACTTTCCCTTGAGAACAGGAACTAGACAAGGATGCCCACTCTCTCCTCTCCCAGTCAACATTGTACTAGAAGTTCTAGCCAGAGCAATTAGACAAGACCAAGAAATAAAGGACATCTGCTTTGGCAAAGAAGAAGTCAAAGTCTCCCCATTTGCTGATGATATGATAGTATATGCAGAAAATCCCAAAGAATCTATAAGAAAACTACTCAAACTGACAGAAGAGTTCAGCAAAGTCTCAGGATACAAGATAAACATAAATAAATCAGTAGGATTCCTTTATACCAACAACAAGACTGTCAATGAAGAAATCATCAAATCAATACCAGTTACTATAGCCCCTAAGAAGATAAAGTACCTAGGAATTAATCTAACCAGAGAAATAACAGACCTTTACAAAGAAAACTACAAGTCCTTACTACAAGAAACTAAGAGAGACTTAGATAAATGGAAAAACCTACCCTGCTCATGGATAGAAAGACTTAATATTGTGAAAATGTCTATTTTACCCAAAGCGATCTACTTACATAGTGCAATCCCAATACAAGTTCCAGCATCAATTTTCAATGAGATGGAGAAACAAATCACCAATTTTGTTTGGAAAGGGAAGAAGCCTGGGATAAGTAAGGTACTACTAAAGAAAAAGAACACACTGGGAGGCCTCTCATTACCCGATCTTAGAACATACTACACTGACACAGTGGTCAAAACAGCCTGGTACTTGTACAAGAACAGACAGATCAATCAATGGAACAGAATTGAGACCCCAGAGACAACACCATCTGCCTATGAACAGCTGATATTTGACAAAGGCTCTAAGACATTAAACTGGGGTAAAAGCAGTGTCTTCAACAAATGGTGCTGGCAAAATTGGATATCCATCTGCAATAAATTGAAAAAAGATCCATATCTTATACCTTATACAAAAACCAACTCACACTGGATAAAAAAACCTAACTATCAAATCTAAAATAATAAAGCTCATCCAAGAAAAGGTAGGCACAACAATGGAAGTTTTAATACACAACGTAGACAGACTTCAAAATCTGTCAAACAAACCACAATCATCAGAAGAGAAAATACATAAATTGGAATAATTAAGAATCAAACACATTTGTTCATCCAAAGACTTTATTAATAGGATTAAAAGGCCACCAACAGAATGGGAAAAACTATTTGGCAACTCTATGTCAGACTGACGCCTGATCTCCATAATCTATAATGTACTACAAAATATCAGTAAGAAGAAGATGCCAGCCAAGCCAAGTGCTGTCGAGTCGGATCCGACTCATGGCGACCCTCCAATTAAGCAATGGGCAAAGGAGATGGACAGACATTGCTCTAAAGAGGAGATCCAGGCAGCCAAAAAACACATGCGGACATGTTCACTATTTTAGTTATTAAAGAAATTGAAATCAAAACGACAATGAGATACAATCTCACCACAACAAGGTTGGCCATGATCCAAAAACCACAAAACAACAAATACCAAACAGGCTATGGAGAAAGTGGAACTCTCCTACACTGTTGGTGGGCATGCAAAATGGTCCAGCCTCTTTGGAAAGCAATCTGGCGCTTCCTTAATAAAATGGATATAGATATACCATTTGACCCAGTAATTCCACTACTTGGAATATATTCTACAGAATCAAGGCCATTCACACCAATGGACACATGCACAAGAATGTTTATCACAGCACAGTCCACGATAGCAAAAAGATGGAATCAACCCACATGCCCAACAAAAGAATGGATAGGTAAACTATGGTACATATACTCAATGGAGCACTATGCAATGATAAGGAACAATGATGATTCCAGGAAACATCTCATAACCTGGTCTCAACTGGAAGACATTATGTTGAGTGAAAGTATTCAGATACAAAAGGACAAATATTGTATGAGACCCATACAATACGATCTCAAAAACAGACCTATGTACAGAAGAAAAGACTCTTTGACAGCTGCAAGGGAAGGGAGGGGAGGGAAAAAGGGCGGCGGGGGGAGGTTAGATTAGATAGTTGGTAGAAATTTGGTTGGGTGAAATCGGTGATAGCACACATTAGAAACAAGAACAATATTAAGTAGACGTCAGCATAACTTGAGTACTCCTTCCATCTTAACCCAATATTGCAAGGACAGAGTAGCTAGGGCAGGGGGCAGGGGACCATGCTCTTATTAGAAATCAAGGCCAATTGGCACAAGTAGAGTTTTGCTAAGAGGGCTCTCTGTACCCCATATTGGTGAGTGGCATCTGAGGTCTTAAAAGCTGCCAAGCTGTTATCCGAGGGAACAGCAAATGGTCCCAACTCAGCAGGAACAGATGATCACCAAAGACCAAAATGACATGGGGTAAAGACAACACAGAAGATAGAGAGACCCACATGAGTGGGTGCCTACACAGACTTGGGACCAGAAGAACCAGATGGTGCCTAGCCACCACCAGTAACAGCTGTAATGGAGCTCACTAAGTTGAGTCTCACTGGCAACACAAGAATAAAAAGGGGTGCACCCTGAGATCTCCACTAAAAGACCACAAATGATGGTGTAGATGCTTCAAGGTTCCCCTGGGAGCATGGACCCTAGCCCTGATGCTGCCCTCGCCCATAAATCATAATGAAGGTCCACTATTTGGACACGAATGGATTAGACTTGGTGACGCAGAGTGACCATATATTGGATGCACTTTATGGTTCTATGCATCTATAGGATATCATCCTGCTAACCTCTGGCTGGAGTAAGGGGAGTGCATAGAAAGGAGGGGTAAGGAGACTGTTGGGAGGATGAGACATGTATGGAGCAGAGAAGAATAGTGTGCTGTCACTGAGCAAGGAGAGCAGTGGAAGCTGCATATAGGTGGGCATGTAAATTTATATGGGTATGTACATTTTCACTCAGTCATGATAAAAAAAAATAGTTTAAAGGAACTAGTGGGTAATACGACACCATCTAGTTGAAGAAATGGCTGGTGGTAATTTGCAGTTAGAAGTGCATGTTTCTGATTATCTTTGTATCCATAGATAAAGACAAAAGCCATGTCTCATAGATTGAGTTGTGTCCCCCCAGAACTGTGTAGCAATTTAGCTGGACCATGATTCCCAGTATTGTGTTATTGTCCCTCATTGTATGATTTTGTTATGGTTTAAATCCTAATCTCTGCCCATGGTTAATAGGTAGGATTACATTAAAGAGGATTAGGGTGAGACTGCAACACCTTTACTAAGGGTGTTTCCCTGGATTGTGGCTTGGAGTGCTGTTATCCTTTTATCCTGCAAGACATAAAAGGAAAAGGAAGCAAGCAGAGACTTGGGGACATCATACCATCAAGAAAAAAGCAGTGACAGGGATAGGGTTAATAAGTGTAGAAAAATTCTTAGCTAGCTTCACTCTTAATTCCCCTTGGGAATGCTGACACAAGAAGAAAATTGTACCACTCCCTTCTGACCAATACTTACAAAGACCTTGAGTTTGTTTTCCCAGGCTATTCTTGACCAATAACTGGGCACAGAAATGCCAATTTGCAGCCTGCTGTCTCTGAGAAAAGTAACCAGCTTGCAGACATCAAGGACAACTGACCTTGAGACGAAGAAGCTGTGTCTTCTCCAGCCTCGCCTCCTCTGAATACATGCATGTCGGCCCCCACCGCCTACCTCCCTTCCCTCCCCTAAACCCTTGTGTAAACTTGCCAGCCTGGACTGAGATGTTAAGATGGTTTTTAGAGTGCTAACGCACAATCTTCTTGGATTGCTGGCAATCTGAACAAAGTGTTTTTAAGAGATTCAATCCTTGACTCTGTACATTGGCTTACTAGTTCAGGCACCTCAAGTCTGCAACCAGAATTTTTCTGATACCAAGAGCAGAGCGCATCCTTTGAACCCAATGTTCCTGTGCCAACATGCTCTCAGACCAAAGAAAGACTGATGAAACATAACGACCTTCCCGCAGAGCTGACAGAGAGAGTGCTTTCTCTGGAGGGGGTACCTTCAATTCAGACTCGTAGCCTACTGGACTGTGTAAAAATAAACTTTTCTTTGTTAAAGCCACCCACTTGTGGTATTTGCGTCTAGGAGCACCAGTTGACTAAGACACATTGCTAATGGGTAAAAAATTTCCAATGATGCCGAATCAGTGTTCCCAGCAGTAGCGTGTTGTCATTAAACTATCATGTCTTAACTTCAACTGCATCCTCTGTACTCTTCTTTGTCATGATGCAGCTGAAACTGACAACTACATTGTTGCCTTTTCAGCTGATCCCTTATTAGCTACTGTCCACAGAGGGGACTAGAGACTAGAAGGCTGGCAGAAGATGAAGGGGCTTGTTTCTGCTTGTTGGGCAATATTTACCAATTGGTGTCACTTCTGCAAATGTTCTTCAGGGAGAATGGCACCTAGAACCTGTTCTCACTTCCTTCTTCTGTACTCCCAAAAGGAGCCTCATCTCACTGCAGCCAGCCACTGAGACTAAACCAAAAAAAAAACAAGTAAAACCACTGCTGTGGAGGCTATTCCAACTCATAAGCAACCCTGTAGAACAAAGCAGAACTGCCCCACAGAATTTCCAAGAAGCACCTCATAGATTCCAACTGCCCACCTTTTGCTTAGCAGTTGTGGCACCTAATTACTGCGCCATGGGACCACAGAACTAGCAGGCCAATAGACCCTCTTCAGTGATCTGGGTCCCTACCTTTTAAGATCCCTCCTCCAACCTTTCAGATTCCAATAATTTAACCTCTCTTTCTTCTCTGTTTCTCTCTGTCTCTCTCTCTCTCTGGCCCCTTTAGCCCTAGAAGCAGTAGCTGCTTCCTGCTATTACCACTTCAGTGATACCTTAGCAGTTCCTTTGCTTTTTCAATCTTCCTGTATCTGATTCTCTGTGTTAAATTCCCTGTTAAAAAATGCTAATAATTTTCTGACTGAACCCTGACCAACATAGTAAGTAAATAACTTATATTAATATTTGTCTATTCAAGTTTGCTGTGAAATTCATGATTCTGGATTAGTATTTACAGTGGTGGTCATACACTGTTTGTCCAGTCCCCTTTCTTTTCGAGAACATCCTCAGTGCTTTGGTTCTAGTTGGAGCATGGCTATCAAAATATCCTACCCTGTTTTAGTCAGCTAGGGCTGCTCTAACAGAAATACCAGAGTGGATGGCTTTAACAAAGGAAGGTTTATTCTTACATAGTCTGGTAGACTGCAAGTCCAAATTCAGGATGCCTGCTCCAGGGGAAGGTTTTCCCCCTTGTCAGGTCTGTGGGAAAGTCCAGTATTGTATCAGTCTTTGTCCAGGGAGCATCTTGGCACAGGAACCTCAGGTCTGAAGGTCGCACTCTTCTCCCAGTGCTGCTTTCTTGATGGTACAAGGTTGCCAGTTCTCTGCCTGCTTCCCTTTCCTTTTATCTCTTGCAGCATGAAAGGATTAAGGGTGGGGGCAAGCCATGCTCCAGTGAAACTCCTTTTACAGTGGAGCAGGAAGGTGATCTTCCAAAGGGATTTACAGTCCCACCTTAATCCTTTAACATACAGCATAGGAAAACCACAAAATGGAGGACAGTCACAAGATACTGGGAATCGTGGCCCAGCCACATGGCTACACATATTTTGGGGGTGACATAATTCAATCCATGACATACTCTTATGACAGGGGTGGGCTCATGACCCATGGTGACCAATCAGAATTATTTAAATCCTGAGCTACACAGATTGTTTTAGAAGTAGGCTTGAGATCTAGCTGGGCCAATCATAGTCTTTCTTAACCCAATATTGCAAAGACAGAGTAGTTGGGGCAGGGTGCTGGGGACAGTGCTCTCAGGGGAAATCGAGGCCAACTGGCACAACTAACATTTTGCTAATGAGGATTCTCTGCACCCCACATTGGTGAGTGGCTTCTGGAGTCTTAAAAGCTGCCAAGCTGCATCCAAGGACACAGCAAATGGTCCCAACTTAGCAGGAACAGATGATTATCAATGTCCATAACAACATGGGGGAAAGAGAATCCAGAAGACAAAGAGACCCACATGAGTGGATGTCTACATCTACTTGAGACTGGAAGAACCAGATGGTGCCTGGCCATCACCAGTGACAGCCATAATGGAGCTCACAAAGTTGAGTCTCACTGGCAACACAAGTATAAATAAGGGATGCACCCTGAGATCCCCACTAAAAGACCACGATTGATGGGCCAGGGACTTTGGGGTTCCCCTGGGAGCATGGCCTCTGGCCCTGATGCTGCCCCTGTCCATAAATCACAATGAAGGTCAACTTTTCAGAGAACAATGGATTGGGCTTGGTGACGCAGAGGAACCATATTGTGTCGGCACTTTATGGTTCTAGTCATCTATAGGAGGTCGTCCTGTTGACCTCATACTGGAGGAAGAGGAACTGGGGGAGAAGAGAAGATAGGAGACTGTTGGGAAGAGACATGTATGGAGCAGAGAGCAGTGCTGTCACCATGCAGGGAGAGCAATGGAAGCTGCATATAAGTCAGCATGCAAATTTATATGGGAATGTACACTTTCATTCAATCATAATAAAATAATAATAATAATAATAATTGATGAAATTACAGTGATGAATTTGAGGATTTGTAGTTATCACATCTGTCAAATTCCCATCCCATGTAGACCTTTCATTCATTGTTGAAGAAAGAAGCAAAAGTGAGAATTGGATACTAATGGTTTGATCTGTGTCCTTCAAAGAGATTTGTTCAAGTCCAACCTCCTGCTTAGTACCTTGGAGTGTGACCTTAACTAAGTATAGAGTCTGCAGGTTTAACAAAGATATTTGTTAAGACGAGAGCATAGTGGATTTGGTGGGTCCTAAATCGGATCACTAATATCTGTACTGAAAGAGAACCAACTCGGAATCACAGAGGAGATGCTCACAGCTAAGAAGACAATTGGACAATGGAAGCAGAGATTGGAATGACACAGATACAAACCAAGGGACACTAAGGATTTCTAGCCACCATGAAAAGCTAGGAAGCTGGAAGGAAAGAGTCTTTCTCAGGGCATTTGGAGAAAGCATAGCCCTGTGGACGATTTGATTCCTGGTCTCTTGACTCCAAAAGTGTGAAACAATCAACATCTGCTGTTTTAAACCACCAAGTTTGGGGCACTTTGTTATGGTAGCCTGACGAAACAAATACAGAGGGAAAGAGAGTGAGAGAAATGCCAAGGAAATTATTCTGCAGTTGTTCATTGTCAGTCCACTCAAGCCTTTTCAGGCATTTCTGACATTTGAAGACAAAACATACCCAACACGCATCTGCAAAAGTGATGTTAATGGTAAGTATATTTCATATGACTGAATTATACAAATAGTTGAAATGGAAATTGTCTTACTGCTTGTATATTCCACCACAATTAAAAGCCAGGGATGTTAAAGAATGAAAAAAAAAAAAATTAGTTTCCATCCAGTTGGCCTCCACTAATGGTGACCCTGTGTGTAATGACATGAAAAGCACCCTGATCCTGCACCATCCCAGTGATCACTTAGGGATCAAACCGTTGTTCACGGTAGGATTTTCGTCGACTTCGCTGCAACCTCCCATCACCAAAGCAACGCACAGCTTCCACTGACAGACAGGAGCTGGTATGAGAGTCACTGGCTAGGAATGGTACCAGGTCTTCCAGACAGAGGGTGAGTATTCTAAAATTTAAAAACCACTGCTCCCATCAGCGTTACGTGAAAATAAAAAACAAAGAAAACATGTTTGCTAAAGTGGCAAAAAAAAGCTAGACTTCAGATTTACAGTCTGAAAGTTATTTTACTTTTATTATTTAAAAGGCAAGAAATATTAGCAATGTAGAAGGCTCGTGTTGAATTTTGTACACAGTTGAAATCACATTCTGCATATCTTACAGATGTATTATCAATTAGCATATGCAAAACTAATTATAGCTCAATATTTCAATTTTGCCTAAGGGAACACTGAGATGTTGGCAAACCATTGGTTTTACAAGCTTCATGTGATCCATTCAAACCACTGGAGGATCACAGCTTCTCATGTGTCGGTGTGACAAGATGCAATAAATAAATGAGAACAGCTAAATCAATTGTTAAAAAATACCACAGTTTTGAAGCCTGCTGATGCTTGAATTGCCAGTACATTCTCTTGTCAGATGAATAGTCGCATCCGGGACACGACTGGAAGGCCAATGGTCTGCTTCCTCTCCTTTGACCTAGCGTATTATAAGAGACAAAGGGAAGCTTATGATGACTTGTGACTTCTCTCCCAGAAGAATGAGCTCTTCTCCTGTTTTAAGAAAGAGATCTGCTCTGGCTGTGCGGGTACTTCTCCTTCTCAGTGGTGTGTAGCCAGATGGAGGACTTCTATGTTGTCTCAAAGGTAAAATCTTCAAGAGGAAGCTAGACTTCAATCGTGACTTCTCTTTCACCTCTGGGCAGGTCCACTCTAACACAGCACTCACAAGGTGATTTTTCATCTTCACCCTGACATTCCTGGGGCTTCTGGGAGATACAAAAGTTTAAGTGCTCTTGACTAACGAAAAGTTTGGTGGTTTAAACCCACTCAGAGGCACCTGGGAGGAGAGTCCTGGCAGTTTGCTTCAGAAAGGGCACTGCCTTGAAAACCCTGTGGAGCACTGTCAGTGGGACGGCCAGGACTCAGAACTGACTGGGCTTGATGGATCTGGCTTTCTGACATTGTCCCCTGTTTCTCAGAGCTCTTCACCTGAAAAACCAGAAGGATTTTACCAACTCCTGCACTCTGGGTAATCAATGATATCCAAAAGCCCCTTCCAACTCAGCGGTATTGTCCTCATCCAAGCTGATTTACACAAACGTTATAGTCCTGTGGACAAAAGTGATGACACACTTTTCAAACTTGAGTTAGAAATGTAAGAATCAGATCCCAATTCTTGAATGAGTGAGTTTCCCAGGCTCCTGCTCTCAGCATATTGGCTCTCTCAGATGCTTATATATTTTAAGCAGCCGCTACATATTGTTTCCACGTACTGTTGTTAAAATCTTTAACTCAGTTCACACTTACTGGTAAAAATAAAAACCTCAAACCCACTGCCTTTGAGTTGATTCCAACTCATAGTGACCCTATAGGACAGAGTAGAACAGCCCCATGGAGTTTCCAAGGAGCACCTGGTGGATTCAAACTGCCCACCTGATGGTTAGCAGATGTAACACTTAACAACTATACCACCAGGGGTTTTCCTACCTACTTATGAGGCTATATGTATCTATTGATATTCATAGTGCAACACCATCAGAAAGACCTGAAAAATGCACTGTGGTGCTTGTTTGTACTTTCCTTCCTGGCTGCCCAGCCTTCATCCTTCATCCATCTACCTCACTAAGTATACACCACATACAAAACTGAAATGATTACATTTGGCTAGTATTCACAGACTCCTCTATCCATTACTGCTATGGCACATAAAAATGGGACTTTTCTCCAGTCTTGAAGGGATGCATGCCAATTTTCAGTTCTCTAATTGGGCTGTGAATATATTCTTACTTACCTCTGTTCTTTGATTTTGATTCTTATTCTTTATTTTCTTTTGCCTATCATTGATATGACCTTGGAAGAGAGAGAGAAGTGCATCATAGATTGAACTTATTATAGCATCTTGACAAAATAGTATTTCTCAAGGATAGAAAGCCTGAATTCTGTATATATTTACCACCAATTAAATGTTGCTGTTAGGTGTCATTGAGTTGGCTCTGACTCATAGCAACCCTAGGCACAACAAAATGAAACACTGCCCTGTATTGCACCACGTTCACAATTTTTTTAATGCTTCAGCCCATCATTGTAGCCACTGTGTCAACCCATCATATTGAGGGTCTTCCTCTTTTCTGTTGACCTTCTGCTCTACCAAGTGTGATGTCCTTCTCCAGGGACTGACCCCTCCTGACAATATATCCAAAGTATGTAAGACCACTCTGTCAGTCTTTGCTTCCAAGAAGCACTCTGATTGTACTTGTCCCAAGACAGATCTGTTTGTTCTTTCAGTGGTCCATGGGACATTCAATATTCTCCTGGAACACCCAATTCAAACATGTCGATTCTTCTTCTGTCTTCTCTGTTCACCATCCAGCTTTCACATGCATATGATGTGACTGAAAATATCATGGCTTGGGTCAGGTGCACCTTAGTCTTCAAGGTGACATCTTGATTTTTCAATACTTAAAAGAGGTCCTTTGCAGCAAAGTACCAATTAAATAGGTCATATAAATCATTGATCAAATCTGTTGCCATCAATTTGATTCTGACTCATACCCACACTATGAGACACAGCAGAACTACCCTGTGGGGTTTTCATGGGTTGGTTGGTGGATTTGAACTGCTTACCTTTTGGTTTGCAGCTGAACTCTTAACCACTGTACCATCAGTGTTCCAAATAGGTCATACATTACAGCTAAATAATGTTTTAAGTATCTGGAAATATATGTGAATCATTTTTTATTCATTATTTTTTTTTTTACTGCTGTTATTATTGGGTACAAATGGCCATGATGAATTAAATTTAATTGAATGATTAATGTAAAGTGCTTATCAGTGTTTGGAACATGTTAAGTGTCTACCGGTGTTAATTTTTTGTACTGCTATTATTAATTAGTTTTTATTTAGACTACCTTTGAAATACTTAAAAATACAAATACTTTTATTTGGCTTACCAAATAATGATAAGTAGTTATTTTCTCCCCTTTCAAGAGTGACAATTTTGTATATGAACAACATTTTAACTTTATTACAGCACCTTCATAAAGTTAGTGTACAAATCTTCTTAACATTATATCAGGGCAACCCATTCTACATAAAAGACTAGAAACATAACTCAAATAACCTACCAAGTTTTATAAAACTGACTTTTTCCATTTTTAGAAGAAGAATGTCTTGTAAGCATTCTGCATTATTTTATCCATTAAATAATCTCCCTAGAGTAGATTTTTGCTATTTAGGTTTAAAACCTAGGTTAAATGAGCTCCACTGACAAGTATACATCAAATATATGGATACTGAGGTACCATCTAGTTTATTCAATAGCAATCAGTGGGGTTTGGTACACTTTTCTCAGCGTATTTTCTGTGTCTGACATGCTATAAGTTGTTGTTGGGTGCCATCAGGTCCATTCTGACTCCTGGAGGCCCCATGTGATGGAGCAAATCTGCCCCTCAGGGTTTTTCTAGGTTGTAATCTTAATGAGAGCAGATTGTCAGGTCTTTCCCCCATGGAGCCACTGAATGAGTCTGAACTACCAATTTTTAAATTAGTAACCAAGAGCTTAACTGTTGTATCATCAGGGCTCCTTATACTGAGAGTACTATATTTAATGTATAAAGTTTTATTAAAATAACTTATTTTAATTTTTCTATTACCTTGTTATAATACATAAAAGACAACAAAGGAGATTAGGGTATATCAAGATCTGCTTTATAAAGAGTATGAATGTCACACTGATCTTGTCAATGTTTCTGAATATAATTTATACAATAGTCACATAAATTTGAAGAAAGAATGAGAGTATTCAGTGATAGAATTATCACTACTAACATCCTACCTTATAATGAAATTTATATATGACGATACTTCCTTTGTTACAAAGCAGTGATGTTGCAAATACAATGCAACAAACCAAACTCATTGCCATCGAGTTGATTCCAAGTCATAGTGACCCTACATAGGAACTGCCCCATATAGTTTTGGAGAACTGCCTGGTGGATTTAAACTGCCTGTCTTTTAGTTTGCAGCTGTAGCTTTTAACCCTATATTTCCAGACTTTCCATAAAAATGTAAGTAAGTGTTAAATATATCATCCCATTAGAGAAAAGAAAAAAAAAAAAAAAAAACTGTCTTCCTAGGTGCAAAAAGAAGAGGGCATGGAGATAAGTTATATGAAAAGTGAAAACTATTTGTATAAATTGTGTTCTTATTTACTCTGCAATTAATTTAACATGAGTTTCAAATGTATATCAGAAACAAGGCTATGCTAAGACCTAGAGTTCATTTATTCCATAATATTTTATTTCACCTTAGAACAAAAGACGTTTTATAGAATAGGTGCAATTCAATTCTTCTCTTAATGATATTGTTCTCAGAAAATAAGAATCTCCTCCTAAAATATTATACTTCTATATTTCTGGTAGGGTAGTGGTTAAGTACTAAAGCAGGTAGTCCAAATTTCAGCAGTTCAAATCCACCAGGATCTCCTTGAAAAGCCGAAGAACAATTCTACTCTTTCCCATAGGGCTGCTGTGAGTCAGCATCGACACAAAGGCAAAAAGTTTGTGTAACAATGGATTTCTATAAACTGTATTTAATCTTTTTTTTATTTGCATTAATTTCCATTACATCCTATTACAGTGGGTCACATCTGATTACCACATTCATTGACTACAGGAGTGAGCACTTTTCCCAACACATTATTCCAAATGGATAGGATATTTGGTTATCTACATTGCTAATGGGCATTAATTTTTCTTTACATCTTATGTGGCCGTCTATATTAGTTGCACTAGCTGATGCCTCACAGAAATATTGAATTTAGCTGGAAATTATATTTTTAAAAATCCCATAAAATAAAAATAATCTACTTATAAGGATACATAATTCAATACTTGGAAGTTACACAGCTTTGGGCACACGTAAGCAGATGCCTTTGTATTCCATTTAGTCAAACCTATAGAGATCAACAGGGAAAACAGAGCTATTCATCTAATTAATGATTTATTTGCTAATTCAAAATTATTATAAATTCTAGGGCTTAAAATATTCTTCAATTAAGTAAAGATGTCATATATTTCTTAGATGATAAAAGTTAGGATAATTACATTTACTATTTACATTTGGAGTATTTTATCCTTATATTTATGAAAACAATCAATAGCATTTTATTGGGAAACCACTGATTTCTTTGTTTGCATTTTTAAACTACTGTGGGGACAATAAAAAATATGAGTCTAATAACTACAGAAACACTAACCTAACAGAAATATTTTAAAATCTAATCAAGATTTGAAATCATTGTTATAAATTAGAATTCTAAAGAGTAAAGGAATTTAATTTTACAGGGAACAAAGACAATCAATAAAAAAGCTGTAGCAGTAATCCAGAAATGATAGAATTTATAAAAGAGAATTTAAATAAACTTTAAGTATCATTCCAAAAAACGATGTCATTTTGCTCTTTTCATAAGCCTCTGAGTAAGAGCTACTGGTACTAACCAAAGGCTGGGCAGTTAGAACCCACCAGGTCTACCCTGGAAACCCTACAGGGCAGTTCTACTCTGTCCTGTAGAGTCACAATGAATAGGATTCAACTCAAAGGCAACAATTTTTTCCCCCTTTCTGAGTACTATATGAAGGCAGCAGAGAAAATTTAGGATTAAAAATATTACAATTGGGATCAACCTCTGTTTCTACTCAGTGGAGAATTGAAAAACAAACAGTAGGTTCTAAAATACAGGAAGTAAGGACAGAGTAGAAACCATGGTGGATAGTGGTTAAGAGCTACAGCAACTAACTGAAACACTGGCAGTTCAGATCCACCAGGTACTCTTTAGAAAGTGTATGGAGCAGTTCTACTCTGTCTTATAGGGCTGCTGTGTGTTAGACTTGACTGGACAGCAATGCCTAAGGATAGACTGGAGCTCAGAGACTCCATGGTTAAGCCTTTGGCTGCTAACTCAGAAGTCATTGGTGTAAAGCCACTAGCTGCTGGGGTCAGCAAGGAGGTGGTGGGGGTGGGTGGGAGATGTGACAGTCTGCTTTAGTAAAGCCTTGGAAACCCTATGGAGTACTTTTGCACTGTCCTGTAGGGTTGTTGTGAGTCAAAACTCAATGGCAGTGTGTTTGCTTTGCTTTGGTATAAAAATGAGTAAGAAATACTACAGCAAATATTTTCAAACCCTGGTGGTGTAGTGGTTAAGTGCTATGGCTGCTAATCAAAAGGTTGGCAGGTCAAATCCACCAAGTGCTCCTTGGAAACTCTAAGGGACAGTTTTACTCTGTCCTATAGGGTCACTATCAGTCAGAACTGACTCCACAGCAGCAGATTTCATTTGGTTATAGTTTATTGCCAGTAAAGTTACCATAAATGCAAATATTTTCATAAAATGATGTAAACATAATGGAGATGTAGTATAATGTCTGTCTTTACTGAATTGTTTATGTTAAGGAAAATAAATCAGAGGGTTAAAAGCTCCCAAATTACTTTAACTATTACATCAATAGACAGAAATTGGTCTAGCAAAACAAAGTATTTCCCACTCGTGACAGCCAATATTTTATATTCACCACCAGTAAATATCTTAAAAATAATATTAGAATATGCACATAAATATATTTTCGATGTGCTTTTAGAAATTGATTTTTTTCTCCTGGAATATTAGGATGTAGTTTACAAGTCAAATATTTATTCATGTTTCTTTTAGAGAAACAAACTTTTCAAACTTTTTAATTGTTTTAACACCTTGGCTGTTTCTTCTGCATTTACTGAGTCCTTGTGGCTCAGTGGTTAAACCTTGACTTTTAACCAGCAAGTTGACCGTTTGACTCCACCAGCCACTCCTTGGAAACCTTACGGTGTTCTACTCTGTCTTACAGGGTCACTATGAGTTAGAGCTGATTCCTTGTGGGTTTGGATTTTTCTATTTTTTAATGTTGTAGAACAGGCAAAACTAAACAACATATTCTTTGGGAATATATTCAACACATTGACAAACGATAAGAATTATAAAGAAAAGAACAAGATTCAGTAACACACATTCTGGATAATGGTTACATTTCGTGTCTAAACTGGGGCTGCAATGAAGGAGGAATACACAGTGGTTGTTTAACATACTACCAATGTTCTGCGTCTTTCATTGGTAGGAATGTGACGATTACTTAATTACTGATCATTAAATTGAATGCCATTTTCTTACTGTTCATGCTCTTACTAAATGTATGTATGTGTATTGTTACTACACATATATATTGTAAGAGATAGACTGACACAGAGGCTTAAGAATAGGCTCAAACATAGCAACAATTGTAAGGGTGCTACAGGACTAGGCAGTGCTTCATTCTATTGAATATAGAGCTTCTATGAGTTGGAATTGACTTGATGGCATTGAACAACTGATATATATATATATATATATATAAATGGAGACTTGGTGATGCAGCAGTCAAGCACTCAGCAACTAATCAGACAGTCAGCACTTTGAACCTACCAGCCAGCTCCATGGAAGAAATATAGGGCAGTCCACTTCTCTGAAGATTCACAACTGTGGAACCCCTATGGGGCAGTTCTACTGTGTCTGACAGGGTTGCTATGAATTGGAACTGGCTAGACAACAATGGGGTTTCAAGGGATACTGTAATCATTCGAAAACTCTGGTGGCTCAGTGCTCAAGAGTTAGAGCTCTTAAGGAAAAGTTTGGCAGTTCCAATACACCAAGTGCTCCTTGGAAAGCACCATCATGTCATCACATTTATGAGAACAATCAATAAACCAGTTACTAGTAGTACAGTTCTCCTCTGCCCTACATGGTCTCTACGAGTTCAAATCCACTCAACAACAATGGATTTGGCTTGGCTTTTTTGTTTGTTTGTTTGTTTTTGTAATGGTTAAGGTAATGTATCTTCTTGGCTGAATCATGATTTTCAGTAGTTTGACAGTTATGATGTAGTTTGGTGATCAAAATGATGATGTGATCATGTCCATGATGAGATTTGATACAATTTGATCATCTCCGTGATGGGATCTGCTGTAAGAAGCCAATCAGTCAAAAGGGTGTTTTCTTGGGGATGTGACCTGTAGCAAATATAAATAGAATGTCTTTCAAGTGTCTTGGCCTTTTGCTTGCTCTGGATCCTACAGCTGGTTCCTGTTCATCTGACCTTCCTTCTTGGGACCTGAGCTAACAGCTTACCTGTGGTCTTTCCTGCTAATCTTGGTATTCCTTGGTCTTCACAGTGAGTGAACAAGAGCTCTGCTGTCTGACCTGCTGATCTTAGGTTTGCCAGCCCCTGTGGCTACATAAATCAGGAGAAGCCTCTGTCCTGAACCACAGAGATGGAACATCCCAGCCTCTACAACTTTGATATAAATCTCTCTATATATTTATCCACTGTACTGGTTTTGCCCTTCTAGAGAACTCAGCCTAAAACACACACACACACATACTCTGCCTAAGACAAAAATATATATATATAAATCTGTAATATAAAAATTAAATATATACTTCAATACACAGTTATATAAACCAATTAAAAACCAAATTCACTGCTTTTGACTTAATTCTAGCTCTTAATGACCACATAGGACAGAGTAGACCTGCTCCATAGAGTTTCCAAGAAGGAGCTTGTGGATTCAAACTGTCAACCTATTGATTAGCAGCTGAGCTCTTACCCACTGTGCAACTGGGGCTCCAGAATATGTATATATGCACTTCCTTCCCCCCACCCCCATAAATGAAGATATTCAGTAGTTCCTCAAATCCTGAGCCTGTATGTAATCTAGGTTCCATTTCTTTTGGAAACTTATCCAGCTTACTTTGAGAGAGAGAGAGTACCCTGATAATGGAATATTTAAGTTCTTGACTGCCTCCCTAAAAATCACAGCCTAGGAAAGACTACAGAGGCAGTTATACTTTGTCCTATAGGTTCACTGGGAGTTGGACTCAAATTTGACAGCACTGAACAATCGTATGTATGTATGTGGACATGTATATTTACATATATAATTCTTAACATATGTTGAAAATAAAATATTTCCAAACTTAAAAATTCAAGATTTTAAAACAAAAGCAAAGTATAGAGTCATAGAAAGACATTATAAAGATCAAAATTAAAAATTACTTCTTTCTTTGGGTTATAGAGATTCAGCCATTTTAAAGTTAATTAGTGTGGAGATATAAATAGAATGTTACATAAAAAAAATAACCTAAGGCAATACTGTTTACAAATTATAAAGCACTTAAGCATAATTGGATCTAAAGCATTCAAATGTTATCCTACAATAAGATAATAAAATGAAAAGTAAGCAAACAGTAGTAGCTGGAATAAACCTAAATGATTTTAATAAAAATATAACTTTCTGAATAATAATCAAGGAATTATAGAAGTAGTGCTAAGCTCTTTTCTATCATAAATAAAGGCAATATCCCCACTATAGAATTAATTTCTAAGTTTAATAAACATTTTTTCCCTGAACTCTTATGTATGAAGTGAAGACGTAGAAAATCGGCATACAAAAAAAATTACATAAATGTAGTTAGGAAAGACAGAAAACTAAGTTAACTGAAATTATCAAACAGCCACTTCTATGCAATATATATATTAACTGCTTTACATTCTTTTGCTTTGAAATATGGTAGATTGTGCAGAGAAGCTACAAGCTAAAAATTTACGAAAAAACTATCAATTTTTCAATACAAACATTATCTGAGTTCATACTTTGGGGAAGTAATAAACGGATACATCGTCCTAACTTCAGTGGTTTTATGACGGACAAAAGAGGAATCTTTCAAGCTGTGAGAAGTCAAGAGTGTAAAATGCAATAAAGGAACCGCAAAAAAGAAGATTGTAAAAAGATAATTGAATCTGGCATATAAGTCACTGATGACATTTGTCTGAAAGTGTCATAGGAGGGGTAAGAAAGGATAAGTTATTAACTAAAAAGTTATTTCAGTTGGAGTTTGTAGATGCCAGTACAGACAACAAAGGCCTTGCGCAAAGATACATACAATTTCAAGGAGCTCAATTACAAAGAGACATAGACAATTAGATACATGAGAGGTATTTGGGTATGTTGCTTGTCTGTATATGTATGTGTCACTCAAGTTAAAGGAGACATCAGCATTTTTCTTCCCAAATCTAAGTCATGATAGAAATACAAATAGGGATTTTGAAAAATTGAAGTTATTGTAAACAATGCTTGATGTAGGGATTTTACTTTCATTTTGGAAAACATTATTTGATGCATATTTCTAGCAGTAACATATAGCTCATTTATACTGCTGAGTGATAACAACTTTAGATTGCACATTAGATCTCCGTGAGCTACACCTATCTCCTCTTGACTACTTACATCTAGGCATGGTTATGGACTGCATTGTGTCCCCCCCAAAAATGTATGTAGAAATGTGGCTAGGCCATGGTTCCTGGCATTGTTGATGTTCCTATATTCTGTAAATCCTGCCTCTGTGATGTTAATGATGAAGGATCGGCCACAGCTGTGTTGGTGGGGCAGGACTCAAAGCATTGTGCCTTGAGGCTGTCTCTAGAGATACAAAAGAAAGAAGCTAGCAAAGACATTTGGGGACTTCATACCATCAGGAAAGAAGGGAGCAGAGTACATCCTTTAGACCTGAGGTTCCTGTACCAAGATACTCTCAAAATGAAGAAAGACTGATGTAATACAAAGACCTTCCTCCAGAGCTGACAAAGACAAGAGTGTGGTCCCCTGGAACTGGCATGCTGAATTTGGTCTTCCAGCCTATTTGACTGTGTAAGAATCAACTTTGTTTCTGTTAAAGCTATCCCTCGTGGTATTTCTGTTATAGCAGCACTAGATGACTAGGACATACACATTAGAAGGTAGTCACTAAATTATGAACTGTTGAATTACACTGTGTTTAATAATAAAACTAACAATGTGTGGTCACCCTTCAAAGCCTCCTAGTAAACCTAGTGAGAGAGATTTTGTGAGAAGTTGGAAGATGGTGGTCACCTAAGTAGAAATGGAATGGATCTCAAGCAAATACTCACATCAGGTTACTTAGAAGTCTCTTCCATATATTTTCTTTTCCTTTCAGTGCATTGTGATATATTTTTTTTTTACCACAGTATCTCTAGTTTCTTAGATAAACTAACATCATCTGTAGTATTAAAAAATTACACTATGCCAAGACATTTTTCACCCCATATAAAAAAATGTGCTAACCTGAGCTTTTCCAAATATACTGAGCATCAATTTATTTATTTTTGGTTATCCAGAAGTGAATTTAAAAAACAAATACATAAATCTGAGAATAGGCATGAAAAGATATACCTTTCCCCCAGGCAAGATCACTGCCCAAAGTCTACCCAATTTCAAATCAAAGGCCAGTAAGGCAGAAGAGACCTTAGAAATTTGTATTGGTTCCTTGAGGCTACTACAGTAAATTACCCCAAATCTGTTGGCCTATAGTTAGCAGAAAATTATCCTCTCTCAATTCCAGAAATCCCTGGCAGTGCTAAGAAAGAGCTTGGCTACTAACCAAAAGGTCAGCAGTTGGAATTCATCAACTGCTCATTGGAAACCCAGTGGGGCAATTCTGCTCAATACTACTTGATGGTAACTGGTTTAGGGGTTTTTTTTGTTGGTGGTGGTGGTGTTGTTTAATGATCTTAGTTCTAGAGGCTATCCACTGCCATCAAGCTGATTCTGACTCACAGTGACCCTATAGGACAGAGTAAAATTGCCCTAACTACCCTGTAGATTCTCTGATGTGAACTGTTAACCTTTTGGTTAGCAGCCATGGCACTTAACCACTATGCTACCAGTGTTTTCACTATAAGAGTTAGCACTGACTTGCCAGCAGTGAGTTCTGAAGATCAGAAGTCCTAAATCTAGAGATGCTGCACTCTCCTTGGAGATCTATAGGAGAATCTACTGCTTCATGGCTACAGACATTCCTAGGGTTGTGGTCTCCATCCCTCCAATCTTGTCTCTGTGATGACACTGTCTCTTTGTCATCTCTGTGTCTCTCAAAACTCTCTTTGCGTTTCTCTTATAAGAGTATGTGTAATTGTATTTAGGATCTATTCACATAATCCAGGGTATTTCTTCATCTGATAATTCTCAATTTAATTAAATCCTCAGACCCTTTTCCAAAAAAAGGTAATATTTACAAGTTTGGGGGATTATGACTTAATATTCTATGGTTGCCTTTATCCAACCTACCATGAAGGAGATTTTTTTTTTTTTTTAATCTCAAAAGGAGAGGCTTCTCAAAGAAGACTTCTATAGACGTGTTGGTAGCAGTAACAACAAACAGGAACAATGCAAACATTTATGAAGAAGAGAATGGATAAACTAATTACGGCATAACATAGTTGGACAATGGAAAAACACTCAGCAATGAAAAGAAACAGAACTCTGGTAAATATACACAATGTGGATAAACCTTGAAACAGAATTCAAGCAAAAGAAGCAAGACACTTAAGTGCATACCATTTAGATAAAGTTCAAGAATAGGCAAAATAGATCTATACATACCAGAACCTCAGCTGAGTCTGAGTGGGGGAATACAAAGGGGATTGACAGGAAGGGAGAATAAGAGAACATTCTAGAGTGACAGAAAAATTCTATATTTGGGGGAGGGCATTTATTACATGGGCACATACAGTTGATCAGTACTCATAAAACTGCATGTTTCAGATCTGTGCAGTTTGGCGGGGCAAGGGCTGGATGAGACATGAATACATGGAAAAATACAGAAACTGCCACCTCAGGTCCACAGCAAAATGAAACTCTGGTTCCCTGCGTCGGTGTAAATTCCATCCAATTCAACCTGAATTACGCTTGCTGGCGTATGATCAAAAAAAAAAAAAAAAAGGAAGGGAAAAAAAAGTCTAATGATCACAAAATACACCTGAATTTCTCTGTCTTACCAAACATTTACTGTATTACTTTCTTTGAAAATCACCACGTTTCACCAAAAAAAAAAAAAAAAAGAAGAAGAAGGTGAAGAAAAGAAATTCAAGAAGGCATACTCTTGTGTTTTTATTGCTGGCACTTTAAAACCCTACTGGCTAGCTAGTGCATACTTAGAACTCATATGGTCTGCTTACAATTGATTTGGGGTGAACCACGACCTCAGTCTCCCCTAACACCCTGCTAAATTGAGAGTAGACTGCGGTTGTCTCCTTTCATCCCTCTCCTCATCTTTCCTTAAGAATTTATATAAATATCTGATAGATTTTTCACTTCACACTAGCATGCTTTCACTTCCTTGTACACAAATTATCCCCCACCCCCTGCCAGGTGACCTTAGTCCAATGACCCAGAAGATGTCTTTTATTTTCTTCCATTTATTTTCATCATATGATTTTCAATTTGAATTTAACATGTTGTCAATTGTCCTTCATTTATTTTCTTCCCTGGCAGTGGTTAAATCAGATTCCTCTGTGTGTAAGGTTGCCCATTCTTCTTTATCTCACTGAAATTAATATGATTGTATGTATATTGAACAAATCAAAACTTACAGTATTTTTCTTTTTAAGAAAAAAAAAAAAACTAGAGCAATGCTGTTTTATAAGGGAAAATGGAAACTTCACCAATATCAAAAGAAGACTAAAGGGTATTAAGTATACCAGATTTCAAAGAATCCATATATAATGAATAAAATTCAAATAAATACTAGGAAATATAATTCTGAAACAGCAAGACCATGGAAATTCTTTCTCTTAATGTGTGTTGGGGGGTTAGTTAGGGGATGAGTGAGAATAACTGGTAAGAACTTGGTTTGAGTTGCTTACAAGTTGTGTTGTAGGGAGGATTTAAGATCCAGTTTCCTATCAAATAAAGCACCTTAAAAACTGTATAAGTTCTGAAACATACACTGAAGAGAATCGACAGGGATTTAGGTGTCAACTCCTTGAAACTATGCAATAAGCTGGAATCACTTTCTATCAAGTTTCATGAATATGAAGTGTCTTTAATAAGATAGTTTGATGAGCAAATGAATCAGAAAATTGAGGGCTAAATTTTCCTTACATTCCATACATTTCTGCAGTGATGGCATGGTCAAAACATTTGGATTATAATTTGAGAATCATCAACTCTTTAGGTAAAGTCGTTGGCAGGTACTAAAACAGTCATCAACCCTGCTAAGCCAGACGCAACCCGTGGGTCTAGAGATCACATTTAAGAAAAGAAAACTGAGATGAACTGTTGTACATATTATGCAAATACGTAGACAAGCATCAGAATCCTGACATTAATTATGGGGTATACCGAAAACCATGTGTACTAATAATCAAGTATGCAAATCATTGCTAAACAAAAGTTGGTGTTAGGTGTCCTCTAGTCAGTCCTGACTCATAATGTAGCTCTACATACAACAGAGTGAAACATTGCCCAGTCTTACGCCACCCTTATAATCATTGTTACGTTTGAACACACAGTTGCAGCCACTGGGTCAATACATCTCAGTCAACATTTTCATCTTTTTTCAGAGACCTGCTACCTTACCAAGCATGATGACCTTCTCCAAGGTCTCATCTGTCCTCATAGTACATCCAAAGTAAGAGAGACAAAATTTGCCATCCTCCCTTTCTAAGGAGCCTTTTAGCTGTACTTCTTCCGAGATAGCTATGCTTGTTTTACTGGTAGCCCATTGTATGTTCAACATTCTTTGCCAGCACATAATTCAAATCTGTCAGTTCTTCTTTGTTCTTACTTATTCATTGTCTAGCTTTCACGTGCCAATAGGGGGATTGAAAATGCCATGGCTTGGGTCCTCAAAGTGACATATTTGCTTTTTATTTAATACTTTAAAGAGGTCTTTTACAGCAGGTCTGTCCAGCGCATTACATCTTTCGATTTCTTGACTGCTGCTTTCATTGGTGTCAATTCTGGACCCAAGTAAAATAAAATTCACAACAACTTCAGTCATTTCTCTGTGTACCATGATGTTGATTATTAGCCCAGTGTTGAGATTTTTTTTACTTTTTTTTCATGTTGAGGTGTAGCCCATGATGAGTCTTTGATCTCCACCCATCAGGGCTTCAAGTCTTTTTCCCTTTCAGCAAGTAAGGTTGCAACATCTGTATATCACAGAATATTAATGAGGCTTCCTCCAATTTCGATGCCCTGTTCTTCATGTTGTTTCAATTCTCAAATTATTTACTCAGCATACAGATGGAATAAATATGGTAAAAGGATACAACCTTGATGCACGCCATTTCTGATTTTAAACCACATAGTATTCCCCTTGTTCTGTTGAATGTCTGCCTCTTGGTCTAGGCAGAGGTTCTTTATGAGCACAATTAAGTATTCTAGAATTCCCCTTCTTGGCAATGGTATTAGTAATTCCTTACAGTCCACGCGGTCCAATGCTTTTGCAGAGTCAATAAAACAGACTCATCTGTCAGGTTGTTGTACTCTATTGGCTTTCATGTTGTTAAATAAAATAGCATGGTTGTAAAGTTTTTTATAAAACACTTCATACTCTTTTTGATTGACTAAAATAACACCACAAAAAGCACTGGATATTTACACATAGTTGGAATTTTCTCATCTCTGCCAGACATTTCCTCAGCTCTTCCACTGTTACTGTGACTAGAAATTATAGTAGTGCTTTCATTTTATTTATGTCTATATTCAGAACAAAGTGTTGTCATTGTGAATGGCATCAATATCATAGCAAAAAAAGACGAGATAATTAAATATCATATTTTTGCTTTATAATATTTATTCATACATCTAGCATATTGAGGACTTACTATGTCCCATGCATTGTTCTAGGCACTGGTTATATAAGAGTGAACCAGAAAGATAAAGTTCCTGTCTTCATGGAGGAAAAAACTCAAGTCTTTGGAATCATCTAAGCTTTTTAAACCAATTCATAAGTGCAATTTTACTGAGAAAATTTCATGGCTAGACAAATTGGCAATGAAATCAACTGGAACTCATAGCCACTCTATGAACCAAAAAAATGAACACACTGCCACTGAGTCAATTCTGACCCATAGTGACCCTAAAGGACGGAAGAGGACTGCCCCACAGAGTTTCAAAGAAGTGTCCGGTAGATTCAAACTACCAACCTTTTGGCTAACAGCCATAGCACTTAACCACTATACCACCAAGGCTTCTAGTGGTTCCATACATAACACAAACCCAGTGCCATAGAGTCGATGCCAACTCATAGCTACCCTATCGGACAGAGTAGAACTGCCCCATAGAGTTTCCAAGGAGGACCTAGCAGATTTGAACTGCCAACCTTTTGGTCAGCAGCCATAGCACTTAATCATTATGCCACCAGGCTCTCCAGTGACTCCACAGAACCCCTATATCTTTCAGATCTGAAAATAAGTTTCAGCCAGGCTGAGCTCTTCAAGATCTAGTGTTGATACGTGTCATAGTTTTCTAGGACAACCTTAATAAAATATCAAAATGTACATATCTGTAAAAAGCATGAATTTGTTGTCTCAAAGATTTGGAGGCTAGAATTTCAAATTTAGGATACTGACTGGGCTACTTTCCCTCAGTGTTGACTCTAGAGGAAGATCCTCCTTTGTCTCCTCCAGCTCAGGTAGCCCTGGATGTTTCTTGATGTTTCTCAGCTTGTTGATGAATCTTCATATGGTGTCTTCCGCCATGTGTGTCCTAGCTTATTTGTCTGTTCTTCCTTTTTACAAAACACCAGTCATATAGCATGATGTCTGACCCTACTGTGGCTCGACCTCCTTAACTTAAATAGACATCTTCCAACAGAGATCCTATTTCTGTAAACAAGGCAATATCCACAGGGACAAGACTGAGGACTTCAACATAGTTTTTTGGTGGACAGAATTCAATTCATAACAATTCAATTCAATTTGCACACATATATGTAAAATCAAAAACAAAACCATTTCTGTTGAGTTGTTTCTGACTCATAGCGACCCTATGGGGCAGAGTAGAACTGTAGACCCAAGTAAAATATACATAAATCTTGTGTGTTGATGGCACTTGGCTTGTCATACATATATACATGAATGTATACATATAAAATAGTTGCATAAATGTGTTCACATATATGTATATATGTATGCATATAAAATATGCATGCATATGTATAACCAAACCCGTTGCCATTGATTCCAACTCATAGCAATGCTGTAGTATAGAGCAGAACTACCTCACAGAGTTTTAAATGAATGCCTGGTAGATCTGAACTGTCAAACTTTTGGTGAGCATCTGTAGCACTTAAGCACTACACCATCAGGGTTTCATACACGCACACACATACACACACACACATACACAGGATGTCTGACAAGTTGCAAACCCATCCTAGGAAAAATGCTGCATACCTCATTGCTTAATGTGTCTACAGTCACCTCTGAAGTACTCCTCTTGGGAAGCTATGCACCAGTGCCAATACCTAGTCCACTCTTCAAAACAATTTGGGAACTCTTTTTCTGGAATGGCTATCAGAGCTGTCATTGTATTCCCCTTCATGTCCTGAATGTCCTAAATGTCTGCCTTTCAATATTTCCTTTATTTTTGGATAAAGATAAAACTCACTAGGGGCCAGGTCAGGTGAGTAGGGAGGGTGTTCCAATACAGTTATTTGTTTACTGGCTAAAAACTCCCTCGCAGACACCTAGACAATTCAGTTTGTAAACTTGCCACCATGCCACCATGAACAATGACCATTCCAGAAAGAGTTCCAAAATAGCTTTGAAGGGTAGACTAGGCACTGGCATTGGTGCATAGCCCCCCCAAGTGAGTACTTTAAGGTGACTATGATATGCAGCAATGAGGTTATGTAGCACTTAGAACAATTAGGTTCATAGACTCAATTGTTGGACCTCATATATATGAAAAAATGTGCATTTGAAAAATAACATTATGTATGAAGAGCCCTAGACCTAATCTCCACTTCTAGAAAAGAGAAAGTCACCGGGACAAATTTATCCTTCAAATTGAAACACCTCCAACCCTATAAAAATAAACTAACCTTAACAGACAAAATACACATAACAGTGGTTTTCACGAGGCTTTTGTAAAAATCCTGCAAATAACACTTCCCTTCCTATTCACCTCAATCATCAACTGTCAGATTGCCATACTGTGGTGGCTTGCCTGTCACTATGTTACTAGGAGCTGTGCCACCAGCATTTCAAATGACAGCAGTGTCATCCATGGTAGACTGGTTTCAGTGAAGCTTCCAGACTAAGACAGACTAGGAAAAATGTCCTAGTGATAGACTTCTGAAAGTTAATCAATGAAAATCCCAAGTATTACAAAATATTTCCTGAGGCTTTCACTCCCGTACTCTGAATGCCTCTAAAGGAAGGACCAAGTGCTAGAGAAGGACATTGTGTTGGGCAAAATAGACGGCCAGCGATCTTTAAGATGGCACAAGACCATCTGATATTTCATTCTGTTATCCATTCTGCTATCTCCCAGGAGACAGAGCCAACTCAATGCAACTAAAATTTATTTACCTGCTTACCCACTTACTGTCATCTGATAATGATATGATGATTCAGCCTGTCACTCTGGCTAGAAACCTCAGTTGTTTTCTTTCTGTGAATAGCCAGTTCCCACACACACTCAGGCCCTGCCTACTTTTTGTTTCTTTTCTGTAATAACTTTTGAAGGCATCATTTTCTTTGGAATGCTAAAGCAGCTCTGGTGGTACAGCAGTTAAGTACTTGGCTGGTAACCCAGAAGGTGATGGTTTGAACCCACTCAGCGTCACAGCAGGAGAAAGACCTCGCCATCTGCTTCCGTAAATTTTATAGCCAAGAAAACCGTCTGGAGTGATTGCCCTCTGTCAGGTGGGCTTACCATGAACACGAATCAACTACACAGCATCCACCAACAATGTCCTACTTTAACATAAATACCTCTTTTCCCCTCCTTCGTTTGGATGATTGTAAGAGCTGCCAATTCATGTCCTCTGTCTTTAACTCTTCTATCCCAGCTATCCTCACATGCTAGGACAATCTTTCTAAAATCTCTCTCTCTCTTTTTCCCCCATATCATTAACTTCTTTTATTAGTATGGCACATTTATTGAAACTAATGAATCAATAGTGAAACACTGATAAAATACTAAGCTGGGCATGAAACCTTGAAGAGGAACAGTGCTGCACTCATTATCAAAAAGAGCATTTCAATATCACTTGTCCTGAAGTACTGTGCTACCACTGGTAGGATAATATCCATATACCTACAAGGAAGGCCAGTTGGTACAACATTTATTCAAATTTACACAACAACCACTTAGGCCAAAGATAAAGAAATCGAAGATTTTTATTACTTTCTGCAGCCTGAAACATGCAATCAGGAAGTACTGATAATCAATAGTGTCTGGGATGCAAAATTTGGAAACAAAGAAAAAGGATCAGTAGCCAGAAAATATGGCCTACATTATAGAAATGATGCTTGATATCATATGACAGAATTTTGCAAGATCAGCAACCTCTTTGCAAATGCCATTTTTTGCCAATACAAATGGGGACTGTACACATGGACCTCACTAGATAGAATGTGCAGGAATCAAATTGATTATATCTGTGGAAAAAGACAATAGAAAAACTCTGTATCAGCAGTAAGAACAAGACCGGGTGCTGACTGTGACGTAGACTATCAATTGCTTATACGCAAATTCAAACTGAAACTGAAAAAAATTAGAAAAAGTCTATAAGATCGAATGTATGACCCACTTCAGTTTAGAGACCATATCAAAAACAGTCTGATGTGTTGAATACTCACAACTGAAGACCAGAAGAATTGTGGAATGGCATCAAAGACATCATTCATGAAGAAAGCAACAGGTCATTAAAAGACAGAAAAGAAGGGAAAAACTTAACTGGATATCATAATAGACTCTGAAACTTGCTTGCAAACATCAAGCAGCTAAAGCAAAGGAAGGAGGTCATTAAAAAGACAGGAAATTAAAAATGACCACAATAGACGTCAGAAGAAACTCTGAAACTTGCTCTCAAACATCGAGCAGCTAAAGCAAAAGGAAGGAATGATGAAGTAAAAAAACTGAATGGAAGATTCCAAACGGCAGCTTGAGAAGAAACAATAATGTGTTACAATGGCATGTACAAAGAACTGGAAATGGGAAACCAAAAGGGAAGAACACATTTTGCATTTTTCAAGCTGAAAGAACTGAAGAAAAAATTCAAGCCTCGTGTTGCAACAGTAAATGATTCTACAGGGAAAATATTGGGCAGCTCAGGAAGCATCAAAAGATGGAAGGGATACACAGAGTCATTGTACTCCAAAGAACGAGTCAGTGTTCAGCCATTTGAAAAGGTGGCATATGATCTGGAGCTGACAGAAGTGAAGCAAGAAGTCAAAGCTGCACTGAAGGCACTGGCAAAATACAAGGCAAAGTATCAATGGAAATATTTCAGCAAACCGATGCCGTGCTGAAAGTGCTCACTCACCTACTCCAACAAATCTGGAGGACAACGAACTGGCCTGGAAGAGATCCATATTTATGCTTATCTCTAAGAAAGGTGATCCAACCAAATGTGGAAATTATCAAACAATATCGTTAATATCACATGCAAGTAAAATTTAGCTCAAGATCATTCACAAGTGAATGCAACAGTATATTGACAAGGAACTGCCAGAAATTCAAGCTGGATTCAGAAGAGGACGCGGGGTCAGTGATATCATTACTGATGTCAGATGGATCTTGACTGAAAGCAGAGAATACCACAAAAATGTTTACCTGTGCTTCATTGATTATGCAAAGCCATTTGACTGTGTGAGTCTTAACAAGTTACGGGTAGCTTTGCAGAGTATGAGAATTCTAGAACACTTAACTGTGCTCTTAAGGAATATGTACGTGGATCAAAAGGCAACAAAATAAAAGAACACTGCATGGTTTCAAGTCAGGGAAGATGTGCGTCAGGGTTGTATCCTTTCACCATACCTTTTCAATCTGTATTCTGAGCAAACAGTTTGAGAACCTGGACTATATGAAGAAGAGCTAGGCATCAAGATGGGAGGAAGACCCATTAACAACATGTGTCATACAGCTACCACCACCTTATTTGTTGTAAGTAAAGAGGATTGAAAACACTGATGCAGATCAAGAACCACAGCCTTCACTATGGATCGCACCTCAACATCAAGAAAACAGAAATCCTCACCATTGGACCAGTAAGCAACACTGTCATAAATAGAGATAGGATTGAAGTTGGCAAGGGTTTCATTTGACTTGGGTCCACAATCAATACCCATGGAATCAACAGTTAAGAAATCAAAAGATGCATTGCACTGGAAAAATCTGCTGCAAAGGACCTCTATAAAGTATTGAAAAATAACAATGTCATCTTGAAGATTAGGGTGGACCTGACCAAAGCCATGGTATTTTCAGTTGCATCATATGCATACAAAAACTGGACAATGAACAAGGAAGAAGGAAGAAGAATTGATGCCTTTGAATTATGGTGATGGAGATGAATATTAAATGTCCCATTGAATGCCAAAAGAACAAACAGATCGGTTCTGGAAGAAGTACAATCAGAGTGCTCTGGGAAAGCAAAGACGACGAGACTGTGTCTTGTGCAATTTGGAAATGTTGTCAGCAGGGACCAGGCCCTGAAGAAGGGCATCTTGCTTGATAGAGTGTAGGGTCAGCGAAAAAGAAGAAGACCCTCACTGAGATGGATTGACACAGTGGCTGCTATGATGGGCTTAAGCAGAAAAATGACTGTGGACATGGCGCAAGACCGTGCAGTGTTTTGTTCTGGTATACGTAGGTTCACTTTGAGTAACAACTGAGTCAATGGCACCTAACAACAACAAGACATAAGTCTAAGTCCAGGAAAAGACAGAGCACAACAGTATTTTTATTACTGAGAAAGGCTGGATTAAAGGACATGGTTTACACAAATTTGAAAGGACAAAACCATAATACAGAATCCCATAATTTCAGGCTTCTCTGCCCAGTTACATGCACTCTGGTCTTGTCAGTCATACCCATGTGGGAATACTTCCCTGGAGAAGTGAGGTCACATGTGCTCTGCTGCAGTGAATTCTAAGAGAAAAAACAAGGGGAGCTCAGTGCAATATCCTCACATTATTCCTCTCAGATGTTACAAACAGGTTAATCACACCATTTCCTTTAAGGAAAAGAAAGTGAAGGGATGAAGTACTAAAGTGTCACACTTTACTGGAGGGGCAAACAAATGTGGAGAAAAAATGTTTTCCTTCCTACATTGTCCAATTTTTTTCTCTTGACCTATGTTCAACAAAGGTATGGTTAAAGGAAGAAGATGGAAGATCTATGGGGACAATCTTGCTTCCATGTTGGGCAAGCTGCTCTCTGAACACAAACAACTCATCTTCTGCTTTCTTTCTGCAATAATTGCTGATTTCATTGGAATGTCTTTATCTTAGCCTTTTCTCTTAAGAATTTCTGAAATGCTTTATTGAATGAGGTAATTAGACATAATTTAAAATGGTAAATAGACTAGATAACAATATTGAAATAGAATGTAGATTCAAGTTGATTTGTTTTAGGCACTTTACTAACATATCTGGGGAGAATAATCTATATTTGAAAACCCTGGTGGCATAGTTGTTAAGTTGCTAGTCTGCTAACCAAAAGGACAGCAGTTCAGATCCACCAGGCACTCATTGGAAACTCTATAAGTAGTTCTACTGTCACCTATAGGGTCACTATGAGTCAGAATTGACTCAGTAGAAATGGCTTTGGGGTTTTAAATCTGTATTTAAAGAGTGTTGGTGGCCAGCAGTTAAGTGCTCGGCTGATAACCAAAAGGTAGAGGTTTGAATCCAGCAGCATCCCCAAGAAAAAGATGTGGCAGTTTGCTTCCATAAATGTTATAGCCTTAGAGATGTCATGGGCTAGTTCTACTGTATTCCATAGGGTCCCTAAGAGTCAGAGTCAACTCAGTGACAACTGGTACAGATTAATCAATACTTCTCACTAATGGAAGAATTTGAGTGGCATTTTTACAGATAGGAATATGACTGCAACCTTAAGCAAATGACATATTGACTGTTGAGGCCTCATTCGAGGTACAAGTCTCAGGAAAGGCTCTAAGCTCTCTTGGGCTTTAACAATGCAGGGCGGCTGCGTATACACTCAGCCAATTCTGATCCCTCAAGTGACTGTGTCAAGTACTGCCTTGACCAGAACGGGAAGGCTTATGTTGTGGCTTGTGGCTATGAGACCACAAACTACTCTCGTAGAGTCTGAGCAAATATTTGACCATTGAAGAAATATTTGCTTCTGTATACAGTTCCTTTAAACATGAGAGGATATGAAACATTTTGATTACTGTGTAAATTGTGAGGTGACTGAAATCCACAAGAGTCAGACGATTAGATAAATTCTCATGTAAATTGCTAGTGCTTGGCATAATTATATAGCCCTTGGGTGAGCACTTCAAATTCTACTCTCTTTCTATGGAGGGAGCGGTAGAGAGCTGACTTACATTACTGTATTTTTCCAAGATACAAACATTACTCCACACGGTATCAAGTTTTCTGTAACCAAAACAAAACCCACTGCTGTTGAGTTCATTCCAATTCATAGTGACCCTATAGGACAGAGTAGAACTGCTCCATAGAGTTTCCAAGGACTGCCTGGTGCGTTACAACAGATGACGTTTGGTCAGCAGATACAGCACTTAATCACTACACTACTGACTGATTCATCACATAAGAGGGGAAGGAATATGTAATATGTAAGGAAGACTGAAGGAGAGTGGACACCTTTGAATTGTGGTTTAGGCAAAGAATACTGAATATATCATGGACTGTCAAAAGAATGAAAAAAATTGTCTTGGAAGCAGTGTAACTAGAATGCTCCAAGAAGCAAACATGGCAAGCCTACACTTTGGACATGTTATCAGGACAAATCAGTTCCTGGAGATGAATATCATGCTTGGTAAAGTGGAAGGTCAGCAAAAATGAGGAAGACCTTCTGTGAGATGGGTTGTCGTTGCTGCAACAACGGCCTGAAGCATATCAGCAATTGCGGGCATGGTGCAGGACCAGGCAGTATTTAACTCTTTCACATACAGGGTTACCATGAGTTGGAAACAACTTGATGGCACTTAACAACAGGAGGAAAAAACTTCCCTAGAAGACAGGAGTCCTAGGTCAAAACAGCTCAATAAACAGCATAAAACAGTGTAAGTGGCTACTATGACACAATACTGTAATGCCTCTTTACTATATAAATGTTCTGTTCTGCTCTCCACAGTAAATTCAATCAGGGGGTGGACGATCTAACACTCATGGAGCTGGTGCTCAAAAGAAACTTCTTTGTCTAGCCAAATGGAAAATCTGAAGGAAGTATCCTTAGTATAGGTAAGAAACAAGGGAAACTGAGTGGCAAAGGGTAAATGTTATCAGGCTGCCAGAAACTGACTTGTTATTTTGGATTCTGTGACGGCCATGTGGAGCACAATCAAAACGTATATGGAAAGCTTAAAAAATTAACATGGTTCACTCTCATAGAGGGGCTGCAGACCATAAAATATAATCCACATGATCAAAAATAGTTTCAACATACATCAAATCCTTTGCTTAGATTTGTCAAATACCATGAAGGTATCATAACCCCTAGAAATACATTCCTCTTGCTTTTCTCAATCATCCACAGTCTTTATGTACTTTTCCACTAGCTTGTCTCTCATCAAATTATCTGAAGGCTCCTCGCCTCCCACCAGCCTCTGGCACTTTTGCTCCTTTTCTTTTTCTGCAGGCCCTGGGAAATTTCTGATCTCCATTTAGAAGGCAGGAAGGACTGCATGTATTTTACGTTAATACTTTTGTCCCTATCATGCATAATTAAAGAGTAATTGAGTTGCAGCAAATGGGAATCACCAAACAATGTCTTCAGCTCTACCATTCACAAAAACATTTATCTGCAAATGACAAAAACAGATAAAATTTGTGAACCACTCTAAATCTTAGGTGGTAAATTAAGCAGAATGCGCATGATGCCACCCTGGGAGAAGATATCTAACTACATGCACACATACATATTCCTAAAGACATTTTTTTTTATGACAGTCATCAATGTTGGTGATGGCACAGACAGAACAAGTGGTAGAATAGGACCTCTAAGGCACAGCTACCGACAGTGTACCGAGTGTATGAGACAGTTTCTACATTATAGCCTTAAATGCTCCTCTCTTTAGATCTGGTAGTTCCACTTCCCTGAGGACAAAAACAAACCAACCAAACCTGTAGCTGTCCAGTCGATGCTGACTCATGTTGCTGTTGTCATTAGGCGCTGTAGAGTCAGTTCCGATTCATAGCGACCCTATATGCAACAGAACAAAACACTGCTTAGTCTTACACCATGCCCGCAATGGTTTTTTATGCCTCAGCCCACCGTTGGAACTACTTTGTCAATCCATCTTGTTGAACATCTTCCTCTTTTTTTCTGATCCTCTACTTTACCAAGCTTTCCAACTCATAATGACCTTAAAGGACAGGGTACAACTGCCCCATAGGGTTTCCAAGAAGCTGCTGGTGGATTTGAAATGTTGACCTTTTGGTTAGCAACCAAGCTTCTAACCACTGCATTAAGCCAAGCCAAGTGCCGTCGAGTCAGATCCGACTCATTAAAGGAAAAAAAATATATAGTATAGAGAACACCAGTCCAAATGAAATTTTCTTCATGTCATTCATTAAGTGTGAAGTATTTTAAATAAAATAAATACAGAATAAAAAAGGTGATGACTAAGCTACACTGTATCATTTGTGG
The DNA here is from genome assembly GCA_028571685.1 of Heterohyrax brucei. Classification (NCBI taxonomy): domain Eukaryota; kingdom Metazoa; phylum Chordata; class Mammalia; order Hyracoidea; family Procaviidae; genus Heterohyrax; species Heterohyrax brucei. The sequence goes on from CM053148.1 coordinate 100,326,136, forward strand.
AAAAGAATAAAGTTAGATTATTAGAGATGGTATTTACAACAACATTGAGAATGTCACAGCAAGGAGATAAAAGGAATATGAGTTTTTGGTAATATGTCCACTCCTCATTTATCATATAGTTAGATTTCAAAGATCATGTTGTTATGCCAGAATCGATGTTATGCAAAAACGGAGCCAACCACATCAGATCACAAAACAGCGATTGACTACATCATTATGTAGCTGCCAAAGTATATTATTGTGTAACTGCCAAACCACTGAGACTCATGGCCCAATTGAATTGAGTCATAGCCTTGACCATCTTGGCCAGGTTTAGTCTTGCCTCACACCTCGGTGTTACTATCAGACATGCATCATTAATGCATAAGACAAGTCAGACAGCACACTTTCTACTATTGTTATAAATGCAAACTGTCAGATTACAAGATCATTGACAAATAAGGAGAACATATATTGTTAAGTTCTTGATTCATCCAGTTCTTAGTATGCCCAAAGTTAACTTCTTGTTTTGTGAGCTAATACACTTTCCATTTGATTTGAATCAGCTTCATTTGGTATTTACAGCTATTTTCAGTCTTAAGTATTTTAATTAATTCACAAACCAAATCAAATAATGTAGTAGAATACTAGCAAAACAGGTTTACCTAGGAATTTAAGACAGGCTCAGCTTTAAAATACACATAGCTATGAAATCCTCTAGATTAAAAGAGCAAGGCAGGAACAAATGTATCACCTTCCAAAATAATAAAGTTTAAAAAAAATATTTGAGGTCACTATTTGGCACTTGGCTTGGCTATGAATCAAAATTGAGTCAACGTCTCTGTGTTTGGTTTTTGGTTTATTCCTGATAAGGATAAAGGAATATGAGTAAAATAATTTCAATCTGAATAAAATATTTCAATAAGCTACAAATTAAATACACTTTTTCACTGACACAACCAACATACCTACAGAAAATATCATAAACATTTTAGTAGAGTTTGTAATGAAACAAGGATGTCTGCTATCATTTCTTACTCCTGAATATCGTTTTCAACACTATCATCTAAATTCAATAATGTAAGAGAACAGTTGAGTTAAAAAACTTGCAAAAACTTAGATGAAATTATCATTTTCATGGGACAAGACTCACACCTAGAAAATTTTTAGAGATAAGTGAAACAAAATCAAGACATATTCTAGAGTAGAGGTAGGTAGCTAGACAAAAACAGTGACAACTCAACAACAACAAATCATTAAGCAGTTCTGGAAATGTCAGGGGCAGAAGTAGCACTAGAGAAAATAAAACTTTTAAGGAGCAATAAAAAATACAATTTTATCTACAAAAGATATGTTTAAGATATATAACAGTTATCTTTAAAAAATGTAAGGATGTCATTTCCTAGAAAGGGAAAGATCAGCAGTGGAAGGATCATTTCTCTCAGCAATTAGCTTATAAATTAAATGACTTCTCAATCTAAATCCCAGTGGGAGATTGAAAAATTAATTCTAAGTCTATCTACAAAACAGGTATAAAAACAGACAGTAATTTTTTAAAAAGAGAATATTAATTATGTTAAATACAAAAAATAATAGAAGGGAATAGATAACCATGTTAGATTAAATTTCTGGAAAACAGTGAGTCTCCTTTTCTTCATTAAATAGATTTAGGTTGTTTTTGCTAGATAACTCTCAATTTTAATTTTCAATTAAAATGTTGTTAATAGAAACCTGAAGAAATAAAATATCCCAAATTTCTAAAATAAAAAGGTTATATGCAGATCTAACAACATATAAAAAACAGGTGTCTCATGTAATTGTGAATAAGATTTTAGAATGAATTGTTAAAGTAAGAAATTTAGAAGCATTAACATTAGCTATGTATTTAAAAGACCTACTCTGTGTTGGGCATGCTTTTATCTTGAATATGATACTTTTAGTAATGGCACAATGTTGATAATTTTTTCAAATAAAAAATGACAGATTTCTCCATTAAGAATGCCTTTAAGGTTGTAAGAAGTTATATCAAAATAAATTCAAATGAATGGATAATTAGCACTCTCCTAGAAGACATTGGGAGCTCCAGTGGCACAATGGTTAAAAAGTAGGCAATTAACCAAAAGGTTGGCAGTTCAAACAAACCCACCAGCTGTTCTGCAGAAGCAAGGTAGTAAGTTGTCTTTTGTAAGGCCTTGGAAACTCCAAGGGACATTTTTACTGTCCTGTAGGGTCACTGTGACTCTCAGTCAACTCCACAGCAGTAAGTTGGGAACTCTGGTGGTGCAGTAGTTAAGAGTTCGGCTGCTAACTAAAGGTCATCAGTTCAAATCCACCAGGTGCTCCTAGAAACTCTATCAGGCAGTTCTGTTATGTCCTATAGGATTGCTGTGAACCAGAATCAAGAAGGCGTAGTTTCCATAAAAATTATGCAGCATCTATTCACATCTTTCTTGAACTCTACAAACATTTCATATTTATAAAAATTGTATAAATCAAATTAAATAAATTAATTCATGTTAATGTCTTCTATAATGAGAGCAGCAACTCATACCATTTAAATCTCTCTGTCTTCCACAACAATTAACCTTCAAATAGCCTTATGTTCACTAAATATTTTTGGTAAGATGTTTTGCCAAATGTTTTACATGACTAAGGATTTCTGAATAAATTGTCATGGTATATAGATATAGAATTATGAGATAGCCTTTTTTAAGGCATCTTTACTAAAAAATTAATAGCTGCATACATGGAAATGAACCAAAAGAACAAAAAAGAAAAAGTTCATCATAGGGAGACAAGAGATATGAATAGCAAAAAAAATAAGGCCACAAAGATTGGAAATATATGCATATACATAGTTGTAAAACTATAGTTTTTTAATTATTATTATGATTGAATAAAAATTTATATTCCCATATAAATTTGCATGCCCACCTATGTGGAGCTCCCACTGCTCTCCCTGCCCAGTGAGAGCACACTTTTCTTCTCTGCTCCGTACATGTCTTATCCTCCCAACAATCTCCTATCCCCTCCTCTCCACCCACTCCCCTTCCTCCAGTAAGAGGTCAGCAGGACAACATATTATGGGTGCATAGAACCATAAATTGCACACATGATATGGTCACTTTGTGTTGCCACATCCAATCCACTCCTGTCCAAAGAGATGACCTCTATTATGATTTATGGACAGGGGCAGCATCAGGGCCACGGGCCATGCTCCCAGGGGAACTCTGAAGCCCCTGGACCATGAACTGTGGTCTTTCCATGGAAATCTCAGGGTGCACCCCTTTTTATTCTTGTGTTGCCAGCAAGACAACTTTATGAGCTCCATCACGGCGATCACTAGTGGTGGCTAGGCACCATCTGCTACTTCTGGTCACAAGTCATCATAGTCACCCACTCATGTGGGTCTCTGTATCTTCTGGATTCTCTTTCCCCCTTGTCATTTTGGCCCTTCATGGTCATCCGTTCCTACTGAGTTGGGACCATTTGCTGTACCCTCAGATGGCAGCTTGGCAGATTTTAAGACCCCAGACACAACTTACCAATATGGGCTGCAGAAGGTTCTCTTAGCAAAACGCTAGTTGTACCGATTGGCCTTAATTTCCCCTGAGAGCATGGTCCACGGCCCCCTGCCTGAACAACTCTGTCTTTTCAATATTAGTTTAAGACGGGAGGAGTACTCATGTTATGTTGAAGTCCAGTTAATATTGATCTTCTTTCTAATGAGTGCTGTCAGAGATTTCACCCAACCAAATTTCTATCAACTGTCTAATCTAAACCGTCCGCCTCTCACCCTCCCTCCCTCCTCACCCTTGCAGCCATCAAAGAGTCTTTTCTTCTGTGCATGAGTCTGTTTTTAAGTTCATATCATAGGGGTCTCCTACAATATTTGTCCTTTTGTTGCTGACTACTTCCACTCAACATAATGTCCTCCAGTTGAAATCAGGTTATGGGACGTTTCCTAAAATCATTGTTGTTCTTTCTCATTGCATAGTGTTCCATTGAGTATATATAGTACAGCTTACTTATCCATTCTTCTGTTGTTGGGCACCTGGGTTGATTCCCTATTTTTGCTGTTGTGGACTGTGCTGTGATAAGCATTCATGTGCATATATTAGTTGGTGTGAAAGGCCTTGATTATGTAGAATCTATTCCGAGCAGTGGAATTACTGGGTCAAATGGTATATCTACATTCACTTTTTAGGGAAGCACCAGATTGCTTTCCAAAGAGGTTGCACAATTTTGCCCACCAACAGTGTAAGAGAGCTTCAATTTCTCCACAGCTTCTCCAGCATTTGGTGTTTTGCATTTTTTTGAATCATGTCCAACTTTGTTGGGGTGAGATTGTATCTCATTGTAGTTTTGATTTCAAATTCTTTTTATTTTATTTTATTTTTATTTAACATGACTGAGTGAAAATGTACATTCCCATATAAATTTACATGCCCACCTATATGCACCTTCCACTGCTCTCCCTGTCTGGTGACTGCACACTATTCCTCTCTGCTCCATACATGTCTCATCCTCCCAACAGCTTCCTTTCCGCTCCTCTCCACTCACTCCCCTTCCTCCAGCCAGAGTTCAGCAAGATGATATCCTATAGATGTATAGAACCATAAAGTGCTTCCAAGATATGGTCACTCTGCATTGCCAAGTCCAATCCATTCCTGTCCAAAGAGTGGACCTTTGTTATAATTTATGGGAAAGGGCAGCATCAGGGTCGGGGGCCATACTCTCAGAGGAACTCCAAAACCACTGGACCATCAATTGAGGTCTTTTAGTGGAGATCTCATGATGCACCCCTTTTTATTCGTGTTGCCAGTGAGACTCCTCTCTTGTGAGCTCCATCGTGGCTATCACTGGTGGTGGCCGGGCACCGTCCGGTTCTTCCGGTCCCAAGTTGGTATAGGCACCCACTCTTGTAAGTCTCTCTATCTTCTTGTTTGTCTTTACCGCATGTGATTTTGGCTCCCGGTGAGCATTGATTCCTGCTGAGTTGGGACCATTTGCTGTGTCCTCAGATGGCAGCTTGGCAGCTTTTAAGACCCCAGACGCCACTCACCAATGTGGGGTGCAGAGAACTCTCTTAGCAAAATGCTAGTTGTGCCAATTGGCCTGGATTTCACCTAAGAGCATGGTCTCCCACCCCCCGCCCCAGCTACTCTATCCTTGCAGTATTAAGTTAAGATGGAAGGAGTACTCAAGTTATGCTGAAGTCCACTTAATGTTGTTCTTGTTTCTAATGTGTGCTATCACCGCTTTCTCCCAACTAGATTTCTAGTAACTATCTAAACTAAACTCTCCCCCCCTCCCTCCCTCCCCTCCCTTGCAGCTGTCAAAGAGTCTTTTCTTCTATACACAAGTTTGTTTTTGAGATCTTATCGTAGAGGTCTCATACAGTATTTGTCCTTTTGTCGCTGACTACTTTCACTCAACATAATGTCTTCCAGTTGAAACCAGGTTAGGAGATGTTTCCTGGAATCATTGTTATTCTTTATCATTGCGTAGTGCTCCATTGAGTATATGTACCACAGTTTACCTATCCATTCTTCTATTGTTGGGCATCTGGGTTGATTCCATCTTTTTGCTATCATGGACTGTGCTGCAATAAACATTCTGGTGCATGTGTCCGTTGGTGTGAAAGGCCTTGATTCTGTAGGATATATTCCAAGTAGTGGAATTACTGGGTCAAATGGTATATCGATATCCATTTTTTTAAGGAAGCACCAGATTGCCTTCCAAAGAGGCTGGACCATTTGGCAACCCCACCAACAGTGTAGGAGGGTTCCACTTTCTCCACAGCCTCTCCAGCATTTGTTGTTTTATTTTTTCTGGATCATGGCCAATCTTGTTGGGGTGAGATGGTATCTCATTGTTGTCTTGATTTGAATTTCTTTAATAACTAAAGATCGTGAACATGTCCGCATGTGTATTTTGGCTGCCTGGATCTCCTCTTTAGTGAAGTGTCTGTCCATCTCCTTTGCCCATCACTTAATTGGATGGTTTATCTTCTTCTTATTGATATTTTGTAGTATCTTATAGATTATGGAGATCAGGCATCGATCTGACATAGAGTTGCCAAATATTTTTTCTCATTCTGTGGGTGTTCTTTTAATTCTATTAATAAAGTCTTTGGATGAGCAAAAGTGTTTGATTCTTAATAGTTCCCATTTATCTCTTTTCTCTTCTCTTGATTGAGGTTTCTTTGACAGATTTTGGAGTCTGTCCTCATTGTGTATTAAAACTTCCATTGTTGTTCCTACCTTTTCTTGGATGAGCTTTATCGTTTTAGGTTTGATATTTAGGTCTTTTATCCAGTTGGAGTTGGTTTTTGTATAAAGTGTAAGATATGGATCTTGAATCAGTTTATTGCAGATGGATAACCAATTTTGCCAGCACCATTTCTTGAAGATACTGTTTTTACCCCAGTTCAATGTCTTAGGGCCTTTGTCAAATATCAACTGTTCATAGGCCGATAGTGTCATCTCTGGGGTCTCAATTCTGTTCCATTGATCAATCTGTCTGTTCTTGTACCAGTACCAGGCTGTTTTGACCACTGTGGTAGTGTAGTATGTTCTAAGGTCGGGTAACGAGAGGCCTCCCAGTGCGTTCTTCTTCTTTAGTAGTACTTTACTTATCCGGGGCTTCTTCCCTTTCCAAACAAAATTGGTGATTTGTTTCTACATCTCATTAAAAAATGATGCTGGATCTTGTATTGGGATTGCATTATATAAATAAATTGCTTTGGGTAAAATAGACACTTTCACAATGTTAAGTCTTCCTATCCATGAGCAGGGTAGGTTTTTCCATTTATCTAAGTCTCTCTTAGTTTCTTGTAGTAAGGGCTTGTAGTTCTCTTTGTAAAGGTCTGTTGTTTCTCTGGTTAGATTAATTCCTAGGTACTTTATTTTCTTAGGGGCTATCGTAAATGGTATTGATTTCATAGTTTCCTCCTTAACAGTCTCGTTGTTGATATAAAGGAATCCTACTGATTTACTTAAGTTTATCTTGTATCCTGGCACTTTGCTGAACTCTTCTATCAGTTTGAGTAGCTTACTTATAGATTCCTTGGGGTTCTCTGGATATACAATCATATCATCTGCGAATAGGGAGATTTTAACTTCCTCTTTGCCGACGCAAATGCCGTTTATTTCTTCATCTTGTCTAATTTCTCTGGCTAGAACTTTTAGCACAATGTTGAATCCGAGAGGTGAGAATGGGCATCCTTGTCTAGTTCCTGATCTCAAGGGAAAGTCTTTCAGTCTCTCTCCATTCAGGATGATGTGAGGAATTGGCTTTGTATAAATGGCCCTTATTGAACTGAGGAATTTGCCGTCTATGCCCATTTTGCTAAGAGTTTTTGGCATGAATGGATGTTGGACTTTATCAAATGCCTTTTCGGCATCAATGGACAAAATCAGGTGATCCTTCTCTTTTGTATTATTTATGTGGTTAATCACATTAATTGTTTTCCTGATGTTGAACCAGCCTTGCATCCCTGGTATGAATCCCACTTGGTCATGATGGATTATTTTCTTGATATGTTGTTGTATTCTGTTGGCAAGAATTTTGTTGAAGATTTTTGCATCTAGGTTCATGAGTGATATCGGTCTGTAGTTCTCTGTCTTTGTTGGATCTTTCCCTAGATTAGGTATCAGGGTTATGCTGGCTTCATAGAATGAGTTTGGGAGTACTCCATCCCTTTCTATACTGTGAAATAGTCTCAGCAGTATTGGAGATAACTCTTCTCTAAATGATTAGTAGAATTCTGCCATGAAGCGATCTGGGCCCGGACTTTTTTTGGTTGGCAGTGTTTTGATGACCTTTACAATCTCTTCCTTTGTCCATGATGGTGGATTTGACATTAAAATTGATTTTGTCTGAGGTTAGAATTGTTCTTCTTTGTTTGTTGTTAGCTTGATATGTATTCTTCCATCCTTTAATTTTCAGTTTGTTCCTGTCTTTAGGTCTCAAGTGAGTTTCTTGTGATGGGTTTATTAAGTTGTTCTGCTTCACGTTGTGATAATTTGGGTAGGTGGTATGAGTCAGGGAATTGGTCCATTTCCCCTAGGTTTTCAAATTTGTTAGAGTACAGTCTTTCATAGTATTCTGTTACGATATTTTTGATTTCTGTTGCATCTGTGGTGACAACTCCCCTCTCATTTCTAATTTGGGTTATTTGTTTCCTTTCCTGCTTTTCTTTAGTAAGTTTAGCCAGTGGTTTATCAATTTTGTTGATCTTTTAAAAAAGCCAGCTTTTGGTCTTTTCAATTTTTTCAATTGTTTTTCTATTCTCTAATTCATTTAGCTCTGCTCTAATCTTTAGGATCTCATTTATTCTGGTGCCCAAGGGGTTCCTCTGTTGTTCTCTTTCTACTTGTTCAACTGTAGAGTTAGTTCCTTGATTTGGTTTCTTTCTTCCTTACAGATGTGTGCATTTATGGAGATAAACAGCCCTCTGAGCACTGCTTTGGCTGTATCCCATAGGTTCTGGTAGGAAGTGTTTTCGTTCTCATTGGAATCCATGAATTTCTTTAATTCATCCTTTATTTCCTCTATAACCCATGTTTTCTTGAGCAAGATGTTGTTCAGTTTCCAAGAGTTCTACTTTCTATCTCTGTTATTTCTGCTATTGATTTCAACTTTTATGGCTTTATGATCTGAGTAGATGCTTTGCAGTAATTCAATGGTATGGATTTTGTTGAGCATTGCATTATGGTCTCTCATGTGGTCAATTCTGGAGAATGTTCTACATGCACTGGAGAAGAAGGTGTAGTTGTCTGTTGATGGGTGGAAAGTTCTGTATATATCAATGAGGTTTAGTCGGTTAGTTGTGTCAATGAGGTCTTCTGTATCTTTACTGTGCTTTTTTTCTAGATGACCTGTCTAGTAATGAGAGTGGAGTGTTAAAGTCTCCCACTATTATTGTGGAGTCATCTAACTCTCTTTTGAGCGTAGTCAGTGTTTCTTCGACATATTTAGGTGCTCTGACATTAGGTGCATAAATATTTAATATAGTTAAGTCTTGCTTGTGTACTGAACCTTCCAGCAATAAATAGTGTCCATCTTTGTCCACGATGGTGGATTTGACATTAAAATTGATTTTGTCTGAGATTACAATTGTTCTTCTTTGTTCATTGTTAGCTTGATATATATTCTTCCATCCTTTAATTTTCAGTTTTTTCCTGTCTTTAAGTCTCAAGTGAGTTTCTTGTAGACAACATACGGATGGGTCGTGTCTTTTGATCCAAGATGACACTCGGTGTCTCTTTACTGGAGCATTCAGTCCATTTACATTCAATGTAATTATTGATAGGTATGTGTTCACTACTGCCATTGTGATATGTTTATTTTTATGTTGATGTTTTCTCTGTTCTTCTTATTAGTCTGTTCTGGGACACTCTTTTTTGTGAGTTGATTTTTCACCTTTTTCAGGTCTGGTTTTATAGTTGTTGAGACTCGTGTGTTAGATTTCTTGAAATGGTGTGATACGTCTTTGTTGTGCTTACAGCTGCCCTATGAACCCCCTTAAAAAACTATTTATAAACCCAATTTTAATTACTACTAGTCTTGTCTTCTTACTCTCCATCTGGAAGGACTATAACGACTGTAGTACATCCCTCTTTTTATTATGATGACACCATGGTTTTCATGATGATCTCTGGATTGCTTCTTTTGATATCAAAGCTGTGATTTACTTTGGAGCCTTCCCTAAGTGAGTAGAGTATTGAGTAGTGTGTCGTTCTAAAATATAAAGTTAGTGGTTTCGTTCTTCTAAGCCAAAGCCAAGAACTTCTTTCAGTATTTCTTGTAGTTTGGGTTTGGTTTTTACAAAGTCTCTGAGTTTCTGTTTATCTGGGAAAGGCTTAATTTCTTTTTCGTATTTGAAAGATAGTTTTGCAGGATATATAATTCTTGGTTGGAAGTTCTCCTCCTTCAAGACTTTGAATGTGTCGTGCCACTGTCTCCGTGCCAGCATGGTTTCTGCTGAGAAATCTGAAAAGAGCCTACAGGATTTCCCTCTGAATGTTAGCTTTACCTTGAGTCTTGCTGCCTTTAAGAGTTGCTGCTTGTGTTTCATTTTGTTAAGCTTGATTAGAATATGTCTTGGAGTCTTTCTTTTGAGATCTATATTGGGTGGCGTATGATATGCATCTGAGATGTCTATATTCTCTTCCTTCATGATTTCTGGGAAGTTTTCTTTCAGCAGCTCAGCAACAATACTCTCTGTGTTATCAGATGTCTCACCCTGTTCAGGGACTCCAATTAATCGAAGGTTGTTCCTCTTAATAGAGTCCCACATGCTCCTTAATGTTTCTTCATTTTTCTTGTTTCTTTTTTCTGATTTCTGCTCATAGACACTGGTATTGGTAGCTCTGTCTTCCAAGTCAGAAATTCTTTTTTCCATTTGTTCCATTCTGTTTTCTTGGCTTTGCATGGAAGTTTCTATGTCTTTGATTTTCTTCTTGATCTGTTGGATTTCAAAGTACTGGTGTTCCATCAGATCGAACAACTTGCTTAATTTTTCATTTTGTTCTGCTGCATTTTTATAAGGTCTAGAAGGGCTCTGTATATAATCAATTTGTTTCTTCATCTGGAAAACTCCTTGGTTGCTTTGCTTGGGAGCCTTCTGAAGACATGAGTGATTGCTTGTATGCCACAATTGTCTGTTGCTTTTTGGGTCCCATGTAAGTATATAGAGGCTGGAAGAGGTACTGTGAGGATGGATTGCAAATGTTTCTCTAGGCTGTCTTCAAATGTAAAGCAAAAGGTATCTGACCAGTTCACAAGTCTGTTAGGTTTTCAGGAGTAGAGGTCCCTCTTCTCATCTGACAAAGTAAGCGCCACTATATCCAACCCCAGAAGATAACAAACTAGTTCAGAATACAGCAATGCTACTGGCCTGGTGGCCTCTGCTGACAGGGCCTAGCCTTAGCCAACACTGCATTGAGTACTGGTTTTATGATAGAAAAGCGCTTTCCTGTGGGCAGGCTCTGGCTCCCAAGCTAAGAATTAGGTCCAGCTGCAGCCACCGTATCCAAGATGGCGTCCTCCACACAGGGGCTAACGGTGCCGAGAGGTAGTGATTCCTCTGCTTCTGTTGCAGGGCCCTCAACGTAGGCAGCGATGTGCAAAATCACTACTTGTCTGACGGAGAAGTGCTGTCTCGTTTGCAGGTTCTGGCTCCCAGGCTAAGAACGAGGTCCTGCTAAAATCTCGGTACCAACATGGTGTCCCGCACACTGACCACGAAGCTCCACACAAACCTCGCTGAGGCAGCTACAAAATGAAAAACTCAAAGTGGCTAGACTAACAGAGTCCTGAGCCTGGCTCTCAGAATATGAGAATTTCGCCTGCCTATCCCCCAGCAACACGTCTGAGTCCAGCTGCCAGGCAAGACCCAGCTCCACCCGCCGGCCGAGACAGAGGAAAACAAAAGTCAAAATGGTGCGTTTACCTTCCATCCGTGAGGGCCGGGGCTAGCCGGGAGCGGGAGTCAGGGACAGAAAGGAGGTTTTTCACTGAGTGGTATGAAGTCCTAATTAACAGCTCTGTGCTGTGTCCTGAGGCTGATTAGGTGATCAGAAGGCTCTGTTTGATTGTCAATTCAGGTCTTGGTTTCCAGACGGATATAAGGAGACCGTGTGCTTAGTCCTCCATCTTGACTTCACCCCCGATTTCAAATTCTTTAATAGCTAATGATTGTGAACATGTCTGCATGTGTTTTTTGGCTGCCTGGATCTCCTCTTTATTAAAGTGTTTATCCATTGCCCTTGCTCATCACTTAATTGGGTGATTTATCTTTTTCTTATTGATATTTTGTAGTAATTTACAGATTATGGAGATTAGGCATTGGTCTGACATAGAGTTGCCAAATATTTTTTCCTATTCTGTAGGTAGCCTTTTAATTCCATTAATAAAATCCTTGGACAAGCAAAAGTGATGATTCTTAGTAATTCCCATTTTTCTATTTTGTCTTCTGTTTTTTGTGGTTTGTTTGAAAGATTTTGAAGTCTGTCCATGTTGTGTATTAAACCTTCCATTGTTGTCCCCACTTTTTCTTCGATGAGCTTTATCGTTTTAGATTTGATATTTACGTCTTTTATCCAATTCAAGCTGTTTTTTAATAAGGTATAAGATATGGCTCTTGTTTTAATTTGTTGCAGGTGGATATCCAATTTTGCCAGCATCATTTGTTGAAGAGATTGTTTTTACCCCAGTTCAATGTCTTAGGGCCTTTGTTGAATATCAGCTGTTCATAGATAGATGATGTTATCTCTGGGGTCTTGATTCTGTTCCACTGAACTATCTGTCTGTTTTTGTACCAGAACCAGGTGTTTTGGCCACTGTGGCAGTGTAATAGGTTCTAAGGTTGGGTAATGAGAGGCCTCCCAATGTGTTCTTCTTCTTTAGTAATGCTTTACTTATCCAGGTCTTCTTCCCTTTCCAGACAAAGTTGGTAATTTGTTCCTCCATCTCATTAAAAAATGTCACTGGAACTTTTACTGGGATTGCATTATATAAGTAGATTGCTTTGGGTAAAATAGACATTTTCACAATGTTAAGTCTTCCTATCCATGAGCAGGGTAGGTTTCCCCATTTATGTAATTCTCTCTTAGTTTCTTGTAGTAAGGGTTTGTAGTTCTCTTTGTAAAAGCCTGTTATTTCTTGGTTAGATTTATTTCTAGGTACTTTATCTTTTTAAGGGATATAGTAAATAGTATTCACTTGGTGATTTCTTCCTTAATAATCTCATTGTTTGTATAAAGGAGTCCTACTGATTTACTTATGTTTATCTTGTATCCTGAGACTTTGCCGAACTCTTTTTTATCAGTTTGAGTAGTTTTCTTATGGATATTTTGGGATTCTCTGCATATACAATCATATCATCTGCAAATAGATTTTCACTTCTTCTTTGTCGATGCAGATGCTCTTTATTCCTTGGTCTTGTCTAATTGCTCTGGCTAGAACTTCTAGCACAATGTTGAATAGGAGTGGTGAGAGTGAAATCAGTCTGGTTTTGTGGTTTGGTTATGTGAGCCCACTTGGTACCATGGTTAAGCCCTAGGCTGCTAATCAGGTCAGTGGTTGTGCTCCACAGCAGAAAGATGCCATAGTCTACTTCTATAAAGATTAAATCATAGCCAAAAAAACCCATTGCCATCAAGTTAGTTCCAATTTATAGCAACCACGTAGGACACAGTAGAACTGCCAATAGAGTTGACAAGGCTGTAAATCTTTAAGGAAGATTACAGAGATGGAAAACCTCTGGGGCAGTTCTGCTCTGTACTATAGGGTCACTACTAGATGGCAACGGATTTGGTTTTCTTTTTTTTTTGAGGAGGAGGAAAAGGAGGAGGAGGAGGAGAAAGGGTTCGAAGATGTGTATTCATTCTGAAGTCCACACCTGCGATGGTTCCACAAACCTATGTTCCATTCATCAGTGGTTACAGCTTCGTGACTCAATTTCATCAAAATCTCAAGTGCTTCATCCTAGAAGTACAGTTGCCCTTTTGATCCTGTAGTGACCCAAATCAGAGACTCTAGGACCAATGGACTGCGAACATGAATGGCTGGAAACTGCCTACTCCCACGGCTATTGGGCAGGGCATGGAACGCATGACTGACGAACCGTGGAAACGCCAAGGCTATCTCTTCCATCCACTCTTGTTATTGTTGAATCTACAAAGAAGTCAGTGTTGTATTTTAAAAATAAAAATAGGATTGCCCTAGTCTTATAATTAAAATTTTCCACTGCCATCCTATTATTCCTAGGGCAATGATTACATTCTAAATAAACTATTTCATCTTCTGGACCATAGCTAATTCTTTAGCCTCTGGTATTGTCATTTACAATACCCCTACACCGTGCCAGCCACATTCACATCACTTTGGTCTCCCTATAGCATTGCTATGAGTTGGAATCAGCTTGGACTGCAAAGATCAAACAGGTCACCCACTAGATTAGATCAGTTACTTTTTCCCACACTCACCACTTGTTGTTTTCCTTTTCAATACCAACACATAGAAGGTAGCTATGAGTCAGAACTAACCAAAAGATCAGCAATGGGAATTCACTAGCCACTTGGAAACTCTATGTGGGGTAGTTCTACTTTGTCCTATAGGGTAGCTATGAATCAGAATCGAATTAATGACAGTGAGTTAGGGCTTTTTTTTTAAGTGTATTTATGGAGGAGGCTTCGTGGTAGGGTAGTCAAGTGGCTAAGTGCTAACCAAAAGGTCAGCTGTTTGAATCCACCAGTTGCTCCTTGGAAACTCTATGGGGCAGTTCTGCTTTCTCCTACAGGGCTGCTAAGAGTTGAAATCAACTTGATGGCAAAAGTTTATTTTATATCTGTGGATGTAATTCCATTTGGATACAGGAGTTTCTGTTGTTATTGTTATTTTAACAAAGCTGTATCAGTGTAGTGTGTGTTTTAAGTCACTCACTTCTGAGGTACAAAAGAACAGATTAGGTACAAAAGTCTTTAGGCTGTACATCAGTATCCATTCTTATGTATCTATTTTAGTTAATTATTTCTCCCTATTACACTATAAATTCCCCAGCCAAAACTTGCAGCACCTTCTCTGTAAAATACATCATTATCCTTTGTCAAAGGAGTATATAATTACAACAAAATAACAGTTCAAAACTGCTTACCACTGCCTTTTCACATCTGACAAACACAGAAGAGAATAATTGCCTAAAAACAATGTATAACCTTGATTTAAATGACTTATTAGGCACACTTCACTTATATGCAGAAAAAATAATCTTCCCACCTCAAAACAGCTCATATTGCTGATGAATTAATTTGTTTAGGTTGAAAACTGTATTTATTTATAGTTACCTTGTCTGCTTTATAACTTCATGTATCTTGTATCTACTTCCTTTTTACCTCATTGCCCTACTTTTTACTCCGAGATTATTTTTCATCTATGATAACTTCTTAAAATGAAATTCTGAGCAAATCTGTGGAAGCAAAGAAGTTTATCATACAAATTGGGCAGGTGAAATGAAGGTACCAGCAGTGTTCGTGTTCTTTACCTCCCATTAAATGTAAGTACTATTGGTGAAATAGAGACAGCAAAGCAGAGAGGCAGCAAATAGCATCAGCCGCTACTCAACAGCACTTAAAGCCTTACTGCCTCCAGACTGCACATATCTCAGACACACCTGCTCCAGTTTGGGCTTTCATTCTACCACAACAGGCAAATGATCATTCTCTGAATATTTTGAAAGCGTTGCAGAGGCCTCCTCACAATTTACAAGTACAGTACCAAAAACCACACCAACCTGATTGCCACACTGTGCATTCTGACTCACAGGGTCCCTATAAGAGACAGTAGAACTGCCCCACGTGGTTTCCAAGGAGTACCTGGTGGATTTGAACGGCCTACTTTTTTGGTCCGTAGCTGTAGCTGTTAACCACTGGCCACCAGGGTTACCTTATGAGTACAAAAGTTCCCAAACTCAGCACAAGACCAGAAGAACAGGGTAGTGTCCTGCCTCCACCAAAGACAGTCCTGACAGGCAATGCAAAATTGAGTCCCTGATGTAGCGTGACAAAAAGATGTGTGCAGATCAAGAACTCTATTAAACCTGACTTGATGGTACAACAGCCTGGAGGGTCCCTGAGGAACATAGCCCCTAGACTTGCTGCTAGCCCAGACCTGACACCAATAATAGTCAGCACTTCAGACAAAAAAATGCACTAGACTTGGGTACACAGATTGAACATGTGTTGTGTGTCTTGTATGGTTTTATACATTTATAGGAGGCTGTCCTGTGAGGAGAGAGGAGAAAGGAGGGAACAGGTGTGTTAAGTAGACACTGGAAGTAAAGAATGAAAAGCAGGACTGTGCTGTCACAGTGTAAGGAGAGCAGACAGAGCTGCAGAGAGGCAGGTATACAAAATTGACTTGGATTGTTTACTTTCACTTAATTGTAATTTAAAAAATATTTTCCAAACCTTCCAAGACCCCTGTGGTGCCTGAAACCATAGACAGTACAGAATCCTATACATACTATATACTGATGTGTACATACATGCATACATGTTTAATTTATAAATTTGGTACAAAAGGGTTCACAACATATGACAATTACAAGAAATACTGTAATAAAGTGATGTGAATGCTGTCCTCAGGAGGGACAGAGGAGGAAGGAAGGAGATTTCATCATATTAATCTTTTAACATTTTCAGGCAACAGTAGACTGAAGAAGACTGAAACCAAAGACACAAAACCACAGATAAAGGGGGCTACTGTAATCTGCCAGGTTAGGGTCCCCTGGTATTTTCAAATTTTTACATTGGATGTTATCAGATCACTGAACAATGTGAATTAGAAAATAAATGGTGGTACTGAGAGAGGAAGGTCTTGCCCTCTTTAAATTAAAACTTTGTTAATGGAATAAGCTGTGTCCCCCCAAAGATATTGAAATCTTAATCCCCATTACCTTTTAATGTGGACTTGTTTGAAAATAGGGGTCTTTAAAGATGTCATCAGTGAACACAAATTCATGCTGGAGTTGTTAGTTACCTAGAGCTGATTCGCAATGATATTAAAATCTAAACATTCTAGCACTGAAAAAGGGAAAAGCACCTTTGCTTGCTCAGTGTTCCTGGAACAAAAATCAGTGAATAAGTAACCATCTGTCTTCTCAGGATCTTTAGATAGGCTTTTGTGTTGTCTTTAATACACTAATTTTAAAATAACACAAGCATATTTCGAATTAGTTGAGTATTGTAAAGTTGAGTATTGTAAAGATCTACTTCAAAGCTGGCATTTCAATACCACAGGATACAATCAGATCTAAATATCCATTCACCATTCATTCAGTCATGTGTGTGTGTGTGTGTGTGTCTGTGTGTCTGTTACACATTAGTTTAAGACTGGGTATATAGGAGTAACAGTGTAAGAGTTCTTGGGTATGCAAACAGTTAACATGCTCCATTGCTAATGAAGGTTGGTAGGTCAAGTTTAACCAAAGGAGACTCAGGAGAAAGGCCTCATGGTCCACTTCCAAAACCTCAGCCACTGAAAGCTCTTTGGAGCAGAGTTCCATTCTGACATAACTAGGGTTAACATGGAATTGACCAGGGTCACATAGAATCAACTCAAGAACAACTGGTTATACAGGAGTAATAAAAGCAGAGAAGGCTCTTGTGTCCATGGCACTCAGAGTATAGAAAGCAAAGCAGAGCTTTAAAATAAAAGAGACAGTGAGAAACTATGAGACAGTAGTAGTATTATTAACAAAATTAAAGAGTCATGTAATAGAGTCCATCTGAGTATTGACTCTAGATAAGGAGATCAGTAAGTGTCTCTAGGAGAAGGTGATATTTAAATTGAGATATGCATGATAAGAAGGAGAAAAATCAAGAAGAGGAAGAAGAGTACAGTCAGGGGCTAGTTAGTACAAGGACCAACCATCAACAGCAATAAGTTACATGACTTGAAGGAACAGAGAAGAAGCTCATGCTGGGTCAACGGGAGCACGAGTGTACTATTAGATATATAAATTTAGGCCAGCTCACGTAGGCCTCTATGGTCCAGACAGTTGATTATTCAAACTGCAATGAAAAGGCATCCACCGTTTCACACTCCAGTATTGTTGTTAAAAATGTCACTCTGACTCCTAAGTGGATAATGGTGTACACAGAGGTAAGAAAATAAATGAACAAAGCCCAGTTAGGGGACTTGTAAGAATCCATTCCAGAAAGCAGCTTATACTGTGATGCTAACAGTAGATGTAAGTAAATGAATTCATACGACGAATGTGAGAGATGAGAAGAGAGCGAAAAGGTTCTTGGGAATGATCTGATCATATAGCTTTATTTACCAAGTAGTTAAGACTCAGAGCTAAGCAGTCTGATGGCAGATGCTGGGAATAAAGACTTACGGTTTGGACATTTAAATTTTGAAGTGCTTTTTGGTTATGGGGGTAGAAAAGTCAAGTAAGAAAGGAAAAAAGGGTCTGAAGTTTCAGGGTAACGTTCAGGGCAAATCAATGACAGAGGAAATGAGAATGTAGTGGATGCTTCAGAATTGTTTTCAAGATTGAAAGAGGCTCTTAAAGAAAGAAATTATCCACTTTCTTACCACAGTGTTGAGGACCAGCATAAAGGGTACAGTATTCTTTTAAACAGCTTACTCAGCTAAAATAAACACAAACTAAAACAAAAATACTGCCAACAACCAAAAAGGCTACACCCGAATTATTCCTTATTCAACTTAAGAATTTTCTTGTCTCTACATTTATAACCTTAGTGTTGTAAAACACGAGGAAGATACAACTAATTTAAATCTCTATTTTGCTTCCAAGATAGTTCTAAGCACTTTATTCTTAATAATGTCTTTTGACATTTAGTGTCTATTCCCAGCCAGCCAAGTGCCGTCGAGTCAGAGCCGACGATTAATTTTAACTAGTCTAATTCCATTTCCAATTTTCTTAGTATATTTAGACATTTTTTGCACAACTTTTATTTATACATTCTTCTCTTACTGAATATGTAACTTGTTTCCAAATTCTCCTGTTTTTGTAGAATATCTTAGATGTTCTTAACTTTTAAACAGATGACTAATTACAAGTAAATGTTACCAAAAGATTACCTCCCTTTCCTAAAATACCTTTTGGTTTTGATGGCTTTACATCAAAATATCATCCAGTTCCTTTCACTTCTCTCCCTCTTACTACAAAATTGTTGTTAATATATTTCCATCAGCTACCTTGCAGTTTATAATGACTTGCAGCTTATGAATGGGTTAGATATACAGTGATCTTATTTAAATAAAACCCTTTCTTCTTCAACAAAACAGTATGGTTTTATTTAGCTTCTTAACTCTTAAATAAAAATGTTTGAAATGTAATTTACTTTTAAGAGTTGAATACTTTGAAGAAGTCACAATGCATTATATTCTTGATCAAAAATATAAAGAAAGATGGAAAAAGAATTTGCTGCTACTCTTTTTTAAGTGTATGCTTTAAAAAATCAAATGTAGAGCTGAATCTGGAGAAATAAGTATTTTAAGATTAAAAAGATGACATTTTTATGGATTTTCTATTATGAAGCTAAAAGTTTATTTAGTAACAGTTCTCAGGAGGAAAGAACCCCTTTTACTAACTCACATGCTTCTTTGATTAACATTTAGCCGTGGATTTCTGACCAGCTCTCACCAACTGTCTATGTCACTCAAATTCTTCTTGGCAGTTTGTTCTTACGAATAAGTGGATGGTGTTGGCCTCATTTTATTACCCCAAGTCCACACAGAGAATCTAAAATGATCTCTTCATGATAAGTATCTCACCATCACATTATGTTGCTTAGAACTTTTTAGGGATAAGCCTTCACTGAAACCACAATAAAATATTATTATTTTTAAAAAAGGATAGAGTGTGAGAGACATTACAAAGTTCTTTAAATCTAAAATGAGCTCCCTTCATTTTCAGTGCACCAAAGCTAATGACATTCTAACACTGTACCCTTTACTTAAATGGCTATTAAAATGCTTATCCAGTATGAATTATTACTATGAGGTAGATACAGTTATATGATCACCTGCCCAGTTACTAAGAAAGTCTTAGAACAGTTGTAGAAAAAGAAGAAGAGAAGTAGCATGCATACAGCAATCCATTATATTCTGGAATTTTAAAAACTTTAGTTCATTAAATAAATAGAACTACTCTATGACTTGCACGAACCCAGAGAACACATTGGGATGGTCTATCAAAAACGGATGTCCTGTGTGAAGAAAATAGCTTCCCATTCCTTCAAAAGAAAGCAAAACTGTTTTAGAAAGCCCAGCTTGGGAAAATGAAGCATGAACTGAATTTTAGTCCGCAGGTAGTATGTGGTTAAGTGTCTCAGCTCAAAGGCCAGCAGTTCAAATCCAGCAGGTGCTTCTTGGAAGCTCTATGGGTCCGTTCTAGTCTATCTTATAGGGTCACTATGAGTGGTAAGCAACTCGACAGCAATGGATTTGGTTTTGGTTTTCATTACCTGAGCCAAATGCCCTATTAATTGTACAAACTGCAAAATCACACAGTCCCTATGTCTCTGAGATAGATATTATTTCCTTTTATAGGTTCTATTAAAAAAAAAAAAGATTGAGGTTCACAGCAATCAGTAACTGCTGTCATGTCAAGGGTGTGATTATAAGAACAAGAATTTAACTTACTTCAGTCATACTATTTCCAGCATGGCCAGGTTTTGCTCCCTCCTGAAACATCCTCTCAATATCTTTTGTTGGATATCCTGTAGATCCATCACCATCGAGTCAATTCTGACACGTAGTGACCCTAAAGAATGTAGTAGAACTGCTCAAGAAACAGCTGGTAGATTCAAAGTGTTGATATTTTGGTTAGCAACAGAGCTCTTAGCCACTGTGCAACCAGGTCTTCTACAGACTAATCAAAAATAACACGTCTGACCTTGACAGGGGCACAATGTAGAATAGCACAAGAAAAAGAGGAGCACAGATCAAGAACTCTACTAAAAGCCCAGAATTGCTGGTCTGACAATGTGGAGGGTCCCCTGGGAACATGGCCCCTAGACTTGCTGCTGGCCCACACCTGAAACCAATACTGAGACCAACGCTTCAGACAAAGAACGGACTGCATCTGGAGACACAGAGTGAGCATGTGGTGTGTATGCTTTATGGCTTTCTGCATTTATAGGGCACTGTCCTACTGGTTTCTTTCTAGAGGGGAGAAGAGGGGGGGACAGGTGTTCATTGGGTGGATACTAGAAGAGTGAAAAGGAGGACTGTGCTGTCACAGGGTGAGGACAGCAGACAGAATTGCAGAGAGGCAGCATGCAAAATTGACTTGGATTGTTTATTTTCACTTAATCACTATTTAAAAAATAATAACTTATCTAAAAACAAATTTTCCCTTACATTTTCTCTATTTCAAAGCAAGAAACTGTTATTTACCTAGTAAATTATCCCCTATATAAAAAGCGAATCAATTACTACATCCTTCCTCTTCTGTTTCCTAAGTATCACTTGTGCCCATCAAAGATTTGCCTGAAGATGTACTCCCTTTACCTGACCAGTGCCATAGTTTTGTTTTTCATCCTCCTCAGATTCTAGCACAGAATTAAAACTGATCTCTTGTTTCCAGTGTTGCATCCCTCCCAATTCTACTTTCATGGCTGACACTGATCTGACAAGTGAAAATGCTGTTTTTCATTTTCTCCTTAAAATACTGCAGTGGCTCCTGATAGCTCCAGAATAATGTCCAAATGTCTAATCTAAGTGTATGAAGTCCTTCATTTTGGAGTACTGATCTTACTACCAGTGGTTCAGTGGTGCAGTGGTGTTGTGGTTAAGAGATACCACTGCTAACCAAAAGATTGGCAATTGGAATCCACCAGGTGCTCCCGGTATAGGGCAGTTCTACTCTGTCCTACAGTGTCGCTGCGAGTCAGAATCAACTTGAAGACAAAGGCTTTACAGGTTATGTTGGAGATCCAGGTTAAATTCCTGGACAACATACCTCATGTGAAGTTACCAGCCATCTGTCTCACTGGTAGTTTGTACGTCTGCTGTCAAGCTGAACAGATTTCAGCAGAATTTCCAGACTAAAACTGAGTAGGCGGAAAGACTTGGTAATCTAATTCTGAAAAATCAGCAATGAAAACAACACGAGAATAGTGATAGGAAGAGTGCAGGATCTGGCAGGATTTTCCTAGTGCCTGTGGTCACCACGAATCTGGGGCCAACATGACAGTAGGTAACAACCTCTCCGTAACAAGCACCATACAAACACCCTCGCTCCCAGCTGCACTGCATTACAAGCAGTCAGGTACATCATACCACTGTAATTCTCCAATTCTCTTTTTTTTTTTTTTTGTATCTACTGCCCCCTCAGTGTTAGCTGGCCTATCTTCTTGACCACCTCCTAGTCTTCTTTCAGCAATCAACTGAAACTTCTGAGAGTGTTCCCTGGGCCTCAGCATTTGAACTAGAACTTCACGTTCTCTATTTCTTCACCTTTGAAAACCCTGTCTCAGCACAACTGCACTGCGCTGTTACAAAGTCAGTAACCAGACTACAAACTCCTTGATGACAGAGAAGCATTCTGTCAAATGAATTGTCCTAACATAACAAGGACTTAGCACAATGTACAGTTCAGAGAACCTTAGGGAATATTAACTGAAAGCATAAACTAAAAATCTGTAAATAAAAAAGGATACTCGACGGCACTTGGCTTGGCTTTATGTTATTTGCAATTCCAGGAAAGTAAACCCACTGGGTGCAATAACAACGACAACAAAAATAAAACAAACACTGACACTGAGTTGATTTTGACTCATAGCCATCTTATCGGTCAGAGTAGAACAGCCACATGGAGTTTCCAAGGGGTGCCGTGTGGATTTGAACTGCCAACCTTTTGGTTAGCAGGCACAGCATTCAACCCTTATTCTACCAGGGGCTCCATTGGATGCAACCATCACTCTATTTCTGCTGAGTCCAGTTACCTCTGCAGCCACCACTTTTTAAGAGTCAACTGGCTTCTGGGTGGTCCACCTGACTGTTGTCCCTTTTGGGGTCTGCCTCCAAAATGAAGCTCCCCAGTGCTTTGTATCTGTGTCATCATGGAATCACATCAGAAGTAGGTTTCAAAGGATAATGAGGTTACCTAGTCCAATCTTCAAACTAGCCCCAATCTACTTTGACAGGTGTAGTATATTCAGCGCTAACTCATCACATGTCAGTAAATGTGCTGTGACAGATTTTTATGGAAGTAATGAAATTTCAATAATTTAAAATGGCTCCACTACTGATCATATTGAATATGTTTTCTTGGTGATAAGGAACCTAGGGAGAAGAGATTAAAACTGCTACCTTAATGAGCTTGCGGGAGGGGGTAGTTCAGATTTATGACCTGATAGCAAATTGGCTGGGTGTGAGTGGGGGTGGAAGGGAGGAAGAGTATATGAAATTGGTTGTTATATAAAAAGAACTGTAATGAGGAATTTGCTAACGGTCTTACAATTTAGGCTCTGTATCAGGGCTTTCTTTTCACTTAGAGATTATTATCATCAAAATAAATAAAAACTCAGCTGCTCATGCAAGAGAAAGAAAAGGTAAACACCACATTTAAAATAATTGGAACTTCTTAGGCAAGGTTAAGGGGAACAAAGTTGGTAATCTCCTCTTAATGAGTTTCTTTCTTCAGTGCAAGACACAGAGAGATAAATGCAATAATTCTAGCCAATTACATGAACACATCCTAAACTTTCTTCACCTTTACCATTCCTCTCTGCTGTTCTTAACTCACCAAATTTTCTTTCTTTCTAAATCACCTATGAAAATCATTAACTAGGGCTGCTAATGTATGTTAGTAATTTCTTTCATTTTAATGAATACAGATAAAACCAAGATACTCTAAAACACATTAAAAGGACACAGTACGTTGACTAGTTAAAGGTCTTTAAAAAACAATAAAAAATACTTTCATTCCAACTGCAAAATACTAGCTTCTAATCCATAGGTTTAGAACCTGGAGTTTATAAGAAAATTAAGGAGAGACTATGAGAAATTCTGAAAGTCAATATAAAAAAAATTCCAACGACCTAATTTTCTCACAATTCTTTCAACTTCACCACCATTTTTACAGCTTAGTGTCTTATCACATCTTATCTATAAAAATAAAATATCTCTTAACTCCCTACTTTGGATCTTCTCTTGTTGTAGATCATTCTCCACAATACAGTCAGTCTCTCTTTTCTAAAATTAAAAACAATGTATTCCTCTGACCTAAATGAACAATAATTATACATAATCTATAGAAAAAACTAAAGACTCTTTGGTAGACTGTGCAAGGTTGGACAATTAAATTGGAGAACTCAACCCATAAAAAGTGCCACATACCTCATTGCTGAATACCACTATGGGCACCCCAGAAATACTCCCCTTGGGAAATTAGGCACCGATGCTAGCACCTGGTCTACCCTTCAAAGCACTTTTTCTAGGGTGGGTTCCCAAACTTGTCAGACCATGTCCAATGACAGCTCTGATGGGCATTCCAGAAAGAGCTCCAAAACTGCATTGAAAGGTGGACTAGGAGCTGGCATCAGTGCATAGCTCCCCAAGGGGAGTACTTCTAAGGTTACTATAGAGATGCTCAGCAGTGAGACATGTAGCACTTGTTCTAGGATGAGTCCATGAACTTAATTGTCCAGTCTCATTTGTCTTCTTTACCATACAGTTTCTCAGCATTATCCAACCTCATTTTCAGCCACATACTGCCCATAATTCAATAGAAAGTCCCCAAAACAAGCTGGTTGCTGTTATTAAGAAAATGAACAAAAACCCATTTTCCCTTTGCAGATTCCTTTTATATTCCTGTTTGAAACTTTTTTTTCCAGTTGACTTTCTCCTAGCATCAAGAATCAGTTCCAGTGTCTCCTGCTTTGTGTAGCACTTTTCAACATTACCCAAAACTTAAAGATTGTTTTGATTTCTTTGCTGACCTAGGTATTCCTTGTTCCTCTACTCAGGCTTTGTGGTGAAACCGTTGATCTACTTGAAGATTAAGATGTTTTTCTTTCTTATTTGTATCCCTAACGCTATAAAAATGATGGCTGCGATTTGGTGGGCACGATTAAAGAGAAATATGTTCTCATGGCAATATCTTTGAAATCAGTCTAAAAATAAGAATAATTTTAATCTATTTATTTCTGTTTATCTGTAGTTATGCTACCTTTTCATTACTACAGCTTAACTGCATCTTTCATCCTGTTTAAAACCCATCTGACCACAGTTTTTTCTTTCTTTTTTTTCGTAGATCATTTTGTTGCTCCCTTGTTCTCCAATTCATTAATTATATTATTATCTTCATTATTTCTCATTTTCCTCTTAACTCATCACCTTTGATCTCTGACATATTAGGTAAATACTTTTGTTGCTTCCAGCAAACTTGGAAAGAGCTATTTTCTGAGTGATTAGGATACAGCATTCTCAGATACGTGTTTCAGGATCTTCTGGTTACATGTTATACAATTATGAAATTTTTTTTTAAGTCACTGTCTTAGCCATCTAAGATGTTATAGCACAAGCGGATGTCTTTAACAAGGAGCAATTTATTCTTTCACAGTAGGACACCAGAATTCCATAATCCACAGGCCAGCTCTAGGGGAAGGCTTTCTTTCTCTGTCAGCTCTGCAGGAAGGTCCTTCTCATCAATCTGTCCTGGTCTATGAGCTACTTAGTGAAGGGACTACAGAGTCCATAGGATCTGCTCTGCTTCCAGCACTACTTTTGTGGCAGTATGAAGTCCTCCTGTCTCTGTGCTCGTTTCTCTCTTGTGTATCTCAAAAAAGACTGATTTAAGACATGATCTAAACCTTGGAGACTGAGTTCTGCTTCATTAGTATAACTGCTTCTAATCTTGCCTCATTAACATCACAGAGGCAGAATCTACAACGTATAGGA
The DNA here is from genome assembly GCA_028571685.1 of Heterohyrax brucei. Lineage (NCBI taxonomy): Eukaryota > Metazoa > Chordata > Mammalia > Hyracoidea > Procaviidae > Heterohyrax > Heterohyrax brucei. Next base: position 100,351,567 of record CM053148.1, read on the forward strand.
AAATTACATCAGATGACAAAATCACATATCACTTGGAGACATGGACCAGCCGATTCACCACACATTTTTGTGGTGAATGCAATGCAATCCACAATGGTAACATGTTGAGTAGTCTACAGACAAAGTCATAATTAATTTTTCTCATCTTTCCTGTCACACTAAGAAACGTGTTCTGGGCTGACCTTGTGACTTACTTTAGCTAACAGAGGGCCACACAGTGAATGCTCTCTTCATTCTGGGCTTAGTCTTAGTTACGTTTCAAAAAACTAGAGACTCCTGCTTCCTTCCTCTTGCAAACCAGGAATCACTCAAAAAGAAAGCAAAGCCAGCCAAGTGTAAATGTCACAAGGAGAGAGATGCCCAGTCTGTCCTCCATACTTGCAGCCATCCCAGTTGAGGTGACATAAGTTGTGAGGATTTCTTGGCTACTTTCTAGAACAACAGGTATCACAAAAGAACAGAAAGACCAACTAGTTTCCTTAGCCCAGATAACAGAATTATTAGAAATAATAAACTGATATTTAAAGGCACTGCATTTTGGAGTAGTTTATAATACACCAATAGATGCTAAAGCCTACACACATCAAGTGTTGTTGTTGATGTTAGGTGCTGTGGAGTCCGTTCTGACTCATAGCGACACCATGCACAACAGAACAAAACACTGCCAGGTTTGCAATGTGTCCACAGTCATTTTTATGCTTCAGCCCCATGTTGCGGCCACTGTGCCAATCCATTTCATTGAGGATCTTCCTCGTTTTTGCCAACCCTCCACTCTACCAAGCATGATGTCCTTCTCCAGGGACTGATCTCTCTTGACAACATATTCCAATTATGTAAGACACAGCCTTGCCATCTTTGTTTCCAAGGAGCACTCTTGTTGTACTTCTTCCAAAACAGATCTGTTTGTTGTTTTGGCAATCAATGGCACATTCAGTATTCTTCTCCAACACCACAGTTCAAAGGCATCAATTCTTCTTCCTTCTTACTTGTACACCGCCCAGGTCTCACATGCATATGATGCAATTGAAAATACTATGGCTTGAGTCAGGGGCATCTCAGTCTTCAAGGTGACATCTTTACTTTTCATACTTTAAAGAGGTTCTTAGCAGAAGATTGTCGCAATACATCTTTTGATTTCTGGACTGCTGCTTCCACAGGCACTGATTTTGAACACAAGTAAAACAAAATCCTTGACAACATCAGTCCTTTCTCCATTTATCACAATATTGCTTACTGGTCCATTTGTGAGGATTTCTGTTTCCTTGATATTAAGGTACACTCTATACTGAAGGCTGTGGTCCTTGGTCTTCATCAGTAAGTGTTTCAGATCTTCTTCACTTCCAGCAGTATCACCTGAATAATGCAGGTTGTTAATGAGTCGTCCTCCAATCCTGATGCCTTGTTCTCCTTCACCAATCCAGCTTCTTGGATTATTTGCTCACCATACAGATTAAAAAGGTATGTTGAAAGGATAAAACTCTGATACACACCTTTCCTGATTTTAAACCATGCAGGGTTCCCTTGTCCTGTTTGCATGACTGCCTCTTTATCCATATACAGATTCCTTAGGAGCACAGCTAAGTTGTTGTGGAATTCCCATTCTCTGGAACATTACCTATTATTTGTTAAAATCCACTCAGTCAAATGCCTTTGCATAATCAATGAAGCACAGGTAAACATCTTTTTGTTATTCTCTGCTTTCAGCCAAGATTCATCTGACATCAGCAGTGATATCCCAGGTTCTGCATCGTCTTCTGAATCTGGCTTGAACTTCTGGCAGTTCCTTGTCAGTATACTGTTGAACTTTTGAGCTGTTGAACTTTTGAACGATCTCGAGCAACATTTTACTTGAGTCTGATATTAACGACGTTGTTGAGTAATTTCTGCATTCAGTTGGATCACCTTTCTTTGGAATGGGCATAAATATGGCTCTCTTCCTGTCAGTTGACCAATTAGTTGTTCTTCACATTTCTTGGCACAGATGAGTGAGCACTTCCAGCACTGCATCTGTTTATTGAAATATCTCAGTTGATATTCCATCGATTCCTGGAGCCTTGTTTTTTGTCAGTGCCTTCTTTGCAGCTTCAACTTCTTTCTCCACTACCATCAGTTCCTGATCATATGCTACCTCTTTAAATGACTGAACACTGACCAGTTCTTTCTGGTATAATGACTCTGTGTATTCCTTCCATCTCTTTCTGATGTTCCCTGAGTCATTTAATGTTTTCCCATATGTAGCCCTTCACTGTTACAACTTGAAGCTTGAATTCTTTCCCTCAGTTCTTTCAATCTGGGATATGAAGAACGTGTTTTTGCCTTTTGGTTTTGTATTTCCAGCTCTCTCCACATGTCACTATGACACTTTGTCTTCTCAAGCTGTCCTTTGAAATATTCTGTTCAGTTCTTACACTTCATCATTCCTTCCTTTTGCTTTAGCTGCTCGATGTTCGAGAGAAAGTTTCAGGGTCTCTCCTGACATCCAATTTGATCTTTTCTTTCTTTTCTGTCTTGTTAATGACCTCTTGTTTTCTTTATAGATGATGTCTTTGATGTTATTCCACAGTTCTTCTAATCTTTGGTCATTAGTGTTTAACACACCAAATCTGCTCTTGAGATGGCCTCCAAACTCAGTTGGATATACTCAAGGCTTCCACATGTAAACTATTCATTTTAAAAATACAAGAGCATCTTTATTCACTTTTAATGAGCAGAGATTGATAATACCAAATTTACATTCTCAATCACAGTCAGTATTATGAACTTTCATTTGATATTACATTCTTCATGTAGAAACATAGCATACATACAGTCATATCAAATAATGTACAAAATGTATTTACAGTTTGCAGAATAATTATAAAGGCTACTCCTGCATGATCACTACCTGGATCAAACCGTAGAATATTGCCAGTAACTAGAAGTCTCACTTCCAGGATCTCTCCATTTCTTCTGATCTGAAGTTATATTTATAGAAGCTAGATTTTAATCAGGTAACATCCTTCCTGTTCTGATTAGTCTTAACAATTCACAATGGTTTCATTTTCCTTGACAATAATTTTATTAGGCATGATACTAGAATGTAAATCTCACCAGTGTGATGTGAGAAAAAAGCATGTTCTTTTTGTCTCTCTAAATTTTACACACACACACTCACACACACAAGGAGTGACAGTTACATTCACTTTCTCATCCTATCAAATCCCACTCCAGTCTGCTAGGACAGAGTTTATAATACATAACATAATCACAGCAGTTACTATCCCATCAGCGTTTGCCATATAAACTCAAAAACAAACAAACCCACCGCCATGAATTCCAACTCACAGTGAGCCTATAGAACAGAGTAGAATTCCCCCATAGGATTTTCAAGGAGCTGCTGCTGGTGGATTCAAACCGCCAAACTTTTGGTTAACAGCCATATCACTTAGCCACTGAGCCACCAGGCCTCCCTATGCCACCAAAGTTTGCCTACTCAAGGGAGAGACTATGACATCATATTCTTAGGTCAGCCCATAACCATATTCAAGAGATGGGAAATATGTAAGGCCTGTCAGAAACCCAGATACCCTGGTGGCATAGTGGTTAAGTACTATGGCTGGTAACCAAAAGGTCAGCAGTTCAAATCTGCCAGGCGCTCCTTGGAAATTCTATGGGACAGTTCTACTCTGCCCTATAGGCTCACCATGAGTCAAAATTAACTCGACAGCAGTGGGTGTGGGTTCTTTGGACAGAAACCCTGGTGACATAGTGGTTAAGTGCTACATCTGCTAACCAAAAGGGTAGCAATTCAAGTCTGCTGGGTACACCTTGGAGTTCTACCCTGTCCTACAGGTTGCTAGGAGTTGGAATTGACTCAATGGCACTGGATTTGAGTTTGGTTTTGGTATACCATGCTTAGGGTACCTCTGGCTGCCACAAACAGTTAAGCTTCCATGTGTTACCTGAAATGTTGCCTGCAAAAATCCACCCCAAGGTACCTCAGGAGAAGGTACCCCAGTGATCTACTTCTGAAAGGTCATAGCCATTGCAAACCCTGTAAAGTAGTTGTCATTGTAAGTCAGGATGGACTTGGTGGAAGCTGGTAGGTAGGTAGTTAGTATACCATGCTGGGGCTAGGATTTTAGCTGAAGGCCTTAGAGTTCAACCATAGTTAGATTTCTTTTTTATATCTAGGGAATCTTGTGCTGTTTGAAGATGTACGTTTCATTATTATTACACCAGTTTCTGTCCTTGAATTTTTAACAGGAGGGTATAGATGTAAGGTCCTGATGATGAAGTTTAAAATTAATACTTTTACCTCCTCTGCGGCAGAAAAGCTCTACATTCTCTCTGAATATCTTGCTCCAAGCTTTGGTGCTGTTGTCTTATATTTTAATTCCATTTTGTTTTAAACACTACACATGCACTGAATTTGCTAAAACCTCTAGCAGTACTCCTTTTGATAGATATACTGATATTATTTACCAGTTTCTTTCCTAATTACTTATTTTTTCTTTATTTCAAAGTCAATCTGAGTTCAATTTTCTTCTTTGCTGAAATACACTTATAGTTGTAATTCTTTCAGAGAGTTGTGGGGGTAAAGCATTGTCCTTTGTACAACAAAGATTATATTTTTTTAGTCTTAATCTTGAAGAACAGTTTAATACAAAGTGGTAAGTATTTTTTCTCAGTAATTTTCTCAGTATTTTTGTTAGTATTTTTTATTGGCTGCTGAAAATACACTATCAGACCAGAAAATTCTATCAACTGCTTCTTTGATAATTTGTAAACAATTATTTCTCATCTTTCTCTCTATTCTAGTTATATAAAAACAGTTTTTAAATGTCTGAGCTCATTCTGTTTTCAATGTTTCTTAATTTCTCCCTCATATTTCTCATCTGTCCTTTTCTCTTGATGGCATTTCTTCCAGCTTTTCTTCCAAATCATTAATTCTCTCTTCATCTCTACATTTACAACTGCTGAAAAGTGTATTTCTTTTAATTTCAGTAATTATATTTATAACTTCTAAAATAATAATCTTTTTTTACATCAACTTATTTTCTCAATTTGTTTTTCTTGCATTGCTAATTCTGTTTTCAGTAATGTCTAACAACTTAAAAAAATAATGATTTAAACATCATTTGGAGAATCTCCCATTAACTCTAGTTCTTGACCTGTGATTCTCCAATTTCTTGTTCGCTGCCTGTCTTTAATGGAAGTATGTTTTTCTGATGTGCTTAGTAATTTTTTAAGTTTTGTCTTTTGTAGATTCTTCAAGAATGGCATTGTGAGCATGTGTCTACAGATTAGTTTTACTGCCTTTGCCAGTACGGTCGTTATTAGTTCTACACGAGTTTTAAGCATGTCTCTTGGCTTCTGATTCTGAAACCATACAAGAACCTCATATTGGGATGCACCTGTGACTCGTTGTCACCTGGTGGCCTGATATATTTTCAAAAACTGTCTTCTAACCTGTAGTACTCTATGCAGGTCACTTTAGTGTTGAAGTACCAGCATCAGAAGTGTTTTCAGTGTGAGAAGTGCTTTCAGGACATGTTCAGTGAAACGAGAGTCACTTTCTAACTCTTGATCTGAGCACAGTGTTCAGTTCCAGTTCCAGTTTTCTGTGGGATACCATGGAAGCCTTATAACCTGCGCCTATCCACTGTATGGAAGCCCTGGTTGCATAGTGGTTCAGTGCTATGGATGCTAATCAGAACGTCAGTAGTTTGAATCCACCAGCTGCTCCCTGGAAACTTTATGGGGCAGTTCTAATTTGTCCTGTAGGGTCACTATGAGTCAGAATCCACTTAATGGATTTCTTTTTTTATCCACTGTGTGTATATCTGGCTTTAATTTGCATACAGCAGGTACAGTTCAGCTGTTCATTAAACAATTCTGATCATTCATTTATTTATCTTTTCCTCTGAGGTGCTTAATGCTAGCTAGATGACATCTACCTGTTGGATGATGCCTAATAATGTTAAGTTTGGTACAAAAAAATTAGAAAGCTAAAAAGCTCAGTTACACAGCTGAAGAGAAAAACACAAACACTGTATCAGCTGTAAATTATATTTGTTCCAGTGGAGAGAATACCTGGACGTTTCTTGCTTTTCTAGAGTGTAATCCAATTGAAACACATGGGCTCTACATTATCAAGAACAGAAGGGGGCTGTCTTCAATCCTGAAGTTATTCTGGATGTTACCCTGCAGCACACGCTTCATAGGAGATAAGATAGGGTGCATTATATTCATCAATGGTAGTGGTCCTTAGGTCCACCGCAGTAATGTAATTAAAGACTTGCCTGACTGTTGGTTTTAGGATGTCTACTGACATTGTCAGGCACTGAGTGTCACAGCTTGCGCTCATACAGTAACCTAAAGGTTAGCAGTCCAAACCTACCCAGCCACACAGCAGAAGAGAGGGTTAAGTAAAGATTACAGCAAAGAAAACCCTATGGAGCAGCTCTGTTCAACCACTTGTAGAGTCGGAGCTGCCATAAGTTGGAATCTACTAGAAAGCAATTTTTTTTTTTAACTGATGCTGTGGAATCTCTTGGTCATGCAGATGGTTAATGTGTTCAACTGCTGACTCTGAGGTTGGAAGTTTGAATCCATCCAGAGACACCTTAGAAGTCTGGCAATGGGCTTCTGAAAAATCAGCCCTTGAAAACACTACGGAGTACAATTCTGCTCTGACCCATGCTTTGTACTCGACTCACAGCAACTATTAGTTACTGACACATCTAGTGCAGAGATACATGTCAACACCCATGTGTTAACAATGATACATTAAAAACCTTCTGCCATAGCGATATTTTCTTATTTTCGTATCTCATTAGCACAACAATTCATACTGAATTGCAGCTGCTAACATGATCAAGAAAGATTTGAGGAGACTCAAGCTTGCACATGCACACTTTATTGCCAACACTGGAGTGTTTGCCCCTAGTTACCACATCTATTAAGTTCACATCAATATAGGCTTTTTACTTCTATGGAAAAATCTTAGGTGGATATGGTATTTTTAATACCTTGAAAACAAGATATCATTTTCATTCATTTGTTTCTTCTGTAAATCTAGTAACAATATATGATTCACATAGCTGAATAATGTAAATCCTACACATGAAATAGAGATCAAGGAAAATATTCCTATGACTAAAGGAAAGACAGATAATCAACTAGCTGGCCTCATCTCATAACCAGCCCACAGCTGTCAAGTCAGTTCTGATTCATACTGGCCCTATAGGGCAGAGTAAAACCGCTCCATAGTTTCCAAGGAGCTTGGTGGATGCCAAATGCCGACCTTTTGTTTAGCAGCTGTAGCATTTATTCACTACACCACCAGGCTTTCCTTATCTCATAAGGAAAGGCAGAATGTTAGAGGGCTGTGTACCAAAGATGAGGGGCCTGTGGGGGTGACTGAAACTTATCACCCAACACAAGGTACACTCACATCAGTTATAAATATTTCTGCTGTAAGGCTCCCTAATAATGTAACTTCTTTAAACAGATGCTGAACTGATTTTGGCCTTTCTCATGGAATAAATTTCTTTTCTGCTCCTATTGACCTGTAATCCAAAAGGAATAACAATGTTTACTAAATGGTTTTATACATTTATGGGAGGCTGCCTTACTGGTTTCTTTCTAGATAGGAGAGGAGAGGGTGGAGAGGAGGGGACAAGTGCTCCTTAGGAGGATACTGGAAGGGGTGAAAAGGAAGACTGTGCTGTCACAGGGTGAGGAGAGCAGATGGAGTTACAGATAGAGAGGCATGCAAAATTGATCTGGATTGTATACTTTCACTTACTCATAACTAAAAAAAAGAAAAAACAACAAAAGGAATAACAACATTCAAATATTAAATACTACAGAAAGAGCAGCAATTCTGTTCGTATCTATGTCTTTCTGGTTTCTTCATTTAACTATCAAGTAAATAAAACCAGTAACAGATACTATTAAAAATTTCCATGACACTGCGTCTTTAAAGCCAGAGAGCTGGATACATCCCAACCATGAAGAGCAGAGAAGCTTCCAGAAATGCCTGGACAAGTTGTTTGTGCTTTTCTCGTTAAAAGTTTCAAGGTGAATGAATGTGAGCTCCTAAAATATCACCATTTCAAACCCTGCTTGTTTGAAACGTTTCTCAGTCAGCCCATTGATACCATCTTAACGGAGACCCAGCTGGAACTTTTCCCATCTCAGTCTAATGACTTTTTTCTTTAATACTCTGCCTCCTTCAGTGCTGCCTTTGTAGACAGCACAACATACTGAGAGTTGATTTATACCAGGATACAGGCTGTTCTTGCCTTTTCTTTGTCCAGATTGTATAAAGGTCACAGCAAACAAGGTCTCTCATGTATTTATGCAAGATTACAGAAGCCAGGGCCCCTCCTAACTTGAGTTAATTATTTGGATATTTGAGTCCTGACTTCTGTAGCTGCTTAATTTATTTTCTGCTTTCCCCTAAATAAAAAATACACTGGTGCCTATATATTTCACTGTGTGTTTTCATCATGTTTTTTAAGTTTTATTTGCTTTTTTACATTGCTGTCCTATGACGTCAAGGGGAATGTAAATATTAGTGAGTCTCTTTATTGCGATGTAAAAATCATCTCCATATTAAACACAGCTCCACTTTTTCACTCTTACACTTCTTCTATTATTGTCTTTTTAAAACATGGAAGTGTACAACTGGAAGGAAACTAAAAAGTCGCACAAATCAGACTCCATTCAACACATGAGCATCTGGGATTCTGTTCTGACATGTAATTGGGAGTCTTTTTGTCTCTAACCAACACCGTGCTTTTAAATAGCACTTACACAGACACCCTGGTGGTGTTGCAGTTAAGTGCTACAGCTGCTAACCAAAAGGTCAGCAGTTCAAATCCATCAGATGCTCCTTGGAAACTCTTAACGGGTAGTTCTTTGTTGTCCTACAGAGTCATTATGAGTCAGAATTAACTCAGCGGCAATCAGTGGTTTAGGAAACACTGGTGGCATAGTGGTTAAGTTGTATAGCTGCTAAATGAAAGGTCAGGAGTTCAAATCCAGCAGGTGTTCCACGGAAACTCTATGAAGTCGCCCTGCTCTGTCCTAGAGAGTCGCTATGAGCTGGAATCATGGCAATAGGGTTGGTCTTTTTTGGTGTGGGTGTGACTCTGTGTGTGTGTGTGTGTGTGTGTGTGTGTGTGTGTGTGTGTGTGGTATTATTAAAGTTTTTATTAAACTAAATCAGTTACTTTCAACCTCTCGTCTTTGTATCTTTTAAGCAGCATAGACTTCTGCATCCTCTTCTTTGTAACACCTCTGAAGCTACCTTTGGCGTCTTCTTTCCCCTCCCTGTTCCAAATACTGCCTTATAGCCACCAGAGGGTTTCAAGCAGCACCCCCACTGGGGACAGGTTCCCCTCTCAATGTTCTTAAGGTTGTTAGCCTTCCTAACACACAAACCAACAAAAAATACTGCTAAGTACACAATAGAGCATAACAATTTTCAGATTTGTTACAGTCTATGTATTATACTGCCATTATTGTAACATGAGATTAAAAAAACCCATTGCCTTTGAGTTGATTACAGCTTGTAGTGATCGTATAAGAAAGGAAAGAACTATTCCAAATGGTTTTCAAGAAGAGGCTGGTGGATTTGAAATACCAATATTTTAGTTAGTTGTTTCTTTTTTTTAAAGCCACACTGTTGTAATTTCTTTCCAATTAAAATTACAAAAGTCAGATTATACAACTTCTATCTTAGAGAACCCAGGTAATGTTTTGTATACCTATAAAATGTTAACATCTGTTTTTATTGCATTTCACCTTGTTAGATTTGACCTAGTTTCTATCAAAGCAAGGAGAAAACCTAGGTGAGATGAAGAAAATATAAACCCATCAGGTTCAGGGAGCCATATGAGCCAGAGTCAATCTCAGCATGGGACCTGAAGAACTAGATGGTGCCCGGCTACTGCCAATAACTGCCCAAAGAGAGTGTATGAAAATGTCAAGCATGCCTCTTGGGTGAGTGGCATCTGGGGTCTTAAAAGCTAATAAGCTACCATCTAAGTAGCACCAACTGGTCCCAAACCCCCTGGACCAGAGCTAAAAGGAGGAAACCAAGGGCAAGAGGAAAATATAAGTCCAGCTGATAGAAGGTATCATGTAACCCAGACAGTACTTTAACATGGGACCAGAAAAATCAGATAATGCCTGGCCACCACCAATGACTGCCAGGATGGGGGACACAACATAGAGCCCCCGACGTTGCAGGAGAAACGTAAATGTGGAACACTAGAACTCTACCAAATGACCACAACTGTTGGTCCTTCAGTCTGGAGGACCCCTGGGAACATGGCCCCTGCACTTTAACCCCAAACTGCTTCCAGCAACGATATCAGCTCCCCAGACAAAGACTGAACTGAACTACATAGGACATACTGTGATCCTGGCTCTGGACAAACTTTGGGGCTTAAATGAATTCATGGGAGCTGTCCGACAAGCTCATTGCTAAAGATTGGAAATAGGGTCAAATGGGAACAGGTCTTGAGCAGATGGGCGTGAAAATTTCTGGATGAGAAGGGGGAGTGTGGTGTCACAGAAGGGAGTAAAAGGGAGGGGAGAGCAGCTAGAGTAGAACAGTGGTGTGAGTTTCAAACTATATATTGCAAATTGTGTTGGATTGTTTACTTGTACTTAAATCACAATAAAATTGATTAAAAAAACCTAGGTGAGACAACTAAAACAAGAGTAATGAAGACTACAAATCCTTTAAAAGTAAGCAACTTGTGAGAAACCCTATCTGTCATTTGATGGTAAAAGCCTATGAAATAAATGAAAAAGAAGGAAATACTCGCCCATATTTCATACTAGAAAATATTCACTGATGTATAGTATAAAACAGATGAACAGTCTGAGACACCGTAGCTTGATGTGGTTAGCTACTTTGAAATCTGTTCCTAATACACAATGACCCCAGGCATAATGGAACAAAGCATGGCTCCTGAGTCATCCCTGTAATTGGATGCAGACTGGACCACTGTCATCTACTGGGGTTTCATTGGCTGGTTTTTGGACATATATTGCCAGGACTTTCTTCCTAGTTCATCATAGTCTAGAAGTCCTGCTGAAATCTGTTCAGCATCATAACATGAAAGTCTCTACTGACAGGTGGGTGACGGATGCAAATGAGGTGCCTTGCCAGGGGATCAAACCAAGCCTCCCACATAGAAGGTGAAAATTTTACCACTCAAGCATCCCTGCCCACATAATAGAATCAAATATGTTAACTATTATGTAAGCCTAACAAAAATTAAATCTTGACATAATAGCATTTATGAGTCAGGGACAGAACTGTTAAAAGTAAAATTAAAATATTTAATTATAGAGTCTGTTATTTCTATGTGTTGACGGTAAAATATTCCAGTAAGGGCAAGTTACTTAATTCACATAGCATTTAGGTAACAAAGACAATATTGAAACTCAGGTCACTCTGAGTTTCGACCTATAAACTTAATCAATTACAAGACAGTAAAGGAACCAGTATGACCATACAGTTGTAATTAAATAAAAACTGTGTGAGTTATCTCTTCATGTGACAGGTAGAATAAGGTGGATGTGGAATCTAATTCAACATGAGAAAAAAAGTTTGAACTTTAGCTCAATAAAGACTTCTTGAACACCAACCATAATTTGTGCCAGAAACTGTTCTAGGGAGTAGGTAAGCAAAATAGATAGCAGTTTCTGCTTCATGGAACTCACAGGAAAGAAACAGAAAATGAAACAAATAATTGAATAATCTTGATTATTAGAGGGAAAAAGAAAGCAAAATGTTGGTAGACAAAGCATGATGAAGAAGGCATTCAATTTCTATACAGGGTCTTTGTAACAGGATTGAAGTGACACATTTAAGTGCCATTTAAAAGAAGTAGTGGAGCAAGTGAAGCAAGTATTTGAGAGAAAAGTACCCCAAGCAGAATGAAGAGCCCATGCTAAGACTGGGACACTCCTGGGGTGTCCTGGAAACCACAGAAAAGCAGCTGTGTCTTAAGAACTGAGGTTGAGAATGAGATGAGATCAGAGAGACAAATCGCGGCTTCAACTGTCAGCTTTGGCTTTCAGGTAGGGTAAATGGAGGAGACATCAAAGAGTTTTGACATAGAACTGAGATACTATTATTCTGATATACTATTATTCTACGAGGGACAGTAGAACCATGTAGAAAAGTGAGCATGCTACTGCAATAATCTACATGAGCCAGCCAAGTGCCGTCGAGTCGGATCCTACTCATGGCGACCCTAGGGGCCAAGGAGAAAAACGAAAAACCAAATCTACTGCTGTCGTGTTGACTCTCGATCCTATAGGACAGAGTAGAACTGCTCCATAATTTCCAAAGAGCTTCAGCAGGATTCAAACTGCTAACATTTTGGTTAGCAGCCATAACACTTAACCACTACACCATGAGGGTTTCCATATGAGACAGAGTGGTGATTTAAGGGTAATAGAAATAGAGCTAAGTTCATCATGGTCAAAATTATAAAAATATTTGCAAGGCAGAACATGAATGAATGTGTCACACTGGAGAGATCTTGGAAAAGAAAATAGCATCTATGTAGGTCTTTACTCCCTTCATCTCATCCCTGGGATAAGAAGCCCAAAGAAATTAATATAGCATAAGAACTTCAAAATATTACAGAAGCAGGAATCCAGCTATAGTTTTCATAATATCAGTGAATCAATCCTTGATCAAGCTAAAAGCCAAAAATTCGTCTGTACTTTTGAGCTGTCCCCATTATTTATAATATGCTAAATATTGTCATGGGTGCAATAATTATATGATATATTAAAGTAAGTCAATCCAGAGACCTCAGGTAACATAAGAAGAATAAGTGGAAACTATGCAATGCTTATAAATTACATAGAATTATATATAAGATTCTTAAATATCAAATTTCCAACTCTCATCCTTCAATAGGAACCATAAGGCTGAAAATCAAACTTGGCTTTTTTCCCTCAATTCCTTTCCCCTTGTTTCCAGTGCAGTAAGATCTAGTAGTTTGAAGTAGAGACACATTTACTACTGCTTTTTATTTGGGATGACTGGCATGATAAGCTATTTCTGTTGTTGTTGATTGTTTTTCTTGTAGATAACATAAAATAAAAATAATGAAGCAATAAATCAAAAATAATGAAATCAAGTTTTACATCCCTAGAAGTTATAAATACATATTACAGCCTTTAGTAGCAACCTTCAAGATTCCCAGTTATACCATGGCTATGCTGCATTCAGCTACTAACTGAAAGGCCAGCAGTTGGAACTCACCAGCTGCTCTGCTGGAGACAGATGTGGCAGTTGGCTTCCCTAAAGGTCTCAGCCTTGAAAGCCCTATGGGGCACTTGTACTCTGTCCTATAGGATCACTAGATGTCAGGACCAATTTGACAGAAGTCAGTTTGGTATGGATTTAGGTGACCTTGTACGAAACCCTGGAGGTCTCATTAAACACTCAACAGTCAGCCAAGAAGTTGCTGGTTCAATTTTACCAGCCATTCTGCAGAAGAAAACAATCTCGGTCAATGGTTTCTGTAGATTATAGACAAGGAAACCACAAGAGGCAATTGTACTCTTTCATAAGTGGTTGCTGTGAGTTATAAATGACTCAACAGCAACCCTCTCAAAAGAAAACAACCTTCTGAAAGGATCCAGTTTTATATTATTCACACTCTATGTAATCTCCTTGCTTTGAGGGTTAGCTGGACTTACTGACTGAACCAAAGATAGCAAAATTGATGGGATGTCATGTGATTAAGCTACAAAAACACGTGGACTCCAATATTGCCAGCAATGTCTCTGGCTGGTCCTCTCTTGCCCACTCACTAATGGGCTCATATGTTACAAGATGCTCTCTGGAAAAACTAACAAGACAAGAAAATGAGAAAGTCTTCCAGCCCATCTTTTCTGAGGACTGAGGTCATGAAAAACTGGATCCTGTCCAAGACTGTTGACTAGAAGCCTTGAAAGCCACACCTTGAGATGACTGGAAGTTTCCGAGCGATCCAGAGCTCAAGTACTCAGCTGAACCACACCTGATTCCTGACCCACAGAAACTGTGAAATAATAAATACATTTTGTTACAGGCTGCTAAGTTTGACGGTGATATGTTAACTGATACCCAGCATATTTAGTTCGTGGGTAGACCTTAGAGGGTGGTCAAAGCCACCATATGAAACACTTTTAAATATATTATCTATTACTTTAATGCTCTGGGTTTTTATACCATTTTTAAGAGAGAATGGTCAACTATAAAACTTGTAGCTACCAAAATAGACTTTTGTGAACAGTGAACCTGAGTGTATCAAGTTGAGATAATGATGTTTAGTCAGAATAAGAATATATACATATTAAACAACCAAAATGCATGATACGGTTTCCAGTTTACTTAATAACTAGACCTATGTAATAAAAGCTTGGCAGTTTGAAATCGTTATTACTGTTAAGTGCTTTTAATATGTTTTATCATGTCAGTGGAAACCCTGGTGGCATAGTAGCTAAGCTTGGCAGTTCAAATCCAGCTCACACTCCTTGGAAACTCTATGGGGCAGTTCTACTTTGTCCTGCAGGCTTACTATGAGTCAGAATTGATACAACGCCACTGAATTTGGTTTTTCTGTTTTCTTTTTCTTATCATATCCATGGAGTCCTGGTGGTGCACTGGGTAAGAGCCACAGCTGCTAACCAAAAGGTTGGCATTTCCAATCTACCAGCTGCTCCTTTAAAACCCTATGGAGACTTTTCTTCTCTGTCCTATAGAATTGCTGTTAATTGGAATTGATTGACTGCAGTGAGTTTGGGTTTTTGGTTATTCATGTCAATATTAATTAAACTCACAGGAGTGTGTTCTACATCATCAAGAGTTGAAGGGCTAGAAAGGAAACTTCCTGTTTACCATTCCTTTTCATTTTTGTCTCCCATTTCTACCCCTCAATTGCTAAATTTAGCTTAAATCCTACTGAACCAAAGATTGCCACTCCAAGAGGCTATAACTTACTTTATACCAGTTAAAATATATTTAGCATATTATTTTAAATTTATCCAATGAGTATGTCATAAGGAAAGCTTACTATGTCAATCCTGAGTAAACTCATCAGTCACATACCACGTGAGGAGCTTGTTCTCCTTAGCTGTCATCAAGTTGGCCCCAGTGTCATGATGACCCTATTTCTAAACATCAAAGTGCTGCCTGGCCTCGCACCATTCTCACGATGATTGGGGATTATTGTGATCCATAAGGCTTTCATTCAGTCACTTTCAGTAGATCACAGGTCTTTCTTCTAAGTCTGGATTCGCAAGCCTCTATTGACAGTTGAGCGGTGACTGCACTTGAGTTGAGATACATTGATGTGGATTCCAAACCATATCATCTAAACGGAAGGCAAAAATTCTATCACTGACTCACCACTGCTCTCTGGAAAAGTTCAGACTACCCCTATTTGTTATGGATTGAATTGTTTCCTGCACCAAGACAGACTGAAGTCTTAATCCCTAAACCAGTGAGTTTGACTTTGTTTGGGGAAATAGGACTTTTCTTTGCAGTTATCCATTCAGTTAACGAAGTCATATTGGAATGGGGTGGGTCCTAATTCTGATACCTTCGAAGTGACACTTTGTAAAAAAGTAGGACCAAAGAAAGACCAAATCTGCTGCCACATAGTCAATGCAAACTCACAGTGACCCTATGTGACAGACTAGAACTTCCCCACCGAGTTTCCAGGAGCCCTGGCAGCATGCTGGTTGAGAGTTCAGCTGCTAACCACAAAAGTCAGCTGTTAAAATCCACCAGTCACTCTTTAGAAACTCGATTGGGCAGTTCTATTCTGTCACATAGGGTCACTATGAGTCAGAATTGACTTGATGGCAGTGGGTTTAGGGTTATTTTTGTTTGTTTGCTTTTTAATAGGGTTTCCTTTTGAGTGGCTAGTAGGCTTGAACCACTGACTTTTTGGATAGCATCCAAATGCTTAACCACTGTTCCACCAGGACTCCTTAAAGAACAGACGTGGAAAAAGTCCGTATACTGGTGGAACACACCACATGTCAACAGAGGAAGAAGCACCTATAATCAGCAAAGGAACACCAAGGAGAGACAAAAGCCACCAGAAACTAAGAGAAATGCGTGGAACAGATCGTCTTTCAAAGTCCCCAGAAAGAATCAAGATTGCTGAGACCCTAGCTGGACTCCTAGCCTCAGAACTATGCAAAAATAATTTTGTTTTTTATAGTCACTTACTTCATGGTTCTTTTATTATGGCAGTCCCAGGAAACTGAGACACCAGTTATATCCAATGGTGGGATTATAAGAATGAATTTCTACTAAAGATTTAGTTTCTACAATTCACAAAAATACTCTTGATTTATATAAAAATTCCTTAAATAGTAAGTTTTTTAATAAGTTTCAAATAGAATGCTGTTTGCAGTGAAAAGAGCTAGTACCCATTAATAGGGGGAAATGGGATAATTACTTCTCATGATTAATCTTTAAAAGGCTTTCACAAGACTTTTGAACAACTAAGCTTCATTATCACTTTAGCCTTTCTAGCTACAATCCCACAGCATTTAGAAGTCTTCCTTACACTACAGCTTATGCCTAGTTTATTTAGAAACCTACTACTCCCACTTGTTTCAAATGTGATCATTATCTGAGAATTCTGAACTTTAATTTCTTTATTTCTAAAATAAAGATCTTAAATTATAGCACATATGTTTTTATTTTTAATGATCTTGTATGATAACAAAATTGAATGTATTGACTCAAGTCTTAAAGTATGACCTAAAGTGCTATATAATGAAGCATGCCACACTACATTAGAGTAGCAACTGTAAGTATCTGTTCTCTTTTGAACTTATATAATTTTCACTTGAAAGGAAGGGAGATTATAATTATCAGTCTGTATTAGAGTTCTCAGTTGAATGACCATCATAAAATTTTATTCTGTTATTATTAGAATGAATCATGAACATTTAACATATTTTAGTAAAATGAATAACATCAGGAATATAAGTTAATGTCTTCTAGAGATAAAGAGTTAACACTAAGTCCAAATATGAATTAAAATAGTCTGCATTCCTTTCATTCATTTATCTTCCAGTTCAACTTTAAAAGAAATTACTTGAAATAGAAATATCGGCAGTTTTCTCATGATTTGACTAAGTCTTTAGCCCTGGGCTACCTCTCACCATACACCTTGGGAAGAAATTTTCTTTGCTTTTTATCACCTTTTTGCTAGAGATAGAAAGAGCAGATAAGCATATTCAAACCACAACTTGTCTTATGTGAACTAGAAGAGACCTCTGAGATCTTTGTATATTGCTTCTTAGATCACCAAACATAGTTATATAGGGTCAAAGATTGAATTTGCTTAAAATAGTAGCTAAGTAAAAATGACTTGAATGTGAATGAATCAGGGGTCAGTCAACTTCTGGTGCTGTAGGCTCATGTAGAATCTTAAATCCGTCACTTACCGCAGATAATTCATGATATCCAATGCCTCCATTCTCTCCACTTACTCTTTTTAATAATATTTTCTTAACAACAGTGTCCTTTGTCATGTCAATAGAAGTGCTGTGAAACTAGAAAGATGTCTTAGGTATGATTTTTTTCCTAGCAAATTATTGTTTTCTTTTTAAATATATGCACAAAATTTTACTGTTAGAATTGCCACAATAAGAGCCTTTCTATCTTTGTTTCCTCTCTGAAATCTGTGAAAAACTACAGAACAAAACACAGACAAGCACTTCTCATGATCAATCAAAGAAAAATCACCTTGCTCATGGATAGGAAGACTCAACACTGAAAATACCTATTCTATCCTATCCAAAGCCATCTACAGATACAATACAATCTCAGTCCAAATTCCAATGACATTTTTTAATGAGATGGAGGAACAAAGTCACCAATTTCATACAGAAAAGGAAGAGGTCCCTGATAAGCAAAGCATTTCTGAAGAAGGACAAAGCGGGAGGAGGCTTCTCACTACCAGTGACAGACGAAAACAGAGCTTGGAGGGTTTAGCCTAGAGAGTACCATTTTTCTTCCAGAAGTGGTACCAAGTTTCTATTAATTAATGTATTGGCTAGAAACAGCTGCAATGGGGACAGGGAGGGAAAGTCTACCACGAACTTTTAAGGTTAAAAGCTGGAAGATGTCATCAGTACTAATAGCTGCCATACCTAGACCTTCAAATCTTCCCAGAAACTTTACTTACAAGTATGTCTCAGGATTTTCTCTTTCATTTCTGATTCCCACACTAGCCGTTTCTATCCTCCTCCACTACTATACATCATCCAACCTCTAAAGATGCTCTCTTCACCTATTTCACAGAGAAATGGAAGCTATGAACCCTTAGTAGGTGGTGAGCTCTATATAGGGACCATACAGTCTTGTTCGCAGTTATACCCTTTCTGCCTGGCACGGTGTTGGCACGTAATAATTGTTAAGTAAATATTTATTAACAGCAGTTCTATTATTACACAAGTTTCTCCCCACTAAGATCAGGTTTCTCTTGCTGACATCTACGGTAGGCTGAAAAATGCAGCCACCTACCCCCGGGCCAGTATACATTCACATTACTGGAAACTGTGAGTGTTCTTTCACAGGATGACAAAAAAGGTCTTTGCAAATGTGATTTAGTGAAGGATCATGAGAGGGGGTAATTATCCTGGATTATCCAGGTGGGACTCAATTCATAATTGCAATCACATGTCTTCTTCTAAGAGGGTGCCAGAGGGAGATTGGGAACACCCAGAGGAAAAGTGATGTGTAGATGGAGCAGAGAGGGATTTGAAGATCCTGGCTTGGAAGGTTGTAGTCTTGTGGCTACAGGCCAAGGTATGCCAGCAGCGACAAGAGGCCGGAAAAGACAAGGAACAGATTCTCCCCTGGAGCCTCTAGAGAGGGCACAGTCTTGCCAAAACTTTGATTTCATTGAACTGATAACGATTTAATTCTTTTGGCCTCCAAAATTGTGAAGAAATGAGTACGCATTGCTTTAAGCCATTAAAGCATGCTGATTTGTCATAGGAAATAAATATACATCAGATTGAGTTAGGATTCCTGCTTTCAAAAATATGTGTACTGGGTACATTTTATTCCTATATTTGAAAATGTTTACATGAATATAGAAATCAAAACTCAACTAGTATGGCCAATATGTATTAACAACATTCTAAGGCTTTACATTTGCAGCGTGTTTTTTTACTTCCTTGAAGTGCAGTAATTTATAAGCTATAGGGTGGAGTTTTGAAAATAGTAAAATTATACCCTGTTGGCGTTTAGTTCACTGTCTCTGAAATTTTGATCGTTTAAACTATATTCACTGTAATTGCTGTGGTTTGAGGAGGTAAATTGTGTATGGTTAAATTTCAGTAGTTGTGGTAGCCCTGGGGCTTACCAAAATGATGTATTTGTTTACTGGGTTTGTTCCCATCTCTCTTTACTTTTCTTCTTTTTTACAAATTAATAATGTTCTGTATTTACAAGATTTGCTTCTGCGTCAGTTCCTAATTTGCTTTTCTTAAAACTATCAAAAACCTAACAGTACTTACTAACACATATTGGCATTGCAACAATAGATTGAAAACCAAATCCTTTTGCAAAAAAAACAAGGAATGGATGTGACTCTATAGAAGTCTGCAATCTCTTAGTTTTTCTTTAGAGCCCAGACTATAAGCTTAGAAAATATCATTTCCAAATACGAAAGCAAATGAAAACTTACATTAAAGTAACAGACCATTGAATCTCCTGAAAGCTAAAATACCTGGTCACAATTTAGATAGCTGTAGAATATTGGCTAATTGAAGAAATTAAAACTACATTTTGCAGATTTTTCTATCTGCATACTTGCTTAAATACCTGAACACAGATTTTAAACTCTCAAGTCTTTCTACAATTTTCTGTTAGCAAACAGTGAACCTGTGAAAGCCTGAACCTGCCAAAGAAGGAAAATTCATATATTTTCCCCTAAAAAGAGTAGTAAGACTGCACTTCACTGAAGACAGAAAATTTACAAGATGTGAAAAAACAAGTTCCAGCTGCTATTAAGTTCCAGCTCTCACAGGTATCACTGTATCCGTTTTCTGTGCAAATTACTCTCTATAATTCTAGTGTATGTCCCTCTATGCTTCATTTGTTTATTACAATAGCATTTTTATAAAACTCAATCACAATAGTTTTCTAGAAGTCTATCAGGTTTTTGACTAATACAATACCTGTTTCAAATAATTTGTCGCAGTTGAAAGCTACTTCATAAAACAATAAAGAGACAGTTTGCAATGTGATACCTTGTTGCTTTACAAGGGTTATAATGATGCTCTGGAAAGGTTTTGTTGACACTCTGAGAGCCATTTATGCCAAGGCAGCTACAAACAGCTCACTCTTCTATTTCTGGCTGATCCCAAAAGCAGCAGCTCAGAGATAATGATTTTATTTTTATTTAGATTGTGAGTCCTTTGTGTCTTTCAAATATTAATCAGTGTTTATTTCACTTCTGGATCCTCCTTTTCTTCCCCATCCTGCCCTCTGCAGTCTTCCCCAACTATATAATGAGACACAGCTGATGTTGGTTGTTTATTCCTGTAAGGATATTTTTAACATCCCTCCCTTTTTTTTTTTCTCTCCCAGTTATATTCAGCTTCACCCATTGTTACTCAAATGTAAGCTCTATTTCTCTTTCACTGGCCCCTTTGGGGAGTCTTATGTATGCACAAAACATCCTTTGAAACAGAAGGGAGGGAGCTTCCTTCTTCAATGCTCTTGATTATCCAGAATGCCAAAAAGAATAGGTCCTCCCCAAACAAATGAATATAAGGGCTGTGTTTTCTCCATGTTTGACAGGACCCCCCATCACCCCATTTTTTCTCAGAACTTAGAGAGCTGCCAGGCCCCCATGGGGTGTTCCTTACATGTTAAATGAATGGATGAATGAAACCCAATGTGAGACCATAAGGAAAAAACACAGAGCTAAAAGTTAAGCTCAAGCCTTCATATTTTCCAGTTGTTTCAAAAGCAGGCTGTTTCTAATCAACTGGTAAGGCATTTAGCAAGAAGTAATTGCAGATGGAACAAGTAAGTGATCCCAGAAGAGGGATGGACTTGAAACAAAAGAGATCCATCTCTTTCTTACTGTTTCTGTATTTTCAAAAGAGCAAGTTCCATCTTTTATTCAGAAATAAATCTCTGTTCTGCCAAAATCTTATGCGAGCTATAAATCAGCAAAAAAGTCATATCAGGGCAAAGCTCAGCTGAACCCATAAAACTAAAAGATGGTGCGGCAGGGAGCTGGTGCAATGGTTGATTAACAAACGATGAAGGACTTACACAGCTCAAGTTGGTTAGAGCTACTCAGAAGAATTTTTCCACATTTTTGATACCTCAACACTGTGACATTCCATAAAGATGCCTGTATTATTAAGAAATAGGGGCTGGGTATCATAAATATTGCCATAAATATTTTCAACACTATAGAACAAATGAAAGGTTAAACATACGAGATGGTATGAAAATGAAGTGAGAAATAAAAGATGAAATCACAACAAAAAATACATTTGAACAAATCAGTTGAGGAATGGAGGCCTTACTGCTCCAGATTGGTAGTCACCGACAGCAAGAAGAAAGAGCCTGATTTAGGACTTTTCATATGTAGCTTCCAACGCAGGCATAACAAAACCAGAATAAATGAGACACACCAATAGCGGCCATCACCGCCAGAAAGAATGGAACTTACAAACTGGAAAATTTAAACCCTTACTACAGTAACATCAGAATTAAAAATAAAAGATAATCTTTCAAAACCACAGGCAGTGAACAAATCAGAAACTCAGGAGTGAAACCAGTAGGTGGTGGATAACACATAAAACAACATTCAGGTTCTAGAATCCTCCTTCCCTTGCAGTCTATGCCCCAATAACTGAACGCAACAGAGGCAATGAAGGAAAGGCATCCTAATGGTTCATATTCAGAAACCTCATGCTACCGATGATCATGCTGGCAGGCAGCACACCAGAGTCCTTAACAGAATGGGGGGAAAATACTGTCCAGACTTGATGGTCTGACTGAGACTACAGGGACCCTGGAAGACATACCCCTGGACTCTGTTAGCCCCAAACTAAAACCATTCCCAGAGCCAACTCTTTGGACAAACATTGGACTGGACTATAAAACATAAAATGATACTTATGAAGAGTGTACTTTGGGGTTCAAGTAGATACAAGAGACTAAATGGACAAGAACTCCTCTGTGGAGGTGAGATGACAGGGCAGCAGGGGACAGAAGCTGGTTGAATGGACTTGGGAAGTTCAGCGTGAAGAGGAAGTGTGTGCTACACATTGTAGGGAGATCAACTAGGGTCACACAACAATGGGTATACAAGTTTTTGTGTGAGAATCTGATTTAATTGTAAACTTTCACTTACAGCACAACAAAGAAAGAGAGTTGGAGGGAGGGAAAGAGCAAGACAGGAAGAAGGGAAAGAGAGAGAGAAAGAAAGAAGCCTCAAGCTCTTCTTTCCCAGGATGAATAATGCAGTGGGGTGTGGCAGACGCATTATTAACAGGAGAGAATTGTGACATGTGCCAATCGTGTCCCTGCCTGTGGGAATGGTTAGAACATCCAAGGGCTGACTGAAAATGAATGAGTCACTTCCCTGCCCCAAAATTGGATGGGAATAAAAACGTCTGCAATAGAAAATGCAAGTTTATGACCTTTTTGATTGTGGCTGTTTCCTGTTTTTAGATGAGAATGTCATTAATTTGGATTTGATTTTGTTCTCTTGGGAAAAATTCTCATTTTTCCAAGTCTACCATGTAGAGGGTGGCTATGAGTCAGAATCAACTGGATGGCAGTGGGTTTGGTTTCTCTGGGCCATGTATGTTGGCTTTCCTATGTCTTTCTCTAGTGAGGATTTCTGTCTTTCTTGAGTACTCACACCTCATTGTCATTTTTCAAGGATATTTCTAATCCAGTACCAATTTATTATCCTACATCTGCAATGCCACCCTTAAATTCCTCCTCTATTCACTGAGGAAATCCTGATGGCATAGTGATTAAGTGCTACACCTGCTAGCCAAAAAGTAAGTAGTTCAGATCTGCCAGGAACTCCTTAGAAACTCTATCAGGAAGTTCTACTCTGACCCATGGGGTTGCTACAAGTTGGAATCAACTCGACAGCACTTGCTTGCTTTGCTGTTATTCACTGAATACACTCAAAGGAATCAGAATGTTCCCTAGAAGTAAGAATAGTGAGACTTCAGCTTGCTTTCCTGGACATGTCATCAGGAAAGACCAGTTGCTAGCAAAGGACACTGTTTTAGTCAGGTAGTGCTGCTCTAACAGAAATACCACAGAGTGGATGGCTTTAACAAAGAAAAGTTTATTCTTACACAGTCTGATAGGCTGCAAGTCCAAATTCAGGATGTCCACTCCAGAGGAAGGCTTTCTCCCTTGTCAGCTCTGGAGGAAGGTCCAATATTGTATCAGTCTTAGTCCAGGGAGCATCTTGACACAGGAACCTCAGGTTTAAAGGACACACTCTTCTCCAAATGATGCTTTCTTGACAGTGTGCGGTTCCCAGTTCTCTGCTTGCTTCTGTTTCCTTTTATCACTTGTAGGACAAAAGAATTAAGGATGGGGCAAGCCGTACTCCAGGGAAATTCCCTTCACAGTGGAGCAGTGAGGTAATCCTATGAAGGGATTTACAGTCCCACCCTAATCCTTTAACATACAGAACAGGAAAAACACAAAATGGAAGACAATCACAAAATACTGGGAATCATGGCCCAAGCACACAGCTGCACATATTTTCGGGGGGGGGGGGAGACACAATTAAATCCATGATAGTCATCATATTCAGTAGACAGCCAATGGAAATAAAGTAAATGCTTGATGAAATAGATTAACACTATAGCCGTGACTACAAGCCCAATCGTACCAATGATCATGAAGATGGCACAGGGCTGGGCAGTGTATCATTCTGTTATGTATAAGGCTCTGTGAGTTGACACATACTTCACAGCAACTAACACCATGGTAACAATTTATTAAATATGCCAGACTGGAAAGCCATTCTCCACCACCCCTGAATGTACAAGGTCTGTCCATTCTTAAGACCTAACTCAATTACCACTTTCTCCAGGGACTTTTACTGACTCTCCCACTACCGCCTTTGGATTTAACAACTTTTCCAAATCTCTCTCTATGGCACTTACGACTTTTTTAACTTAGACTAGGGATATTTATATAAGTGCTACTTCTCCTTAAATCAGAAGCTTCTGGAAAGGTGATCCATATGTGATTCACCATTAGATATAACTGATTTTTTTGAATATGGATAACAGGAGGAAGCACGGCCAAGGTGGTAGACTCACATCCTCTGAATTCTCTCTGAGAACTAAGGCCTAGATTGATAATTGAATGGAGCAATCTGGACCCAGGAGCCCTAGGATATGTCAGAGTGTCATCAGATTGGACTACACACTACTAAATGGGAAAGTACTTCTCTTTAACAAGAGACAGCACTCACTGAGCCCCACCCCTACTGACTCATGACTTGAGTGAACTTGAGTGACTTTTTTGTTATCTAGGAGGTGGGGGACGACCATAAGCCAGCAAACATGCTGAGCTGCATTGCTAAAGTAAACAACATACAGTACAGCAGAGAGACAGTGTGTAAGGTAGCCACATTTTGAGAACCCGGCTGCTGACTGAGAGCACCACTGCCCCTCCACTCTCTCTTTCCTGAACTCTGCCATAGATTCTGCTGTTTCACAGTGGGAAGAGCAGCTTGGCCAGGATGCCATATTCGTTGGCTGAGAAGTGGAGTCACCTCTACTGGAGGTCTCTGAAGGGGCTAATTCTCAAGCTGAGAAGCATAGCCACTCCAGAAAGCACTTTTCCAGCAGAAAGGCTATATTTAGTCCACCCACTTATGGGTGGGGCCTGGCTGAGCCATCACCCCTCCTTACTTTGAACTATGTGACAGCATCTGGGGATGGCCAAAGAGATGCTTCCATTTTCAGCTGGAAGGCAGGGTGGGGACTGCCACACCTGACAACCTGACTGATTTCAGTAGCTGTCAGACAGCTCCCAGCTTTTGAAAATAAGACTGCCTGGAAATATAACTGCTGAGAAGTCTGGTGTCATCTCATCCAGCATTTGCTGACCCACATCGTAGGGTCAGTTGATGGCCCCCCAGTGACTCTGTTGGTAGGGCACCATCTTTGCCAGCCAGGAAGTGGAGTCTCCTACCCCAGAGAGTCCAATGTGGCCAGTCACTAGAGTACACAGAGGAGGCTGGAAACCAACTCTCTTCTCAGAACTCCAACTCAGCTCCTGTTGAGGTAACACCACAGAAACTAAACAAACTTTAGATGACTCGAAAACAACAAACTGTTGCTGATCATCTAAAGAAACAGTCCACCATGACTCTGGAAAACTCCCAAAATAAAGAATCATAAAACTTCCCACAGACAGAAAGATCCATGTGAATGGGTGACTACATCAAGATGTAACCAGAAGAACCAGATGGGGCCCAGCTACCAACAATGACAATGGGGCTAAAAATGTTGATTCCCGTGGCAACATGAGAAGAAAAGGGGTTACACTCTAACTAAGAACTCCACTAAAAGACCATAACTGATGGTGAAAGGCCTGGGAATTCCCCTAGGATTGTGGCTCCTAGACCTGATGCTTCCCCTGATCATAGATCATTACTGAGGTCAACTCTTTGGATAGAAAGGAAATGGACTCGGGTACATGGAGTGGCGTATCATGTGTGTACTTTATAGTTCTATGCATTCACAGAATGTCATCCTACTGGACTCCTATTAGAGTGGAGTGGAGAGCATGGAGAGGAGGGGACAGGAGATTGTAAAGAGGATATGATATGCATAGAATGAAAAGGAGGAATGTGCTGTCACCAGGCAAGGAGAGCAAAGGGAGCTGCAGATAGGGGGCATGCAAATTTGAATTGTATTATAAACTTTCACTCAATCACAATTAAAAAAAAAAACTTCCCAGACAAAGAAGTATTTCTGAAACTATTGGATTTCGAGTACAAAAGAATTACATAGAGAGACATCCTAGAGATTAAACAAAATGCAGCAGAGCAAAATGAAAAATTAAGCAAACTATTTTAACTGTTGGAACACCACGAATCAGAAATCCAGCAGATCAATAACAAAATTACAGAATTAGACAATTCAATCCAAAGGCAAAACAGCAGAGTTGAGGAGATAGAAGTCAGACTTAGTGCCTTGAGAACAGAGCAACTGACACCAGCATTTATGAGGACAAATCAGAGAAAGGAAATAAGAAAAATGAAGAAGCATTAAGAAACATGTAGGACTCTATTAAGAGGAATAATCTACGATTAATTGGAGTTACTGAATGGAGAGAGACAGCTGAAAACACAGACAATATTACTGCTGAGTTGCTGACGGAAAACTTCCCTAAAGTTATAAAAGAAGAGAACATAGATATCCAAGACATGTATCGAATGCCACAAAAACTAGACCCCAAAAGAAAGACAGCAAGACATATTACAATCAAGCTTAATAAAATGAAACACAAAGAAAGGCTCTTAAAGGCAGTGAGGCTCAAACCAAAGCTAACAATCGGAAGAAAGTTCTGTAGTCTTTAGTCTGACTTCTCAGCAGAAATTATGTTGACAAAGAGGCAGTGGGGTGACATATTCAGAGCCTAGAAGGAGGAAATCTAAGAATTATATATTCTGAAAAACTGTCTCTCAAATATAAAGATGAAATTAAGACATTTGCAAATAACAGAAGTTTAGAGACTTTGTAAAAACAAAAACAAAACTACAAGAAATACTGAAAAAAAACACTTGGCTTAGAAAAATAAAACCGTTAAGTGTATATTTAACGAGGTAATGCAGGACACAGCACTGAGAGTCCTAATCAGGGAAGTCACAAAACTCAATCAATAGTACAATATTACAAGAAGAGAACCAGTGATCATATCACAAAAGCTATGACACTATTACTCTAAAAAGACAGATATATCACAGTAGTTATAGCTCTTTCAGAAGGGAAGCTAAAAAGATATACAGAAGTTAAAACTAGGCTTTAATTTAGAATATTAAGGGGAGCTATAAGGGTAGCTACAAAGCAAAATAACAATACAACATATCAAAACAAGAAACGTAAGACAGGAGGCTCAACAAACACAAAACCATACTGAAAAAGTTAAAAATTCAACCCATAAAGAAGACTTACGCAGAACAGAATATTCAGAGAAACATAGAAAACACCATCACAAAAATAAATACACCAAAATGACATGCATATCCACAGTTACACTGAATATAAATGATCTGAATGTTCCTGTAAAAAACACAAGTGAAATCTTGGATCAAAAGACATGCCTCATCTATATATTGATTGCAAGAAACATACCTTAAAGATATGAACAAAATGAAAATTAAAGGATGTAATAATATATATTAAGGTAACAATATACAAAGAAGAGCAGATGTGGCAATATTAACCTCAGATAAAAATAGATTTTCATGTAAAATCCACCACCATGGAAAAGGATGGTCACTATTGCTGAAAATTTCAACACACAGCAGTACTTCACACTATTAAATATTTATGCACCCAATACTAGAGCATGCAAATACATCAAACAAAGAAAGACTGACTACCTTGGAAAATGAGACAGATCACTCCACAATTACAGTGGGAGACTTTAACACTCCACTTTCTGTAACACACAGATCATCTAGAAAAAAGCTCAGTAAAGACACAAGTCTTATTGTAAAAATTAACCAATTAGATCTCATTGAAATATACAGAACTTTTTATCTATCAACAGCAGATAAGTACACCTTCTTATTCAAGGCACATGGAACATTTTCCAGAAAAGTCTGTGTGTTAGGTCATAGAGCAAATCTCAACAAAATCCAAACCACTGAATTATTGCAAAGCATCTTCTCAGACCATAAACCTGTAAAAGTTGAAATCAATAACAGAAAAAAACAAAAATTGGAACTCATGGAAACTAAACAATACCTTGCTCAAAAAGCCATGGGTTACAGAAGAAACCAAGGACAAAATAAAGGAATTTATGGATACAAGTGAGAATGAAAACACATTCTACCAGAACCTCTGGGACACAGACAAAGCAGTACTCTGCGGCCAATTTATATCCATAAATGCACACACTGGAAGGAAGAAAGGACCCAAACCAAAGAATAAGCCTTACAACTTGAATAAGAAGAAAGAGAGGAACCCCTCAGGCACTAGAAGAAAACAGATCATAAAGATTAGAACAAAACTGAATGAATTAGACAATAGTAGAACAATTGAAACAAATAACAAAAACAAAATCTGGTTTTTTGAAAAGGTCAACAAAATTGATAAACAACTGGCTAAACTTACAAAAGTAAAACAGGAGAGGAAGCACATCACCCAAATAAGAAATGAGTTGGGATATGTCACAACAGACCCAACTGAATCAAAATGTATCATAACAGAATACTACTAAAGACTGCACTCTATTAGATTTGAAAATCTAAAGGAAACACAAATTTCTAGATACCTATCACCTACTAAAATTATCACAAGGAGAAGTAGAATAACTTAATAAACCCATAACACAGGAAGAGATTGAAAAAGTCACGAAAACACTACTAACCAAATAAATTCCTGGCCCAGATGGCTTCACTGGAGAATTCAACCAAACTTGTAGAGAAGAGTTAACTCTAGTACTATTGACACTACTTCATAGCATAGAAAAGGATGGAATACTCCCAATTTCATTCTATGAAGCAAGCATAACCCTGATACCAAAGCCAGGGGAAGATCCCACAATATAAGAAAATTACACACGGATATCATTCATGAACCTAGGTGCTAAAATCTTCCACAAAATACTTGCCAGTAGAATTCAACAACATATCAAAAATACAACTCTTCATGACCAAGTTGGATTCATACCAAGGATGCAAGCTTGGTTCAACATCCCAAAAACAAATTAATGTGATCAGTCACATAAATAACACAAAAGATAAGAATCACCTGATTTTGTCAATTGATGCAGAAAAGGCATTCAACAAAGTCCAACACCCACTCATGCTAAAAAAACAACCTCTCCACAAAATAGGAATAGAAGGCAAATTCCTCAATGTAATAAAGGGCGTCTACACAAAGCCAACAGCCAACATCATCCTGAATGGAGAAAGACTGAAAGAATTCTCCTTGATAATGGAGAGCTAGACAAGGATGGTCACTCTCGCAGCTTCTATTCAACATTATACAATAAGTTCTGGCCAAAGCAATTAGAGAACATAAAGAAATAAAGGGCATCTGCACTAGCCAAGAAGTAAAAAGATCTCCCTATTTGCAGATAATATGATTGTATATGCAGAAAATCCTAAAGAATCCATAAGTAAACTACTTGAACTAATAGAAGAGTTGAGAAAAGTATCACGATACAAGATAAACATAAATAAATCAATAGGATTCCTTTATACCAACAAGGAGATCATCAAAGAAGAACTCACCAAATCAATACCATGTACTATAGCCCCCAAGAAGATAAATACTTAGGAATAAATCTCACAAGAGAAATAAGAGACCTATACAAAAAGAACTATAAGATCTTACTGCAAGAAACCTAGAGAGACTTACATAAATGGAGAAACCTACCCTGCTTGTGAACAGGAAGACTTAACATTGTGAAAATGTCTATTTTATACAAAGCAATCTACTTACACAATGTAATCCCAATACAAATTCCAGTGACTTTTTTTTTTTTTATTTAACATAACTGAGTGAAAATGTACATTCACATGTAAATTTACATGCCCCCCTATATGCAGCTTCCACTGCTCTCCCTGTCCGGTGACTGCATACTATTCTTCTCTGCTCCATACATGTCTCATCCTCCCAACAGTCTCCTTTCCCCTCCTCTCCGTCCACTCCCCTTCCTCCAGCCAGAAGTCAGCAAGATGATATCCTATAGATGTATAGAACCATAATGTGCTTCCAATATATGGTTACTCTGCATTGCCAAGTCCATTCCATTCCTGTCCAAAGAGTGGACCTTTGTTATAATTTATGGGAATGGGCAGCATCAGGGCCAGGGGCCATGCTTTCAGAGGAACCCCAAAACCGCTGGACCATCAGTTGAAGTCTTTTAGTGGAGATCTCATGATGCACCTCTTTTTATTCTTGTGTTGCCAGTGAGGCTCCTCTCTGTGAGCTCTGTCATGGCTATCACTGGTGGTGGCCGGGCACCATCTGGTTCTTCCGGTCCCAGGTCGATGTAGGCACCCACTCTTGTGGGTCTCTCTGTCTTCTCGGTTGTCTTTACCGCATGCCATTTTGGCCCTCGGTGAGCATCCGTTCCTGCTGAGTTGGGGCCATTTGCTGTGTCCTCGGGTGGCAGCTTGGCAGCTTTTAAGACCCCAGACGCCACTCACCAATGTGGGGTGCAGAGAGCTCTCTTAGCAAAATGCTAGTTGTGCCAATTGGCCTGGAATTTGCCTAAGAGCATGGTCCCCCGTCCCCCGCCCCAGCTATTCTATCTTTACAGTATTGAGTTAAGATGGAAGGAGTACTCAAGTTATGCTGAAGTCCACTTAATGTTGTTCTTGTTCCTAATTCCAGTGACATTTTTAATGAGATGGAGAAACAAATCACCAACTTTGGAAAGGGAAGAAACCCTGGATAAGCAAAGCTCTACTGAAGAGGAACACAGTGCAAGGCCTCATACTACCAGACTTTAGAACCGATTACACTACCACAGTAGTCAAAACAGCCTGGTACTGGTACAAAAGGAAACATACAGACCAATGGAACAGAGGTGAGACCCCAGTAATGACACCATCCTTATAGGAACAGTTGATATTCAACAAAGGACCTAAGATTGTAAACTAGGGTGAAAACAATCTCTTTAACTAATGGTGCTGGAAAAATTGGATATCCATCTTCAAAAAATTGAAACAAGACACATACCTCACACCTTACACAAAAACTAACTCATATTGGATAAAAGACCTAAATATCAAACCCAAAAAGATAAAGATCATATAAGAAAAAATACGGTCAATGATGGAAGTTTTAATACACTGCTTAGATAGACTTCAAAAACTGACAAAGCATGATCAACAAGGAGAAAATAGATAAATGGGAACTACTAAAAATCAAACACTTTTTCTCATCTAAAGACTTTATCAAAAGAATTAAAAGACCACTGCACATTGGCAACTGCATATTGGACCAATGTCTGATTTCCATAGTCTACAAGGTACTGCAGAATATCACCAATAAAAAGGTAAATAACCCAATTAAGTGAAGGGCAAAGGAGATGGACAGACACTTCAGTAAGGAGGACATCTCGTCAGTCAAAAGACACATGAGGAAATGCTCTCATTCATTAGCTATTACAGAAATGCAAATCAAAACTACAATGAGATATCATCTCACTCCAACAAGGTTGGTCATGATCCATAAAACTCAAAACAACAAATGCTTGAGAGGCTGTGGAGAGACTGGAACACTGCTACATTGCTGGTGGGATTGTAAAATGGTACAACTATGGAAAGCAATTTGGCACTTCCTTAAAAAGCTGGAAATAGGTATACCATTTCACCCAGTAAACCCAATGCTCAGAATATATCCTACAGAATGAAAGGCAGTCATATGAACAGATACATGCACTTGAATATTTATTGCAGCACAGTCCACAATAGCAAAAAGATGGAGTCAACCCAGATTCCCAACAACAGATGAATGGAAAAAGAAGCTATGGTGCATGTACTCAATGGACCACTATACAATAATAAAGAACAATGTTGATTTCAAGAATCATCTCATAACCTGGTTTCAACTGGAAAACATCATGCTGAGTGAAATCAGTCAGTAGCAAAAGCACAAATTTGTACAAGACCCTTACTATAAGAACTTAAAAATAGACTTAGGTACAGAAGAAAAGACCCTTCGATGGCTGAAAGTGTGAGGAGTTAGTAGGGAGAGGGTTGGTCATAGATTATACAGTTGATAGAAATTTTGTTGGGTGAAAGCAGTGACAGCACACAGTAGGAAAAGATCAACTTAACTGGACTTCAACATAAACTGCAAACTCTTCTAATCTTAACCCAATATTGCAAGGAAGGAGTAGCAGTGGCAGGGGTCTGGGAACCGTGTTCTCAGGGGACATCAAGGCAGATCAGCATAACTGCCGTATTGCTAAGTTTTCTGCACCCCATATTGGTGAGTGGTGTCTGATATCTTAGCAAGCTGGTCTCAACTCATCCAGAACAAATGATGAGAGAAGACCAAAGACATGAGTAAAGAAGAGCCCAGGAGCAAGAAAGACCCCTGTGAATGGGTGACTGTATCAACATGTGACCAGAAGAACCACATGCTGCCCAGCCACTACCAAACACAGTCATGATGGGGTACACAATGTCAAGTCACAGTGGCAACACAAGAAAAAGACAGGTACACCTCAAGAACTCCCCTAGAACATGGCAATTGATGGTCTGAAGGCTGTGGGGTTCCCCTGGGAGAATGGCCCACAGACCCATTGCTGCCCCTGACCAGAAAATATTACTGAGCTCAACTCTTAGAACAGGAGTCAACTGGATTTGGAGATGTAATGTGACCATATGTTGTGTGTGCTTTATGGCTTTATGCATCTGGAAGATGCTGTCCTACTGGTCTCCTACTAAAAGAGATAAGAGAGAGAAGGGGACAGAGAGTGTTAGGAAGATACAACATATATAGGAGGAAAAAAGACGACTGTGGTGTCACCAGGTTAAGGAGAGCAGAAGGAGATGCAGATAGGTGGGCATGCAAATTTTATTTGGATTGTACACTTTCAGTTAATCACAAGAAAAAAAAGGATAACAGGATGAAGAAATGCTTATCATTCCCTCCTCTGAGTGTACATTGACACTGCACTAATGTTTCAATAGTCAAAATTAGGTCCATTGCACATAAAGCTCAGCTTGGTCAAGTCATTTCAGTAATTAACAAATTATTCAAAAAGAAACACTCTTATAAGTATTTCATTAGTGGAAGATCCGTTTCCCTTTACATGGTAATGAATGACTCCTGTGAAGTCTAATGGCGTAACTCACCCTTTCAAAGCTCTGTGTGCCTCAGTGCCTTTCCCAAGTTGTTGACTCTAATCTAGTGGTAGAAAGCTTTCTAGAATGTTTAATAGATTAGGTTCGATGAGATGCATTTAGTCCATTCACCCTATGTGAACTCCATAGACTGCATATGAGAGAAATTGAAAGAATCTGGAATGCGAAGTTAGATCTTTACTCAGGTCAGCTGTTGTGAAAAGAAAAAGAAAATTTAGCTATAATGTTACTACTTGGAAACTCAAATGGAACAAAAATTCGTAGCAGTTTCCTAAACAGGAGGGACTGAAATAGATCAGTGGTGTACAGTTGGCTGTGTCCAACCTGCGGATTTCCAAGGGTGAACAGACCTACAGATTTTCATGAGTATCCCATGCATGTCTTTCCTTGCCATGTCTGTCAGGTGTCACATGGACTAAAATACACTCTGAAAGGATGCCTGTCATGGATTGAATTGTGTCCCCCCAAAAATATGTGTAGCCATGTGCTTGGACCATGATTCCCAAAATTTTATGATTGTCTTCCATTTCGTGATTCTCCTATGCTGTATGTTAAAGGATTAGGGTGGGAATGTAAATCCCTTTAAAACATCACCTCCCTGCTCCACCGTAAAGAGAGTTTCCCAGGAGTATGCCTTGCACCACCCTTAGTCCTTTCATCCTACAAGAGATAAAAGGAAGGTGACACAAGTGGAGAACTGGGAACCTCACACCATCAACCAGGCAGCACCGAGAGAAGAGCGCGTCCTTCAGACCCAGAGGTTCCTGCACCAAGATGCTTCTCGGACAAAGACTGATGCAACACTGGACTGCCCTCCAGAGCCAAAAAGGGGGAAAGCCTTCCCCTGAAGCAGATATCCTGAATTTGGGCGTGTAGCCTACCAAACTGTGCAAGAATAAACTTTCCTTTGTTAAAGCCATCCACTCTGTGGTATTTCTGTTAGAGAAGCACTAGCTGACTAAAACAATGCCCTACCATAAGTAAAAATTTGTCTCTCCATACTAAGGCTAAAATAGTGAAAACAAAGAAACGAACAACAAAACAAAAAGACTACACTTTGAATGAATTAGTATTCTGAAACAGTTATACATGGCATGCATCCACACTTTTTTTCTATCTAGCATTATAATTGAGAAGCTAATCCCCAAAACAAAACCCACTACCATCGAGTTGATTCCAACTCACAGTGGCCCTATCGACAGAGCAGAACTGCTCCACAGTTTCCAAGGAGCACCTTGCTGATTTGAACTGCCAACTTTTGGTTAGCAGATGTTACACACCACGCCTCCAGTGTGAGTGAATTCCTGTGGTCAACAAGTTAGAAACTGCTCTTAAGTACACTATACTTTAACAAGGAAGATGATAAATGTAAAAGACAGTTTCAAAAATATGTATTCTGATGGCAGGGGATGGCATAATTATATTGGACACTCACAAAGAGAAGGGGTCATAAAACTAGGGCAAAAAGAGATACCTAAGATGACAGTCATAGAATATGATATCCAATGATACAGAAGTAAAACACACAGTGGTTATGTTTTAAATTGCTGTCCTTCTAAAGAAAAATAATTGTTTTAGAAATAAAAATTTGTTTAGCTTTAAAAAATAGTATAAATTACGTTTGCTTGTTTTTCTGTTTCCTAATTCTATACGAGAGATGGATTAGAATCTCTTTTTCTTCAGTGCTTTGAATGGAATGCTTGATAAACTTACCTGAAATGCTGACAGACATGGGAAGAACATAGCATAATATGTGCTGTTTAACACAAATCTCTTCAAGTAGAAGTAACTGTTGGCTGTCTTCCAAATAAAGACTAAATGTGGCACAAACAATAAAGCATTTGGATACTGACCAAAAGGTTGGCAGTTCAAACCCACCCAGAGGCACCATAGAGGAAAAGTCTGAAGATTTGTTTCCAAAAGGTCACACTGCATGGAGAAGAGTGTTACTGTGAAACATTTAACACCTCCAAGAGACAGAACCAACTCAATGGTAACTGATAGATTGGTTGGTATTATTAGAGAAACACTATTTTCTCTCAAATAGCTGTCCTTTGAATCGGATAAGTTTATCTGATCAAAATACAATCTTACTTATTATGCTTGTCTCACAAGAAATTCACCTGTGTTTTATAATTTTAATGGTGCTTTACAGATAAAGAGGTAGCAATGCTATTTTTAACAGTACATTCAGAGTGGACATAGATTTTTTTCTTTGGGGTTTAAAATAAGACAAACATTTTGAAAAACTTATGATTAATTTATTTGATAACATTATTTACTTACTTCTTGAACCTGAGAGTACTATCTTGCTTTATTTCACATGATAAACTTGCCTCACACTTTGATGAAAAAGTTGGGAACAAAACTTCAAAATACTTTCCACTTTACGAAAAAGGCACACATTGATTCTTCCAGAGCCATAGAATTTTTAAAAAGTCAAGTCTTCATTTCTTTGAGAGAAATGTGGCAAGATTTGAAAATGTTTGATAACTCTTGTCTCAGAATAAAAGGCTGTTTCGTGTGGCATAAAAGTTTTTCTAACATTTTTAGTACTCTATGAAATACCCTTCCTATTAGAGAAAGGAAATATTTATGTGGCAACATATAAAAATGACTGAATGGAATTGACTCTAAGCCACCCAAATCAATTGTCCAGTACAGGTTTCTCCATCCCCAAAACTTTTCTGAGAAATAAATAGAATAAATATGAGCAAGGAATGTACTGGCTACATTTTTTTAACCACTCTGTAACCAACCGAAGGACTCCTCTTTCTGCAAAATCGAGCTAGAATGAATCTATTTCCCTTGGCTCACATCTGTATAACATTAGTCTCCATAAGATCTGGAACCGGTTGTTCTTACGTGCTGTTAAGTCAGTTGACTCATAGCAACTCTACGTACAACAGTACAAAACACTTCCCAGTCTTGTGCCATGCCCACAATCATTTTTATGCTGAAGTCCATCATTGAAGCAACTGTGTCAATCCATCTCGTTGAGAGTATTCCCCTTTTTTGCTGACCCTCCACTCTCCCAAGCATGATGTCTTTCTCCAGGGACTGACAACATGTCCAAAGTATGTAAGTTGCAGTCCCACCGTCTTTGTTTCCAAGGAGCACTTTGGCTGTACTTCTTCCAGAACAGATCTAGCAAGAAAACCCTATGCAGCAGTTTTGCTTTCTAATGTGTGATATTACCATGAGTCAAAACTGACCCAATGGCAATGAATGCCTTCTTCTGTTCATTGTTTTTTGCCTTGTAAACAAAGACCACAGAGACAGGTGAGGAAAGTCGACTTGTTACAGAGCTCTAGACTCTTTCCCTAAATAGTGAAAACATTATGTGCTTCTTTCCGTTGTTAGGTGCCATCAAGTCAATTTTGACTCATGGTGACCCCTGGTGACAGAGTAGAACTTCCCCATAGGGCTTCCTAGGCTATAATACATAAAGGAGCAAGTCACCAGGCTTTTCTTCCACAAAGCTTCTGGGTATATCTGAACTTCAACCTTTTGGTTCCCAGCTGAGAGCTTAACTACTGAGCCATTTGAAAATAAAGATATATTGCTTAAAGAGAATCTTCACGGCCCTAGTTAAGTACACATGTTCCCTGAGAACTCACTGGGCAGGCTGAGTGCTATGTGCTGCATGAGTTTAACGAAGGTTGAGAGAAAGTGGTACCAGTTCCTAAGCAGCTGCCCTCCTTAATCTCACACAATGACTCATTCCCCACTAGAAGATTCTCTGCAGCTCCGTAATTTTCTCAATATAGTCAACGATGAATAGAGACAGAGAGCCCTGTGAATATATTGAATACATTACATCAAAAAAATTTTCCCCCAAAGTGATCTCTTTTATTCTAAAAAATAATATCTGTAACTGCCTCATTTATCCATTTCATTTTACATAAAAATACAGCTTTCAAAAAAATTGCAAATATATGAAAGCTCTCAATTCTACTACTCACGCATTTTTTATACTGCTTCCATTGCATAAGGCTGGAAGTTTGTAACAGTTGTTTTAAACAACAATGCAAATCTAAGTTTTTATTTTGTCTCCTTACAGCTTCTTTAAGAATTAAATATGATGTTCATTCCATTAAGAATTTATCAGGTATTCTAACAGGGCAACCTAAAAATAACATCAGTGATTTGAAGACTTGGTAGAATGCCTGGTAAAACAAAAAAATATGCAATAATTACTAGATAACTACAGTATTTTTAGAGTCCCTGGTGGTACAAACAAGGCATTTAGCTGCTAATCGAATGGCCGGAGGTTCTAGTCCATTCAGGGTACCTTGAAAGAAAGGCCTGGTGATCTACTTCCAAAAACTCAACCATTGAAAACTCTGTGGGGCATAGTTCTATTGTGACACACACAGGGTCACCATAAGATGGAACTGACTCAACGACAGATTTTTCTTTTCCAGAAGAATTTTTCAAGAGCAGCTTCAAGTTCAATTTGAAAGACAGGTAAAACCTACCTAAAACAACTGATGTAAAGTCATGTTGGTATTCCAATAGTCAATTATCTTTATGAAACACTCATTGTTTCTGAGATGTGTGGTATAATATTATTAAGGTCATCTTGAAAGTTTAGTGCAAAACTCTTCTGAAGAACACTGAGCGGTCCTATCAAGGCTCTGAAGCTTTCAGTGATTCAATCAATGAGTATTCTTTTTCCAAAAGTTTTTTCACAAAGTCACATGAATCAGAAGTTATCTCCAGGTTTCAGTTGAAAGGTTTTTACTATCCATTCCAGCCTCAAGATTTTTCTCTTGGGACTTATAGGATTGTGGAAGCACAGAGGTGTGAGCTATAAATTCTCTCTGAGCACATGATACCTCTGAGCTCTGTGAAATTCAAACATATGGCCAAAGGACTGCAAGCAGACTAAAACTTTTCCTCTGCACTTTGCTTGTTTTTCGATTACTATTCTCAGAAGCAAACTCAATTTCTGACCTACGTTTGTTATTTCATCCTTTTGGGCAATTTAAAAATATATATATTTGTTTTTCTGGATAATTGTCATATACATATATTTCATTCTTTTCTCATTTATAATAACCTCCATAAAGAAGATTACAGAAAATTCAGTGGCTACAATTCTCATAAGATTAAAATTCACATGGTAAGGCTGGTTAGGAAACACTGGTAGTACAGTTGTTAGGTGTTATATCTGCTAACAAAGAGATTGGCAGTTCAAATCCACCAGGTGCTCTTTGGAAACTCTGAAGAGCAATTCTGCTCTGTTCTGTAGGGTCACTATGAGCTGGAGTTGACTCAATGGCAGTGGATTTTTATTTGGGACGTATCTGATTAGCAAACTCTTCCCACCTCGTGTAGTAGGTACTCTTCTTCTTTTCTCTCCCCTCCACCCACCTGCTGTACTTGAATATGAGACAATGTGTACATCCCCAAGGCCCCAGGCACCTGAAATACTTCTTGCTCAATAAGCACTGACAGTTTTAAACTGAGACGACTTTCCCAATGAATGGGTACGAACTGTTCTTTTGTTTATAGTGCTACAAATACCAATTTTAGAGAAACTGTCTCCTTGTTCAAGAACTCTCAGTGAAAATTATTGGTTCTAGTAGAGAAATAATTTTAAGTAAGCAAAAGGAAACTATGTTAAAGATCAAAACTGTCTTAAAAATGAAAAGAAAAGGAAAGAGAACATGCCACAAACAGAACAAAGAAAGAGAAATAGGAGAATGAAGGTGAAGAGGACATCAGGAGCAGGTTGGGTACGGGTGGAAAAAGGAAAGTCCTACGCACTTGAACACTTCAGATATACAAATCTCTGGTGTTTATCCCCAGAAATAAGCACTTACTCAAAATGGGAAACTGGTAGCTTACATAATCTAGCCAAATAATGAAACAGTGGTTAAACTATAGAGTCTAGTAGGACCCAGACCACATATTGTAGGATTTAGTAGCTAAACACAACAGCTTCTAAATATGTTGGTCATTATCTGTAGACTTCAATGAATTACAGCCGCAAAGAGGCTATTTCTCTCTAGCATTACTTATCTGGAGCCAAAAGAAAAGACCCGTTAATCTGGGACCAGTGAGGACCAACCAAAAAGTTAGTTGTGTCTTCTTCTGAGTGGAGGTAGAGAGCAGTGAATTGTTTTCATACTGCTCAACATAGGTGAGTTCTGGAATTTGGCTTGCAGTGTTGTTGGATGGATGCTACTACCATTCACTGGTATAGGGGTGTCATTGTCGCTGCCTGTGGGTACCCCTGGGTGGATGCCAACTTATAGAGACTCTATGTAACAGAGAATAACTGCCCTGATTTTTCTAGGCTGTAACCCTTACGTAAAGAGGTCATCAGGTCTTACTCCCAGGGAATCACAGGTAGACTCAAGCACCTATCTTTAGGTTCATAGTGGAGTACTTAACCATTTCACCAGTGGGGCTTCTTGATACAGGGTAAGAAAGAAAAATCAAGTGCTCAGTTGTTTATATACCAGTTTTGAGATCTGAATTAGATATTCACTGGTGATAATACAGTAATCCAACATCTGTGGTGGGCTGTAGAAAGACATGAAGGTCGTGGACAGGATTGTGTGTCAACAGACAGGAAAAATTGAAATCATACAAATAAATGACACTACAGAAGAAGAACTTAGACATAAGAGACACACTGTCCTAGAATTGAACCTAAAACATTTCAGCACATAAAGACAGGATAAGAAATAAAGAGCCATGGTGAAAACAAAGTGAAGCAGGAGGAACCAGGGGATCATGTTGCCGTAAAAGGAGGATGTTTTAGTCAGCCAGGGCTGCTCTAACAGAAATACCACAGACTGGATGGCTTTAACAAAGGAAAGTTTATTCTTACACAGTCTGGTAGGCTGTAAGTCCATATCCAGGGTGTCCGCTCCAGGGGAAGGCTTTCCCCCTTGTCAGCTCTGGAGGGCAGTCCAGTATTGCATCAGTCTTTGTCCAGGGAGTGTCCTGGCACAGGAACCTCAGGTCTGAAGGACGTGCTCTCCTCCCAGTGCAGATTTCTTGATGGTGCGAGGTTCCCAGTTCTCTGCCTGCTTCTCTGTCCTTTTATCTCTTGCAGGCTGAAAGGATTAAGGGTGGGGCATGCCATACTCCAGGGAAATTCCCTTTACAGTGGAGCAGGGAGGTGATCTTTTAAAGGGATTTACAGTCCCACAATAATCCTTTAACATACAGCATAGGAAAACCACAAAATGGAGGACAGTCACAAGACACTGGGAGTCATGGCCCAGCCACACGGCTACACATTTTTGGACAGACACAATTCGATCCATGACAGAGGAAAAGGGAGTTAGGTTTTGTTCCCAAGCAGAATGGTCAGCTATGTGTTACACTGCTGAGTTTGTTACAGTAGAAGCAAAACATGAAGACTAGCGCTAACCTAAATGGTTCTCAGCACTTTTAGGAGAGGTAGTCAGATTTGGCTGTGAAAAATACGTTACTAGTTATTAAATAGGACAATGTGGGTAAAATCTCTTGCAAGGTGTTTACTTGGAGGTTTTTAAAGAAACAAAGCGTTTGGTCAGTAACTGTAGTCATATAGGATGTCAGAGGTTAAATTGTATCCCTCCAAAAGAGATGTTGAACCCTTTACCCCACACGTCTTGGACTGTGACCTTGTTTGGAGACACACTCTTAGCGATGTGAAGGTGAAGTCAAATATGAAGAGATCGATCCCTAAATACAGTGACTGATGACCTGATACCGAGAGGACAAGAGACACAGAGAGGCGAGGAGAACACCAAGTGACAAAATAGAGGCAGAGAGTGGAGTGATGTGCCTACAGACTGAACAACACCAAGTACTGCTGGTGACATTAGAAACCATGAGAATGGCAGGGGGACACATTCTCCTCCGGTACCTTCAGAGAGAGCATGGTCCTACAAACAGCTAGATTTGAGGCTTCTAGCTCCAGAGCTACGAAAGAATAAATTTCTCTTATTCCAAGCTGCCCAGTTTGTGGTCATTTGTTACAACAGCCCCGGGCAAGTAGTGGAGTAAATGAAGAAAATATGAGAAGAAATATTTTTAAAGATGGGAGACATCACAGTAAAAAACCAAACCAAAACCCATTGCACATTCATAGCAACCCTGAGTGATAGAGTAGAATGGCCACATACTGGTTTTGAAGAAGCACCTGGCAAGTTTGAACAATCAACATTTTGGTTAGCAGCTATAGCTCCAAACCACCAAGTAACCAGCGCTTCCAATGTTAAAGAACAGTAGTCTTGGGAATACGGGAGTCCTGGTGACATAGTATTTAAAGCACTTGGTTACTAACCAAAAGGTCAGCAGTTTGAATCCACCAGTGCTGCATGAGGAAAGATACAGCAGTCCGCTTCTATAAAGACAGCAGCCTTGCAGACTCTATGGGGCAGTTCTGCTCCGTTACATGCTATCAGTCAAACCTGTCTCAAGGGCATCTAACAACAGCAGGGATGCAATGAAAATATCAGGGGAATCTACCCTGATGACTTTGGGTTCCTTTAAGAAATACAGCTCAGCATCGGATAGTGTGAATCCAGCTGTGGCTCACAGAAAGAGACCTTTCTTTCAAAGCTGGGCCCACCAGATTCTCACTCCTTAACATTGGAACGGAATACTGAAATATCTAATTATAAATCTCTCTGAGGCCTGACTATGCTTCTATCCTTAACATTCAAATCATTGTAG
Source organism: Heterohyrax brucei (assembly GCA_028571685.1). NCBI lineage: Eukaryota > Metazoa > Chordata > Mammalia > Hyracoidea > Procaviidae > Heterohyrax > Heterohyrax brucei. Next base: position 100,393,395 of record CM053148.1, read on the forward strand.
ATTTCCAAATGCCCTTTTTTGTTTTATTCACCTGATTTAACTGAATTTATATATTAAATCTCCACTTCATGAGGAACACGACGGAAACCCAGGTGGTGTAGTGGTTAAATGCTACAGCTCCTAACCAAAAGGTCAGCAGTTCAGATCCACCAGGTGCTCCTTGGAAACTCTATGGAGCATCTTTAATCTGTCCTAGGGTCACTATGAGTCAGAATTGACTCGATGGCAGTGGGTTTGATTTGTAAAGAACGCCGAGTTAAACAAAACTGAATTTAGCTGAAGCTGTCAAAACTTATAACATTCTTTTTAGGTTGTAAATTTCAGTGAAGAGATAAAAATAGTGTCTGCCAATATATTTGATCCTGAATCATTTTTGAAGAATATTTCAGTAGACTAGCGATCACATGAAAACCATTTGCAATATTATCTAGTTTTTACTTCTGTCTCAGATTTCTTGGTGTTCATTTTCATATTTTGCTTCTGGTTTTGTTTCGTGCTAATAATTTAAAATGTCTTTCTCTGCTCCCATCTCTTTGTCGTCTATCTCACCCAAATTCTGTCAGTCTCACCTGGACTTTTTTTCACAATTTTTATTTTAACCTCAGAAACTTGGGAGACTTCTCTGAAGTCACTCAGAGATCTGCCATTCAAGATGAAATTTTATTGTCTCTCCTAGAAGCCTTCTTATTTAAATTCAGGAAAGTCTCTCTCAAAATACTTACACCAATTTTTGAAAATCTAAGGAATGACAACGTCTGATATTTTCTTTTAACATATAACAGAAGTCAGGATAACAGAAAAATACAGCCTCAATTTTTCAAATCATTACAATCCTTTCTCAATTTTTTGAAGCAGAGACTACACATGCCCTATTATAGAAACCCCAAAATGTTCTATTTTTATAGCTTCCAGAAGCTTGAAATGTTCATAAACACAGTGCATGCCAAACACTGATTTATTTCAGCTATGTGGCTGTGTTTGGCTTTGTACTGCATAGTGTGGTGTTTCCTTTTTAACGGCATTTGAATTGAGAACAGGAGTTAGAGTCCCTTTCAGACTCAATACATTGAAATGACACCTGCTAACTTACATCAGTTGCTGAAGAGTAAACTCTAAAGCTCACAGTGAGTGGAAATCAAGAACTTCCTAAAATGTACTTTTCAGCACTGATATTTTTATCACGCATGTGTTGCAATGACACAGGTTTGGCATTTCACACTGGAAATTGGGAGTAATATATACAGACATTCATGTATAACCTTACTCAAGTCAGAAACCACTTTTAACATAACAAACAATTAAAGCACAGGAATAATTCAGGATTTTGCTAAACAGTCCTTATGTTTTATTGCAGTTGACCTCATCTTTTGTGAGGAGAAGCGATTATTTGCTGATGCTAGGGATCTACCTGCAGTGTGGAAACTAGCACACAGCAAAAGTGACAGTGCAGTCCCTGGGACTAGGAGTGTGGAGAGAAGAAAAATGCAAAAATCACCCTGGGAGCAACAGAAATTCATGCAGAAAGTTCTGTCACCGGTTAGCCTTGCCATGAAGTCAACTTCAACTTAAATGGTAATCCCACGTGTGCCAGGGTGGAAAAGTACTCTACAGTGGTTTAAATGGCTGAGTTTTGAGAAGTTGCTCACCATTCTTTTCTTCCGCGGGACTTCTGGGTGGACTCACACTTTAACTGGCAATACACTGCATTACCCAGGGACTCTCTCCCGAGCTACCAATCTCACTGTTTATAGAGAAAGAGGAGGCAGACAAGGAAAATACACAGAAAGTAAGAGAGGTAGGAAATGTGGAGTGAAGAAGACGATGTATAAGGAAGAGAAAGAGAAGAAGGAGGAATGAACAAGAGAGGCGTCATGAGATTCCACAGCCAAGTATCACTATGGGACACGTGGGGCATACGGTTCCTCAGAACAATCTCCATGGACATTTTGACTTTTTTCATGGATAATTTGACCACAGTGTATCCATGGAACAGTGGATAAGTGTTAACAGCTGCTAATCAAAAGCTGGGCAGTTGCAACTGACCAGATGCTCCTTGGAAACTCTATGGGACTCTTTTGGAAACTCAATTTTTTTCCATAAAGCACCATCAAAAAAAAAAAAAATTAAGAAATCATCTTAATTTCAAAACTTTTATGTAAGAACTGCATAAGAAATAGACTGTCTTGGAAACTCTCTGTTCTACAGACTCACTGTGAGTTAGAATCAATTTAACAGCAGTGGGTTTGATTTTTCAGTTTGGTATCCAGAATGGCTAACTGTACAGACCAGACTGAATCATCTTAGAAGTACCATATATCAGTGAGCCATCTGGGTTTATGTGGAACATGAAATAATTTCTGAATTTTTGAAATTTGTTGTTTTATGGAACTATGTTGCTGTTGTTGGGTGCCGTCAAGTCAACTTTTGACTGATAGCAATTCCATGTGACTGAAAAGAACTGCACGGGGTTTTCTAGGTTGTGATTCTTTATGGGGACAAATAGCCATGGAGCAGTTGATTTGTTTGAACTACTATTAGGTTAACAGCTGAGAGCTTAGCCTTTGTGCTGCCAGTGCTTGTTAACTATAATCAGGTGTACTAAGATAAACAAATTGTGTATTTTTATAGTCCTGTATATAACGAAACACACAGCACCACATATAGATACACACAAAAGAAGTGCTTTCTGAAAGTGCACAATCATATGCATGCTAGATTCCCCTTCAAAAACTGGTTAGCTACATTAAGGTACATTACTGACAAACATTCTGACAATTGGATTTTTATTTGTGCAGTTCTTACACGAAATCTTTGAAGTTAATTTTTGTTCTTTTGTTATCCAACCCCTCAGACTGTTTTTATAGCTATGACAGATCTTATTCATTAATATCCAATTCAGCAAGAAGACAGTTTGTTTTGACTTACAGGAAACAATTTTGAAGTTATGCTAAAAGTTTTGAAATTAAGATGGTTTCCTGATTTTTTTAATGGTGCTTTATGGAAAAAATTGAAAGATTAGAATCAAAATATGAGACTGACTTTGATCTTCAAAGCTCAGTTGCGTGTTTGTTCCATGAGGCTTATGGAAAAGGGTGAGCACCTTCTCAGATCCGCATGGGATAGAACTAGTTCTCAGAAACCTTACAGCCTGCTGTTGATAACACAAATTAGAAATTTAGATGAATTGAGTGGTTGGAATTAAACCAGGCAGCTGCAGTGTTGAGATTTCAGCTACTTAAGCAAATAAGTATCAGAAAATATGATAAAATCTGAAGATTAAAATTGAAAATGCAAACAATGAACATTTTTAATAGGTGTGCTTCTGGTGTTTGATGATCTACTTTTACATACGTGAAAACACACGATAGAATAACAAGATTTCTGATCCATTTTACTCCTGAAATCTGAGTTTCATCCAAAATTTCCAATAGCTTCATTCTTCTGGTCTAATTCTTCATTAAGATCATCAGGACTCATTTGCAAAAATTGAAATCCAAACACTTGGAGTGAAAAAGGGAAATACTGGGACTATGTAATTGAAAAAGCCTAAGTGAAGGTGGTATGAAAGTCAAGGTCTGAAACCACTGATTTGATAAATATAAGGAGTCTCTCCCTCTCACATGTTCCCCCACCTTCTTTCTGCATTCATCTTCTGTAACGATTACAGCCTAGAAAAACCCAACGGGGACAGTTCTACTCTGTCATATGGGGTCTCTGTGAGTCCAAAGTTAACTAAATACTACAATGATTTGCCATGGCATCCTCACTCCCCCAAAAGTCCCTGTTTAGTATTTTGGCTAATAACCCTGGTTCATGCCCATGTGCCAATTTCTAGATAAACCACTGTTGGCACAAACACAAGGTCCTCTGGTTCGGGGCATGAGCCACTCTAAGCCAGGTGTCTCGCCCTGCAGCTGGGACGTGATCTTAAGGATGATAAGGAGAGGCAGATAAAGACATAATAGACTAAGATTCATGACCCACGACTACTATTTCTCCTTTTACAAAACATACTTCTATGGTGTTTTCAAACTCCACGTGATCAATTCAGAAACATGTTATTATTCAGCATTACCTAATAATGCTACTTCTACTAAATGAAAATGACAATGCTACTTCTACTAAATGAAAATGTTTCTTATTGCAGAGTAATTGTACAAGGTGTATTTTTGTATTATTTTCTATGATCCTACCCAAAACATCATGAAGTAGATGTGACTTTAGTTTTTCATACATGAAAACTGAAACTAAAGGTGAACAGCTGAGACAGTTGAATGAAAAAGCAGACAGTTTATCCATTTTGGGGGTATATGTAATTCAATCCAAAGACCTCAAACATAGGATTAAGCAACATGGTAATTAGGTCGCTATGGCACTTTATAAATGCTAGCAGTGTTGATGGCCTGCAAAATAAAACAATCAGCATTAATTACAAATCAGTTATTACTACATACAACAATGTTGCCTGAGTTCTGTATTGAATATGGTTATATTCAACTGAATGTGACAGAACATGATATAATAGTCACTCTGTAGGATACAAGCTGACATTTATCTTACAAAAATAAAGTCTGAGGGGCAGAGGGAAGTTAGGCATCTTTCGTCGGCATGGTAACTTTACAATAATCAGAACTCCATTTGTGGAATTCTGCTGTGTGTTCCAAGTTGTCTATTCAGAAGGGAGCTAACATGTACCTTCCAGTCACTGCGAAGGCAGACAGATGTAGGTGACCCAAGAAAGGTACGCTTTCTTCCTTTAAAGACACTCCTGAGGTGTTGCACATACCCACCCTAGCGAAGACTGTCATCGGACTACACCGACCCACAAGGATACCTTGTGGACATAGCCTTTATTCCATGTGGCCGTATGTGCATCCAAAACTCTGGGATTCTCTTGTAGAAGAAAAGCAAAATGGATACTGGAGCATGCAACTAGGAGTCGATCAAGAACTCTCTGGTACTTTCTTCTGCGATGCATCACTGATGTTGCTGTCAAAACACACCTATCATTACCTCAGACATATTCCTTTATATAGTCAGAAGGCAAAATTCTCAATTACTGTATTAAACCTATGATTCGTATTCATAATTTCCTGGACTTACACCGTAATTCTCATTCCTGATTTATAGCCCTGTGCCCTCTCTGCTGCTTCATAAAATCCACTCAGCCCCACATGATCAAACCTTGTTGGTAATATTATATTCAGGCTACAGAAACAAAGCAACACTCTTCTATGAGTTTGTCTTATCGTGGTGGCTTGCTCATTGCTGTGGTGCTGGATACTACACCACTGGTACTTCAAATACCAGCAGGTTCATCCGTGCTGGGCAGGTTTCAGAGGGGTTACCAGACTAAGACATACGAGGAAGAGAGACCTGGTAATTTACTTCCAAAGATTAGCCCAGAAAACCCAACTGACCACAACAGAACACTGTCTAATACAGTGATGGAAGATGAGCACCCTAGGATAGAAAGCTACAACAGTGAACAGGAGCATAGCAGTGATCATGAAGAAAACACAGCACAGGACGATGTTTTTTATCTGTTGTGTATGGTGTTGCCATCAGTCAGAGCAGACTTGATGGCTGCCAACAACATAGTAAATATAAAGTTATTCTCCATTAGATTACATAAAAAATATCTGTAAGAATATATCTTGTATCATGTATTCTTCCAGAAAGCTATCATTCCCTTATCACAAATAAGACTATGTTCCCTCCACCTCTGAAATTGAGAGAGACATTGTGACTGCACTGACGAGTGCAATGCAGAGGAAGTGATGCTGTGTGTCTGCTGAGACTAGGTTGCCAACGGCAAAAGAACTTCCACCAACATCTTCCTTTCTTGGGATGCTAATATTGAAACTCAGCAGCCATGCTGTGAGGAAGTCAAGTAGCCATGTGGAAAGACCATGTATAAGTATTCTTGCCACATTCTCAGCTGTTTGAATCCCCAAAGCCCCTGCCATCAAGTGAGTTCTGACTCACAGCAACTCTATAGGTCAGCATAGAACTGCCCCATGGGCTTTCCAAAAAGCACCTGGCAGATTTGAACTGCCAGTCTTTCAGTTAACAGACATAGCACTTGATCACAACGCCACTAGGGTTTCCATTGTATGAATCCCGGCTCACTTTTATACATCAACCATTAGACCTATCTAGTTGTACAAGTGAGCCTTACAGTCATTGCAGACACTAGTCTGTGAGCTCTGCCAACTGATAAAGTAGAGCAGAGCAAAGCCATCCCCATCGAGCCCTTCCCAAAGTGCACACTGGTGAACAAAGTAGATGTTGTAACTGGAGTGTACACACTGATCAGACTTGGACAACACATCTGCAAAAGTACACCAATACACCAATTGATAGCAAATACAATAAAAATATAAAGGGTTATACCATACAGTCGCTATGAGTCGAAATCAACTTGATGGCAGTGGGTTTTGTTTTAGGGGTATATCATCCAAACATGTCATTTAAAAAGGAGTGAACCTACGGAAAACTCATTCAAGTAAGTTGCCTAAGGCCAAATAGCCATTTAGTCTAGTATATCTAAGACTCCTTCTCAAGGATTCTAATTCTTATCAATCATAGTTCTTTTCATTATCAAACTGTATCTGCAATAAGATTTTAAATGTTGTGATATTGCATTTACACTGGCACATATGACCCATAACATAGTGATTCTGAACCCTGAATATCTAACAGAGTCACCTCTCAAACCACTGGAATCATAGAATCTTCTGCACCCCTGGAGGTCTACGGAATGAGAATCTCTGTTAAAGCATGTGTGTGTGTATCTATAAACACACATCCCAGTTCTACATGTAATTCTAGCAAGCAGAGACTGTTGGGACTTACAGGCATGGATCACATTCCCTAAAGAGAAATTTCATTGTACAACAATAATAACAAAAACAAGCCTACTGTTATCGAGTCAATTCTAACTCATAGAGGCTTTATGGACAGAGTAGAACTGCCCTGTAGAATTCCCAAGGAGTGCCTGGTGGATCTGAACTGCTAGCCTTCTGGTTAACAGCCATAGTGCTTGAGCACTACTCCACCAGAGTTCTGCCCACTGCCGCCAGGGTTCCCTCCACTGTAACATGTAAGAAATATGTCATGCATTCAGTGCTGAATCAGCCCCTCCACCATCTTCAGATCTCACAGCTTTGACCTACATCGGAGACAAAGTGTCCTGTCAACAGACCATATCCATCAAAATAAAGAAGTTAAAGAGTTGTGCTGTTACATAATTACTGTTCTGCTGTATTTGGGTAAGAATTTGCTGTTTCTTAGTCCTTCCTTGGTTCAACTGAGTTAAATACATTAGCAAGAAACTATGCTTGGCTGTGGATTTAAAAAGAAAAAACAAAAACTGACCACTCGATGAAGGAGATTTTCACAAAGTTGATGATTTCAGCTTCACATGAGACTGCTGTAACAATACACATAAGATTCCATGGGATCGTAGAGGAGAGGTCTTTATTCCAACCTAGAAATACTTGGAAAAAATTCACAAAGAAATAACACCTCAGACGAATGTTAAAGAATCTGTCTCAGTTACCTTGTGCTACAATTGTATAGATGCCTTTAACAAAGAGAAATTCGTTTTCTCAGAGTCTAGAAGGCTAGAGTTCCAAATTCAGGGTGCCAGCTCAAGGGCAAGGCTCTAGAGTAAGGTCCTTGTCATCAATCTTTCCCTGGACTATGAGCTTCTCTACACAGAAACCTTTAGTCTTAAGGTCACACTCTGCTTACAGCACTGCTTTCTTAGTGATATGAGATCTCCAACTCTCTGCTTGCTTTCCTATCTTTTTTGCCCCTTATAAGATTAAAGGCGGTGCAGTCCATACCCCAGGGTAACTCTCTTTACACTGGATCAGGGATGTGACCCAGGGGAGGGTGGTACATCCCAACCTAATCCTCTTTAGCCACAGGTTGAGATTATGATTTATAACACATAAGAAAACTACAAAACGGAGGACAACCACACAACACTAGGAATCACGGCCTAACCAAGTTGCCACACATTTGGGGGAACACAGTTCAATCCATGACAGCATCAATCAACAACAGGTACCCAGATTAAACACATTGCACATGTTATTCAAGGGAAGACAGTATCGAGCAAGAGTCAACCAACTGTGGCCTGTGGGACAAACCTAGCCCACTGTTTATCTTTATAAATAAAGTTTTATTTTAACACTGATAGGCCTACTTACTCATGGCAGAAGCTATTTACTATCTTGCGCCTTCACAGGAAAGCTGTTTAATCCCTGATATACTGAAAAGAATAGAAAGTGTAGTACCACTATAGGTTCAAGGAATTGTACCAAGTTCAATATAAAATTTTGAAATTTAAATATGTAGAATTTAAGGCAGCAAAGGGAAAAGCATGCCTTAGTCATCTAGTGCTGCTTCCACAGAAATACCACAAGTGGATGGCCTTCAAAAGAGAAACTCTATTTGTCACAGTCCAGTAAGCTAAAAGTCCAAACCCAGGGTGTCAGTTCCAAGGGAAGGCCCTCTCTGCAGGCACTGGAGGAAGGTCCTTGTCATCAGTCTTCCCCTGGACTGGAAGTTTCAGAGGTGCAGGGACCCTAGTCCTTTCTTAACAACACTCTCAGCTTCCTGCATTGCTTCCTGGTGGTATGAGGTCCCCAAATCTCAGCTTGCCTCCCTTTCTTTTGTATAACAAGAGGCAACCCCAAGCCACCATACAATCCCATGCATTAAGTCCTGCCCCACCAACTCAGTTGCAGCCCACCCACCATCACTGACATCAGAGAGGCAGGATTTACAACAGGAAGGACATCACACAATACCAGGAATCACAGCCTGGCTAAATTGCTACCAGTTTGGAGCCGGGGGAGGGGGGTACACAATTCAATCCCTGATGGAGAATAAGGTCCACAGGAAAGGAAAATAACAAAAAAAAATTGCCGTTGCATTGCTTCTGACTCAGGAGACCTCATGCAGTAGGACTGACCCACAGATTTTCCAAGGCTGTAAATCCTTACATATGTAGACTGCCACATCTTTCTCCCAGGGACTGGCTAGTGGGTTCCTACCTCTACTTTTTGTTTAGCAGCTGAGTACTGTAACCCCTGTGCTACCAGGGTTCCTCCCATAGGGAAGAGACATGAAATACTGTCTATGTTAGATTAAGGTACATGGGTTTTATTCTTGGCATCACATAGAACCAATTACGAGTTTTAAGCAGCACAGTGTCATTGTCAGATTTTAGTAAGATGCTCTGGCTGCACTGTAGAAATATTTAAAAGTTGTAATTACAGGATATGGAAACCCTCGTGGGGCCATGGTTAAGAACTACCTCTGCTGACCAAAAAGTCGACAGTTTGAATCGACCGAGTGCTCCTTGGCGACCCTACGGGTGTTGCCAAATTGAATCCATGTTCGTCCCACCTGTCCCAGCCACTGAAAAATTCAGAGACAGTTTGTAGTTAAAGGAATAAAATATTGTTAGATCTGTAGCAGCTTGGGGGACAGCAGTCAAAAGCTGTCCCACTTGGATTACATTTTTAGTGGTTTTTATAGCCAGAATTCAAAGAGGAGGGGGCTTGTCCCAGAACAATAGTCAGGAGTCACAAGATTTCATTACATCATAAGGTTTAATTACATCTAACAGTGTGAATTGTCCAAAGATAATCAAACAGAGTAAACCCCAAAGTTTGTCACAAGATAGTAAGAGCAGACCCAAATGTTTGTCACAGGATAATTAAACAGAGCAAACTATCCAAAGTTTGTCACAGGATAATCCATCAGAATAAACCATCCAAGAATTTTTACCTCTCTGAGGTCTCAGTCAACTCTATATCCTCAGAGATAGGGACAGGAAGAGATAGGGGGAGGAAGAGACAGGGAGAGGAATGAAGACTTGTTACTCCAATTATTAAGGCAGAAAATAAAGGGTAGGTCAATAACCTAAGTGACCTTTGTTAGGCCTCCATAAAGGGGTAGTTCTGTTGTATCACACAGTGTTGCTGAGTAGGAATTGTCTTGACAGCCAAGGGAATACAGGATGTGAGGGATTCAGAAGTGAGAAGTTGTGAGGACCTGATGTAGGACAGAGCAAACACGGATAAATAGAAAAGGGCCTAGAAAAAACTCTTTCATAAGTAAATTGATGAAACCTGCCGAATTTCATCTGTCATCATTTTAAAACACGTCTGCAGAAACTCTGACAGCTCTTCCTTGCATAGTAGAGTCTACACTCCTCTTGATCGCAGGCTAAACCTAGTGACTTCTTTATAACAAATAAACGTGGCAGAAATGATGCTATATGGTTTCCAAGGCTAGGTCATAAAAAGCATAGCTTCAACTATGTGCCCTGTCTCCTGGGTCATTTGCTCTGGAAGAATCCAGCCACTATGTTGTGAACACTACAAGATGCTCTAGGAATTATCCGTGAGGCCTCCCACAAATGGTCAGCACCAATTTTTCAACAATTCAAAAGCAGTGCCACGGAAGTAGAGCCTCTAAGACTATTTATGCCTTTAGATAAGTGCAGCCCTGACCAATATCTTTACTGGGTCCCTGAGACAGAATCCCTCAGTCAAGTTGCTTCCCAATTAGTAACTCAAAGATACTGTGAGAGATAATGTATTGTTGTTTTCTGCCCCTGATTTTGAGAATAATTTGTTATGCAGCAAAAGATATACCTTTATTAACTGAAATGGGAAAGCAGGAGGAGAGAAAAATCCAACCCAAAAAGTACTATACACAGTGTTGGCCATGCTCAGTGTGAGTTGGCTTTGGGTTGCACACACAGTTAAACAAACTCAGCTGCTACCCAAAGGGTTGGAGGTTCAAGCTGACCCAAAGGCATCTCAGAAAAAAAGCCTGGGGACCTACTTCCAAAAATCAGCCACTGAAAACCCTATGTAGTACAATTTTACTCTGATACACATAGGTCACCATGAATCAGAATCATCTTGATAGTAACTGCTTGGAAGAGACAAGTAAACATTTCTAGAAGCAGTTAGACAGTCCAGTTTGACACTCAGGAGAGGCCAGAGCTTAAACCAGCATTCCCTGAAAAGCCAATCTGTACTAATATAAAATTGCCAAGCTCTGTTCAATTCCATTCTTATTTTAGTGAGGATGATCTCCATCCCAGCATGCTGTTTGCTCCTACTTTTTCGCTTCTCTGCTCATTGGTGTGCAACATCTTCCGGTTCAGCAAATAACTCTTATAAAAATGAAACATTTCTAAATGAAGAGAACTTGCCAAGATAAGACTTTCAGCCCTTCCACTTACATTCAGATCTCCTGGGAGAAAAGTAAGGCTCTCAGCCAACAACCAGTGTACCTGGAACTAAGTAAAGATTTCCATCAAAAGCTAAACTACAGACACTAGCCATGAGTCATAGAAATTCAAACCCTAGGGTTTGATTAATATTTTCCTTAGATAATCTAAACGTATTCAAATACAATGTCCTCAAGCTGGAATTTACTTGGATATGTGCAATAGATAAGGCTGGTGAAGATTTGTGAAGTGTCCAAATATATACATACCAAGGATGGAAATGACTGATGCTGTTGTATCCCCTGTGCTCTGCTGCTAGCTTCTGGCATAAATATACCCCTAGCTCCATAGTTTGAATGTCAGCAGAATTGCTCTCTGCCATGGTTGAGGGCACAGGAATAAAATATATATAGTTAAATATATATCAATAAGGAACATCTACAGAAAATACACTCACTCTGGTTCACAGGAGACTGAATTTGGAAATCATATGCAAGAAAACAGATATCTCAAATACCACCAGGCATTCAAGAGACTACAAATGTAAAACAATAAAAATTAAGATTTAACATTTAGAGTGTTTAAAAAATATTTTTTTGTACTGCATTGGATTTGAATGTCCAACAAACATTTAATAAGTCACCACTATTCATCAAGCAGATAGAACTCTGGTGGCAGAGTCATTAAGAGCCCGGCTGATAATCAAATGGTTGACAGCTGGAATCTATTTGCTGCTCCTTGGAAACCCTATAGAGCAGTTCTTCTCAGTCCTACTAGATTTCTATGAGTCAGAATCTACTCAGTGGCAACAAGTTGAGCTTTGGTTGTTATTCATCATGCTAAGTCCCAAGGACATGGGTTGACAATACAAAATAGCCGTAACAGATTGCAATGTGTCACATTTTCCTTTTATTAAATTCATAAAGCTTCTCACATCCACAAAATTAAACACACACAATTCCGAAGAGAAACCCAGCCACTCCTGTCTGGGTCAGACATCTCTGGCTCATCTAACACCCACAAACTCTTCTCTGCCAAGTTGAGAACACTAACCACATGCAGCAACTCATGTCTTAAGCTTCCTATTTGCCATTCTCTCCCAACAGCAGTACAATTCCTCCTTTTTTTCAATCTGATTTTCTTTTCCAAAAAAAAAAAAAAATTCAAGAAGGTCCTTAATCAATTATTTAAAGACCCTTTTATCCTGGATAAAAGTTTAAGCCTACTTAATGCTTTCAGGGGGAAGAGAAGAAGATGCAGAACAAATAGGAATTCACTTTACCAGCAGATCCCAAAGTTGGTGTATCCTTTTAATATTGAAAACAGAATGGAAATTCATTTCTCACCAAAGCGGAGTATAAATTAAATACTCACATGTCATCATCAAGGGGGACATTAGCCTGACTTCAATTAGTTGTGGTCAAAAAAAGAACACAGAGATCTTACTGTCCCAAAGTAGATGATGCTAATAGAAGGAGCCTATTTTACCCTAAGAATTGACATTGTATAAGAACAAAATCATCCCATTTGACTTTAATTTTCCTATTAAAACAACAGTAAAATAATCCTGAGGTCCTTGCGAAGCTCTGGAAGGCTGTATCCCAAGTAGCTAAGTGGGGGTTTCAAAGAATTCTCCAACAGGGGTGAACTGACTGCTCCTTATTTGCTCAGAAGGAACTCCTATGAGAATGAATCATAGAAAGGGCACAATACTCACATCACATACGCACTGGAGTATCTCTCCCTTCCAAACCACCCTCCCCTAAAGCAACCCCGAGGACACACACATAGCACTACATAGAATTCTGGCTGGATTGCACAGTGACTTAAAGTTCAATTCCATAGATAGCAAATAACAAGGCAATCATCTCTAATAGCCCTCAAACATGCCAAACAGAAAGTTCTTTCAGCTAGGCCTACAAGAGAATGATTTTTTTTAAGCATTTGTGTTCCGGCAGAATTGTTTTTATGATTGTATACCCAATTTCCTCTAAAAGACTCTCCTGAGGTACTTTCTGAAGACTAGAGTAAAATGCACAAAGGATTCTTGTAATTTATTATAGAAAAACATATTATTGAAAGGATCTCATAGGGGAGAGAGAGCGTTCACATTTGCAGAACAATAGTATTTAAAAAACAAAACCTGTGCAACAGTCATAGATTGTCCAAAGATTTTTACCTGTTTTATATGTAATAAGAGGTAAATTTTAATGCTGTAAATGCAAGATTTTCTTAGGATTATAAATAATGAGGTTTATAATTCCAATTTCTTCTTTGCTTTTTATATTTGCATTACAAATATGCACCTTGCAAAGATATCCTTTTTCAGTAAACGGAAGCCATGCTTGTACAGATGGTTATTTTTAAAGGTACCTCATATTCTAGAGAAGTGCTGTGACTTGTTCTGATTCTATATGAAGAAAGAATTAGTATATGAAAAAGTGTTCTCTGTTCTTAAGTAAGTTATTAAGTAAAACATGTTGTAACTCATGACAGGGACAAAAGGCTGACAGAGACTTGCAAAGACTTAGATCATAATTCAAGTAGGTGACATTACATTATGCTGAGATTTTCAGGCTGCAGTGGAATCCCATGAGCAATCATATTTGTTTTTATAAATCAATGAATAAAGCTTTTATTAATTATTTGTTGAGTCTTCCTTTTGGCTTTGTACAGCACTTTAGGTTTGGAACGATTCTAAGACAGAAAACAAAACCACACCCTCATTAGGTCACAACTGCTTTCTGACTACATCACTGGAACATGATTTATAGATTTATATAAGTAGATTATACTTATTAGCTTCATTAGCAATGAAGCAATCATATTTATTATCCAAAGATAAACATTATGTACTTTTGGCCTTTTGTCAAATTAGATGAGAAAATTCTTGGCAGTTGTCTAATATGCTTTATATGACATAAGATACTTTATTTTTCTTGTTATTGTGTTCTATTATTCCTGTATTCATAATAAATAAATGAACTCATTTGAAACAGGACATATGAACATGGAAGACTGATTGAATAAGAGATTATCAAAGAGGCTAATAATAGTCAAAGACAGTTTTGGTGAGTTGATGTTCCACTCAAATATTTCAGTTTTGTTTAGAGTAGTCTTAGGCAGAGTAGTGATTGGTCAAGATGTTTAAGAAAGCTATGAAATGAAAAATCTACCATGGAATGATCACATAAGCAAAAGGCTGAAACTTGACTGTTGAGAGGTGAGGACGAAAGAATGAGAAACTTGTATTAAGAAAGTAGCACTAGCTCCATTTTCCTGAGGGAGTTACATCGCTTCAATGCCTCAACATACATTTGATGAGCACCAATCATTTATGAAGCACTGTCTTTATACCTTAAACTTTGGGTTGTAAGGAAGAATTTAAAAAAGAACAATTTTGAACACTTATATTTACGTAACATTGTTTACTTTTACAGGAACCCCATGAGGTAAATATTAATATTCTCATTTTTCATAATCCACTGCCTTCAAGTTGATTCCAACTCACAGCTATCCTATAGGACAGAGTAGAACTGCTCCACAGAGTTTCTGAAGAGTACCTGGTGGATATGAACTACTGATCTTTGGGTTAGCAGCCATAGCACTTAACCACTAGGCCACCAGAGCTCCCTCATTTTCCACAGGTTCAGAGGAATTAGGTGAAATAATTTTGGTCATTCTTCAAAATAAAACTTTTAAATCTGTGATTTAAATGTGTTCTCATCTAAAAAGTCACACACTCTTTATCAATGACAATTGCTAGAGCAGGCAACTCTGTTTGTAGTCAGCTAGTGCGCTCTAACAACAATGGAACAACCTCAAAACAAAATAGTATCCAACTCCTGAACACAAAATTATTTAATAGTATCTAGATGTTTTTTTCAGATGCAGAAAATATGGGAATCTAATTGTGTAAAGATATGAGTTTCATGTAATATTGAGCATGTCTATACTTTTATATTTCATTTCCATTTATTTTATAACCACCAAAAAAGTCACTGTCATCGAGTCGGATCCAACTCATCACGACTCTATAGGTCACAGTAGAACTGTCCTATAGAATTTGCAAGGAGCACCTGGTGGATTTGAAGGAAAATATGAAATTCATGGTTAAAAAAAAAATACAAATCTATGAACGCTCTTATTTGTTCTATAAAGGAATTTGGTATCTTATTTGAGTCCTCAATCTGTCTGATGATTTAACTAGTTATAGGAAAATTCAGAAAATTTCAGGAATTTCTAAGTTATCTTGGCTATAAAACTTAACCTTTCATAAAACTGTTCCCTGAGATTGATGCTAAACTGTTAAACTCTGGGTAGAAGGAGAGGACTTACACCAATAATATTGAGTACCAGGTAGGGAGGGATGTATACTTCTAAACCAAGACATGACTTCATTTAGTGGGTCTAATGTTGTCCCCTGTCCCAGATGTAACTCATCCCGTACAGAGTTTGGTCAAGTACCAATCATTACTGGTAGCTGGCTAAAACTGAGCCAAGTTTTCATTTATTGCCTGGTGAATCTGTTACACCTATGATTATAGAATGTCTCCGCACGCTACAGCTGGGCATGAGGAACTCAGGGGCAAGAAGAGTGGTCTTTGACCTTCTCATGCCTAGATACACTATGACAGTCTTCCTATTCTATGGGTAATACATCATTGCAACGTAGGGACTTCTGTATGAAGCTTGTTGCCTTCTAAGCCTCCATGCAAGGGGGGAAAAAAACACACATTCTCTTAAATTTTGATCCCCAAATTTAAAAAACCCAAACCAAACACACTGCCATGAAGTTGATTCCAAAATCTGGCACAGACTAGAACTGTTCTCTAGTTTCCAAGAAGTGCTTGGTAGATTTGAATGTCTGACCTTTTGGTTCGTGGACATAGCACTTAACCAACACACCATCAGGATTTCCCTAAATTTAACGAGGAAACTATATAATTTCATCTTCCCCTTCAGATTTGATTTGGGTGTGAAAGCAGCTGTTGAGGAGGGGAGGCCAAATGTCTGCATGTGAAGCGTACACCAAAAGCAAAAACCAAACCATTGTTGTGACATTGGTTCTGACTCTTTAGTGACCTTATGGGGCAGATTAGAACTGTCCCATGAGACTTCTTCCAAAGATCTGCTGGTAGATTTGACTGCCAATGCATTGGTTAGTAGCTGATCTCTAACCACTATGCAACCAGGGCTCCCACTCTGCATAGAACATTCCAGTTTCTTCTCTCTTCTCCTAAACAGAGGATATTTTACATCATGTTGTAAGGAAATGGAATACACTGATCTTTGCTGACTCAGTTTGAGCTTTGCTGTTGTTTTTATTAAGAACCATGAATCAATTCCAATTCACGGTGCCTCCATGGATCAGTAAAATTTCTCCATAGGGTTTTGAAGGCTGGAGCCTTTTGGAAGCAGATTGCCAGACCTGTCTTCTGAAGCACATTTGTTCTCTTGCCCATCCTGACAACTCCACTCGGTACTTCTTATTCCCTAAAACCTGAATCATCACAGTCAGAGGCTAGAAGTTTGTGTATAAAAGAAAAGAAGTAGGAGTAATCAAATTCTGTTTCTTAACGTCTTTTGTTTTTAGAAACGCAATGTTTGTACTCAATTCATAACGCAAACATTAGACAATTTTAAACGCAATTTGGTTTCAAACTAGCATTAGTATATTCCAGGTACCTAGATGAAAAGAGAAATATTTAGTCAGTCATCCAGATGGCCCCAGGTATTTCATATTACATATACAATAAAAATGACTGAAGCTATGTCCATTTCAGGGACCATTTGAGGACTATGTACAGCAATTATAGAAAACATGTTTTTGTGTTTCAAACTAGTGGAGGAAGAAACAACTCTCTTGAAGGAATCAGAAAATTAGGGTAAAATAACAGTTTGTGAGAAAAAAATACCAATGCTGATTTATATTTTTCTCTTCCACTATTTACACAACTTGTCACACTGGCGATCAGCATTTTTTAATGACTTTGATCTTGGATTTAATGTAGTAATCTTAAAAAGCAAAAAAAAAAAAAAAAAAAGAAAGAAAGAAAGAAAGAAACCTGACCATGCTGGGACTTCTTCTATGAATGAGAATTTTTTTCTAGATGCTCAAGTGACTGCAATTATTTATTTTAAATGAAAAAATCAGTAGCTTCCAAAAATAGACATTCTTGCTAACCACTTGATTCATTGTTATTGAATTCTCCTGAAAAGCCTGGTTCTATGAGTCAGAACTGAGTCAATAGCAACAGTTATTTATTTATTTATTTTAATACTCAGTTCAAAGAGGTCGTGTTTCAGGAAAGTCAATAATGCCTTGATGATGTAATCATTTGCATCCAAAAACTTTTCCAGAAATACATGAATAATTATTATTTTCATGAACACATATATTTTTGTTGCTGCTTTCATGAGAACTGCAATCTTTAACAGGATATAAAGTGTTTTCTAAAGGCAAAAAAATGGTTTATTGCAAATCGATTACTCAGCTGCAGCTTTAAAATGTTATTTATCAGTTACTTAATCTGGTTGCCTTGTTTAATGGTTATTTTCATTATTTAATAGATTAATGTTGTAAACACACTATTGATTCAAAGGGTAATGTTTTTCATGAGATATATCTGACCCTAAAATTCTGCAGTAAAAGAAGAATTATAAAAACACCTACATCAGTTTGACCATTCCTTTAGAAATCTGTATAGACTTCCTGCTTCTGAGTTACAAAGACAGGAGTCAATTTAAATATTTTATATACATAATATATATGTATACGTATGCATATTCTAGATGTTCAAGTGACTATATATATAGTCAAAAAATATTATCACGAGGGGCAATTACCCTACTGAATATATTTTAATTCAACCTTTTGTAGGAAGTTTTAATTTAGCATATTCTCTGTGCTTTTTTTTGCAGGACACTTTAATGTATTCTCTGTGCTCTTTTAATTAAATAAAAACATTTTCTATATGCAAAGAATATACTTATTTAATTGCAATTTTGAAATTAGTCAGCCTCAAACTCTTATTTAAATTTGTGTCACCTGAAATCTGGAAATACTGGAAAACCTGTCCAATGCATTATGCTTAACTACCTCAGTGTTTTCCATAGAACAAGTATCCTGTTATTCCTATACACATAATACAGACACAATCTGCAGGTTTTTAAAATTAGTTGTCATCATCCTGCTTTTCTTCCTTCTAGGGAAGTTTCATGCCTAACATAATTGGTTTTGCCTGTTCAAATCAACAAAGAAGTACTCTAATGACCACGCCTGTACTTGTTTGGTCTATGAAGGATCTGGGGTACTGAAAAATCTGAATCACGTCCAGATGTCGCTTGCATTGACCTTCTTTCCCCTCTTACATGAACACAGTCCTGATCCTCTTACTCTTCTCCGTACGGATAGTCCCCAACTTACGAATGGGTTCCATTTTGATGACTCCTTGTAGTAAATTGGTTCTGATGTCAGTGGAACATTTCATTTGTATTTTCTTAGATTTTATTACTGTTGTCTTTTATTTTCAGTATTTTTATAAATCTGATCTTTATTTGTCTTTGGGAGTCAAATCAGCAAATTATGCACTGCAACCTCGTATGCAGAGCATATTCTTGACAATTAGGTGAATAACAAACCAAACCAAACCAAAAACTGATTGGCCTAAGTATGGTTTGTCATGACTTATGAACATGTCGTAAGGCGTGGACTACATATATTGAAATGCTCACCTAACTGGTTTTACTCACTAATTGATACGTGGGCTTCTATTGGAATCACTGCCATCATGTTGTTGTGAAACACTCACTTCTTTTTTGCTTAGAATAAATAACTGGTTACTTACTTACCATTTAAAGCTCGCCATTATATCACCCTAAGCTGTATTTTGGAAACTCTGGTGACATAGTGGTTAAGTGCTACATCTGCTAACAGAAAGGTCAGTAGCTCCAATGCACCAGGCACTCCTTGGAAACTCTACGCAACAGTTCTTCTCTGCTCCATAGGATCACTAAGAGCTGTAATCGACTCCACAGCACTGTTTTGTTTTGGGGTTTGGCTGGTGTAGTGGTTAAGTGCTACAGCTGCTAATCAAAAGTTCAGCAGTTCAGATCCACCAGCCACTCTGTGGAAATCTTATAGGGCAGTTCTACTCTGTCCTGTAGGGTCGCTATAAGTCAAAAAACAACTGGACAGCAGTGGTTTGGTTTTATCTTGTTTTTTTTTTTTTTTTTTTTGCTTGTTTTTAGTTTTTAACCTATATTTTAACATTCTCTTCCACTTCCAAAAACTCCAGTGGTGTAGTAGTTAAATGCTACACCTGTTAACCAAAAGATCAGCAGTTCAAAACCACCAGGTGCTCCTTCGAAACTCTTTGGGGCAGTTCTACTCTGTCCTATAGGGTTGCTATGAGTAGGCATCAACTCGATGGCACTGGGTTTCTGGGCTTCCACTTCTACCCTTGCTCACCCAAATTCCCCAGTCATGTGCAAATATTATTTGTCCTTCTTCACTTTTCCCAGAGTGTACTTCCTATTGGTCTTAGCTCAAGTTTTCTATTTCATCTGAAATGAATTCATTAATAAACTTCACGATTCAGACTAAGTCTCATTTCCTACAAACTAGTCTCAGATGTCACTCTTCAAAATTACTCATTCTCTTTTGTACTGTTGTAAAGAGCTGTTTAAATGATAAAATCGGGGCACCAATTGTGAAGTCTTCGGCTACGCTTCATTTTACACAGCTGCCTCTCCTCTAGAATAACAGCACCTGGAAGCAAAGGGAAAGATTACATTTGTCTCTGTTAGTCTACAATATCTAGAGTAATGAACATGGACTGACCTAACTGATTTGACTGAAAATTTGGCTGATTTCTAAACAAGTTACACAACACATATCTTTGCTTGCTTACATTCATTTTTCCTTGATTCAGAAGAAAATGCACTGCCATTATTGCATTGGGTTATAATGTCCTAAGAAGCCACCAAGGCATGTTCAGGTTTCTGTCTCTCAAGTAAATGGCTACAAACTACAGACATTGGGATCCGGAAGCTCTATATTCTTTGGACAACTTATGCCAGCTTTATTTTAATCAAATGCCTGGGGGCAAGCCTGAGGCAACACTCACCCCTCTACAGGATAGACACCAAGGTCTTGTATAGCCGCAGTTTGCTTCTGAGACTTACTGGCACTTTCCTGGTAGCTGGATGTAGATCAAAAATGTTCTAGTATTGGCTACAAAAATTTTTCTTAATGAGACATAGAAAATAATCATCTTTATGTTTCGGCAAGAGAAAGTTGGAATTTAGATTGTGATGGTTTCATTTCTTATTGCAATGAATGTTGTCATTTTCAAAAAGCAGCCAAGCCAAGCCAAGTGTTGTGGAGTCGGATCCAACTCATGGTGACCCTAGGGGCCTGGCAAGGGATAATAAATCAAGGACTAGTGTGCTAAAAAAGAGTAAGGGACAACCGTGCCACCGTGTGGTCTAGTCCCGCACTCCTCCTGTACCAGAGGTGTAGACATGGAGTGGAACTTGCCTCTGCTGATGGACACCCAGCAGGCTAGCGGACACCCAGCAGGCTAGCTGTTACGTCTTGTGTCTCAACAGAAACCGAAATTGTTTCACCACTGCTTCGTTGGTTGGAGGATCATGGAGCATTAGTTCACTGGAGCCCTCAAGGCAGGCAAAATATAGCAAGGGCAAAAATTCAATGTCAGCTGAGAGCAGGGACTTGATTTCCTATGGGAGCTCCCAATTATGTTCCACGCCTGCCCCTCTGCCCTCTGCCGAGTTATAATTTCTCCTGGATTCAATAATAGCTACTGTTCATTTCTTTTGGCTTTTCCGGTACTTTTCCAAGCTGCCTTGGTTGTTCCAATTGAACGTCTCCATCTCCCGTGCAATTTAATAGATGTATTGATTACCACCGAACTATCAGGGTAGTACTAACATGACGCTTTTATTTCACGCTTTCCACAAAATTTGCATCACAGATCTCTTTTCAGAATTTTTCTCAGGAACAAAAATCATTCCAGGTGGCAATGGGAGCACATTAAGCATCTGCACAGAGGGAAAGAAAGGAGCTGGCTCGTCCCTCTTTATTTCCTGCTGAAGCTCAGCTCTGGCTTGGCTGCCAGAAGGAAGTATTTTTCCAGAACAATTTTATGTGCTCATAGATCTGAGGTCAGGCACTGCTTTTCTGCTTCCAAAAAAAAAAAAAAAAAAATGCTTCCTCTGCTAGTGATTACAGACTCAGAAGTCTGAGGTTCTTGTTGCCAATTCATACTTTAAATAAGCAACTAGTATCTGAGACTCTATTCCTTATTTATCAAATGAGGATGACAGACCGGATGCCTGCCTCATGGGACTGATAACAAGATTAAGAGAAATTATAAAAGGAAAACTACCAAACCTACAAAATGTTATCTTCCATTATGAAATGACTTATGGGACCATACTTTGTAACTGCTAGGAGATACATAAGAGCAATTCTGATGATGACCATAATTACTCCCTAAGAGCATCAGGAATACAGGCTGGCCTGCAAAGACAGGCAGTTATATTGCCCACTTGGCTGCCATGCTTCTCTCCTAGCTATGCCACACTGCCTCCTGCTTGCCTTCCCGGGTTTCTCCTCGTGAGGACCCACTCCACGCTTTGTCTGCAGCCATAAAATTCAGCGTTTCATACCTTCAATGCAGATACTTAGGTTCAGCAAATTTATACATACTCTCAGCAACTCATCCAAAATACCTTTACTGCCTTCATTCTCTGTGACCTAGAGGTCTTCCCATAATTTTTAGACACAGTCTAGAAAGATAGCAGTTACTGAAATCTAGTCTGGTACAGTGTGTGGGTTGCAGAGAGAAATAAGTTATCTTCTTATATAGCTCCCTAGTAGGATCTCCACTTGGAAAAATCACAGTGGGGAAAAAAAAAATTTTCAGGGTTTAAAGTTCATCCCACATTTTCTATCTTAAGAAACTTCATATGCAGGGAGAGCCTGATATTTTCCTCTCAAATTTTGATCTTATCTTAAAAGAAGAACAGGCAGAATGCTTCTTAGAAGCAAGGATGGAGTGATTTTGTCTCATGTACTCTGGACATGTTATCAGGAAGATCAGTTCCTGGAGAAGAACATCATGCTTGTAGAAGGTTAGTGAAAAAGAGGAAAACCCTCAACCAGATGGAGTGACACAGTGGCTGCAACAATCGGTTGTCAAGATGGTACAGAAAAGCAAAGATTGTCAAGATGGTACAGAATCAGGCAACGTTTCATTCTATCATACACAGGGTCACTGTGAGTCAGAACTGACTCAACAGCACCTAACACCACCAGCTTTTTCTTTTAATTAGCTAGTGCATGGTGTTGCTAAAAAGCACATGCCTCCACAGTTGGTTCCATTATGTAGGCAACTGACCACCTCAGCAGTACACTCAGGTTATTCAAGAATCCTTATTTTCCTTCCACATTTATTTTGTGTTTCATACAGTGTGGCTATTCCGAAAAGTTTCGCTCTCCCAGGATCCCAGTCATAGCCCTGACTCCACACATATATCAAGAGGATGAAGCAGATAGAGTAATGGAGTGATTGGTGATTGCACATCCTCATTTTAACTAAGTTTTGTTGTAAATATTAAAAATTTATTCATCCCCTTAACCTTCCCAGCATCAAGCTGTATGAATTCTAAGCCTGCAATGCCTCTTCAGAAACCCTGATGGTACATTGGTTAAGTGCTACATCTGTTAGCTGAAAGGTCAGTGGTTCAAATCTACCAGATGCTCTTTGGGAACTCTATGATGCAGTCCTACAGGGTCACTGCGAACTGGAATCAACTTGATGGCAGTGGGCTTGTTTGTTCTTTCTTTATTTATTTTTGCATAATGTCTTTTTGTCTCCTCTGCCCTTCCCACACAATAACAGACTACTGTATAAGATTTCTTCCTGAAGTTTGCTTGCCTCCAAACTCAGTATCTCTAATCAATCCTTCATGTCAATTCCATCATAACTTCTCTAAAACACAAGTCGGATCATGTATTTTCTTTCTCATTTTTCTTCAGTGGCTTGCTTTTGGTTAAAAACAAGTCTCGGCCATGTTTTCGACTTTCATCTACATCCTGACCCTCAGCACCCATCCCAGTCTCATTCCTTTCTATATCACCCGATAAATGCTATTCAACAACTTTCCCACTTCCCTGTGTCTGATCATATTATTTCCTGAGTGTGAAAAAGCCTCTCCCACCTCTTCTTAGTCTATTAAAAGCTCTCCAGGTCTACTTCAATTATCAAAAATCCCTCCAAAGTTCACCCAACAGGTATCCTACTGTGGATATTCTGGTGAACTTCCTTTCAGACTTCTTTCAGTGGATTACACTGCACACTGTTGTATTTTTAATGGTGGCTCAATAGCTTATTATATTAACACCCCCAAATTTATTTACCTAGCTCATTACTGTGCGTAGTGGGCCATTTTTTTTTTCATTCCTATTCACAGCAGTGCACTGTGACTATCTGGATGAGTTCTTATGCAGTCTTGTCCTCCAGTGCCACATTCTGTTAGTCTTTGACACAGAGCATAGAAAACAGAAGGATCTGTATTGTAGCTGGAACGAAAACATAGTTACGACTTCCCACCTTTCCAAGGGCACTGACTGCAGATTTTCTACAGGGTGCTGTTCTGTAATCTGTAAGTCCTGCCTGACCCTGACTGCTCCCAGCGGGAATTCCACTGACAGATCTCAGTGAGAGCTACCACATAGATTGGAACAGGTTTATGTCCTTGGGGCCATCCTGGAGAGAAAGTCATAGTTCTTTTTAAGAGTTTCCATGGGCTGCCCTTTTAAATTGTATGTTCAAAGAACTATACACATTTACACATTCCAAACGTAGTCTTTGTGCCTGAAGTCAAGTGCTGTTTCATATTCGAGATGCATCCACCTGCTTCTAATGCAGGGGTAGGAACTTAATCTAATTTATGGGGCAGTCCGGTGACAAAGGGAGGAAGTCTTACAAAACTGCTGTGGAAAGGGAAATTCAGGATCCCCAAAAGGGTATTTATCCAGAATTTCTTTGAAACATCCACTGTGTAGGCACTATGATGATTAAATGACAGTATGAAATTCTTAGCAACATCTCTGACATACTAAGAGCTGAATAAACATCAAGTATCATTATTTTTCTCAGTTCCTTGTGTATAGATATCACCATTTACCCACTTCCTTCAGTTGAAATCTATTTTCTTAGGAATTTCTCTTATAGCCTTCTCAAAACTTTTTCTCTTTCCCCATCCCATAAAGTCCCGACAGTTCTGACAAAAATATTATTAGTTTATCCACTTCTCCCTGAATTCATCCTATCATTCCAATTCAAACATCCAGCATCTCACACACAAATTAGTAAATTCCTGACTGATTCCTGTATCTACTCAAACTCTCTTCTCGTCTCTTCTCCACAGACAAGACAGAAGGATGTTTTCAAATGCAAAACCAATTGTGCGTTTTCCTTGTTTAAAAGTGTCCAGTGACTGTCCATTCCTGTAGGATGACATCAGCATCTTTACTTTAGCTCCTCCCCCCTAACCATCTCCTCTCCAGCCACCTTGTTTCTGTTGGAACCTCCAAAACACCGTGAACCTTTGGTTTTAGTGTCTTGAAAATACCAGTACCCCTTTCTGAAAGTCTTATCTCCGAGCCAAATTTATCTCAACATAATGCCTTTCCCCCTTCAAATTCAAGTTTATAGTTTGCTTCTCCGGAGAGAGTTTCTATGAATCTCTCTTGCATCTTTTAACTAGACCAGGAGTCTCTGTTTAAAGCCAGTTCATTGTTTATGTAGTATTTGTTTTGTTTCATATCATCCCCCTATACTTGTCTCTTCGTTCATCAATTTAAGGCCTTGTGTCTCTTTAGCTCATATAGCGCAGAGCTCATGGCAAATGTTAAAAACTGCTCGGTGAATAAGCAGAAGTTTAAAAAGTTAGGTATGTATAAGTCAAAAGCAAAATAACCATATATTGGTATTACCATAGCTCTTTAGAACATTCTCTCTATGATGAGAAGAATGTTTACATATTTACAAAAGCTAGACGGACTTGATACTAAAACAACCAGTGAATTATACATGCATACACATCACTGTTTGCAAGACAGATTTTTTTAAAAATAGATATTTTGTCTATTTCCAAGGGACATGTAACAATCTGAATGTAATACAAGTCTGTTATTTACTGACATTGTTATAACGCACAACAAAATACCTTATCTATCTGCCTGGAGATAAAAAATAAATTATGTTGAATGTATTTCTTTTACATATAAGAAGTCCAATTTTTTTCTCTATGTCATATAGTATAACCACAGACAGTAAAAATCCACCTGAACAGCTAAAAAAAAAAAAAGTGGTATCAGCTACCCTGAGTATGTTATTGAGTCCTGTTATGTTTATAACATCCAGCAGAATTCATTTTTTTGTAGCACAGCAATGATAATGACAAACTTCTCTCATTACTACAATACCTGGGTTTCTGTAAATAATTGTTACTCATCCTGAGCATAGACTAACCCCTAGAGCCCCACAAATAGTGTATGTGTAATTTTTTTCTCCTGTCCCCCTCTTTTGGCCCTTGGAGCTCTGATATCCTCTCGAGTATATGATGTAAAAGCTGACAAAATAATGAAGGTTAGAGTTAAGCTTAGCATTGTGATCACCATTAATCTTCAGTAAAAAGCCAACCTTTTAGTTAAAATTAAAGGCATTATTTTTATCTAAAATTTTTCTGGTGATTTTATATTTTGGAAAATTCAACATATTTCTTTATTAACTGCCACTTTCAAGTCTCCTAATAACTAGACTATCTGTCACATCTAATTTTGTGGTTATTTGTTTACTTAATGGAATATTACTGTTTAGAATAACAGATTTCTATCCCCATACCCATATTTTACGTATCCCCTTAGTGTTTTCCAAGCTGGATTTCCACTCCTTATTCTTAGACATCTTAACCTTTAATCAGGTTCATTTCAGTTCTATGCTCTGAATACAAATAGCTCATTTTGTAACACAACCTTATAAATAATTTTATCTTTTTCATCTACTTTACAAGTATATTTCTTATGTTGTTAATTCACCTTCCACCTATAACACTAGTTTAGATTCCTTTTCCAGTTAGTTAAATAATTACTGAGTCATGTGTTAGCTTCTGTACTAATACCAATCTTATACCTTCTAGGAAAGAAAGATCCCCTAACACAGCAATGTGTAATTTATCATTCTAATTTGACAATCATCCTATTTCTAGTTCTACATCTTTTATTTTTTCTTAAATTTTTGCTTTTGTAGAAGGAAGTTCATGAATTCACTTTTCTAATTATGAGTCTGAATATCTGTTCAAAAGATTGACAGTATTTTTGTTTTTAATTGCTTACTCCTG
Organism: Heterohyrax brucei; assembly: GCA_028571685.1. Taxonomy (NCBI): domain Eukaryota; kingdom Metazoa; phylum Chordata; class Mammalia; order Hyracoidea; family Procaviidae; genus Heterohyrax; species Heterohyrax brucei. Next base: position 100,420,102 of record CM053148.1, read on the forward strand.
TTCCTCAGGTGCTGTAGGTCTGCAGACTTCAGGACACAAAGTGTTTTTTATCCCTCTCTCTGCTGCTTCTCCTATGAAGACTTTTCTTGAAAGTTTAGGATGCTGCTTTGAATCCTCTGCTTGCTGGTCTCTGTTGCCTAGTTTCAGGGATTAGTAGGGGACTGAAGAGGGAGACGCCAAGGCAGCACTGCTTCCAGGATTGCTATCTCCCTCTGAACTGTCTTTGCTACTTTACACATCTTAGGTAGTATATTAACCTTACTTGGAGGCACCAAGTTATAGTTCTGTAGTTTTCAACCACTTAATCCATGAGAATACCTTCACAATTTAAAAGTGGGGGGGGTGTCCTATATCATATCTATACATTTAAGATTTGTTTATTAAGAGCGACAAAATAAAACTATTACACTCATTTACCATAAATATACATATAAGTATATATATATTTATATAAACATATATATAAATTTATATAAATATATATATAAATATAAATATACTATACATATTAAAATTGTATTACATCAGACAATAGCCTCCAGACACTCTTGACAATTTGTTCACATGGGGAGGACATACTCTGTGTTCAGTCAAAAGATTATACTTTCTAAATATACAGTCTTCTGATTGCCTCAGTGTTGATTTAGCCACTCTCTATATTAATATTCCCATATTTGAAGGCCATGACTTGGAAACCAGTGGAGGAGAGAAGAGAACTTGATTTCACATGTCTCACTGACTAAGGATCAGTATTTGAGAAACACAGCCCACTGTCACAGAAACAACGCTGATGATCACATAATTGAAATTTGCAAGACCAATGACTTTATTGCAAATACCTTTTCTCAGCAACATCGAATGGTGACTACACACATAGACCTTCCCAGGATGATGAGGGGCATCTCAGAACTTAAAAGCTAGCAAGCTGCCATTTGAGGCACATTAAATGGTCCCAGCTCAGCAGGAACTGATGATTACCAAGGACCAAAATGACATGGCAGAAAGAGAACCCAGAAGACAGAGTGACCCACGTGGGTGGATGACTGCATCAGTGTGCGACCAGAAGAACCAGATGGTGCCCAGCCACCACCAGTGATAGACATGATGGGGCTCACGAAGTTGAACCTCACTGGCAACATAACAATAAAAAGGGGTACACCCTAGAACTCCACTAAAAGACTGCTGTTGATGGCCCAGGGGCCTCAGGGTTCTTCCAGGAGCATGGCTGCTTGTCCTGATGCTGCCCCCATCCACAAATCATAATGGAGATCAGCTCTTTGGACAGGAAAGTCTTGGATTTGATGACACAGAGTGACCATGTCATGTGTGTACTTTATGGTTCTATGCATCTATAGGATGTCATCCTGCTGGCCTCTTACTGGCGGTGGGGGGGAGAGGGTGAAGAGGAGGGGATAGGAGATTTTTAGGATATGCCCTGTCTAGAATAGATAGGAGAAGTGTGCTGTCACCAGGCAAGGAGAGCAGTGGGACTGCACATAGGCGGGCATGCAAATTTACACTGGATTGTACACTTTCACTTAATCACAATTTCAAAATAAATAAATAAATAACTGAATGGCATCTGTGAAAAGAGAGGATAGGAAAGCTCAGTATCATCACTCAGAATGAGTGATGGAATTATTCGTGTGCAATTTCAAGTTAAAACTGAAGAAAATTAGGACAAGTTTACATATATCCTATCTTGAATTTAGAGACCATCTCAAGAATGATTTGAGGAGTTGAATACTAATGACTAAAGACCAGACCAATTGTGGAATGACATCAAGAACATCACACATGAAGAAACCAAGGGGTCATGAAAAAAATAGGAAAGAAAGAAAAGATGTAATGGATGTCAGACGAGACTCTGAAACTTGCTCTCAAATGTTGAAAAGGTAAAGCAAAAGGAAAAGTGATGAAGTAAAAGAGCTGAACACAGGATGTGAAAGGACTGCTCAAGAAGTATAACATGTGCAAACACCCAGAGTTAGAAAATCTAAAAGGGAGATTATGCTCAGCATGTGTCAAGCTCAAAGAACTGAAGCAAATATACAAGATTCAAGTTGTGTTAGTAAAGGACTTTATGAGGGAAATATTAAATGACACAGGAAGCATCAAAAGAAGAGGCAAGGAATACATAGTCACAACACCAAAGGAAAACTGGTTGATGTTTAACCATTTCAGGAAGTTACATATGATCAGGAACTGATGGTACTGAAAAAAGAAGTCCAAGCTGCACTGAAGGCATTGATAAAAAAAAAAGGTTCCTGGAACTGACAAGATATCAGTTGAGATGTTTTAACAAATTGATGTGGTGCTGGAAATGCTCACATGTCCATGCCAAAAAATTTGGAAGACCGCTACCTGGCCGACTCACTAGAAGAGATTCATATTTATGCCTATGCCCAAGACAGGGGATCCAATTGAGTGCAGAAATTATCAAACAATGTCATTATTATCACACGCAAGTAAAGTTTTGCTGAAGATAATTTAAAAACATTTTCAGCAGTACATCAACAGGGAGCTGTCAGAAATTCAAGCTGAGTTCAAAAGAAGACAAGGAACAAGAGATACTGCTGATGTCAGATGGATCCTGCCTGAAAGAGAATACCAGAACGTTTTTGCCTATGTCTTATTGACTATGCAAAGGCACTCAACCATGTAGATCATAAAAAATTTTGGATAGGATTTTGGAAAATGGGAAGTAGAGAACACTAAACTCTGTCTATGAGGTATCTGTACACGTATCAAGAAGCAGTAATTTGAACAGAATAAGGGGATGTTGCATTGTTTAAAGTCAGAAAAGGTGTGTGTCAGGGTTGCATCCTTTCACCACACCTATTCAATCTGTATGCAGAGAAATAAGCTGAGAATCTGGACTATATGAAGAACAAGGTATTGGAATTGTAGAAAGATCTGGTAACAACTTGGACTACACAGATGACACAGCCTTGCTTGCTGAAAGGGAAGAGAACTTGAAGAATTTACTGATGAAGATCAAAGACCACAGCCTTCAGTGTGGAATACACCTCAGCATCAACAAAAAGAAAGCCCTCACAACTGGGCCAATAAGCAACATCATGACAAACAAAGAAAAGACAGAATTGTGAACATTTTTATTTTACTTGGATCCATAGTCAATACCCAAGGAAGCAGCAGGCAAGAAATCAAGACACATGACATTGGACAAGTCTGCTGCAAAAGACCTCTTTAAAGTGTTGAAAAGGCAAGATGTCACCTTGAAGAGTAAGGTGCTCCTGACCCAAACCACCGTGTTTTCAATTGCCTCACATGCTTGTGAAAGCTAGACAATGAATTAGAAAGCCTGAAGAGTTGACAGCTTTGAATTCTGGTGATAAATATACCATAGACTGCCAAAAGAAGGTACAGTTCTGTCCTGGAAGCAGCTCAACCAGAGTGGTCCTTAGAAGTAAAGATGGCAAGACTATTTCTCACATACTTCAGACATATTATCAAAGAGGGATCAATCCCTGGACATCAGGCTTGGTAAATTAGATGGTCAGTGAAAAAGAGAAAGAACCTCGATGATACGAATTGACAGTGGGTGCAACAATGGGCTTGAGCGTAACAACTGTGATGATGGAGCAGGGATGTCATGCATGGGATCACTGGGAATTGGAACCGACTTGATGGCACCTAACAACAGCAACAATAGGCTACATAATTAGGACCTAGCTCATAGGTCCTTCAGTCTGTGAGGCTTCAAATTAAATTGGATAATTTGTGTAAATGCCCTGAATGCATCGTCAAACAGATGTAAAACAAAGTAAAAGTGTCTCCAAGGACAAGAAGAAAAGGTCTAAATGAGGACTCCATGCAACATGGACAAGAAGGTTGTAAATCTCTGGTAAGTCCCTGTAAAGAAACACCATTAGGGAGGTATTTTATGGATGGTATAACATATTTCTGGCTTCTTCTTCCTTAACCTTGAGTTCTCCTCTTCCTGGGACACCTGGCTGTTAAAAATAATTTATATCTGATACAGGCAAGGTCTTTTTCAGGTATGTCATTAGAAATAGAAAATATAATTTATGAAGCTTAGTATCCTATGTCTAAGTGTACTACCTGAAATAGAAACTACATTGTTTAAGCACAACCAGATTATGCAATAATGAATATGGTTTGCGAAGGGATTCAGTTTTCATTTCACTTTCACTTCAGTAAATACTGAACCAATTTAATGAAACAGCTAACAAAGGTTCCTTTAGTGGCAATATGATCAAGGGTGCGTCATACATGGCGTGTCATGATTTGTCACCTGGGCACATGTCTACTAGGAAGCTGTGTGGACAAGTCCACTGGCTCATTTATCGAGAACATCATGAAAGCACCCACTGGTAACAATCTGAACTGCTGACCTACAGGTGCAGGATCCCATATCTGGCTTCTCACTTCTTGTGGTTCCACCATTCAGTTGCAAATTCTATTGCTAAAGAAGCTATAAAATAAGAGGAAGTATACTGCTTCAGTGTCTTCCAAGGACTTTCTTAATATACTGTTTCAAAATGTGCCTTTGTCTCATTAATTTGCTCCAGTAATTTGCTTCCATTATTAGTATTCTGAATTCTGAAAGCAGGCAAGGTAGGTTTTATGCAAAGAAGGGATTAAGGGATTGAATCAACCAATCCTGCTGGGAAATAGAATCAGTTTTTCTTTATGATTTAAATTTTCCTTAAGGATGATGGAAGGGAGTAATTTACAAAAATATGCATTTCTAGCTGTCAGTCTAATTTACAATTTATTTAAAGGCTACCAACTCTTTCCAGAATTCAGTAAACTAGAAACCAACTGAACAAAAGAAAGCTATCTCACAAATCTTTAAATGGTACTGACAAACCATAATTTATTTTACAAAAAGATCTGATATATATATATATGCATATATATATCTGATGTGTGTGTGTGTTTGTGTGTGTCTATGTGTGTACATGAGGGTGGATAAATGAAAAGTCCTTTTACAGTTTTTGCCTACCCAGTTTGCATCTCTTCCACAGCAGATTTTCCTAACTTGAAAAGCGAATAAATCTTGCTCTGGATCCGTGATTAATCAGAGGTCAAGTGGTATATCTGCTAACCAAAAGGTCAGCAGTACAAATCTGCCAAGTGCTCCTTGGAAGCTCTATGGGGCAGTTCTATTCTATTCTATAGGGTCACTATGAGTCAGAATCAACTCAACAGCAATGAGTTTGGTTTTTCTTTTAGTGTTCAAAGCAAGTTAAACACTCAACACCTACAAGGACAGGATTTCAAGAATGGACCACCATCTTCCCGCTCCATTGTTATAGTCTTTTTCAACAGATCTTCCCTCACACTTTGTAAATTAGTTCCTGACTCCTCTCTACAGATGTTTGATTAATTGTCTTTACTATTGGCCTGAGTTTCTAGGATGCCCTGTAGACACAGATTCTGATTCCGTAAGTTCTTGCAGGGTGAAAGATGTTTCAGATATCCAGTTACACGTGGTGTGATTCTTGCAAAGCTGGGACCCACCTCCCTGGTCTAAAAGGGATATCACATTTAAACACCTCAGTTCAAAGGGAAATTCTTCATAGCTATCTCTTTGAAATGTTATGGGTCCAAATACGTGGCCCATTACAACTCCTATTAAAATATTTCTTTTAGAATTTGATAGCATCCCAATGCTTCAGAAGTTTCATATTCTCTGTCTTACAAAAACACTCTCTTAACTCCCAGGCATCTCATGTCTACCATCTTGTGCCACACATCATGTTCTGTTTTCCACTCAGTGACCTTCTACGTAATGAGAATCTGATGTCACATAACTCTTCCACCCTTCACTTCTGTGTCCTGAGTAATGTGGCTCATCTGTTGCCCTTTACTGAAAAGAAAAGAAAAAAAAAAAATCCTAAGTAGTTTTTCTTGTCTCTTTTCAGAAAGTGAGACTATGTTTGTGTTTTGTGGACTAGAGGGATGTGCAGTGCCCATTGTAGGTTATGCGGAAGGCCAGCAAACAGCCCACACATTGCTTTTTTTGTCCTGCACATGGGATTACAAAACCAGATCAGAAGAAATATACCATTTTCTGACAACAGCAAATGTAAAACATGTCTATATACCTTGTGGCTTCGAGAGTAAACTGTCCTTTTCTCTGTTTGATTATATCATTTCTTCACTAGACAGTTTTATGTTCAAAAGGGAAATTTTGCAGACATTCAAGTGACTGTCGAACAAATAATGATTAGTTACATGGAAGCACTTGTGTGTCGTGCACAGCACTAAATGATTTATCAGGTAAAGCTCAATTTTATCCACATGGCAACTATGTCAAGTAAACATTTTCTTTTAATCTCAAGTTTTATGGATAGTGAAGCTGGGGGGCAGATTAGTTAATACCTTGCTCATGGTTAGCTAGGAACCTATTTAAAAAAAAAAAGAAGTTGTCATCATGTCAATTCTGACTCATAGCAGCCCCACTTGACAAAGTAGAACTGCTCCACAGGATTCTTGGCTGTAGCTTTTACAGGGCCCACAGTGGGTTCAAATGGCCAACCTTTATGCTAGCAGTTGAGTATAAACTGTTGGCATAGCCTAGGGATTTGTACTGGATGTAAAACAAAGGATTTTGTCTCTGGAGTCTGAATCTTAAACACTGCCTGAAACTCCACAGCCACTACAGTGGAAGAGCCCCGCACTCTTCTTCCCTTCTGTGGGATGATGTCCTCTCCAGATACACTAGTCATCCCTCTAGCACCAGCTCATATTTAGAAGCCATCCTGAAACCATCATTCTTACTCCTTCTCATTCCTACTCATCCTCATTCTTAATTTAGGTGAATGTGGCATACTCAACTTTGTGTATAAGGTAGCTCTCAATAATAAGTATGTTAAAAGGATAAAAGTCCTTTCTTAATTTGACAGCTCTAAGATTAACCTTTATGAACAAATACAGAATCACCCTTCAAGGTGTTCAAAAAGAGATTGAAAGCCAGCTACAAAATGTTGCAATGAACAAAGCAGAGAAACTTTAAACTGGTATAAAAGCAGCAGAATGGCTTAGGGAAGATTAATAAGGAAAGGAACTGATTTAGGTAATAGTGACCAACTGTAACAGTGGGCCATTTGAATGAATATTAGTACCTTCAAAGTAATATCCCACCACAGCTTATGATACTTGACAAGAAAACTCACTGCTGTCGAGTCAATTCCAACTGACGGTGACCTTATACGATATTTGACAAGAGATCCAATAAAATTGTAGCTAACTTACCATTAAGAGAGTTAACACTGTTGTTACTATAAACTTGACCCCATGGACAAATGCCTAGTTTGTCTTTGCCGTAAGATGAATCTTAGAATTATGCCGATCGACCTAGCATGCTAAGTTTCTGATGGTAAGGTGAAGCTGAACAAATTTGATTAACTGCTGTGAGGAAATGACAGTGACAGCTGACAGCAATAAGACAGAAGATACAATTTACTTGAACTTTACCAACGATTTTCAAGCTCTCCAGCAAAGGCTTATGCTTTGACATAAGTAGGATACTATTGTGGGCAGAGGCAGTCATAACAAAATAGACAGGTAATCAATTTTCTTGATTGTCTAGGGTAATCAGAGACAGAATCAATAAAAAGTAGCAGCCTCCAAAACAAATTTTGGAAGTAATGATAAAATGACATTTTTCCAATTTTTCTATCAATGTAGCCTGTCCAAAAAGAAAAAAAAAAACTTTTATATCAACGTTGTCTCCACCCCACATGTCATCTGTGAGAGAGTATCTAATGTTGTTCTTGCTGGGTGCCATCGAGTCAATTCCAACTCATCATGACTTTATGTGACAGAGTAGAACTGCTTGCTAGAATTTTCTAGGTTTTAATTTTTATGGTAAGCATAATTAGTGATTTAGACAACCTTTGAAATTTTGAAATCTATTAAAGAAAGAAACCCAAATAGATTTTTGAAAAGTAACACCACAGCATAGGAAATTTCCCTTCCCCTCCCCCCTCCCAATCATATGCATGATTTTTTTCAAGTTCATTATGTTTCCGTAAGTGTAAATTAAGGACACAGGAAACCATTAAGTTTGAAATTCCTGGGTATTCATACCGGTGATCCAAGCCGTTAACACTCTTTAAACACTTTTCCTTTGGTACTCAAGATTGCAACCTGCTGTCTTCAGGCATGTAATGCTAAAAAACAAGACTTTAATGATAAAATAGCAGAACAAAGACAAGCTACTCTCATCAGTGTCAGGAGGTAAATAGCACTAATCTGTCTTCATTATTGCTATGCATGCTGTAATATCAGGTGGGAGTGTGTGTAACATCTTTTACTATCATCTAACTGCTAAGTACCAGGCAAAAATTTTCAGGCAAAATTGTCTTTGATCAACAGAAATGTGGCAGTCATTTCAGTCTGGAAATTGTCTTCAGAGGATTTTGGCACTTTTCTGTTAAAATGCAAAGAGAACATCCTCAGCCTTCTTCATCATTATTATTTCTATACTTAGCAGAATATGTTATGTTTGAATGCTTAGTGTGTGCCAGCTTTTTCTCACTAAAAAAAAAAACTTTGGTAGATATTTGTTGAAGTCCTGTTAAAGAGATAATAATCAAGTTAATTTACAGTTAAGAAGGAGAAATTGGAAGATTAAAAATCCAAGTACCTGCAGCCGGAACTAAATCTGTGATTCTGATATTAAATCCTCTTTTGATCAATTTCATCCCTTCTATGTTCTTGATCCCTTAAAAGATAATACTTTCCATTCTTTTGACATCATGCCCATGACCAAAATTACCTAAAACCCTACTAATTCAAATGAGCCCATGCAGAATTGTTAAATAAATGGTGTTTGTCTTTGGGTGCTCTTCTTTTAGTAACTCCTTCCAACTGCCCTCAGGACATACTCTTTAAGTAACTCATCACATCCCAAGCTGAGGTCAGTGTTCCTTTCCTCACCCCCAGGTCCCACTCTGCCCATTCCTCCTACCTCGTTCCCTGGTTCCTCACCTCACTATGCTCCCTGCATGAGGAAATGGGCTCAGCACTCACATAATGATTAATATAAAAACCATGATGTTATTCCTAATTCCACATTTGATCAATCTTTATGCATTATTGATTCAAATATCTAAATACTTCTTGTGTTTGTCTACTTGACTCCATTCCTATATATTCTTTCCCGACTAATGCACCCTCCGTTTCATGCTCCCTCAATCTTTTTTTCAGGGATACCGTTATACAGTAAAAATGTAGTCATCTCACATCCGTGTTTCAACTTTGCAATGGTTCCTACCATTCTCAAAATAAAGTCCATTTTCCTTTATTTGCAATCAAGGTCCAATATGATTTAGACCCTACATAGACCTCCAGGGGAAACCCTGGTTGCTTCAGGGTTAAGTGCTACAGCTGCTAACCAAAAGATTTGCAGTTCAAATTCACCAGGTGCTTCATAGAAACCCCATGGGGCAGTTCTACTCTGTCCTATAGAGTTGCTATGAGTCGAAGTTGGCTTGACAGCAGGGGGATTGGTTTGGTTTTAGACTTCATCTCGGTTCTCTTACAAATCTATTCACTGAATAAAACTGACACTTAACAAACATGGTAGCCTGTCAGGAGTCAGTACAATTTAACCATTGATTATGTAAAAAGGAGTAGAGAGAAAATTTGATGGGTAGCTTTGGGTTTACTCACAGAGAGACATAAATTACACACTGAGGAATATGGATTTAATTCTCAAGGAAATGAGAAAATGCTAGGGTTTTTCACCTGAAGAGAGACAGGATCAGTGCTGTCATTTAGGAAGAAAAAGCTTAGAATAATAGGTAAAATTAGTCAGGCACATGTGCAAGACTGGATTGAGAAAGCCGTAAGGAACCTATTGAGATCAATTAGAAGAAAAGTAACGAGAGTTTCTGATGTGGCACCGGCTGTGATAAGAGGAATATAGAATCCAATATGAGAGTTATTATGAAGTAAAATCAATAGTTCCTGGCAAGTGATTGGCTATGGGAGGCAAAGGAGAGGAAAATGTCAGAGATGCTGAAGATTTCAGCGTCATCACTAGGAGAAAGATCATAGCCAAGGTCGCCTGAAGGAGAAGCACAGTAAATCCAGGGTCAGCCAGATTAAATCTGAGGAATACTGTCACGTGCCACTCAGGTAATATTCAGAGTAGAAAGCTAACAATATGAGGGGCAGACTCTGGCATGTTTAATTCAAAGATTTCCATTCTGTTTATTTTTTCTTTCTGTTGTTGTGATTTATGTTACCTGTTGCCAGTGGGGGAAAATTACATAGTTCTCTAAGAGAATATTACTGGAATCACAGTTTGAGATGTGCAAGGCAGGACCAGCTGCGTAATATACAGGGCTTGGTGAAAAACATGGGACTGCTTCAAAAAAAAAAAGAATTTAAAAGCAGCAAATCACAAATAAACTGAATTTGAATCCTTCTGAACATGGAAATCTTGCTTGCCTAATGATTCAGTGCTGCATCTGCTAACCAAAAGGTCAGCAGTTCAAATCTGCCAGTCACTTGTTGGAAACCCTACGGGGCAATTCTACTCTGACTTACAGGGTCGCTAAGAGTTGGAATCAACTCAACAGCCGTGATTTTTTGTTGTTGTTTTGTTTTTAAGCACTGGAACCTTTGTGACTGAACAGAGCACTCACTCATGAGATCAGTCCTGAGCAAGGACTCCCTTGCTTTAAGGATCACTATGAGATTTAATAGAAACCCTGGTGGCATAAGAAGCTACAGCTGCTCATCAAAGGTTGGTAATTTGAAACCACCAAGGGCTCTTGGGCAACCGTGTGGGGTAGTTCTCTGTCTAACAGGGTCACTATGAATTGGAATCAACTCAATGGCAGTGGGTGTGGATGTAGGTTTACGAGATTTAAAAAGTTCACTCATGTCCTTCCGCAATACTAATTGGGTAAAATCAGCTATACTCAATTTGTATGTGTCAGAGAGATTCAAACTTAGCCCTGTTATCTTCTTTGATGGAACACTGACACATCTATCTGTCAACAAAGACAAAGAGATTGGGGAAAAAGAAATGAGAAAGCTGAGAAAAATAAATCAGAAAAATGTTTCATTTTAGTTGTTTTTTTTTCTGTGTAGTATGCTGATATCTGATACCTGTTGCTGTCAAGTTGAATCTGACTCATAGCGGCCATATAGGACAGAGTAAAACTGCCCATAAGACAGAGTAGAACTAAGACTAATCGTTTATCAGAAGTGTAATAAAAAATTGAGTCATGTAGCACTGTAATGCATAATTAGGGACCATTCATTGCTGGTCCCAAATGAACCTCTTGTAATTTTATCTGTATTTTAACAAAATCAAGTACATGCTATGTACCAGGAAGTATTCTAAACACCTTACACATATTAGCTGATTGTTCATAACAACTCTATGATATTGGTTTATTATCCTCATTTGGCAGGTGATGATATCAAGGCACACGTTGATTGACAACTTATCCCAGGTTATACAGCAAGTGGTAGCAGACCCAAAACTTGAACCAGAGACTTCAGATTCCACAATTAATATTCTGACCCACTACCCTGTCCTGATCCCTTGACATACTACCAAAAAAAAAAACCATACCCACTGCTTTTGAGTCGATTCCAACTCATAACAACCCTACAGACAGAGTAGAACTGTGCCATAAAGTTTCCAAGGAGTGCCTGGTTGATTTGAACTGCTAACCTTCTGATTAACAGCTGTGGCACTTAACCACTATGCCACCACTTAGTTGCAAATAGAAGCAGGAGCAGGACTACATATTACATAATTATTATTTTTTTTTCATTTGGAGGGAAATAATTATTTAATATATGTTAAAATAACTGTGGTGTAGTGGGTTAAGTGCTACCACTGCTAACCAAAAGATCGGCAGTTCAAATCCACCAGGCGCTCCTTTAATACTCTAGGGGGTAGTTCTACTCTGGCATCTAGGGTCCTAATGAGTCGGATCCAACTCGATAGCACTGTTTTTTTTTAAAAGAACACATTTGATTTCTCAGAAACATACTTTTACACAGAACAGATAAAATTCTGAATAATTATTGAAAATATCTTAATGAGAAATAGTGGAATTTGGGGTAAATCATAAATAGAGAATATTGATAATTTAGTATGACAAATATTTACTGTCTTTTGAGTTCCTGAAACATCAAGAATTTGAGATTTAAATCAGTAGAGTTGCCCTCTAATTAGATGAAAACCTACAGATGGTATGTTTTTAGTTTTGAGGGGAGATGGCTACTGTTTGAAATTTTGAATCGACTTCCTAGTTACTTCCCACCTCCCTTCCCAGTGCTGAAGATGCAAAAAGTGAATAAACTCTTGTTTAATTCTTAGGTTGATTTCATAATACCTTCAAAACAATGGTCTCTACATCCTGCATTTTCTAGAGTTTAAAGTGTCAGGAGGAGGAGCTAGGGGAGAAGTCGCTAAATGGGGAAAGACATGCATTAGTGAGCAACTAGGCTCTTAGGTTCTATGCTTATTTTAGTTATTTGGAGTATTCAATTTAACATATACATGCACAGATTTCTAACATATATTTATAACTTAAGTGTGAGAAAAAAGCAACAACTTAATAGCAGCTACTCTAATTCACTTCTTAATGGTTTTTCCAAATTTTCTTAGCAGACATAGCATTTAACTACTATGTCACCAGGATTTCTAGGAGTGTTACAATTCTACCCTAATCGTGCCTGAGATAAAATTACAATCACAAAATGGAGGAGAACCACGATACTGCAAATTGTTGCCTAACCAAGTCAACACACATTCTGGTGGACTCAGTTCAATCCATGACGGGGACATGGGAAATTTAAAGGAGATATTACTAAAAATTTTACTGGGATAACAGGATAAGCCAGGGCTATCTCTGGCATATCAGGGTGTGTGATTATTTATAATCAATCCAATCTAGTCAATCTCACCAGAATCATTACGTTTAATCATTCATAATTGGCCACATAAAAGTGATGAATTCACACTACAGTCTCTGTCACTCAGAACTGATATCATTAGTTTCTTGTCTCAAGTGTACTGCTACGTTATTTTGATTTTTTTTCAGGAAACTTAAATATCCACAGGTACAAATGGTCTTCAGCTCATTCACCATTATTCTCAGACACAGGCAAATAAAAGCGAACAACAACAACAAAAGTTGATATCTAGTTGACTCTGGCTCATAGAGACCCTAAAGGACAGAGTAGAATTGTCAAATACAGTTTCCAAGGAGTGCCTGGGGGATTGGAACTGTCCACATTTGGTTAGTCACCACAATGCTTAACCACTGTGCAACTAGGGTTTCCAAACAGGCAAAAAAGGTTTAAAAGAGTGAAACTTTATTGTGCTTATATCAATTTTGTGAATACGTTAGCGAGAGAAATGTTAATGAGTATTTCGGAACATGAGAAAGGTGATAATAAATTTTATCAACCTTAGAAAATCTGATTCGATAATTAGATTTGGATCCATAATCATGGTAGCATCAGTGAAGAAATCAAAAAGGTGTATTGCGTTGAGAAAATCTGTCTCAAAAGGTCTATTTACAGTACTGAAAAGCAAAGAAGTCACCTTAAGGACTAAGGTGTACCTGACCCAGCCAAGCCAAACCATAACATTAATAAATAATGAAGACCAAAGAAGAATTGATTCCTCTGAATTACAGTGTAGGCAAAGAATATTGTACATTCTGTGGAATGCCTGAAGAATGAGTGAGGCTGTCTTGGAAGAAGTACAGCCAAAGTGCTCCTTGGGAGTGAGGATGACAAGAGTTGGTCCCACATACTTTGAAAATGTTATCATATGGGACCAGTCCCTAGAGAAGGACATCACACATCATCAAGTGTCAGTGAAAAAGAGGAAGACCTTCACCAAAATGGACTGACATAGTGGGTGTAACAATGAGCTCAAACATCAATGACTGTCAGGGTGATGGAGGAACAGGAAGTGTTCTGCAGTACATTGGTCACTATGAGTCAGAACTGAGCGGATGGCACACAACAATGATTATTGTTGTTGTTAGGTGACATCGAGTTTTGACTCCTAGTGTCCTCATGTACCACAGAACACTTAAATTTGGTGAGGCTCAAAATTATCAAGAAACACTAATCAATTTTTAGATAATACCTATAGATCCAACAAATGTCTATACATATTCCAGAATTGTGATGTTTACAGATTTACATTCACACCGTTTAAATAATATTTTATTATGGTTAAGTGAAAATTTACAAAGGAAGTCAATTTGTCATATCAAACCCCAGACACACAGACCTCTGCAACTCCGTCTGCTATCTCAGCCCTGTGACCGTGCACTTGTCCCTTCCACTCTGTCAATCACATGTTCATTCAACCTAGTCCTGCCCCTCCGGTATGCCCTCCCCTCCAGTGACTGTTGCGAAGCTGCACCAACAGCTACATTTATGTTTTTGACTACTTGCATAAGACCCAACAGAATAATACAGTCAGCTGTGAATTTTCCAAGTCACATATTTTGTTTATAATCTGACTAAAGCAGTAATTAACTTATTTAGCATGCAATCCCACTTAATTTTGTTCACCATGTTCAATGCTCAAAAATAGCTCTGCTGATCTCCACTATTATGCATTTTGTGAATATATATTCCAATGTTGTTACAACATGTCATGTACAACTGAATGAAACATTACTTGATCCTGTTCCATCTTCATGATCACTAGTATGTTCAACTCCATAGTTGTTGCCACTGTGTATTTTGAGGACCTACCAACCTAGGAGGCGCATCGCTCAGTACTGTATCAGATAATATTCATATGCTATGATAATATCCAATAATTTAATGCTGTAGCATTTTCTGCTATAAGAAAATGTCCTTTCCCAAGAATTAAGGTCAATTATGTGTATAAGCAACTTCTTCCTGGTGGACAAGTCCATTTACATCCCAAGATTATAAGTTGTAAGACTGAAGAAACAAATTTAAAAAAGAAAAAGTTGAATGTTCTCACAGGGTATGAACATGAAGCTATACGAACTGATGGAATGTCCTCCACTCTAGAAATTTGTCTACACGAAAAACGGTGTCCCCTTGAACCAGAGCAATGCCTTTCCTGCCCAGTGTGTATAAACACTAAGAATGCACGCTCTGCAGTGTTCTTTTTCTTTTGGGTGCTCACAAACTCCATTATGTCAAGTCAAGCAAGGTAGGACATGATTGAACAGCCTGTAGTTTTCCCTTCCATCAATCACATTCCAGATATGTCTACCTGAGGTCACCTTGGTAGACATCAGACATAGGTATGGCCCAGGTTCCTACATGAGCCCATTCATAAATCATCTCTCAGGATATGGACTGCTAACCTCAGCTCTGCCCACCATGCCTTTTTTATTATGAGTTGCTTGAATTTTTTTTCCCTTTCTGTTCTCAGAGTCAGAGACTTTATTTCCAAATTTCAAGGCTTTCTTACAATAGCCTCCTAAGTTCTGTGTACAGTTTTAGTAAAAATTTACTTCACCATTTTGACTTATACTGTCTTTAAGTATTTCTGTTCATAGAGAAAAACAATTTTATTAACCTACTATCTATCTATGAGATGCACTGGTAATCATTATTTAAAAGAAGGAATTGGGCTTTCAATGATTAAAGAGAGGCAAAGAGCATGGTATGACAGTAATAGATGTTTTGTCTGTGTAGCGCAACCTATACATTGTTTGATTTTGGGAGGGAGTTAAGTTTTAAGAATGGGGATTGGTGTCACAATGTATTTTAGTTATTGATTACTTTGCAACTAACCACCCAAAACTTAGTGACTTAATCCAGTGATTTATTTACTAGTCTTTAATGATTCTGTGACTGACTGGGCTCAGCTACATTTCTATCTCCAGGTAGTGCTGGCTGGAATTGTTCATGTTGCTGCCTTCATCTAGGTCATGTGACAGCTCAGCTAAAGTTAGCTGTAGGGAGAAACCTCTTTTCCACCTCTGGAAGTTAGTGATGGCTGTCCCCTGGGCCATGTAATTGTCTTCCATGTGGCCTGTCTCCGCCTGGTAGTATAGAATTCCTTCTTCACAGCACGACAGATAGGTTCCATGAGGAAGAGAATATAAGCCCACAGGCCTCTTAGAGTCTAGTCTCAGACCATCTATACCATCACTCTCATCATGTTTTCTAGTCTCATACCACTCATATTATCATTCCCACCATGTTTTATTGGTCTAGCCAAGTCACAACACAAACCCAGATGCCAGGGAAAGAAAACAATCTTAACCACTTAGTAGAGAAGGAGGCACAAACTTAGAGGGATAGTCAAAGTTTTTAGTAGCTGTCTTTGGAGACAATCCATGACTCATGTGGCACCTACCTCAACCAAGAAGTTGTGACTGGTGGACAAGGGATATTCAATTGTATATACTGAAATAACAGGTGAGAAATGATATTGGATGCTTTACAAATTTTCCTTTCAAGTAACCCACAGATAAATTGTTCCAAAAAATTACCCCCAAATCTTCTGTCAAGTTTAAAGTAAATCTTCTCTTCTGCACCAGTATATAAACTTTGAAGCTAAATTCAAAAGGAAGGTGTGGTACTTTCTGTCATTGTGTCAACTTCTAACTTCTTGAAAAATGTCTGTTCTGGGCAAAAGAGAGTATTAAGCTAAGATTCAAAACCAAGGTGATTTATAACCTTACCAAGAATGCTTATCTAAACTTTATCACTAGTTATAATGTCACTTCAGTTCCTTCTACATGGACTCGCTTCTCCTAACAAAAAATTCAACAGTCAACGTTCACCTGCCTGTTGGTAAAACAGAACTACAATGGTATTATTATCAAGTCCCTTTAAAAGAGAATGTGATAATCTCTTCTAAATTTATAGTTCCTGAGTTATATTAAAATAAAATCCCTAATTAAGCTTTCTGAGTCAAGGAATCAACTCAGCAGCAGTAGGTCTGGTTTGGTTTAAGTTTTCTGAAAACCGGCATGTGGGAAGAGCACACATTTGGATCCCTAAGTTTGAAACTTCCTACCACATCACTTTCCCAGTGTTAAGTGAGTACAGTAACAGCAGTTCCCTGGAGTGGCTAAGGAGGATGCTGTGAGATTTTTTTTTTAAAAAAAAAACTTTACATAGCACTTTGTGAGTGATAAATGTCAGTACATTCAAGAATATTGGTTGCCCTGTTGGCCTCACACTGGAAGAAGGGGATTGGGTGGAGAGGAGAAGACAGGAGACTGTTGGGAAGATAAGGCATGTATGGAGCAGAGAGGAGCGTGTGCTGTCACCGTGCAGGGAGAGCAGTGGGAGCTGCATGTAGGTCAGTATGCAAATTTATATGGGAATGTACATTTTCATTCAATCGTAATAAAAAAAAAGGATATTGAGCCTCAGCTTCCACACCTATTGAAAAATAAGGATAGTGTTCATATCTGTTCTTCTAATTAGGCCACACTGTTGCTTTAAAAGTTAAACATTCTGTGATTGAAGGTATTTTCATGCTATCTGAGAACCAGTCTGACTACACTGTCATGTTTCTAACTCACGTTAGGGTCACTAGGATTTTGTATAACTGACTGCCAATCAATATTTTTGATTAATTTGTTACACTAAAAACTTTGTTAACCTTAATAGTTCTGTAAGGATTGTGTTTCTTGATCTTAGTTATCCTAAAAATCTATTGATTTTCCTGTGATATTTCAGGTGAGGTACTAGTCATTGATGACAATTTTCTGTTTTTTTAAAGTGGTACAGGAAAACTTTGCATATCATAAAAATTAACTACAGATACATTAAATAAGTATTAATTAGGCAACATGATAAATCAGTATCATTCTTGGCTTATACACACACACAAATACACACACACAAATAAACCAGAAAAGTCTTAGTTGCGACAAGTTTGTAACTGAAACAGTTACTCTCTTATGAATATTCTGCTTTTTAAGAATAAAATCATGAGAATGTTTCTTACTACTGAACGTTGTACTATCTGAGTAGAAAATACTCCACATATCCCCCAGGAAGTGTAACAAGTCTGGAATCACTCAGAGCAACAAATCCTGAAGATAAATGGAGAAGGAAATTCGCTGCCTCCAAATGACCAAGTTCACTCACACAATGGGGCATGACGCATGATCATCTGCCTGGGAAGTTTCAAATGGCCCGGTCAGACCAGGCAGAAGTGATTTATGGGCTACGTTTTGTACTGTTCCACCCCGGCACACAAGAGTAGATCCAGCTCTGTTTATTTAGGAAGAATGGAGTTTTAGACTTCCTGCTCTGAAGAAGTGCTCAGAAGCCAAAAAAAAAATGTTTATTCAAACTTTTAGAAATAAAAATTAACCTTATCCTTCCTCTTAAATTATATGTATGTATACATACATATACATATATGTATGCATATATATGTGTGTAAATGTGTGTATGTATATGTTTGTGTGTGTGTGTACAAGTAGTCCTTGACTTACAGTGTGTTTCCATTCCAATGACACTGTTATGAGCTGCTTCTAATGTAAGATGAATATCTCTTTTTTTTCAGTTTTCAGTATTATTGCCTTTTTATTGGTATCTTTTTAAATTTGTTCCTTATTTGTCATTAGGGGTTGGAAACATTGCATATAAACTTACAGCAATGACAGCATCAGCAAATTACGTGCTATAATACTGTTTGTGGCACATACTACTAATGATAAGATGTACAAAAAGTACAGTTTGTAAGTGTGACTCATTGTAACTCAAATACGTTCTAAATCATGGAGCACATATGCTTCCATAAAGATTAGTCTTGGAAACCTTAGAAGTAAGGAAGACAAGACTACATCTTATGTACTGTGGACATGTTGTCAGGAGGGATCAATTCCTGGAGAAGGACATGGCAATGGTTTTTTTGTTTATTTTGTTTTCGTGTACATATATACATACATACAGACACACACACAAACATATACACATATACATTGCCATGGAGTTGCTTCTGACTCGTAGTGACCCTGTAGGACAGAGTAGACCTACCCTACAGGGTTTCCAAGGAGCAGCTGGTAGATTCAAACTACCCACCCCTTGTTCAGCAGCCAAGCTCTTAAGTATTGGGCAACCAGGGAACCATATATGTACATACATATACATTTGTTATACTCGACGGCACTCGGCTTACAGGATGTAGGATGTATTTATATTCAGTATCACAGGATATGTGTCCCCTTTCTGCCATTGACATGGAGTTGATTCTGACTCATAGGGGCCTCGTAGAACAGAGTAGAACTGTTCCATAGGTTTCCAAGACTATAATCTTTATGGAAACAGACTGCTACAGCTTACTCCTGAAAAACAGCTGGAGGGTTTGAATCAATGCCCTTTCTCTTAGCAGCTGAGTGCTCAACTGCCATACCACTATAGCTCCCTGTATACAGTACAGGCAGAGGAAAAATGTCTTGGAAGAAGTATAACCAGAATGCTCCTCAGAAGCAAGGATGATAAGACTATGTCTTACGTCCTTTGGACTGGTAGTCAGGAAGGATCAGGTGAAGGACATCATGTTTCATCAAGTCAACAGAAAGGAGGAAGACCCTCAATGAGATGAGTTCTCGCAGGGGCTGAGACAACGGGCTCCAGTATGACAATGACTGTGAGCACAGCACAGGACCAGGCGGTGTTTTGTTCTATGGTACACAGGGTCACCATGATTCAGAACCCGTTCAACAGCACCCTAACACAATGTTTTAGTCAGCTAGTGCTGCTGTAACAGAAATACCGCAAAGCGTATGGCTTTAAAAAGAGAAATGTTTATTTTTACACAGTCCGGTAGGCTACAGGTCCAAATCCAGGATGTCCACTTCAGGGGAAGACTTTGGAGAAAAGTCCTTGTGTCATGTCAATCTTTGTTCAGGGAGCATCCTGGTGCAGGAACCTCAGCTCTGAAGGACATGCTCTTCTCCCGGTGCTGCTTTCTTGATGGTATGAGGTTGTCAATTCTCTGCTTGCCCCACTTTCCTTTTATCTTTTGTAGGATGAAAGGATAAAGGGTAGTGTAAGCCATACTCTAGGGAAACTTCTTTTACAGCGGAGCAGGGAGGTAATTCTATGAAGGGCTTTACAGTTCCACCCTAATCATTTAACATACAGCATCGGAAAGTCACAAAATGAGGGATAATCACAAAATATTGGGAATCATGGTCCAGCCATGTGGCTACGCATATTTTGGGGGGGACTGAGTTCAATCTAGAAGACTCAGTAACAGAGGAAAAAAATACTCTCTTTGCTCAAATGCTTTATATGTCTAATAAAAGTTATTTAAAACTCGAGTTGTGAGATTTTTCAAATTCAGTTTTAATAGAAGACAAAATAACAAAGCATGTTTTCAAATCCATTATATTAGAACAGTAAGTAATTGTAATTAAAATTAGGAAAAAATAAGTTTGTAGCTTCATGTAGGCAAAGTAGGGGCCCCCTAAAATATTCACCTAATTTCTGGAACTTCTGTTTTCTTATATGGCAAGAGAGACTTTGTAAAGATGATTTAAGATAAAGAGATCCTTCAAAATTAGCTGAGATGGTACAGACTAATCATGAGGGTCCTCAAAATTAGTTAACACTTTCCACTACAGTTTGAAAGGGAGTTGTAATGATACAAGAAGCAGCAGCAAGATGTGATTTGAAAAGGAATAAACTTGCCCTTTCTTCCTTGGAAAACGGAAGAAGAGGACTCCCATCAACGAACGCAAGAAAACTTGAAGAGCTCAAAAAGAGAAAGACACAGATTCTTTTTAGAGCTCTCTTAGTGGAACACAGCCCTGCCGACATTTGGGATTTGGCCTAGTAAGAATTTAATTGGACTTCTGACCTGCAAAATTATCAGATAATGAATTTGTAGATCTTTTTTTTTTTTTTGAAAAATCTCACAGCTCAATTTTTAAATAATTTTTATTAGATATATAAAGTATTTGAGCAGAGTATTTTTTCCTCTGTTTCTGTGTCTTCTAGATTGAACTCTGACCCACCCACCCCCCAAATATGTGTAGCCACATGGCTGGACCATGATTCCCAATATTTCGTGATTATCCTTCATTTTGTGACTTTCCGATGCTGTATGTTAAATTATTAGGGTGGAACTAAATTTATTTTTTTTAAGGGGTGATAGAAAACTAATGCATGATTCTTTCTTCTTTTGGTAACTCTTAGACCATCAAAATCTGTGTATTTTTAACTGTGATTATTGACATATAATGCTACAACCAATCATCTCCTATCATACATAAAATATTTAGGCAATGTCAAGATTCAAGCTTTTGTTACATTTTTATATCTTCTGATAACATATTTAAAGGAGGCCTGGTGCTACAGTAGTTAAATGTTTGGCTACTAACCAAGAAGTCAGCAGTTCAAATTCCAGATACTCCACAGGAGAAAGATATGGCAGTCTGCTTCTTTAAAGACTAAACAAAAAAGAAAGACCAAAGCTGTTGCCCTCGAACCAATTCTCATTCTTACTCTATAGGACAGAGTGGAGCTTCCACATAATATTTCCAAGGCTGCCACATCTTTGTCCCACAGAGAATCAGGTGGAATCAAACCATCAACCTTCCAGTTAGTAGCTAGTGCCTATGCACTACACCACCTGGCTCCTGTATGATTATTACAGACTTGGAAAACCTAGGAGGTAGTTCTATTTTGTCCTATCAGCTTGCTGAGTTGGAATCCACTTTCCCTGCTGGAAATCAATCTGTTGATCAATTAATTTTGCTTAAATAAATTAACTCAAGCATACCAATACTTATGAAGTAAAGATGGCTTGTGATCAGACAAAGTTCTGTTCTAGTTACATCAGGTTGACACGTTATTGTTAGGTGATGTTGATCTGGTTCCAACTCATAGAGACCCTATATGAGATGGAATGAAAAAACCTCCCAATCCTGCACCATCCTCGTAGTCGCCGTTGTACCCGAGCCCATTGTCACAGCCATTGTATTCGTCCATCTAGTCGAGGGTCTGCCTCTTTTACACTGATCTTCCACTTTACCATGCAGGATGTCCTTCCCCAAGAATTGATCCCTCCTGATAACCTCTCCAAAATTCTTCTTCAATCTTCCTTATTCATCATCCAGCTTCGTGTGCATGTGATTCAGTTGAAAACACGATGGCTTACATTAGACACAAGTTAGTCTTCATGGTGACATCTTTGCTTTCCAGCACTTTAAAGGGGGTTTTTAAAGCAGATTTGCCAAACGCAATGCATCTTTTGTTTTCTTGATAGCTGCTTCCCTGAGTGTTGATTGTGGATCCAAGTAAAATGAAATCTTTGACAACTTACATCCTTTACCCACTTATCATGAGACTGCTTATTGGTCCAGTTGTGATGTTCTCATGAGGCAGAACCAACTCAATGCCAACTTAGAAGAATAAATTCAACTTGTAATTATTTAAACTACATGTGTTTATAGATCCATTACTAATACATTTGTTTTAAATGTATTGTTTCACAGAATTGATGATATATCATTATAAACCTCCAGCCATAACCAGTTATTTTTCCTTAACAATGGTGATATGATAGATGCAGTCATTGTTTAATAAAGAGCTGTATCTATCTCTAATATGCACTCCCCTGAAAATATTCAATTTTGGAGCAGTTTCAGAGTAAAATTCATAATTAGTCAAAAGAGCTATAATTATGACCTTATTCTCCTTTACCGTGGTGGGTCTAAAGTTGGATATATGCCTGTTAGGTTGTTATTAGGTGTCACAGAGAATGGTCCAACTCATAGCCGCCCCGTGTACCACAGAACAAAAACACTGCCCGGCCCTGTACCTTCCTCACAATTGTTGTTATGCTGGAACCCGTTGTTGCAGCCACTGTGTCCATTCATCACATTGAGTGTCTTCCTCATTTTTGCTAACTTTTCACTTTAGAAAACATGGTGTCCTCTAATGACTGATCCCTCCTAAATAGCATGTCCAAAGTACATGAGAGAAAAGTCTTGCTGTCATTCCTTCTCAGGAGCATTCTGACTGTACTTCTTCTAAGACAGATTTGTTAGTTCTTCTGGCAGTCCATTACATATTCAATATTCTCTTTCAACACTGTAATTCAAAGGCTCCAATTCTTCTTTAGTCTTTATTATTCATTGTCCACCTTTCACATACAGGATACATGCCTACTTGTGGCAAATGAGGCAAAGGAGGAAATGTTTTAGGGAATTTTCATTTCCATGAAGAGTTTTATGTGTTTTTGCCTATGAATACAACTTGGACATCAAGAATCACTGCAGCCTTCTTGTGACTATGAGGAAATACATAAGAAGCAAAACAAAAGGGGCATAGGACAAGAATAGTGTAGTAGAAGCGCATACTGTAGTCTTATCCATAAGGTAATTAAATTTCTTTTATAAGTTAGAAGTTTTTTTTTTAAATTATACAACTACTACTCATTCTAGCTATATAGGTTGAGTAGAAATATCCTTAGACACCAGAATCAACACAAGTCATCATAACAAATATTTAACTTAAAAATTATTCTTGATCGAGGTTATACTTGCAGTAAAGTCTAAACAAGCTTTGGGGAAAAAAATTAAGACTTTGTACCAGGATAACCTGAAGAAGAATGGCATTGCATTCATAATCAGAAAGAACATATCAAGATCTATCCTGAAGTATAGTGCTGTCAGTGATAGGATAATACTCATACACTTACAAGGAAAACTGGTTAATTTAACTGTCATACAAATTTATACACCAATCACTGTAGCCAAAGATGAAGAAACTGAGGATTTTTACTAGGTTTTGCTATCTGAAATTGATCAAACATGCCATCAAAATGCATTGATAATTACAAATGCAAAAGGTGGAAACAAAGAAGAACAACTAATAGTTGGAAAAAATGGCCTTCATGATAGAAATGATGCCAGAGATTGCACGACAGAATTTTGCAAGACCAGTGACTTTTTCATTGCAAATACCTTTTCTCACCAACATAAACAGTGACTATACACATGGAAGTCACCAGATGGAAAACACAGGAAGCTAATCAACTTTATATTTAGAAAGAGATGATAGAAACACACAGTATCCTCAGTCAAAACAAGGCCAGGTGCCAACTGCAGCATAGACCATAAACTGCTCATATGCAAATTCAAACTGATGCTGAAGAAAATTAGATAAAACTCAAGAGACTCAATGAGTATATCCCACTTGAATTTAGAGACCATCTCAAGGATAGGTTTGATGCAATGCACACAAATGACCAAATACCAGATGAGCTGTGGAATCACATCAAAGACATCATACATGAAG
Source organism: Heterohyrax brucei (assembly GCA_028571685.1). NCBI lineage: Eukaryota > Metazoa > Chordata > Mammalia > Hyracoidea > Procaviidae > Heterohyrax > Heterohyrax brucei. The sequence continues at coordinate 100,444,372 of CM053148.1, forward strand.
AAAGCAACAGATCATTAGACATGAAAGACAGAAAAGACCAATTGAATGTCAGAAGATACTCTGAAAATTGTTCTTGAACATTGGGTAGCTAAAGCAAAAGGAAGAAATGCTGAAGTAAAACAACTGAACAGAAGATTTCAAAGGGTGGCTGGAGAAGACAAAGTACTATAATGGCATATGCAAAGAGCTAGAAATAGAAAACTGAAAGGGAAGAACGTACTCACCACTTCTCAAGCAAAAAAGTGAAGGAAAAAATTCAACCTTTGAGTTAAAATAGTGAAGCATTCTATAGTGAAAATATTACACGATATACGAAGCATCAAAAGAAGGTGGAAGGAAGACATAACTCATTATACCGAAAGGAACTGGTCGACATTCATCCATTTCAGGGGTAGCATATGATCAGGAACCAATGGTATTTAAGGAAAACATCAAAGCTACACTGAGGGCATTGGTGCAAAACAAAGCTCAGTGGAGATATTTCAACAAGTGCATGCAGCACTGAAAGTGCTCGCTGATCTATGCCAAGAAATTTGGAGGACAGTTACCTGGCGAATGGCCTGGACAAGATCTATAATTATGCCTACTCCTAAGAAAAGTAATTGAACCAAATTGGAAATTATCAAACAATATCATTTATATCACATGCAAGTAAAATATTACCAAAGATCATTCAAAAGCAGCTTCAGCAGTATACTGACAATCAACTTCCTGAAATTCAAGCTGGATTCTGAAAAGGATGTGGAACCATCATTGCTGATGTCAAATGGATCTTGGCTGAAAGTAGAGAATACCAGAAGAAAATCTGTCTTTTATTGACCATGCAAAGGCATTCCACTGGACTCTGTGGATCATATTATAGATAACTGTCTTACTCACCTGGTACTGTGCTAACAGAAAATACCATGAGTGGAAGGTTCCATGAAGAGTAGCTTTATTGACACAGTCTAGTAAGCTGTAAATCCATTAACAAGTTACAAGTCTATTCCATATGAGAAATCATCACAGTCCAAATCCAGTGAGGGCATCTCAGCACAAGAACCTCGGGTCCAAACAACGTGCTCTGCTCTCAGTGCTTCTCTCTTGGTGGTATGAAGCTCCCAACTTCCTCGTCTCACTTCTCTCCCTTGTAACCCACAAGCTTGTGGTTTGAGACCTGCCTCAATTACACAACTGCAGCCCATTTTCCATCATCAATCTCACAGAGGCAGGATTCACAACACATGGGAGGAAGGGCACCATAATGGGACTCAGCCAAATCAAATCAACACATACATTTTTGTGGGGACACAATTCAATCCATGACAACAACATTGCATGAAATAATAATCCGAGAGCATTTAATTGTGCTCACAAGGTTGTTGTACATGGATCAACAGGCAGATGTTCAAACAGGACAAGGCAACACTGCATGGTTTAAAGCCAGGAAAGGTGTGCATCAGTGTTGTATCCTTTCACAATTCCTATTCAATCTTTGTGTTGAGCAAATAATCCAAGAAGCTGGACAATATGAAAAAGACCCAAGATATCAGGAATAGAGGAAGACTCATTTTTTCTTTTTTTTTTATTGTGATTAGGTGAAGGTACACAATCAAAATTAAATTTGCATGCCCACCTATCTGCAGCTCCTTCTGTTCTCCTTGCCTGGTGATAGCACACTCCACCTTTCTGTTTGATACATGTTATATCCTCTTAACAATCTCCTATCCCCTTCTCTCCACCCTCTCCTCTCCCTTCTAGTAAGTGGCCAGTAGGACAACATTCTATAGATGTATGGGATCATAAAGTACACAAACCATATAGTCACACTCTAACCTCGAGTCCAGTTCATTTCTGTCCAAAGAGTTGACCTCAGTAACATTTTCTGGTCAGGGGCAGCAGCAGGTCTAGGGACTATGCTCCCAGGGGAGCACCCCAGCCTCCAGAACATCAATTGAAATATTTCTGTGGAGTTCCTGAGGTGTCTCCCTCTTTTTCTCTTGTTGCCACTGGGACTCAACATTGTGAGTCTCATCATGACTCCCTTTGGTGGTGGCCAGGCACCATCTGCTTCTTCTCGTCACATGTTGCTACAATCACCCATTCACATGAGTCCTTCTGTCTCCTGGGTTCTTTTTTCTTTGTGTCTTTGCTGTTCTTGGTGATTATCTGTTCCAGATGAGTTGGGACTATTTGGTGTACCTCTGATGGCAGCTTGCTAGCTTTTAAGACCCTAGATACCACTCACCAATAAGGGGTGCAGAAGACTTTCCTAGCAATAGGGTATTTAGTCATTTGCCCTCCATGTCCCATGAGGGCATGGTCCTCAGATTCCTGGGCCTGCTACTCTATCCTTGCAATGTCGGGTTAAGATTAGAAGACTTTTCAGTTTATGTTGAAGTCCAGTTAGGTTGATCTTCTTTTTACTGTGTGCTGTCACCGCTTTCACCTAACCAAATTTCTATCAACTGTCTAAACGATGACAAGCCCTCTCCCTCCCTGTTCACCCTTGCAGCTGGCAGAGTCTTCTCTTCTGTATGTCTATTTTTAAGTCCTTATAGTCAGGGTCTCACAGCATATTTGTCCTTTTCCCACTGACTGATTTCACTCAGCATAATGTCTTCCAATTGAAACCAAGTTAGGAGATGCTTCCTAAAATCATCATTGTTCTTTACCATTGCATAGTGTTCCGTTGAGTATATGTACCATAGTTAGTTCATCCATTCATCTGTTGTTGGGCATCTGGGTTGATTCCATCTTTTTGCTACTGTAGACTGTGCTGCAATAAACGTTTATGTGCGTGTGTCTGTTCGTGTGACTGCCTTTGATTCTGTAGGATATATTCTGAGCACTGGAATTACTGAATCAAATGGCACATCTATTTCCAGGTTTTTAAGAAAGCACCAAATTGCTTTCCAAAGAAGCTGTACCATTTTGCAATCTCACCAGTAGCGTAGGAGAGTTCCAATTTCTCCACAGCCTCTCCAGCATTTGTTGTTTTGTGTTTTTTGGATCATGGCCAGCCTTGTTGGGGTGAGATGATAGCTCATTGTAATTTTAATTTGGATTCCTCTAACAGATAAAGATCGTGAGCATTTCCTCATGTGTCTTTTGGCTGCCTGTATGTCCTGTTCTGGAAAGTGTCTGTCCACTTCTTTTGCCCATGGCTTAACTGGACTATTTGCTTTTGTCTTGTTGATATTTTGCATTACTTGTATATTATACAGATCAGACATCAGTCTGACATGTAGGTGCCAAATATTTTTTTCCCATTCTGAGGTGTTCTTTTAATTATTTGATAAAGTCTTTGGATGAGCACAAGTGTTTTCTTCTTAGAATGATTTATCTCATTTTTCTTAGTAGTTTCCTTTTATCTGTTTTCTCTTCTGTTGATTGTGTGTTGTCAGTTTTTGAAGTCTGTCTAAGCTGTGTATTAGAACTTCCATTGTTGACTCTATTTTTTTGCATGATCTTTATCATTTTAGGTTTGATACTTAGGTCTTTTATCCAATTTGTGTTAGTTCTTGTATAAGGTGTGAGATATGGATCTTGTTTCAATTTATTGCAGATAGATATCCAATTTTCCCAATACCATTTATTAAAGAGATTGTTTTGACCCCATTTTACAATCTTAGGGCCTATGTCAAATAACAATGGTTCATAAAAGGATTCTGGCATCTCTGGGGTTTCAGCTCTGTTCCAGTGGTCTATATTTCCTTTTTTGGTACCATTATCAGGCTGTTTTGACTACTGTGGCAGTGTAATAGGTTCTAATTTCAGGTAGCTTGAGGCCTCCCACTGTGTTTCCCTTCTTCAGCAGTGCTTTACTTATCTGGGGTTTCCCTTTCCAAACAAAATTGGTGATTTGTTTCTCCATCTCTTTAAAAAATGACACTGGAATTTGTATTGGGATTGCATTGTATATGTAGACTGCTTTGGGTAAAATAAACATTTTCACAATGTTAAGTCTTCCTATCCATGAGCAGGGTAGGCCTCTCCATTTATTTAAGTCTCTCTTGGTTTCTTACAGTAAAGTCTTATAGATCTCCTTGTATAGGTAGGTCTCATTACTCTAGTTAGATTTATTCATACATATTTTATCTTCTTGGGGGCTAGAGTAAATGACATAGATTTAGTTATTTTTTCTTTGATGATCTCTTTTTTGGTATAAAGCAATCCTACAGATTTACTTATTTATTTGAGCAAGGTATTTCTATGTTTTTTCTGCTATTGGTTTCAACTTGTATGGCTTTATGGTTTGAGAAGATGCTTTACAATACTCCAATGGTTTGAATTTTGCTGAGACTTGCTTTATGTCCTAACACATGGCCTATTTTGGAAGATGTTCCATGTACATTGGAGAAGAAGGTGTATTTATTTGTTGATGGGTAAAAAGTTCTGCATATGGCTATGAGGCCTAGTTGGTTAATTGTGACAATAAGACTTTCTGTGTCTTCACTGAGCTTTTTTCTGGATGATCTGTCCATTACTGAAAGTGGAGTGTTGAAGTCTCCAACTATTATTGTGGAGTGATCTATCTCATTTTTCAATGTAGTCAGTGTTTGTTCGATGTATTTAGATGCTGTGTTATTAGGTACACAGATACTTAATATTATTAAGTCCTGCTTGTGTACTGAACTTTTTAGCAATAAATAGTGACCATCTTTGTCCCAGATGGTAGGTTTTACATTAAAATCTATTTTATCTAGATTAGTATTGCCACTCCTGTTCTTCTTTGTATGTGGTTAGCTTGGTAAGTACTATTCTATACTTTAATTTTCAGTTGGTTCGTAGCTTTCAGTCTAAGGTATGTTTCTTGTAACCAACATATAGACAGGTCATATATTTTGATCCAAGATGTCACTCACTGTCTCTTTATTGGAGCATTCAGTTCATTTACATTCAGTGTAATTATTTATAGGTATATGTTTAGTGCTGTCATTTTGATGTATTTATTTTTGTGTTGATGTTTTCTATGCTGTTCTTAATATCCTGCTCTGCATCATTCTTCTTTATGGATTGACTTTTCATCTTCTTTTTTTTTTTTAGTGCAGGTTTTCTGTTTGTTGAGACTCCTGTATTACATTTCTTGTTTTGATATGTTGCAATACTATTGTGCCTTGTGGCTACCTTCAGATCCCCCTTAATATTCTATGTTTAAAGCCAATTTTAACTTCTGCATATCTTTTTAACCTCTTCTCCATCTGAAATGACTATACTACTATAGTGTATCCCTCTTTTTAGTGTGATGGTATCATAGTTTTTGTGATGCTATCCCTGGTCCCCTTCTTTTAATATTGTAGCTTTGATTGAGTTTTGTGACTTCCCTAACTGAGTAGGATTCTGGATGCTGTATCATTACCTCCTTAAATATGCACTTAATAGTTTTGTTTTTCTAAGCAAATAGCTTCTTTCAGTATTTCCTGTAGTGTTAGTTTGGTTTTTACAAAGTCTCTAAGCTTCTTTTTATCTGCGAATGTCTTAATTTCATCTTCATATTTGGGAGACAATTTTGCAGGATATATAATTCTTGGATGTAAGTTTCTCCTTCAAGGCTTTGAATGTGTCATCCCACTGCCTCCTTGCCAACATCATTTCAGCTGAGAAGTCATATGAAAGCCTACAGGGCTTCCCTCTGAATGTTAGCTTTGCTTTGAGCCTCACTGCCTTCAAGAGCCCCTCTTTGTATTTCATTTTATTAAGCTTGATCATAACCTGTCTTGGTATCTTTCTTTCGGGGTATAGTTTTTGTGGTGTTCAATATGTATCTTGGAACTCTATGTTCTCTTCTTTTATAATTTCAGGGAGATTTTCTGTCAGCAACTCTACAACAATACTCTCTGTGTTTTCAGCTATCCCTCCCTGCTCAGGCTCTCCAATTATTCATAGATTACTCCTCTTAATAGAGTCCCATATGTTTCTTAATGCTTGTTCATTTTTCTTATTTCTTTTCTATAATTTCTCCTCATAAATGCTAGTGTCGGTTGCTCTATCCTCAAGTTCATTAAGTCTGACTTCTATTTCCTCATTTCTACTCTTTTGACTTTGGATTGAATTGTCTAATTCTGTAATTTTGTTATTGATCTGTTGGATTTCAGATTGTTGACATTTCATTAGTTCAAATAGCTTGCTTAGTTTTTCATTTTGCTCTGCTGCATATTTTTTAATCTCTAGGAGGGCTCTATATACAGTTCCTCTGTACTCATCCTCAAATAATTTCAGAAAGGCTTCCTCATTTGGGAAGTTTTTTACTCTTTATTTTGGGATTTTTTTCCAGAGCTGTGGTGGGCTGTTTCTTTAAATGGTTAGCAATGGTTTGTTACCTTGGTGCCATTTAGATTTTCTTCAGTTTCTCTGTTCTTACTGCCACAGGAGCTGAGGCATAGTTCTGAGAAGGGAGTTGGTCACCAGCTGCCTCTGTATACTATAGTGACTGGCCAGAGTGGACTCTCTGGGGTGGCAGGCTCCACCTCCTGGCAAGAAAGGTGGAGCCATACTTATGGAGTCACTGGGGGGCCGTCAGCTGACCCTGTGATGTGGGTCAGTGAAGGCTGGAAGAGATGTCAGTCCACTCAGCAATTATTTCTCCAGGCAGTCTTATTTTAAAAAGCTGGGAGATGTCCAACAGCTGCCGAAATCAGTCAGGCCATCATGTGTGGTAGGCTCCACCTCATCTTCTGATTGACAGGGGAAGCACCTCTTCAGTCATCCCCACATGCTATGACATAGTTCAAAGTAGAGAGGAGTCATGTCTCTGCCACCATCCTCAACTATGCCCCACTTACAAGGTAACACTGTCCTAAACACAGCTTTCCACTGGAAAAGCACTTTCTAGACTGGCACCAGCTCCCAGCTTGGAAATCAGCACCTGCTGAGTCCTCTGGTTGGGTGACTCTGCCTCCCAGCTGACCAAGATGGCATCCAGGCTGAGCTGCCGTTCCCTCTGAGAAACAGCAGAATCCATGGCACAGCTCAGAAAAGAGAGGGTGGAACAGCAGTGGTAATCTCAGTCAGTAGCCAGGCTTCCAAAATGTGACTATCCCACACACTGTCTGCTGAACTATAATGCTATTTTCCTCAGCACTTCAGTTCAGCAAATTTGCCAGCTTATGACCATCCCCCGCCTACTGAGTAACAAAGAAGGCATCAGTACCTGCAATCTGTCCAAGCAGTGAGTCAGCAGGAGCAGGGCTCTGTGTGCACTGCATCATGTTAGAGAAAGGTAGTTTCCCATTTAGTGGCACATAGTCCAATCCGACAACCCTATTTTGGATCTTATGGTTCCCTCGGTGTCCACAGTGCTCTGTTCAGTTATCATTCCAGGCCTTAGTTCTCAGAGGGAATTGAGAAGATGTGTGTCTAATCCACTATCTTGGTCCTACCAGGAAGACTCATTAAAAACTTATACAGATGACACAACATTGCTTGCTGAAAGTAAAGAAGACCACAGTCTTCAGTCCATATTACACCTCAACATCAAGAAAACAAAAATCCTCACAAGTGGATCAATAAACAACATCATGATGGAAGAAGAGAAGATTGAGGTTGTCAAGGGTTTACTTTGATCTGTGATCAATGTCCGTAGAGGTATAGTCATGAAATTAAAAGGTATATTGTGTTGGGAAAATCAGCTGCAAAAGGTCTCTTTAAAGTGTTCAAAAACAAAAATGTCACCCTGAAGAGTAAGGTGTGCCTGACTCAAGCCATGGTATTTTCAATTGCATGAAATTCATGCAATTCTTATGCATGAGAAAGCTGGGCAATGAACAAGGAAGGAAGAAAAACCAAAACCTTTGAAATATGATGGTAGAAAAGAACATTTAATATACCATGGATTGCTAAAAGAATGAACAGCTCTGTCTTGGAAGAAGTACAATCAAACTGTTCTTGAGAAGCAAAGATGCCAAGACTGTCTTACATAGTTCAGACATGTTGTTAGGAGGGATCAGCCCTGGAGACGGGCATCATGCTGGATAATGTAGAGTTAGCCAAAAAGAGGAAGACTCTCAACTGGCTAGACTGACACAGTGGCTGCGACAATGGATTCAAGCACACCAAGGACTGCAGGCACGGCACAGGACCAGGTAATGTTTCACTCTGTTGTACCTAAGGTTGCCATAAGAAGTGACTCAACAACACCTAACAGCATTTAGAGTTCTCGAAAATCTATTTTTCCAAAACAGACATGTTTGGGCCAACCTCATTTTGTAAATTCTCTTTAACTTTTATGAGTAATTCAATGTTATTTATTTAGGATTTAGTGATTAATACCAATCCATGAATGCAGCCATTCAAAGAAAGATACTATACAAAACTGTTCTGTTCGTGTTTTTGAATAGAAGTATTTATGAGTAATAAACCTCATAAAAATCACAGGCCTGATGCTACTTGTACAAGGACTGCTGCTACCTGCAGGTTGGCGATTGTCCCCAACCCTGGATCCCTGACTGATCTCCTTACTTCTTTTCACATACCTCCAAAATCCTTTTCTAAAAATGAAAATTCTTTGTTTCAGTGGTGTTGTATAGCTTCATCAGAAGACAAATTTGTATCTGAGGCAACCAGGCATGTACAACACATTTCAATTAAAAAAAAAATAAATAAAATATTATCAGAGCCTTTGGCAAAATTGCAGAAGAGGTTAGTATTGTGCTAGGAGTCTTGTGCCTCCCCCTTTATGGGGCTATTTATCCATGCATTTTAACCATTTTTAAAATCCCAACTTCTTTTCCTATTTAGACTTTTGACAGTGTTTTCTCTGTCAAATGCACTAATCCCTCCCCGAAAAGCATGTGTCTCCTCATCTCCTCAACTGGTATCAGTTATGAATAACCTAATTTAAATTTGCTGACATTAAAGAATCACTAGCTCATAAGCTTAACTTCACCCATAATTATTTTTATTTTTAAAATGAAATTATTAACCTAAGCCTCGTATACAAGAGCAGCAAGCTGCTGGCACAGGAGGATGAAGGTTCCATCTAAACTCTGTCATTGGCTACCTGTGTGAAACTCACCATGTCACCCAGTCCCACCAGGTATTACTTTGATCATCTTTACAATGACAAATTTGAATAAGAAACTTGTCACAGCTTCTAAAAAAATGCCAACATTTTATACTTCCTTGCATAGAGGAAGGGCATGATTTTGAATTTAGGGATCTCCTCATTATACTTCATCTGAATGAATAATCTGGAAAAGAGTCTCCACAAATTTTTTAAAAACTTTGACCAACATTGTGCCAAGATAAATAACAGTTTTTTAAAAGAAACAGGAAATGCTTACACCCAGATTTTTCCTGCTTGGAAATGAACTCATCCAAAGAGTTTTTCAGTTATTGCTGCACTGAGAATGAGTAAAGCAAAACTTAAATGGGGAATGATATTTCATCATTGTGTTCGTTTATTCTTTGAAGACAAACTGCAACTTGACCAGAACCATTTGGCTGGTGTGAAAGATCAGCAGCTGTAGAAACACACCGACTGCTGTGGAAAACCCCACACCTGCAATGAGAAGGCACTGACCCAGACAGGAAACGTGGAACTTGTCTGTAACGTAGGACTTGCCTTTGAAATTTGACTTGCAACTGTGTCTTAAGTCAACAGCGACAGTAATTAAGGCTGGTGGGCCGCCTTTGGGCAGAGTGAACTTCAGTAACAAAACGGCAGAAAATATTGTCTCCCTTTTAATTGGCTAGGTTTGCCATCTATCCGCTGTATGTGGTGAAAGGATATGAAATGAAGAAAAGCAGCTTATTGCTCAGGAAATTGCTGTAGCAGCTAGTCTGAGATGCAATGCAAAGTGAAATGCTGTTAGTCAAGAAGGCCTGGGACAGGAAAGGTTATTGTAGATTGGCACAAAGCAATCTGAGGTGATACAGGAATTCCACAGTGAAATGTGGCAGCAGGAAATGACTTGGACTAGGAGAGACACAATCAAAGTCCGTTCAGAACTATGGGTAACAGAGCCCTTTTTGTTTTTCCTTTTTTCTTTCTTTCTTTTTTTTTTTTTTACAATGTATTATTGTACCCTCTGGATGCTAAGTATATGATATCTAGGGGTAAAAATTTTAAATATCCTTTACATCAACATAGTTAAATATATATGTATGTAAGCCAGAGCCGTAGTCATGCAGTAAGTGTTCCACTTCTATTCCAAAGTTAAGCAGTTTGAATCCAGCAGCCACTCCTTAGAAACCCTGTGGAGGCAGTTCTACTCTGCCCTATAAGACCATGATGAGTTGGAATTAACTTGACAGCAATGAGTTTAGTTTTACACACACACACACACAGCTGAAACTTTATCAGAAGCTGATGAGCAGCAGAATCCAAGTAGTGTGTAGACACAAGTTTTCGGGATGGTACAGAAGTTTGCAGGCTCACTAGTTCTTGCCTAAAACAGAGCAACTGATCACTCAACTTTGCAAACTTTCCAAATTCCTCAAAAACTCCTTGGACATATCCTGTGGCATATTTTCATGCAACACATTTAATGCTAGGTTTTCAAGTATTTCCCTAAGATGTAATTTGCATGAAGAGAACATTAACACAGCCAAAACTGCAATTCAATTCTTATTATAGTCAATATCCTGAACAATTTTCTGAAGGGTAAGATTTAAGGTTACTCACTCATTACAACATGTAAAATTAGAATATATTTATGTTAGATAACACATGCTTGACAGCCGCATGAAAAATAAAGCAGAAAAACCATATAATGTTAATTTTGCATGGAAAATGATTTATTTTGCTTGGGACTATGACATCAGTTTATAAAGCATGGCTTTCTTTGTGAGAGAATACCCCCATAATGGTACAACAATGTTGGAAACTGAATAATGTAGGCAAAAATGGGAAGGTTCTTCTCTGACACACACTTAACAGAACATAAGTGGACAGATCTCACATTCCCAAAAGGTGCTTTAGCAGTAGATGCTATCTTGTCTACTGTGCCAACAGGTCTTCTTTCTTGTTGACCAGAGCCATTGCTCTTTGGTCCCAGGAGACACATCTGCAGGCCTCTGTGTTTCTCACAAGGCTCTCCATCATTCTGCTATCACACTCTGAATACAGATGAACCTCTTTGCTCACCCTGTTCTAACTTGCTTTAGCATTTTGGTTAATTATAATTGTGGCAATTAAGGTAACATCTGAAGAAAGAAACAATGACAATAAAAACTACTTTGAAACTGCAAGCATTTTTGATGACAGGTCCAAAATACCTAGCGGGGCTATTATTTTAATCTGTAAATTAGTACACTAGTGACTCTGCCCCCTGCTTCACTGGCTCTTGGGAGATGTGTTAACAGTTTTGAATTTCCTAACCCTTTGTTGCACATCACTAGGAGTGTCTGCTGTCTAAAGAACTGAATTTCAGAGCTACTTCCAATTCTGTGCTGTTAAATAATTTTATTGAGGACATGTAAGCTTTGCTGTTAGACATGAAGCTAGACAGTTTATGGTAACCCATCATGTTCAAAGTTTTGTAATCCATGCTCCTATCTCACTTGATCTTCAAAGTTACTCTATTTCTATCCCCACTTCATGAGGTGTAAAAGTCAACTGCAGAGAAGAAGAAACAAGATTTACCCATAGTTGCTAACCTAGCAATTGTTACAGCCAGGAAGAGAACACAGGTCTTCTCTGTCTTAGTAAGATGTGTTTTCTAGAATGTGACATTGCCTATCAGAGCAGTGTTCATTTTCAGATGATACTAGTTTCATAGCATTTAGCTGATACTACATGTTAATTCATAATGTTATGATTATCTTCTCTGTATGCTCTCTAAGGAGCTAGCCACTTATCAGTATCCAGTCATTTCTGGCTTCTTCTCATACAGGTTTCTGAACATAATTACAGCATAATGACTCAAGAGTCATCCAGGACCAAAATTCTTTTCTGAAATGAGTTAACCAGATCCTTCTTATACGTGACAGCATGAAATGAAATGCAACTAAGAAAACATTTTTCTTCATCCTTTTTGTCAAGAATCAGACCTCAAAGTATTTCACAAAGACCTTCTATGTATCAGGTACCGGATCCTGTGTTCTGAGATCTGATTATTAAAGATTTGATATCGCCAGCTCTGGCTAGTCTCAAACATCTTCTGGATATATCCTTGGGGTTTTGCTGTCTTCTTAAGAAAGAGAAACTTTCTGAGTGTTGTTGAAGCTGAAGTTCAAGGATGTTGAAGCCTTTCTAAATCCAATAAACACAGTTCAGGACTTTTGATGTTGATCTTTTTCTTCTTCTTTTATCTGGCAGGCTACAGAGATCACAAGCATTCTGGTACATGAGATTGGAAGGCATGTTACCTGTCAGTGCCTGCGTGGTCCACAACGCAGCCTACTGTCCAGATACAAAAAGTCTGCCTCATGAGTTGCCAGTTAAACGCAGATATAGGAAAGAGTCTTTTAGTAACAAGAGAGCTATCTTTTTGACCCAATTCTCTTGAAAATCCTGATGAACTAGATAGGACTATGCATCTGTATAAAAAATGAAAAATGTGCATTTTCTGAGTAATGTCTTTAAGGATTGTCACGGGTGGTATTTATGCCTTAGGAAGGTAAAAACTAATGATAATGTGGAGGCTAGCTTGTAGAGAATATAAACAAAAAGATAAATTAAAGAAGTGTTGTAATAACTTAAAAGAAAGCAAGTGAAAGAAAAGAAAAGCAGTGAGACTTGTTGTCATGCATTCCCATCACACTGATGCTCACTCACAATTCACTCGTGTATAGAGCACAGTGCTCTCCATGGTTCTCAAGGCTGGGAACTTTCAGAAGCAGATCACCAGGCCTGTCTCCCAAGGAAGCTGGGTAGACTGAAACACCATCCTCTTGCCTAACAATTGAGTGCTTAGTCATCTGCACCACCCAAGAACTCCTAAACGAGAATACAAAGTTTGGGAGAATTTTTAAATTTTGCTACATGGTTAAAAAAATGGGAAGGTTATTTCAGAGATTTCCAGTTGAGAGGCTGAGTGGAACGTGATGTCACCAAAGTGGATAATGAACACATGCACAAGATTAAGTTAGGAAAAACCTGAGTTCAGTTTTCAGAAACATCAGCTCAAGGTCACTTTGAAACATCTGTATTGAGTGGTTAGCAGGGAAGACCAGCAGTGCTCAGGAAAGGTCAAAATAAAAATTTAGGGGTCAACAATATTTCAAATAGAATGAAAGCCATGGACTTACAGACTGGTAAGTGAAGGCTACAGCCAAGGATGGAACCCTGGGGAAATCTGGCCAATGGTGAAGGGAGGAGAGTGAAAAAAAGAACTGGAGAATATTCTGATAGGAAAGAGGACGGGAAGGAAAAAGTGATAGCAAAAGAATCTGAGAAGTTACTTTTTTCTTTCTCAGTAAAGTGATGCCAAGTTCCATTAAGAAATATATTAAAAGCATGTTTTGATTTGTTTAAAAAGATTTTCCAGGCACTTTAAAGAGAACTGTTTGTCCAGAGCGATAGAAGCAGAAGCCAGATTGCGGGGTGTTGGGGACTAGATGGAAGCTAAGGAAGTGGAGACAGCGCTAAGTAAACTGATCGTTCACTAAACCAACTCATCTCAGTAAACTCATCTCTGCTAACCCAAAAGGCAGTGATGGGATAGATATTAATTGCTATGAAATAAAAATAAGTTATTAAAGTTGAATAAAAGTTAAAGCCTAAGAATAAAATATCACTGGCACAACAAAGCATTATTTTCATTTTAATTTCTATTTTATATGTTCTACAAACAATAACACGAAACCAGTGGAGACTTGATCTATAAATGGAATTCCTGCTGTGCAGAAGAAAGTCTATACTCAGGTTATATATATTTAGTGTGTCAGCTTTGAAAATTAAATTTACAGAGGTATTCAAGATAGGTTGGTAAATATGTTTGAACTGAAAATCACTACAAATTTCCATAGTCACTGGAAAAGGAGCAAATATTAAACTGCTGACACTAACAAAGTGAATGAAGGGTGATATATCTTACTCTTTCAAAATAATAATGATCAGACTGTTGAAATTAATTACAACTTAAATAGACATTGTTACAGCAAAATCTCCAGAGTTTTAACAGTTTGTGTATGCAGCATTTCTATTTCTTGACTTAAATTAATCAATAGAAAACCCTGTAGAAATATTATATAGTATAAAATGAATCTCTGTTCATCTCTTAGAACAAGTGCCATAACAGTGCCTAACTTTTACCATACAAAATAATGTCTGAAACTTACCATAGTGTTATACATAGTTATATAGGTACTGAGGACCTCCAATTAAGTTCATAAATTCATCCTAGAAAAAGTACTGCATACCTCATTGCTGAGTATCACTATGGTCACCCTCAAAGTACTCCCCTCAGCAAGCTATGCACTGATGCCAGCACCTAGTCAGCCCATCCTTCAAAGCAGTTTTGGAACTCTTACTGGAACGGCCATCAGATCTATTGTGATATTACCCTTGATGTCCTAAAGGTCATCAAAATGTCTTCCTTTCAATATTTCCTTTATCTTCAGGTAAAGAAAAAAGTCACTGTGTGCCAGATCAGGTAAACAGGGAGGATGTCCCAACACAGTTATTTATTTACTGACTAAAAACTCCTTCACGGGCAACTGTACAAATAGGTTCGCGAACTTGCCACTGTGCCCCTGTGCACAACGGCCCTTCCAGAAAGAGTTCCAAAACTCCTTTGAAGGGTGGACTAGGCACTGACATCAGTGCACAGCTTCCCAAGGGGAATACTTCAAAGGTGATCATAGAGATATTCAGCATGTAGGTATGTAGCAGTTAGAAAAATTCTCAGACTTAACTGTCTTTGTGTGTGTGTGGTGTGTTTGTTAAATTTTGCTGGTTCATTTAACTTTTTCTCTGCTTTTTCAAAGGTAATAAAGTTTACTCTCCATCTATGACTCCAAGTTAGAGAAAATTTCCTTGTTTACAGCTAGGTGTGGATTCATGACTTCATTTATCCAATTAAATCTGAGTGGAAATACTTGGCAGAACTTCATTTATTTGAAGAAGCTGTTCTGCTTACATTCTTTTCCCTTCTTACAAGCTGGAAGAGTGATCTGACTATGAAACGACTTTGGTTTGCTTGTACTTTGAGGTATATTTTACATAGCATAAAATGCACACATTCTAAAGTGGGAAACTTTGACGAGATATAGACACCTATATAACTATCATTCAAATCAAGACATAGAAAATTGCACGTTTGCCTGCTGCTTGAACAAATGACTCATTTGTCATGAGATCAGAATAGGTGGTGCTGGGTTACCATTACTGAACTCTGTGATTAAAGATTCTATAAAAGAATCCTGATCAAAAGGAGGGAAAGTGTGAAACATAAACCCAAATTTAATGAAATCCAGACTTTCTGGAGCCTTTGAGGCTGGATTAAGCATGGTAACTATTGCCTAAGATAATCTTTATCCCTTATGCCAGACATATGCCCTGGAGTCTTCTTGAAACCAACCAACAGATTAGTTTATTTAGTAAAGAATATTTACCTTGAATATTGTACTGTTTTGAAGAATTATCTATATTGGATCAAATTAACCACAGCAACTAGAAAGATCAGATAGAAATATTAGGACACAGTGAGTTTACATTAATTGGAGAAGAATATTGAATGTACCATGGACCACTGAAAGAACAAACAAATCTGTCCTGGAAGAAGTATAGGCCAGAAGGCTACTCGGAAGCAAAGAGACCGCATCTCACATACTTTGGACATATTGTCAGAAGGGATCAGTCCCTGGAGAAGGACATCACATTTGGTCAAGTGGAGGGTCAGTGAAAATGGGGAAGACCATCAACAAGACGGATGACAATGGTTGTAACAATGTGCTTAAACAGAAATATGGTTGTGGGCACGGCACAGGGCTGGGCAGTGTTTTTGTTCTGTTGTTCATAGGGTCGCTAGGAGTCAAAACCAATTCAACGGCACCTAACAACAGTTCAACAAAGGGAGATGAGAATGGTTGCATAACTTGAAGAACATGTTAATATCATTGAATTTACATGTAAAAATTATTGAATTGGTGTATTTTTTGTGTATACTTTCAACAACAATAAAATATAGTGTGCTGTCACTGGGCAGGGAGAGCTGTGGCCACTGCATATAGGTTGGCATGTACATTTATATGGGAATGTACATTTTCACTCAGTTATATTAAATAAAAAGAAAGAAAGAAAGAAAAAGACATATAAAACATTTCCATTATTTGGAATTTGGCTTATTTGGAAATTCAGGTTGTTTACAGTCTGGTTTATGAATATTCTTATTAAAGATTTTGCATGGACATATATATGCTTACCTTTTCTAGAGTAAATACTTAGAATAGGATTGATTGGCCATCAAAGGTTAATTTTTCAGTGTCATATAGAAACTGGCAGATCATTTTCCAAAGTGGTTGTACTATTTTACATTTCCATTCATAATGTACATAAGATCTGTCTTCACCATATAGATGGACACATGGCCTTAAGGAATAGGGAAGCAACTATATGGAATAAATCTTGTTATCTGGTGCTATTTCCCTTGAACCATTTCTTTAGATCCTATTACATGAGAAGGACACACAGTTACATTACAAGGGATGGATCATGGGAATCAGTCTGCCTAGGGCAGGCTTTCAGGGGGTGCAATTTTCAACAGAATTTTTAAACAATAATAAAATTGACTAAAATTCAGCCTGCTCCAGTTCACCACGTACTGCAATTCTAAACAATTTCAGTGTTAAAATACCTCTCCTTACCAGGGCAGACGGCTCATGACTCTGCCCTTGGTATACCACTGAACTAAACTACTATCTGCCGTAAGCCACTGTCTTTTATACAATTCTATACTTCACATTTTTCTCTAAAATACCTACATTCAAGACTTATATTCCTGGATTATTATTATCCTATGTTGTACTAATATTTCACATTAAAAATAAATCAAAATCAATAAAAGTTTAGGACACATTTATAAAAATCCTGAATTATGAACTGTAATTAATTAGCACAAGTAATATCTATCACCTAGCTTTGAATTTCACAGCCACTGCTCTCTGAATGTTTTTTCTTTTCTTTTCTTTTTTTTTTTTTTAATGTGGGACACATTTGTAAGAATTTAGGGATACCTGACATTTTAAAATATAAGAAAAAAAACTGTCATCAAGTTGATTTTTGACTCATAGCAACTCTATAGGGCAGGGCAGAACTGCTCCTCACAGTTTCCAAGGAGCACCTGGTAGATTCAAACTGCTGAACTTTTGGTTAGCAGCCATAGCACTTAACCACTATCACATCAGGGTTTCCTTAAAACACAGAGATCTGTATTATTCAGCAGTATTTGCGGGCATTATCCCATTTGATGTCTTTGAGCCATGTAGACCACCCTAGAAAAGCATTCTGGTGCCATATCTGTGTCCAAACATACATCATCTTCATACATACACAGCTATGTCACCTCTCTTGATTAGTTATCAGTCAGATTCACAGAATAAAGTGAACCTGTCACCCACTCAAGTCTCATCCATGGTACTTTATTTTCTCAGCCAGTAATGCTGGTGTTCAGCTGCTTTTAACACCTTCAGTCCTAGGATTTCGCTTGTCTTCCCTTTTCTAAGTAATAGCCCGGGCTTCTCCTAAATGCAGTCTCTTCCACAGCAAGGATATACTCACAACTAGATAAACACACATTTTACATATTCAATTATCATGTGTGATACTTCTGCTCATATCACTTCCAGACTTACAAATAGGTACAAGAAAGCTCTTGCTATTCTCTTTGAATTTTGTTCAGTGGAATTTGCTGTTTTGTGGCTAAGTACAGGAAGAATAAATTGCATCAAATACATATTGCCTGACAAATGCATTTGTATGTATCTCTTGTCAATGTATTCTAAGCAAAGTCCACCAAGAAAACACCTGCAGCTGGACAAGCTGAGTTTATGAACACTTACCAGACTCCCACCTTGTACATTATCTTTTCACTTTCTTGATAATGTCTTTTGATTAAAGAAAACTTTTAGTTCACTTATTTTTGACTACTACTCTCTTTAGAATTATTATTTTTTTTTTTTAGACTCACTGAATCTTCACTTCTAGACAAGATCTGTTAAGATGCCTGAATATAAAATGACTGTAACTCAGCCTGGGATACTGTTAGGAAATAAGTTTCATATTTGAGTATTCTAACAGACATGTTTATTATCCAGAGTATATAATGAATTCCTGTAACTCAACAACAAAAAGACAAACAACACAACTGAAAATTGAGCTAAGGACTTAAACATTTCTCAAAAAAAAAGATATCCAAATGGACATTAAGCACATGAGAAGATGATCAACATCGTTATTCATTTGGAAAACACAAATCAAACCACAGTGACAGACCACTATACATCTTCCAGAATGGCTGTTACCAAGAGAAAAAGGGAAAATAGTAAGTAGTGGGGAGAATTTGGAGAAGCTGGACCTCTTGTCCATTGCCAACAGGAATGTACAATCATGTGGCTGCTATGGAAATTAATATGGTGGTTACTTAAAAAGTTAAGTGCAGATTTATCACATGAATCAGCAATTGCAGCCCTGAAAATACATGCAGAAGAACTGAAAATAGGGATTCAAACACTTATGCGTATATCAATGTTAACTGCAGCACTATTCACAACAGCCAAAAGGTGAAAGGAAACAAGTCAAGTATCCATCAACAGATGAATGGATAATCAAAATGTGGTATGTATGTACAATGAAATACAATTCCACCGCAAAAACATGAAGTTCTAATACATTTTACAACATTGACGATCTCTAAAAACATTATGCTAAGTGAAATAAGCCAGATGCACAAGGACAAATATTGTATGGTTATACTTATAAAAAATAACTAGAATAGGCAAATGTATACAGTGACAGTAAGTTGATTAATGGTTTCAGTGGGTTGTGGGAAGATGGAATGGGGAGTTATTACTTAGCGGGTACAGAGTTTCTGTTTGAAATGATGAAAAAGTTTTGGAAACAACAGGGATGATGGTTGTATAGTATTGTGTGATTCATGACATTGGATTATACACTTAAAAAATAGCTACAATGACAAATTTTACATTGTGTACCTTTTACCTCAATTTTAAAAAAAAGCAGCAGCAGCAGTAGAAGAAGCAGCTGTAGCCACTTGTATTATCCAGGGTAAAAGGATTCTGGGATCAGCTTTGTGGGCTGGATATGTGATGCATGTTTTGTCTGTGTCGAGACATGGTTATACAGTGGATTTGTTTTTGTATCACTACATCAAAGTCGGCATCAGTGGGTGATACAAATGTTTAAAAGGTTGACTACCAACCAAAAAGTTGGCAGTTCAAACTCACCTGGAGGCACCTAGAAAGAAGCCTGGCTGGTTGTCTGCTTCAGAAAGATCACAGCCTTGGAAAAGCTACGCAACCTTTCTGCTTTGTACATGTGGGTCTCAAAGAGTCCTAATCAACTCAGTAGCAACTAACTGCAAAATCATCCCAGTCACAGAGAAGTTCACAGACTGAGGCTGATGTGCTGAGAAATTATGTTGGAGAACACCAAGAGATGACTGTGAGTTCCAGGCCAGCTTCCAAATATCCCATGCTGCTCTTATCCATCTGCATTAATTTTACATTGCTCTCATTAAAAAACAAAAAGTATCCCACAAACTTGGTGGCCTAAAACAATACAAATTTAATATGCTAGAATTTTGTAGCTTTGCAAGTGTCATTGGGCTACAGACTGAGATGTCATCAGGGCTTTCTTCCCTTTGGAGTGAAGAATCAATTTCTTTGACTCTTACAACTTCTGGAACCTTTCTACATTCTTAGGCTCATGATTTTCTTCCTCCCTCTTCAAAAGGGCAGATAGACTCCTCCTGACACTAGACCACTTTAACCTCCTCTTCTGTCTCCATTTTCCATTTTTAAGGGCCCATCCAGATGATCTTTCCATCTCTAGGTCCTTATCTCAATCTTATCTTGAAAGTCCCTATAGTCACATAAGGTAATAATTTTGAAAAATGAAACCATTCATAGGGTATGTGGTCATGAGTTCAGGGGATTAAACATGGGTGTGTTTTTAGCAGTTGCCAGTGAGTCAATTCCAAATCAGGGTAAACACATGTTATGTCACAGCTGAACTGTGCTCCATAAGGTTTGTCATCTTTGGGAGACCACTACTCAGTATCTTCACACTCTGATGTTTATTATTCATTTCTCATTTTCTTAATTAATTAGGGAAAAACAGCCACATAAAAGGCAAACACTCCAGGTTAAGGGACCTTGTTTTGGTTGCTCTGGCAGTTTAACAGTGTTCAATAATCGGGTTCTCTCTATTTTCCAGATCTTTTGTCCACTTCATCCTTACCATCTCTTTCTTCCCTAGTTTACAAAGCAACCCCAAAACAGTTCCCAATGACATTTTCTTAAGTGCAGGGAAGTTTTTTCTAAAACACAAAACCATTGCTGTCAAGTCCATTCCTACTCATAGTGACCCTATAGGACAGAGTAGAACTGTCACATAGGGTTTCCAAGGAGTGGCTGGTGGATTCAAACTGTCAACCTTTTGGTTAGCAGCCAAGTGCTTAACCAGTGTGCAGCCAAAGTCCCCAACAAATCACTTTCCAAAGCTCATTGTTTCAAATTGCCCAGGCTCTCCCATCTTGTATTAGTCATCAGCAAGGGTAATGCCGTTATTACGATTGTTTTAGGCAGTATTAGCTGGATTAAAATAGATGCTGTAGAGTCATTACAATTGTCCATCACATTATGTAGAGAACTTGTCAGCACTTGGCCAACTGACAACAGTTAAAAAAAAAAAAGGTTTATAATATATGAATATAATAAGAAGAATACTGGTGTTTGGACTCTATGTCAGATGCAATCAACAGACAGATTATTAGTAAGTAGAATATTATTTAGCAATATATCACAAAATTATGTCAGAAAGTAGGCAGGTGTATAAAACTATAGAGACAGTGCAAACACTAAATCGACAATTAAAAGAATATCTAGGAACTAGAAGTCAGAACTCTAAAGAGCAGGACAGATGGACAAAGTCAACAAAGTCAGGAATCAATAAAGAGAAACACAGGCACTGAAGAGCCTACAGTCAAAACTTCAATATCAAGAAAGCCTTTATCAATGAAACTAATCTCGCTCAGAGTCCAGTGCTTGGAAAACAGAAGCAGTTTAATAAATGTTTCTCAGAGATGACATAAATCTATCAATATACTGTAACGGCAAGATGAAATCTGATAAACCAGATCACCTGTGACTAGCATAGAGTGGTGCTTATCATCCCAGGAAGCAAGGGGCATCCCGAACAAGTACAGGTGACACAAATGATATGAAATCACTATTGTATTACTCCCAGACTCAGTAGGAAATAAGAGAAGCTTGCCGCTGAACATTGTTTTTAAGTTGGGCTCATATTTTATATTTTAATTTGCTTTTTTTTTTCTGAAGTGAGAAATAAGGAAAAACAAACAAACAGATTAAGGAGTTACACTGTCCCCAGACATTCCTCTCATTGATTTTAGATGGAGTCCACCACTACTTGAACATCAGTCTGTTCCCAAATGTCCTGCCTATTGTTTGTGGCTGGAGTCCATACTAACTGTGCATGAATGTGTTACTTTATTCCTCCATTGTTTGCCAATTCTTGACATCAGAAAAGTGGCTTCTTTGGTAGGACCTTCTCTGCTAGTTGAGACAATGCATTTTGAACATATGTACATCTTTTCTTTCAGGAACACTGCATGGTTTAAACTGTCTTCCTTTCGTAAAGGAGATGACATCTGCTAAGACAAGACCCATGGTTGGCCCTTGGCAAGGGACTGCTTTATAATGAAATTTGGTTTTCTAGTCTATTTTTCTTTCTGTACATTTAATTTCAGAGTCTTCAGTGACCATAGATTCCATTCACCAAGACCATGAAATTTTCTCTGCCCTACAGGGTTCACGTGATCTGTTTGTACTTTCATTCCACCGTAACATATCATATCTTCTTACTCCTTAACCATAGATTAAATCTCTCTTTAATAACAATACACATACTCTCTTATTCACCTATCAAATTCCTTTTACCCTAGGAGCTGACCCTTTTGCATTCTCATGGAGGCATCACTTTCCTTGCACATAAATAGCTAAATGACTTCTACCCAAATGAAAGAAAATCCCTTATGAAATGAAAAGGATGGTCTTTATGGGAAACCATTTCCTGACATTTAATGGTAAATATATCATCTCAGGATCTCTTCGGGATTAACCTCATTATTTAGCCCCGAGTGAAGATAATATTCATATCCTTACGTTTATGTTATTGTAAGACTTCTGCCTGACTTTGTTTGCAAGTACACTGCAACACAAACACAAGATTCACAGTTTTGGGAAACACTGAGAAAAAAAAATAGTAAGAGTCACTAAGGACAGGAATTTTGCTCTCCAGTGCATATTTATTTAGTGATCTGTCAGTGACTAACATCCCCAGCCACTTTTTCACATGGTAGTATATGGTTTCTCCTACACATAATCCATTATCGTAGGAAACAGTATTATGTGTAAAGAAATACAATTACTGTGGAACCATACCACGGAGTCCAGAACAGAGTACTACAATTAAAAAAAAAAACCTCAGTAACACTATTCTCAATTTTTTCTTTTTTGTATCAAAATCTTAATAACTGTATTTCTAGCCATATATTCTCATTTTGTTACCAACTCTCATCCTTCATTTCAGTTGACTTTTAAAATATTTTAGCTGATGATCTTATAATTTTAAGACTCTCCTTATCTCAAATAGACTCTACGAGAAGGTATCAATAATGTCAATAAAATACTAGTAATAATGATTCAAAGAGATTTACATACAGAGTTCTTACAAAGCTTTCCCCAAACCATGACATAAACTGCAGGAACCATCTTTGCTATTTATGTGTATTTGTACACATGGAACCACTGTGGTTTAGAATTAAAAAGATTTTTTGCTTTGTTTTGGCTTATACCTTTTTTTTTTTTGGTAATAAGAAAATTATAGTACTCAAGGTCTAGGTGTCTTGTAACATTTCTACACATAAACATTACACGACCTTCCTTTTCTCTCAATGAGAAACCAAAAGGCCTACTGCCATTGAGGCAATTATACTCATAGTGACCCCAGAGAACAGAGTAGAACTGCCCCATAGAGTTTCCAAGGAGCATCTGGCAGACTCAAACTGCTGACCTCAGCAGCTATAGCTCTTAACTACCCTATCACCACGGTTTTCCTCAATGACAAAGGTTGTAACTGGTAGCTTTAGCACTTGGGTTCTAACAAGCTTTTTCTTCACTCTCACTCCCTCAACCCCTCCACATCTATTTCCCCATCAAGCACAAATAGACTGTGTGTGTGCGTGTGTGTGTACATACATATATACATATATATATATCATAGGTAGTTTTTGCTTACATAATCTGACCATTTAAGCAGATCTATTACAGCTGGGTAGGCCAGTGAACATGGGACCTTAACATTCTCTTTGCTTGCCTTTTACCCCTTTTCCAGGTATTACCCTTACGCATAGATATTCTTCTCTCAACTCTCAGGTTTGCACATTCCCCCAAACTCAAGTTTACCCCAAGTGTAGGCCCTAGCCCATCCCACTTACAGTCCTAACTCTTACCTAGAGTGGCCATAAAAAAACAAACCTACTTCTGTTGAGTCAATTCCAACTCACAGTGACCCTACAGGACAGAGTAGACCTGATCCACAGAGTTTCCAAAGACTACCTGGCACATTCAAACTGCCAACCTCTTGGACAGTAGAGATAGCACTTAAACACTACACCTGAATGGCCATTGGCAGCTTTTAAAAGGCCTGTTCTCATTTTCCTGCACAAATCTAAACCAAGTTGCTCCTGCTTGTAGTGTACACAACCCAAGCCTTCTGACTCTCAAATGCAGGGCGAATGTGATCTGAGCAACTAGCGATCCTAGAGGAGTGGATTGATGGTAGGAAGGAGAAGAGAAAGGGACAGCTGGCAGATAAGGGAAATGTCTACAAACGGAGTTATTATATCATCCTCACATATAATTTATCCCCTGCAAAATCATCAAGAGGATTTTTATGCTACATGTACAGATAAGCAAGTGTTGCAAAAATCTAATTATATTTATAGGCCATGGTTCAAGTGGAAGTAAGATTTTGACATCAGCTATAGAAAAATAAAAACAGAACCAATCCTTAAGTCCAGCTGAGCCACCAGGAATGAGACCTGGACTTGAAACACTAGGTTTGCACCTATCATAGACTGAATTGTGTCCCCCCCAAAATGTGTGCAGCAATTTGCCTGGGCCCTGATTCCCAGTATTGGTGACTGTCCTCCATTTCCCCATTTTCTTGTGCTATAAATCTTAATCTCTGCCTGTGGTTAACAGATAGGATTTTGTTAAAAGAGGATTAGGAGGAGTCTGCAACACCCTTAGTAAGGGAGTTTCCCTGGAGTGTGTCTTGCACTGACTTTCATCCTTTCACTCTGTAAGAGATAAAAGGAAAGGGAAGAAGGCAGGGAGTCAGGGACCTCATACCATCAAGAAAGCAGCACCAAGAGCACAGTGCATCCTTGAGACCTGAGTTCCTGTGCCAAGATGCTCTCAGACCAAAGAAAGACCGGTGTAACACAAGGGGCTTCCTCCAGAGCCAACAAAGAGGGGAAGCATTCCCCTGGAGCTAAGACCCTGAATTCCAACTTGTAGTCTACTGGACCACGTAATGATCAACTTCTCTTAACTAAAGCCATCCACATGTGGTGTTTCTGTTAGAGCACTAACAGATGACTAAAACAGCACTCAATCCTTTCATCCTTCTGTCAATTACAGAGAGTCTCTGATTGCAGTTTTCACAACCAGCAACAGTGCTGCTCCTGCCCGCCTTGTGAGCTGGGAGCTGGAACCCTGAAACACTGTAAGATGTGCCAACACAGAGATCTAACTCAGTACAGCAGAACATGTTGCTAGACAACTAAATTAGAAGCTAATTTTTGGTCCCTCTTATGCTAATTAGTTTTTCTAGGAACATGAAGAGGGTGTTGTTATACTATAGGAATATTGTATCATCACTATTAGTTAATTTGGCTTCTACAAACTTGTATTCTTTTTTATATAGCTGATTCTGAAGAAGTCCTGGGTTTGAAGATCACAGAAACATACAGAATTCTGCTTTGTTTTCTATAGAAAGGAAACGCTTGAGAAATTAGCCATTTTGCTCACCATATTTTAACGAATACTTGAAGAATAGATTTCTTTCTGTAGGAGTGAAACATTATTTATTGAATGCAGTGCTGTATTTGACTGGTGGGAGAGAGTGTGTTTAATGGTCCAATTCCAGCCTTCCTAGAGGCTGGAGAAAAAGAGGGGGAAAGAGAACTAAGGACTAGGTAAAAGGTGGAAATACCCAAAGACTAAAGAGAGAAGGTATTGACGAGTCTCATAAGTAGGTTGAAGTAGAATGCAAGACCACAGTTTTTTGCACATGCTGAGATGATAGAGTTGATACTAGATGTATAAGGAAAAGCAACAGAAGTGGCAGCCACCTTTCATTTAGCACTGATTATAGTGGCATAGTGGTTAAGTGATTTGGCCGCTAACCAAAATGTCAGCAGTTTGAATCCACCAGGTGCTCCCTGGAAACTCTATGATGCAGTTTTACTCTGTTCTGTAGGGTCGCTACAAGTCAGAATTGACTCAAAGGCTATGGGTTTTGGGGTTTATGGTGGCGTAGTGGTTAAGAACTACAGCTTCCAACCAAAGGTCGGAAGTGCAAGTCCAACATGTGCTCCTTGGAAACCCTATGAGGCAGTTCTACTCTGTCCTACATGGCCACTCTGAGTCAAAGTCATCTGCATGGTAACGGTGGTTTTGGTCTCACGGGTTCGGTGGAGTCCTTAGATGGGATAAATGGTTAACACGCTCTGTTGCTAAACAAAAAGTTAGAAGTTCAAGTCCTCCCAGACGTACGTTGAAAGACAGTGCTGAATTTGTCACTGAAAATCCCATGGAGTATAATTCTAGTCTGACACACATAATTCACTCTAACTCAGGATTGACTTGATGGCAGCTGGTCTGATCACTAGGCACTGCATTAAGTGTTTTGTATACACCATCCTATGTCATCCCAAGTTCAGTTCCTACCCCCATTTTACATTTCACAATGTGAAAACAACAAACACAAAAATATTGGTTAACTTTCCCTGGGTTTCATCACTTACAAGTGTCATAAGTAGGATTCAGCCCTATCTTCAAATTCTGTATCATTTTAACAAAACACTCATGCCTTTCAACATCCAGGGAAGCAAAAAAAAGTATTGTGTGTTCTGTGCACTCACTGATTTCCGTATTTGTGTCTTTATTTTTCCTTCTCTTGCTTCCAAAGTTTCTTTAGAAAAAACAAAACTATACACTTGTTTTAACAAAGAGTTTTCTTCCTCAGCAAAGATGGGGATGCTAATATTCCTATAAGTGGTGGCTGCTGCTAACTTGCTATGTGACTTGTGCAAAACATGTGTCTTTGAGGGGCCCAGATTCCTAATCTGTGAGCTGATGAGATGGGCCCGGATGGTCTTAGAAGCCTGAATGTTTCATGTGTTAATACTCTTGAGTGGCTCTGTTGCAGACCCCTGAAAAGTTAGTGGTGTAGGGCTGAAAGGTGAAAACGCTGTTGGGGAGAATTATGCAAAGCTACAGTCTTGATCCCTTCCTAATTTCAGCTTTCCTTCACAATTGGTATGTGTTTGATTCAGCCCTGCAGATCCCAAAGGACACAGCATTATACAAACAGCTCCAGTGACCACTCTGGCCTACACCTCAGGACGAGGTGGAGACAGAACTGCATAAATAAAAAACATTGAAACAGAGCAATTTTCTGGCCTTTGGAGGCCACTAGAGAGTGCCAATCTGGACCACACAGAGCTCCAGGGATTGTAAAACAGCAAACCACAGCATGGTGTCCACTTGAAGCCTTTCACCGCAGTGTGGCCAGCCAAGAGCTGATTAACCGAATCTTTTAGACTCTATAGCAGTCACCAGAACTCCCAACCTCACTCTTAACTCCAAGGTGGCCGGGCTCAGGAGGCCTTTGGGTCTGTGGTTCCCAAGAGGCCAGTCTGGAGACACATCCATCAATGTCAAGGATTTCACAAGTCTGCTGCAAAAGCAAATACAGTACAAGAAGGAAAGCAAACAGCGTGTATTTTTCATCAAGCTAAATGTATTCATGTAAGGGACTGTACTTTATTTTTCTCTTTCTACGTTTCCAAATTAAAATGCCCTTTAATTTTAAGATGATACTCAATGATAGCTTTTATATATTGTGCAGTGCACGTTTACATTTACATGTGGTTATTCTGTACAGTATGTTTACGATTACATGTTGTTTTGTGTCCTTGTTTGATGAAACCCTATTGGCTACTGGATTTAGTTCTGAAACTTCACTGATGCACGAAAATGATTTTTGTGGGTACTACTCTTTTAAGGCATGCAGGAGGGATGGAGTCTCTGGGGTCTCCTGCTACACTAACAACTCTGTGGAGCTTAAACCTAAAGGATAGAAAACGCTAAGCCATCTGTAAGGGTAGGAAACCCTAAGCCATCTGTAAGGTTGGGAGATTTGGGCCATTTGCCCTCAGTCTGGGTTTCTGGGTCTCGCTTATCTCTTTTGTTCAATTGTGCTTCAACAAGCTTAGAGAAAAGCACAACTGGCCAGCGCTAAAAAGAAAACTTTAAAAATTGCTAAGATTTATAGACACTCCAAGTTAACTTTTAAACTCCTGTAAAATAGAATGTTGTTCTTTTCTGTTTTCTTTTCCTTTTAAAGAATGCCCTTGGTATTCATTGTAACCAGATTTTACTTGATACAAATTATGATACGGGTTACGAAAGGACCTCAGAGATAACTAAGCTACCAGTTACTGAGTACATACTATGGGCAAAACATTTTTTATATATTCCCATAAGCATTTCAATTTAAAAGCATAGAGAATACAGCTTAAAGTGGTCATGTAAAATGAAAGAAATAACAAGGATTTTGGCATCCAATATGTCTGTTACGAATCTTAGCTCTATGGCCTTACCCAATGAATTGAACATTTTCTTACATTCAATAAAGCCAACAACAGCTCAAAGAGCTGTATGGGAAATACATAGCATAACATGTGAAGTATTCACTTTAATGTCTGGCATATATGAGAAATTCAATCTTTGGCTGAATAACTTTTTCAGGTTTATGATTCTTAGGAGTAAGAGAGTGGGGCACTTAGAATTCTGACTCACAGTCTGTGATGCTTGCAATACAGAAAGAATAAATCATTCATTGAAGGGTCTGAGCTCAGTAGAGCATACGCGTAAAATATTCTATTTTTCTCCAATCACTGCCTTTAAATATCTTGTCAATTTTCTCTCTCTTCCTTTAACAATATCACTGGGAAATTCCACAGCTTTAGATGAGTTGATGCACAAAAAATGTACCCACCCATCTAGTATGGTTCACTTAAAGGGACAATATCACATCATTTTCAGAGTGTGACCTTGCAGTCTCTCTGTTACTATGCCAATACTTGTAAGACACACTCTCATAGTCAAATTGTGAAATACTTTCCTCTTTCTGACAAACGTGCTGTCCAAATGTGGAGGAGGAAGAGGAGGAACAGTCTAGTTATAATTGCACTTCACTTCTGCTTCCATGACATAGTGCCTGACCAAATGCATTTCCTATCTTACCTATCACATAGAGCTCAAAACAAAATACATGTATTATCTCAAAATTTACAGTTTCTGTGGGTCAGGATTGGGATATCACTTCATTGGGTTCTCTGCTTAGAGTATCCCAAGGCTGAAAATAAGATGTCATCTAGGGCTGAGGTCTCATTGGAGGTTCAACTGGGAAAGGATTGGCTTTGTTGGCAGAATTCAAACCCTTGTGTCTGTATAATTGAGGACTTCAGGTTCTTGTTCTCTGTTGGCCAGAGGCTGCCCTCATCTCCTAGAGTCATGAACTGGCATGAGGTCTTCCCAACCAAGGCAATCCACCATATGGAAGCTTGTTCCTTCAAAGCTCCAAGGAAGTGCAATTTTCTAGCAAGATGGGTGATACAAGCTTGATGGAAACTATTATGTAATGTAATCACATAATCACATACATGTAATGACATTCATCTTGTCACTGATGCCACTTTCTATTGATTAAAAGCAAGTTACATAATAGAAGTCATACACAAGGAAGAAGGATGACACAAGTGTGTGGACATCAGAAATTAGGACTCATGAGGGGCCATCCTAGAGTCTGAAGCTCACAAAGTCATGTTTTGGAAACATGGTGCTGTTGTTAGGTTTTGCTGAGTTGGGTCTAACTCACAGTGACCTGTGTACAGCAGAAACAAATGCTGCATAGTCCTGTGCCATCCTCACAAGCTTCAGTCCATTGTTGGAGACATTGTGTCAGCAGACCTCAACAAGGGTCTTCCTCTTCTTTACTGACCCTGTACTTCACACAGTGTAATGTTCTTCTCCAGGACCTGGTCCCTCCTGACAGCATGTCCAAATTATGTGAGAAGAAGTCTTGCTATCCCTGCTTCTAAGAAGCATTCTGGTTGTACTTCTTCCCCACAGATCTTTTTGTTCTTCTGGCAGTCCATGGTGTATTCAGTACTTCTCAATAACTCAACAATTTGCAATCATCAATTCTGCTTTCACATATATATAATGCAGTTGAAAATATGATGACATGAGTCAGGCACACCTTAGTCTTTAAAGTGACATTTTAACACTTTAAAGAGACCTTCTGCAGCAGATTTGCCCAATGCAATGCATAGTTTCATTTCTTGACTGCTGCTTCCATGGGCATTGATTGTGGATCCAAGTAAAATGAAATACTTGTCAACTTCAATATTTTCTCTGTCTTGAGGGCCTTCCAACCAAAGAAGCTCATTTCCAGTTTAAATTTGAATAACAGTCACATTAACTGACTTTCTTTGTAGGTATATGGAGAAATCATGGAACTTATCAAGGATTTCATTCTACTTGGAACTACAATCAATGGCCATGGAAGCAGCAATCAAGAACTCAAATCCCTGGTGGCTCAATGGTTAAAAGCTACCACTGCTAACCAAAAGGTCAGCATCTAAAATCCATGAGTTTCTCCTTGGAAAGCCTAACGGGCAGTTCTACTCCATCCTATAGGATCACTATGAGTCAGAATCAACTCAGTAGCTATGGCATGGGTTTTTGGTTCTATCACAGTGATACTTATTGGTCGTTGTATTTTTATTTTATGTTGAGGTGTAATCCATACTGAAATCATCATCCTTCATCTTCATCAGTTAGTGCTTCAAGTCTTCTTCACTTTCACCAAGCAAGGTTGTGTTATCTGCATATTACAGTTTGTTGATAAGCCTTTCTTGAATTCTGATACTGCATTCTTCTTCATACTGTTCAGCTTCTAGGATTGTTTTTCAGTGTATAGAGTGAATATATATGGTGAAAGTATATGGGCTATGATGTACACTTTTCCTGACTTTATATCACTCAGTATTCCCTTGTTCTGTTCAAACGACTGCCTCTTAGTCTATGTACAGGCTCCCCATAGTGCAATTAAGTGTCCTGGAATAACCATTCTCTGCAATGTTAAGTCATAGTCAGAGTCAAATGCCTTTGCATAGTCAATAAAACACAGGCAAACATTTCTCTGCTTTCAACCAAGATCCATCTGACAGCACATAACATGTATCCCTTGTTTTGCATCTTCTTCTGAATCCAGCTTGAATTTCTGACTATTCTGTCAATGTACTGCTGCAGCCATTTTTGAATTATAGTCAGTAAAATTTTGTGTCTAATATTAATGATACTCTTTGATGATTACCACATTCTGTTGCATCAGCTTTATTTTCCAGTCAGTTCATCAGGTAACTATATTTCAAATTTCTTGGCATAGACAAGTGAGTACCTCCAGTGCTGCAACCATTTGTTGAAACATCTCAACTGGATTTTCATCAATTCTAGAAGCCTTGTTTTTAGCCAGTGCTTTCAGTGCAGCTTAGACTTCTGCCTTCAGTACCATCAATCCTTCTTCATATGCTACCTACTGAAATGGTTGAACATCAACAATTCTTTCTGGTACAGTGACTCTGTGTATTTCTTCCATCTTCTTTTTTTTTTTATTGTGATTGAGTGAAAGTATACAATCCAAACTGAATTTGCATGCCCACCTATCTGCAGCTCCTTCTGCTCTCCTTGCCCGGTGACAACACACTCCTCCTTTCTGTTCTGTACATGTCATATCCTGTTAACAATCTCCTGTGCCTTCCTTTCCACCTTCTCCTCTCCCTTCTAGTAAGAGGCCAGTAGGACAGCATCCTATAGACTCACAGAACCATAAAGTACACACACCATACGGTCACATGCATTCCTGCCTGAAGACTTGACCTCAGTAATGTTTTCTTGTCAGGAGCAGTAGCAAGTCTAGGGGCCATGCCTGCAGGGGAACCCCCCCAGGCCTTTGGACCACCAACTGCAGTCTTCTGGTGGAGCTTTTGAGGTGCACCCCGTCTTATTCTCTTTTTCTCTTCCACCTTCTTTTGATGCTTCCTGCATTGTTCACTATTTTCCCTGTAGAATCCTGCAATATTGCAACTCAAAGCTTGCTTTATTTTTCTTCAGTTCTTTCAGCTTGAGAAATACCAAGTATATTCTTTCCTCTTGGTTTTCTGACTCCAGATTTTTGCACATTTCATTATAATACTTTTCTTTGTCTTTTGGAGCCACCTTTTAAGTCTGTTCTGCTCTTTTACTTGATCATTTCTTCTGTTTGCTTTAGCTACTCAGTGTTCATTAGCAAGTTTCAGAGTCTCTTCTGACACTCATTGTGCTCTTTTGCTTCTTTCCTGGCTTTTCAATGACCTTGTTCCGATGATTATGTTGAACTTCTGCATTGTCTCCTTCCACAGGTGCAGTCAGTTTGATTACTGTGTAATTCCATCTGGTGACGGAATAAATACCTTTACTTATGCTGTTGGGGGGGGGGGAGAAATGTATTTGCAGAGAATGAAATCTATCTAGCAAAATTCTATAATATTGTCTCTGGTATTGTTTCTATCACCAAAGGCATAGTTTCCCACTACCAAACCATCTGTTTCCAACATTTATATTGCAATCACTAGTAATTATTGATGCATCTTTATTGTATGTTTGATCAATTTTATACTGCAAAAGGTATTAAAAATCTTCAGATTCTTCATCTTCAGCTTAGTGGCTAGTGTATAAATTTGAATAAATGTCATATTAATTGGTCCTCCTTCCACATATATGGTTATTATTCTATCATTGATAGCATTGCACTTTAGGATAGATCTTGAAACTCTCTTTTTGATCATGAATGTGATACCATTCTCGTCAATTTGTCATTCCCGGCTTAGTAGACCAATGGTTGATTCAAAACGGCCAGCTCACTTTTAATGCTTAGGATATTTATTGTTATGTGATCTATTTCATTTTTGATAACTTCAGATTTTCCTAAATTCATACTTCATACATTCTATCTTCTGATTATTCTTGGATGTTTGCAGCTGTTTCTTTATGTTGAGTCATGCTACATCAGCAAATAAAGGTTCTGAAAGTTTGACTCAATTCATATAATTAAGGTCAACTCTGTTTTGCGCAGGTAACCTTTGCCTAGATGTATTTTGAATACTTTCCAAACTGAGAGGCTCATCTTCTGGCACTACATCATACAACATTCTGCTGCTATTTATAAGGTTTTCACTGGCCAGTGTTTTTCAGAAGGAGACTACCAGGTCCTTCTCCTAGTCTACTTTATTCTGGAAGCTCTTTTGAAATCTGTCCACCATGAGTGACCATACT
This sequence comes from Heterohyrax brucei, assembly GCA_028571685.1. Taxonomy (NCBI): domain Eukaryota; kingdom Metazoa; phylum Chordata; class Mammalia; order Hyracoidea; family Procaviidae; genus Heterohyrax; species Heterohyrax brucei. The sequence continues at coordinate 100,477,234 of CM053148.1, forward strand.
AGTACTTGAAATATTGTAGCATAGCTTCCAGTATCACAACAGTAGAAGGATCCATTTTACACATACACACACACAGAGAGAGAGAGAGAGAGAAACCCTGGTGGCATACTGGTTAAGTGCTACATCTGCTAACCAAAAGGTTGGCAGGTGAAATCTTTCCAGAGCTTCTTGGAAATTCTATGGAGCAGTTCTGCTCTGCCGTAGAGGGTCACCATGAGTCAGAATCAATTCAATGGCAATAGGTTTGGTTTTGGTACATGTCACGGATTGGATTGTGTCCCTCCTAAAATACGTGTAGCCATGTGGCCAGTCCATGATTCCCAATATTTTGTGATTTTCCTGTCCTGTATGTTAAAGGATTAGGGTGGGACTGTAAATCCCTTCATAGGATTACCTCTATGCTCCACTGTAAATGGAGTTTCCCTGGCATATGGCTTGCGCCACCCTTAATCCTTTCATCCTACAAGAGATAAAAGGAAAAAGAAGCAAGTAGAGAATTGGGAACCTGACATCATCAAGAAAGCAGCACCAGGAGAAGAGCTCATCCCTCAGACCTGAGGCTCCTGCGCCTAGATGCTTTCTGGACAAAGACTGATACAATAACAGATTGTCCTCCAGAGACGACAAGGGGGAAAGCCTTCCCCTGGAGTGGACATCCTGAACTTGGACTTGTAGCCTACCGGACTGTGTAAGAATAAACTTTTCATTTGTTAAAGCCATCCACTCTGTGATATTTCTGTTAGTGTGGCACTAGCTGACTAAAACGGTATACATATATACACATACTTGTATACACAGAATAAAATATACAAAAACCAAGCCAAATCCACTGCTGTCAAGTTGATTCTGACTCATAGTGAAATATAGGCTCCATTAATTCCTAGTCAAAGTTTTAAACTGAAAAAGGAACTCAGGGTTCCTCAATGCCCCCACAAAAACTGCACAGGTCACTCTTTGAGGTATTAGCAGTCATAGAATAGCTGAGAATCTAGTGGCTTACAACATGTAAGTCTATATCCATGTTAAACTCTGTCTATGTGCAAACGGAGCTATGTCATCTTCTCATCGGGCAAAGACTTTCTGTCTTAGAGACATTTTGAAATCTATAATCCCTCTACTAGAAATGGTCATGGTTTGGTAGGATTAATACAGTGTGTTCAACAGACGGAGATTATAACACCTTGAATCAGAATGAGACAATCAAGAATGTTCTACAGCGTCATTTTACTATCCAAGATGAGTGTATTTAAGGGCTAGAGTTAGGAATGAAAACAGTGCTGAGAAACCCATGGTAAGATGGTAGTAATTTAATCTTATTGAGATTTGTGATCACAAAATAGCATGTGTTTGTTATCACACATACAGAATTAAGGGTCGAGATTCTCAGCTTAACTGTATTTTCTCAGCCTAGGGCTGTTCCCACCTTTCAACTACGTCGATTCCTCCTTTATTCCTTCTTGAGGACGACTCTTCTACCTGATCCAATCCTTGGTTTTATATACCCTCATTAACATCAAGGTAATTCTGACTCATAGCCACCCTACAAAACAGAGTACAACTTCCCAGTAGGGTTTTCAAGGAGAGCCTGGTGGATTCCAATTGCCAGCCTTTCCTGGCTAGCAGCACTATGCAACCAAGGCTCCATTCCAATCTCACACAGGGCTGGGTCCATTTCTGGATGTGTTTGGGTACATTTCTGCTACCAGGACAACAAAACTGCTCTAATAAGATACGCACACTTGGAGCTCATCTGGGTCTAAGAAATCAGGCATTTTTTATTTAAAGTATTATTTCAGATAACAGCATTTTTCTAATAAATGTAGTAGCTTAAATGAAAGAAGAAATATAACTTAATGTGTGTTTATTTTAAATAAAATCCAAACAGAAAAATAAAGTTGCTTTGGTAAAAGGATAAACCAGTTTTTCTTTTTGTTTAAAAAAATAAAGTGTTCTTTGCGTTTTATGGCAACTTGACTTTTCTCATTCTAAAATAAGTTTTAAATCACATATGCCCCTGGTCTCAGATTTTTGTGATCATCAGATTTAAAATGAATAACACACTCTCAATTACTAAATTTAGACTCTCCTCCTCACCTATAAGTTTGTATTAAATAACATGCATAGAACACTACACAATTGTCATTCACTTAGTTATTTCTTCGCCCCCCCAGAATGGGAGAATTCTTTGAAACATCTAAGACCTTAAGAAAGTAATACTAACAAAACACAGGAATGCAATATGTGAGGATCAAAAATTCACAGGGCCCTTTCATTTTTACTATTTCTTCTATGTTTAGTTAAATAAATAAGTTTGATGTGATGTGGTTTTCATTTGTGTTCTTTCCAAATCTTTGAGAAATGCAGATACAGTTTCTATGTTAAATTAAAATATTTATTATTCAGTGATAAATGGAATTAGCCACTTCTAAAAAGACAGAAGCTACATGAGCATCTGCTGTAACTACAGCTCTTGTCCTGATGGCACAGTTTTCAAGAGCTACAACTGCTAATCAAAAGGTTGGGAGTTTAAATCTACCAGACGCTCCTTGGAAACTGTATGGGGCAGTCCTACTCTGCCCTGTAGGGCCACTATGAGTGTAACTGACTCAAAAGCAACAGGCTTTGTGTTTGGGTTCAATACCCTCACACCAAAATATCAGAAAGTATGTGGTAAACACTTCTGAGAAGAACCTTTAACTTAAGCCTAAATTCCAATATTCTGAAGTTATGAAATAAGGCTATTTCAAGTTAACAGTAGCTTTATGTATAACTCTTTTTTAATGTAATAGAATTCTGCCATGGTAACTTTACGTACAACTATCTTTTTAAAGTAGTAGGACTTCTTGAACACTGACGAAGAAAGTACAATCAATCAGAAATGTGGAAAATCATACAGTAATATTTATCTGATTCACTTCCTATCCAAATTTATTTGTTCTCAAAATGATAAGTCATCAACAGAGAGGTTAAAGTAGCAGGTCAAGCATTGGTCACTATATTCTGGTAATAGAAACTCTAAGAACAGAAACAAAGAGAGGCTGTGGTGGTCAGGATTATGTCAACTTGGCTACTCCATATTTGGCTGCTGTATTAAGTGGCAGGGCAGCATCTGTGGTGGCATCCTGCCCCTCCGCTCTCATCTCTCGACCTTCTACTACTACTGCTGGTCTCCTCATGTAGCCAGGAGCTCCTGCTCTCTTCTTCTGGCATCTGGTTCCTGGACTTGAACTAGTAGCTGTTGGATTCATCAGTCCTTACAGTCAGCACTTCAGAGTCCTGCTCTCTGACTTGTCAATCCTGGGTTTGCCAGCCTCTGCCACTCCATCTAGCCACCAGCTTGGGATCCACCGACCTACACAACCAGTGATCTAGAACTCTGGTCTCTGAACTGCTGACTTTGGGTTCAAAAGCTTCCGTGGCCACAGGAGGCTTGTGCCAGGACTTGGGACATTCAGCTTCTATGACTGCGTGAGCTGTTTCCTATATCTATATCTATCTATCTATAAATATTATAAATTTTTCCTTATACCTACATGTGTTACTGGTTTTGCTTCCCTAGAAAACCAAGCCTGAGACAGAGGCCTACTTCATGTTCCTCCCTACCTCTAGGCAGGGCAAAGTAAACTGCCAGTGGTATGTTTGAGTAAGCAGCATTCTCGTTCTAGGAATCAGTGTGGTATGCTCTGTGGCATCCTGTATATCCTATAAAATATTTGACTTCCTATAATTAATACCTATTTCCTACTGAATCTAACATGAAGTCCCAAACATTGCTAAGCTCATATCAACCAGTCAGACAAGACTAGACAGAAAGACAGACAGAAACATAGATACTGTTTTTAATTACTAGCAAATCAGTTCCAACTCATGGTGACTCAGGAACAACACGACAACCCTGTCTAGCTCTGCACCAACTACACAATCATTGGTGTAGATGAGTTCATTGTTGCAGCTACTGTATATTTTGAGTGCCTTTCAACCTAGGGAGCCCATCCTCCAGCACTATATTGGAAAATACAGGGGTTTCATTGGCTAATTTTCAGAAATAGATAGCTAGGTCTTTCTTCCTAGTCTGTCTTTGTCTGGACACTCCCCTGAAAGCTGTCCGGAAAGGATGACCCTGCTGCTATCTGAAACACAGGTGGCATCACTTCCACCATCACAGCAATATGCAAGCCACCACACTACAACAAAGTAAGCGATGAGTGGTGGCGGCAGACAGATAGTGTCATGGATTGAATTGTGTACCTACCCCCCCAAATGTCTATGGCAATTTGGCTAGGCCATGATTCCTGGTATTGTATAATGTTTCTCTGTGTTATAACTCCTGCCTCTACAATGCTAATGAGAGAGAACTGGCAGCAGTTGTGTTGGCGGGGCAGGACTCAGTGTGTAAAATTATATTGTACCCTGAGGAAATCTCTTGGGATACAAAAGAAAGGAAAGCAAGCAGAGAGTTGGTGACCTCTTACAATTAGGAAAAAAACAGTATAAGGAGCAGGGTGCATGCTTTGGACCCCGGGTCCCTGTGCCTCAGAAGCTCTCAGTCCAGGGAAAACTGATGACAAAGACCTTCTTCCAAAGCCAACTGAGAATGCCTTCCCCTGGAGCTGACATCGTGAATCTGAACTTTACCTGCTTTTCTGTGAGAAAATAAATTTCCCTTTTAAAAGCCATCCACTTGTGGTATTTCTGATATAGCTGCACTAGATGACTAAGACAGGCAGATGGATAACACACAAGACAGACAGAAGAAACAGGCATATACATACAAATAGCTATTTTTAATGTGCGTGTGTGTGTAAAATGAGATACATGTTTTTAGAATAAATTACTACATATTAACCATTTACATGACTATTTGGAGTGAAATAATAAATATAATCATTGTAATACAAATGTTGAAACCTAAACATGTACAGTAACACCATTTCAAGATTATTTCACTTACAAATTGAAGCTTCTCACACCTTATCTCCATGTGGTTACTGTCCGAGTGTTTAACTGTCACATGACTCCCCACTCTGGACCAGGTTGATTCACTTAGGAATGGTGACCTGATACAAGCAAAACCCGAAAATCTCTCCTCAGATGTTAGAATTTTAAATTCAAACAGTCAAAGTCAAATGAGCTTTTTTTTTTTTTTTTCCTGTCACTTGATACGAAGTCATTTTGAAGTGAAAAATAATAAAGCCCTCTCTTACCAATACACAAGGAAAAGGATTGTTCTGGATCTCAGCCACTGCAGCTGCATCCCTGAACTTTGTAAAATTTAGATGTTTAACCCTTTCTTGGATTCTATCAGGAAATATATTCTTCTGTTATAAAATATGTTCAAGATTCCTTTCTGTCATTTGCAACCAAGGAATCTTAATACGCAATAGTGGAATTTTCTGCATAGAAAACAATTTCCTTTCTATTTTGTCAGGATAATTCCTGTTCACCCTCTAAGTCAGTTACATTTCCTCCCCAACTACTAAGTCTGGATTCATTTGATTTTTTTTTTTTTTAATGCAACAGATCCTGTACTTTGCCCTCCGTAATTGCCTCTTTGTTTCTGTCTCATACGAAGACAGGTATCAGATTTATTGCAACCATTCTTGTTTCTCCAACACACAGTACACCTGGAACCACCTGGAAGATGAAAGGAACTCCATAAATATTTTTTTTCTTTCTTTCTTTTTCTTTTCTTTCTTCATTGTGATTGAGTGAAAACGTACAATCAAGTTTGAGTTTGTAAGCCCACCTATCTGCAGCTCCTTCTGCTCTCCTTGCCTGGTGACAGCACACTCCTCCTTTCTGTTCTATACATGTCATATCCTCTTAACAATCTCCTGTCCCCTCTTCTCCACCCTCTCCCTCCCCACTAGTAAGAGGCCAGTAGGATGACATTCTGTAGCTGCACTGAACCATGAAGTGCACACACAATATGGTCACTCTGTGTCCCTGAGTGCAATCCATTCCTGTCAGAAGAGTTGACCCTAGTAATGATTTATCATCAGGGGCAGCATCAGGTCTAGGGGCCACATTCCCAGGGGAACCCCGTGACCTTTGGGCCATTAACTGCAGTCTTTTAGTGGAGTTCTCAGGGTGCATCCTTTTTTTCCTCATGTTGCCACTGGGACTCAACATTGTGAGCCCCATCACGGCTGTTATTGGTGGTGGCCAAGCACCACCTGGTTTTTCTGGTCACATTTTGACACAGTCATCCATTCACAAGGTTCTTTCTTTCTTGTGGGTTCTGTCTCCCCATGTCATTGTTACCCTTGGTGATCATCTGTTCCAGCTGAGTTGGGACCATTTGGTGTACCTTGGATTGCAGCTTGCCAGCTTTTAAGAACCCAGACATCACATACCAACATTGGGTGCAAATGACTCTATTAGGAATAGGCTAGTTATGCCAATTGGCCTCGATGTCCCCTGAGAACATGGTCCCCAGACCCCTGCCCCTGAGAGTTTTTGGGTTAAGCTGAAGTCCAGTTAAACACATCTTCTTTCTAATGTGTGCTGTCACTGATTTCACCCAACCAAATCTCTATCAACTATGTAATCTACAACTAACCTTCTCCCTACCTCCATCACCTCCCTTGCAGCCATCAAAGAGTCTTTTTTTCTGTACATGAGTGTGTTTTCAAGTCCTCATTTTAGTGGTCTCATACATTTGTCCTTGTACCACTGGCTAATTTCACTCAACATAATGTCTTCCAATTGAAACTAGGTTAGGAGATGCTTCTTAAAGTCATTATTGTTCTTTATCATTGCATAGTGCTCTACTGAGTATATATACCATAGTTTATTTATGCATTCACCTGTTGTTGGGCATCTGGGTTAACTCCATCTTTTGACTACTGTGGATTGCACTGCAGTAAACATTTGTGCGCATGTATGTGTTCACGTGACTGCCTTTGCTTCTGTAGGATATATTCCAAGCAGTGGGATTACTGGGTCAAATGGTCTATCTATTCCTAGCTTTTTAAGGAAGCACCAGATTGCTTTCCAAAGAGGTTGTAACATTTTGCAACACCACCAGCAGTACAGGAGAGTTCCAATTTCTTCACAGTCTCTCCAGCATTTGTTGTTTTGTGTTTTCTGGATCATGGTCAACCTTCTTGGGGTGAGATGGTATCTCATCATCGTTTTGATTTGGATTTCATTAATAACTAATGATTGTGAGCATTTCCACATGTGTCTTTTACCTGCTGGGATATCCTCTTTAGAGAAGTGTCTGTCCATCTCCTTTGCCCAGTGCTTAATGTGGTTACTCTTTTCTTGTTGATATTTTTGCAGTACTTCATAGATTATGGAGATCAGACGTCAGTCTGACATATAGTTGCCACATATTTTTTAAATGTTTTTGATAAAGTCTTTGGATGAACAAAAATATTTTTCTTAGTAGTTCCCATTTATCTGTTTCCTCTTCTGTTTATTGTGCTGTGTTTGTTAGATTTTGAAGTCTGTCTACATTGTGTATTAAAACTTCCATTGTTGATCCTATTTTTTCTTAGATGATCTTTATTGCTTTAGGTTTGATATTTAGGTCTTTTATCCAATTTGAGTTGGCTTTTGTGTAAGGTGTGAGATATGGGTCTTGTTACTATTTTTTGCAGAATGGATATCCAATTTTGCCCGCACCATTTATTAAAGAGACAATTTTAATCTCAGTTAACAATCTCTGGGCTTTTATCTAATATCAACTGTTCATAAGAGGATGGTGGCATCTCTGGGGTCTCAACTCCGTTCCAATGGTCTATATAACACTTTTTGTACCATACCAGGCAGTTTTGACTACTGTGGCAGTGTAATACGTTCTACAGTCAGGCAGTGAATGGCCATCGAGTGTGTTCTTCTTCTTCAGTAGTGCTTTGCTTTTCTGGGTTTTCTTCCCTTTCCAAACAAAGTTGGTGATTTGTTTCTCCATCTCATTGAAAAATGTCACTGGAATTTGTATTACATTGTATATGTTGATCTTTTTGGGTAAAATAGACATTTTCACAATGTTAAGTCTTCTTATCCATGAGCAAGGTATGTTTCTCCATTTACTTAAGTCTGTAAGTTTCTTGCAGTAGGGTCTTCTAGTTCTCTTTGTATAGGTCTCTTACTTCTCTAGTTAAATTTATTCCTAGGTATGTTATCTTCTTGGGGGCTATGGTAAATGGTGTTGATTTGGTGATCTCTCCTTGAATGATCTCTTTGTTGGTATAAAGGAACCCTACTGATTTACTTATGTTCATCTGTATCCTGATACTTTGCTGAACTGTTCCATTAGTTCCAGTAGTTTACTTAAGGATTCTTTAGGATTCTCTGCATACCATGATACCAAAGTCAGGGAAAGATCCCGCAAAACAGGAGAATTACAGAATTATCATATCATTTGCAAATAGGGAGATTTTTACTTCTTCCTTGCCCATGCAGATATTCTTTATTTCTTTGTCTTGTTTAATTGCTCTGACCAGAACATCTAGTACAATGTTGAACAGGAGAGGTGAGAGTGGGCATCCTTGTCTAGTCCCCATTCTCAAGGGAAATTTTTTCAGTCTCTCTCCATTCAGGATGATGTAGGCAGTTGGCTTTGTACAAATGGCCCTTATTGCATTGAGGACTTTGCCACCTATTCCTATTTTGCTGAGAGTTTTTAGCATGAATAAGTGTTGGACTTTGTCAAATGCCTTTTCTGTATCAGTTGATAAGATCAGAAGATTCTTATCTTTTTGTTATTTATGTGGTTGATCACATTAATTGTTTTTCTGATGTTGAACCAGGCTTGCATCCCTGGTATGAATCCCAATTCATCATGATGAATTATTTTTTGGATATGTTGTTAAATTTTACTGGCAAGGATTTTGTTAAAGATTGTCGCTTCTGCGTTCATGAGTGATATTGGTCTGTAATTCTCCTGTTTTGTGGGATCTTTCCCTGACTTTGGTATCATGGTTATGCTGGCTTTATAGAATGAATTTGGAAGTATTCCATCTCTTTCTATGCTGTGAAATAGTCTCAGTAGTATTGGGGTTAACTCTTGTCTAAAAGCTTGGTAGAATTCTGTGGTGAATCCATCTGGGCCCGGGCTTTTTTAGGTTGGTAGTTTTGGGACAACTTTTTCAATCTCTTCCTTTGTGATGTGTTTATTAATGTTCCACTTCTCCTTGTGATAATTTTGGTAGGTGACATGAATCTAGGAATTTGTCCATTTACCCTAGGTCTTCAAATCTGCTAGATTACAGTCTTTTGTAGTATTCTGTTATGATACTTTGATTTCCGTTGGATCTGTTGTGACATCTCCCACATCATTTCTTATTTGGGTTATTTGTTTCCATTCCTGTTTTTCTTTAATAAGGTTAGTCAATGGTTTAACAATTTTGTTACTCTTTTCAAAAAACCAGCTTTTGGTCTTATCAATTTTTTCAACTGTTCTTATGTTCTTTAATTTATTTAGTGCCGCTCTGATCTTTATGATCTGTTTTCTTGCAGTGCCTAAGGGATTCCTCTGTTGCTCTCTTTCTACTTGTTCAAGTTGTAGGGTTAGTTCTTTGGTTTGGGTCCTTCTTTACTTCTGGATGTGTGGATTTATACAGTTAAACTGACCTCTGAGCACTGCTTTTGCTGTATCCCATAAGTTCAGGCAGGAAGTGTTTTCATTCTCATTTGAATTCATAAATTTGTTTATTTCATCCTTGATTTCTTCTATAACTCGTTGCTTTTTGAGCAAGATGTTGTTCAGTTTCCATGAGTTCCAATTTCTATGTTTTTCTGTTGTTGATTTCAACTTTTCTAGCTTTATGGTATGAGAAAAGGCTTTGCTATAATTCAGTGGTATGGATTTTATTGCCAAGCCACATTCTGTCAAATCGGATTTGACTCATAGATTTTGTTGAGAATCGCTTTATGTCCTAACACACGGTCTATTCTGGAAAATGTTCCATGTGCACTGGAGTAGAAGGTGTAGTTATCTGTTGATGGATAAAAAGTTCTGTATATGTTGATGAGGTCTAATGATTTAATTATTGCAATAAGATCTTCTGTGTCTTTACTGAGCTTTTTTTCTAGATCTGTCCAATACTGAAAGTGGAGTGTTGAAGCCTTCTACTATTACTGTGGAGTGATCTATCTCACTTTTCAGTGTAGTCAGTGTTTGTTTGATATATTTAGATACTCTAGTATTGGGTGCATAAATACCTAATATTGTTAAGTCCTGCTCATGTATTGAACCTTTCAGCAGCACACAGTGACCATCCTTGTCCATGCTGGTGGATTTTACATTAAAATCTATTGCATCTAAGATTAGCATTGTCACATCTGCTCTTCTTTGTATATTGTTAGCTTGCTATATATTATTCCATCCTTTAATTTTCAGTTTGCTCCTATCTTTAAGTCTAAGGTGAGGTTCTTGTAAGCAACACATAGACAAGTCATGTCATTTGATCCAAGATGTCACTTGCTGTTTCTTTATTGGAGGGTTCAATCTGTTTACATTCACTGTAATTACTGATTGCTATGTGTTTACTCCTGTCATTTTGATGTATTTATTTTTGCATTGGTATTTCTCTGTTGTTCTTAACTTTGTTCTGGGTCATTATTTGTGGGTTGATTTTTCATCCTTTTCAGTGTTGGTTTTGTGTTTGTTGAGACTCCTGTGTTGCATTTCTCATTTTGACATGTTGCATCTTTATTGTGCTTTGCAGGTACCCTTATGGTCCCCCTAACTTCTATATATTTTATTAACTTCCCCTCCATCTGAAAGGATTATAACTACTGTAGTATATCCCTCTTTTTAATGTGATGGTATCTTAACTTTCACGATATGGTCACTGGGTCCTTTCTTTTAATGTTATGACTTTGATTGAGTTTTGTGCCTTCTCTGAGTATGTTTATGGATGTTGTGTCTTGCACTGCCTCCTTAAACATAGACTTAATGGTTTTCTTTTTTTAAGCCAAAAGCTTGTTTCAATATTTCTTATAGCTTTGGTATGGTTTTTACAAGGTCTCTAAGTTTCTGTTTATCTGCAAATGTCTTAATTTCATCTTCATAATTGAAAGACCACTTTGCAGGATATACAATTCTTGGTTGGAAGTTTTTCTCCTTCAGGGCTTTGAAGGCTTCATCCCACCACCTCCGTGTCAACATGGTTTCTACCGAGAAGGCAGACGAAAGCCCTCAGGGCTTCTCTCTGAATGTTAGCTTTGAGTCTCACAGCCTTTAAGGGTTTCTGCTTCTGTTTCATTTTGTTAAGCTTGATTATGTCTTGGTGTCCTTCTTTTGAGGTCAATTTTATGTGGCATTCAATATGCATCTTCGATATCTATGCTCTCCTCTGTCATATTTGCAGGGAAGTTTTCTATCAGCAACTCAACAACAATACTCTCTTTGTTTTCACATATCCCCCTCAGTTCAGGAATTCCAATTAACCACAGATTGTTCCTCTTGATAGAGTCCCATATGATTCTTAATGCTTTTTCATTTTTCTTGCTGCTTTTCTATGATTTCTCATATATGCTGGTGTTAGTAGCTCTATCTTCAAAGTCAGAAAGTCTAGTTTCCAGTTGTTCAATTCTGCACTTTTGGCTTTGAATTGAATAGTCTAATTCTGTAATTTTGTTTATTGACGTGTCAGATTTCAGAATGGTGATGTTCCATCAGGTCAAGCAGCTTGTTTAACTTTTTGTTTTGCTCTGCTGCATTTTGTATAATGCCTAGGAGTTCTCTATATATAACTCTTTTGTACTTGACCTCTGATAGTTTCACAGAGGCTTCTTCATCTGGGAAGTTCTTTGATTCTTTACTTTGGAGTTTTCTGGAGCCATGGATAGATTTTTTTTTTTAATGTTTCATTAGGATCTTTTGCTTCCTGGACATCTAGAGGCAGTTTATTTGCTCTGGTGTTGCCTTAACATGAGCTGAGGTGCCATTCTGAGAAGGAAGTTGATCACCAGCCACCTCTATGTACTTCAGTAAGTGGACCCAGTGGAACCTCTGGGGTAGTAGGCTCCGCCTTCTTGCTGGCAAAGACATAGTCCTACTTCTGGAATCACTGGGTGGCCGTCAACCAACCATATAATATGGATCAGTAAATGCTGGCAGAGATACTGTTGGGCTGCACTGCAGTTATTTTTCGAGGCAGTCTTATTTTAAAAAGGTAAAAGTTATCTGACAGCTTCCAAAATCAGTCAGGCTGTCAGGTATGGTAAGCTCCTCCTTCTGGCTGACAGTGGAGGGGCCTTATCAGCTCTTCCCAGATGCTGTGGTATAGTTCAAAGTAGGGCAGGCTACTGGTCTGCTGTCACCCCCTTCCGGGCCCCTCCTATAAGGCTACACTGTGCTAAACACAGCTTTTCTGCTGGCAAAGTACTCCCTGGATTCGGACTGCCTCCCAGTCTGGGAATTCATCCCAACTGAGGCCTCTGGCTGGGAAATTCTGCCTCCCAGTAAAACAAGGTGGCATCCTAGTTAATCTGTCCCACCCTAGTGAAACAGCTGAATCTACGGTGGAGGTCTGAAAAGAGTAGGTGGAAGGGCTGTGGTATTCTGAGTCCAGAGCTGGGCTCTCAAAATGTGGCTGTTCCACTCGCTGATCACTGTAGCACTGCAGGTCTACAGAGCTGCTTTCAGAGCCACTTTCCAACCTTCCAGCCAACAAAAATAAAAAAAAGTTAAAAGTGCCAGCTACCTTTGGTCCGTGGTAGCCAGCCTATTCAACCAGAGTGAGGCTGAGCCAAAGACAAGCAGTTTCCCATTCTGTGGTATGCAGTCCAAACTAAATAGCCCTATGCCATGTCCTAGGGCTCACTGGGTGTCCAGAAAGCTCCGTTCAGTTATCAATCCAGGCCTTAGTTTTCAGGGGGCATTAAGGAGATGTGCATCTAGTCCACCATCTTGACTCTGCCTCAGAAATATTTCTTGAATTCAATAAAGATTGAGAAAAATATTTGAATTTGTTAGTTTTAGTCAATTATTTTTTTAATCTGTCAACTAAAGTTTTATCACAAAGTACAGGCTGTTAAACAACTAAAATACTATGATTGTACTACCATTATCAATGGACGTGATTTTTAAAAAATTATATATGAATGATGGAATTTAAAAAATGCTAGTAACAAAGCTTTGCAGTACAATATTTGTAGGTGTCATTCTTTAAATCCCCCAACAACTTTCTCCAAACAACAATACCTATACATTAAGAATGCAAATAATCTTTGCCTGCAATTTTCTTTGTCTAGAAACCAAAACACAATTTGTGCCTTTTAAGCGACAGGGAGCTCACTCAAAAAAAAAAAAAAAAAAAAAAAAAAAAAAAAAAAATTGCATGTTGTTTTCCAAAGAAAATAACACTTTTTTTTTTTTTTAATGTATGAAGTGAACAAAGCACACTCAGTTCATATGAGACTAACGGTTGTTCTCAGCACCCAGGAGGAACTAACTGCTCTTTCAATGAACAATTTGTCTTGATCTGAATCCAAGGAAAACATTGGTACTTAGATATCGTTGCCTGAAATATTTCATATTTTTAGAACCTTTTGGGGGTCTTTGAAAAATAGTCTGTGTATACTATTGGGATACTCTTTATGATGATTCTTGGAAAATATCTTTATAAACAAAAGATTATGAAGGATGTTTCTGAGTTGTATAATCTAATAAAATGTCCCCAGTTTTGCTGTAGTTTTCAGTGTTGTCTGAGTTTCTATGTGCTTTTATGAATACACAGTGATTTGATATTCTTCTTCTGTTCACTACTCACAAAGGGCCATTAAACGGTCACATTGAGGGAAAGAATAATAGCCTATGATGATTTTTTTAAATGTTAACATTTGGCACTAAACAAGTCAAGTATGTGAGTTAAATGTCGACTACTGAGATGACCCACACTAACCTAAACAGTAAGTCTCTCATTCAAGTCATCCTGGCGTAAGGTCTCACATACACATTACTTGTCTCCTGACAATTTCCATAAGGATACTATAAAAATGTTAATTCAGTCTACAAATCACATTAATATGTCTAGAAAAACCGAATTGTGTATATCAGTGTAGGCCTGTGTGGCCTATTTGTATAGATGGATATCATTCTAAAACTATAGTAGAAACAGTTTTTTTGGTTTATTTATTTATCTTGTCTTCTCCATTGTACTCTTTTGCAGGCTACCATGCAGCAACTGACAAGGCAACTGAACCAGAGTAAGATCACCTTTCTTTAGGATTTGGAATAAGACCACATCTAGGTGAAACTCCCTGGTGGCATAGTGGGTTAAGTGCTATGTCTGCTAATGAAAAGGTCGGCAGTTCAAATCTGCCAGGTGCTCCTTGGAAACTCTATGGGGCAGTTCTGCTCTGATCTTTGGGTCACTATGAGTTGGACTCAACTCGATGGCACCTAACAACAACAACAACAGGAGAAACTCCATTATTTCCATCATCAGCAAATGGAGGCCCCAGGACCTTGTGTGACTGGGAGGCAGACCCACACCCCTCTCCTTCACTCACAGCCTCTTCAATATTTCTTGCCAGGGGCTATAAGCACTCGCCTCCCTAGACCCTCATTCCTGTCCAAGACTGTCACCACACAAAGACCAAGACTCTCAGGTCAATCCTAATTATGTGAAATCTAATCCACATACAACTCTGCTCATCAGCTTTTCCGACTCTGTCTCAGCTCCTCCTTAGTTATTGAGACTCTTTCAGGATGCTTTCTGGAATGCAGTATATGTAAAAAAAACAGCAAAATCTCCTCTAAACTCAAAAGCTATCTCTTTTTCTTCATGTGCTAGGGAGATTTTTGTTTTTGCTCAGGATGCTGATGTTCCTGCAGCCTCCTCAAGTGGTAGCTGGGCACAAGGGTTTTATAATAAGTATTCACCTTTACAATATCATAGTTTTAATTTGATGTCAATTAAAAACACCATTTACTAATTTACTTTATTACACCAGCCACTGCACCAATTCCCACTCCATTCCCACCTTATTCCTTGAAATCTTTAGACCCTGATTGCATTGTTACTCATTTCATTAGTACTTTTCCCATAATTCTTACTGAACTCAATTTCACTTTATATCCCTTTGCAGTATCCTGACTCCTCAGTTCCTTGATCTTTTCCCTTGTAATGCTCTCCAATCTTCCTTACTCACACAATGACATGGTCACTTCACTGAACCTCTCATTGCAACTAACTGCAATTGTTCTATAAGCTCAGACTCAAATACTGAAGTAACAACTTTCAAATCATCCTGTCTCATGCCATAATCCAACTGCAACATTTCTTTTACTTTATCAGAACTTTCAATCCTTGGTTACCTCCAAAATTTCACTGTTCTATCTCTACTGTATTCTTTCTTCCTGAGTTTTAATTAGATGGCCAATTACTGTAATTACTTTAAAAAAACTGTATTCTCAATTATTTTGTGTATTTTTAATTCATATGCTACTAAACTAAAGCCCCATCTATTTCCTACAGGAGATGTACAGATATCTAGAAACACACTACCTAGCTAAACTAACACAAACCGAGACAAAAAAGAGAGGAAATGAAGAAGTAATAAAAATGTTTTAAAAATACCTGCAAAAAGGGGAAAAAATAAAAAGCTCTGGCACAGACAGCTTCACTAGAGAATTCTACCAAACTTGAAGGTATAATCAAACTATTTCAGATCACAGAAAAGGAAGGAATGCTTCCAAATTCATTCTATGAAGCCAGCATAACTTTGCTATCAAAGCTAGCAGACATACGCACACACACAAATTACTTGCCAATATCTCTCATGAATGTAGATGTAAAAATTCTCAACAAAATTCTAACTAATAGAATGGAGTATCATATCAAAAAAATAATACATCACAAATAAGTAGCATTCATACCAGGTATGCAAGGATGGTTCAACAGTATAAAAACATTCAATGAAATTCACCACATCAACAGAACAAAAGAAAACAGTACATGATCATTTCAGTGACTAGATTTACTGGTACAACAGACATTGAAGGAATCCTCAAGACCATGGCTCCCAGATACACTGCTAACTTATAACCAAAGCCAATCCCAAAGTTCACTTTTCAGCCAAAGATTAGCCAGGCCTAGTGGTCAAGAGCTCAGCTGCTAACAAATCGTTAGGAGTTTGAGTCTACCAGCTGTTCCTTGGAAACCTTAACAAGCAAATATGCTCTATCTTATAGGGGTACTATGAGGTGGAATGGACTCAATGGTAGTGGGCTTGGTTAGGTTTTATAAAACAAGCAATAACAGGTATGAGGAACGTGGTTCTTACTCAGTGAAGCATGTAAAACCAATTGGGCAACACCAGCCCAAATGCAAAGAGAAGAAGGGAAGAGGGTACAGGAAAAATAGATAAACCAACATGGGAACCCACAGTACACAGGGGGAGAGTGCTGACATATTACAGGAATTGTAGCCAATGTCACAACACAATTTGTGTACAAATTTTTAAATGAGGAATAAATTTGTGCTATAAACTTTGGCCTAAAACTCAAAATACACAACAAAATTGCAGATTTCCTTGCCCCATCCAGAGATTCTGAACCAGCAAGTACGTGATAGCCCCAAATAGAATTTTCATTTTTTAGAAACCACTCCAGTTACTTCTGGTACATTTCTTTAAGAAACCTTGTTGGTTTAAGAAATTCCTGTAGATTCAGAAGTGATACAAATTAAGTGACTTACCTAAATACAAAGTGAGGAGAAAATTCTCCTTTACGTTAACATGCTGAGTTAAAGAAAATGGATCTGGTCTAAATTTCTCATACACATTCTTCTCAGCATCGAGTTTCAAGAGGAACAGCAGTTTGCAAAAACATACTACAAACAGTTTGTATTCAACCTCAGGGAAAACAAAGATCTGGCCTTGAAAAGTAAGCTGTAATCCAGACCTTACATAGAAAAGCAATTGTTTTTTTTTTTTTTAAAAAAATCTTTATTTATACACACCATGGAAAACATCAATTCACTATCTGAAGAAATGGCTGTTTGATTCCTAGCACTTGCAATGAGCTAATAGTAGTCAGAAGTACAGCATTCCTGTTTTAGAGAATAATTTTCTTATTTTGAGTCAATCAAGATATAGCCCACGATAATCATAATTGTGACACTCAGTTGCTGTTTTTGCTGCCTGATTTTCCACAGCCAACAGCCCCTAACAAAGATATTTTATTGTGTGTTTCACTCTGAGTTAATTACCTAACTCAGACTAGAAGACATCGTAATAGATGTTGTCTCATCAGCATTCAGACTTGTTTTCTAGATTGAAGAGAAACAGTAAAGAGTTGTTAATTACACTCTGTGTTCCCACTCATGAATTGACCTTTCTTTCAAACAACCATAAATCAACTAATGTGGCAGACATTGCATATAAATTAACAAACGTCCATGTAACACAGTGTGTCTATCAGAAATGCATCCATTTGCAATCAGTTCTATTCATCACCACAATTTGAGGGTTATCTCCCATTAGTATTGATAAAAGAAAAGAAAAGTAGACTTAGCCTCTTCCTTTGCTTTTTAACAAATATGTCCATTCAAATGAAGTCACCCTTCCCTCCAAAATTTTAAGGTCAACAGTCAGTTCATCAGAGGGTCCCTTTACTCAAGACATTATTACAAAGACAAGAATAAAAGAGACTAGTCATAGAAAGGAGAGGACTTGTACTATTTTGAATCTGTAGTTGAAACAGAACTGTTGTTTTGAACTCACTATCTTCAGAGAGGTTATAAAAGAAACACTGACTGGCTCAATATAATTTTTTTTTTTTTTGCTTTAGAATGGCTTTCAAAACTTCATACAAAGGAAATCTTTCTTGAGACTTATAAGAGCCTTGATCTACTGAGTGAGAACTGAAATCCTAGCCCATCATTGTTGTTAGGTGCCATAGAGTCTTTTCAAGCTCACAGCAACCCTATGAATTAACAGAATGAAACACTGCTCAGTCCTGTACCATACCCACAATTTTTGTCATCTTTGAGCCCCCTCTTCCAGATTCATCTTGTTGAGAGTCTTCCTTTTTATCACAGACCCTCTACACCTCTAGGGTTTCTATGAGTCAGAACTGACTCAGTGACAGTGGGTTTGGTTTTCTACATCAAGCATGGTGTCCTTCTCTAGGGAACTGGTCCTTCTTGATAACATGTGCAAAGTATGTGAGACAGAATCTCATCATCCTCACTTCTAAGAAGCATTCTTATTGTACTTCTTCCAAGACACATTTGTTCATTCTTCTGGCAGTCCATGGTACATTCAGTATTCTTTGCCAGCACCATAATTCAAAGCACCATTTCTGCTTTGGTCTTCCTTATTCATTCTCTAGCTTTTGCATGCATGTGAGGCAATGGAAAATTCTATGATGCACTTGTCCTCAAAGTGGCATCTTTGCTTTTCAACACTTTAAAGAAGTCTCTTGCAGAAGCTTATTGGTTGGCCTAGAATTCATAGAAAGAAAGAAAAAAAGATTCTAATCTCTCAGGTTAAATAAGATTTCCACTGAACAGGGTCTAGAGAGGATAAAGTCAGTAGCAGGGTAATAAACATACTGTTAAGACTTACCACGTAATGTGCCTTTCACTGTCCTCACTGCCTAGCCCACGGCATGAAAAGATATGGGGGAACAGAGTAAAGAAATTGGTGAATTATTCCCTGTTACCATGACAGAAAGCCCGAGATTCACCATGTTGCTATGTGAGCTTAACTGAATAGTTTCTCGTAAGACTGAAGATGGTACTGACATGGCATTGACAACTGCTAGTCATGGAGCTGGTCTAGTGCTCAGAAAGAGATGGCATCATCAACAAATGCTGCCGGGATTGCAGGCTCAAGAACCAATGGTTAACATGGCATTTCAGCAGATCCCAATGTGGAGGGTAACCATAAGTGAAAACCCAGTGGTATATTCTACGTCTTTGTGAATACTGTCATGTAGCCAAGTCAGCTATTGACCAGATGCTTATCAGTGCTGGTTAGTCATCTAATACTGCTATTATAGAAATATCACAAGTGGATGGTTTTAACAAAGAGATGTCTGTTCTTTCACAGTCTAATAGGCTACAAGTCCAAATTCAGGGCATCAGCTCCAGGGCAAGTCTTTCTCTCTCCATCAGCTCCAGAGAATATTCCTGTAATGCATCGTCCTTTTCTTGGGCAGGGAGCATCTCAGCACAGGAGTTTCAGGTTCAAAGGACCAGCTCTGATCCCAGCACTGCTGTCTTGGTGGTACAAGGTTCCCATGATTCTCTGCTCACTTCTTTTAATCTCAAAGAGATTGGTTTAAGGCATTGGTTTAAGACCTTATCAGTACAACTGCTGCTAATCCATATTACTAACTCATAGTGAAAGGATTTACAGCACACAAAGGAAAATCTCACCAAATTGTGGACAATCATACAACACGGGATTCATGGCCCAGTCAAACTGATGTACACAGTTTTGGGGGGACATAATTCAATCCATGACAAGTGTCATCTACGATCCTATGTAAATTCCTCAAAACTTTGAAGTCATTGTGGGAATGAAGAGGGCAGAAGAATTCTATACGCTGCCAAAGTTTACCTGAATCAACTCAGAAATTTATGACATGTTTGTCTTTAGTGACATACTTAAGTTTTGTGTTACTGGGAAAATGGGGACTTAAGAGGTATGTTCAATTATGGAAAAAAAAAAAAAGACTATGAACTACGAAATTATACAGCAAAACCTGTCAAAGCCAGAACCTGTATAGGGTGGAAACGTATCAGAGAAGCAAAACTCAGATGTTTTCCTCTGAAACAACGGATGAAGACGTGGTAATCCTGCAGGCATCCTGTTAAAGGTAGAAAAGGTGGGAGACCCAGAAAAACAGGCAGTCCTGTCAAGTTCTGGCTCCCACAGATTTCACCATGTTACCTGAAATTTTCTACTTGCTTTATTAGCATTTCCTTTGTTTTTAAATTTTTTTCTGTGATATTTTTGGTGGTACACGTACATTTTGTTTTAGACATGCTATCTTACAGATAACATACTGTGGTTCAGTTTCATAAAAACGTTTATTTTCAATAATGCAACTATAAAAAAGGATAAAAAAGAAAAACAGGGCGTTGTCCATGAACAATTACTCATTTCCTCCTGCAAATAATTTCATTAATGTAGTGTGGTAGGCTCATAAATGATCCCTCAGAAGAAACTCATATCCTAATCCCTGGAACCTTTAAAGGTTAACTATTTGGAAAACAGTTATATTCAGTATCTTGACATGAGGTGATTATTCTGAAATATCCAGTTGGACCGAAGATACATCACAAGCATCACTGTAAGACAGAAAACCCAAATCCAAACTAAATCCATTGCCAGCAAACTGATTCTGACTTACAGCAACCCTACAAGACAGAGTAGACACAGGGTTTCCAAAAAGTGCCTGGTGAATTTGAACTGCTGGGCTTTTGGTTAACAGATGAGTTGTCAGTGCCTCCAGGGGTCCTATAAAACAGAAACAAAGGGAAATTACAAACAGAAGAAGGGAAGACAAACAATACGGAAAGTGATGAAAAGACTGAGCATACAGAGATTTGAAGATAATGGCCTAAAAGACTGCAGCAATATGGTCACAAGTCAGGGAAGGCCTGCAACCACCAGAAGTGTGCAATCTTCCAGAGCACTTTCAGGGAGGCTTGCCCTACAGAAACCTTTGCTTGGGTCTAATGATACTGATTTTGAATGTCTGGCCCCTAGAACTGTTTAACAGAAAAAAAAAATTTACTTGTTTTATGTCTCCAAGTTTGTGATAATTTATTATAGCAGCCTTAGACAAGAAATACAACTATCCAGTCAAAAAACAATTGTAAGGAAAAAAAAAACTTTTAGTGTAAGTATTCTTTTGGGCAATGACTTTTCTGTGCACATGACTTTTTTTAATACCAGTTTATTTCCAGTTGAAAAATTACTAAAAAGTGAAACCATGAAGTACAATATGTATTTCTTAAACATTAATATTTATCCTAAAATAACAAAAAAATACAAATTAATCATGAAAAGTGGACACAAAAAATATAATTTTAGTTTTTTAAAAATGTGAAATAGTAAAAAATAAATGCTCTACTAGCATGGTTATACTGTAAGGAGTGTATCGTGTACAAATTTCCCCAGCTTCTGAAAAAGTGGAAACCCTGGTCACATAATGGTTAAGAAGGATAGCTCCTAACCAAAAGGAGGGTGATTTGAATCTATCAGGTGCTCCCTGGAAACCCTGTGTGGGAGTGCTACTCTGTCCTTTAGGGTTGTTAGACATCAGAATTGACACAATGGCAGAGAGTTTTGTTTTCTGAAAGAGCTTTTTCTGTCTCTACCCTAGTTAAAGGAATAGTGTGTGAAAATGATAGTCAAACACTATCTCCAAATATTTTCTTACAATTTTCTATTTTTTTATAACTGTGAAAAAATATTTTTAAGATCACTTTTTTGTAGTGCATACATGTGTGTCTTTAAGGACTACAAACATTTTATTAATTTTGCCTTATGGTTTTTGTCTGAGTCATTCTTTAATTTTTTAACTTTTGTTATAGTTGTAAAATATAGATAACACAACATTTAAGAGTTCAACATCTTCTGTTCATACAGTTGACAGTTCAAATCCACCAGATGTTCCTTGGAAACTCTGTGAGGCAGTTCTACTCTGTCCTATAGGGTTGCAATATGTCAGAAGTTGCTTCAGTGCAATGTTTTGTTTTATTTTGTTTTTCCTTCTAATTCTTTTTAGTGTAATTTGTTTTCAGTTTGTTTAATTTTATTTAGGTTCCCAAGTCTGGTGGATTGGGGTGAATTGCTACATCAAGTTTCTGAACTCCCATCTCCACAAATATGTCAATAAAGTATAATTATTTGTGAGGTCCTGTCTATATAAAATCTTGTGTTTTGACCATTTGTAGCTTTTTCAGGAATTACATTAAAGTTCAGTTTTGAGCTTAAGTTGAGGAGAAGATCATTTCCTGTGAATTAACTGCAGGTAGGTACTAGTAACAAAAAAAAAGGACAAAGACTAAAATTGAAAGTAATATTTTTAACTGAGAGTATCTAAAATTACTCTTTATTTAATAGCTGTTCATATCTTTATGTAGACTGAAAAACAAGCCTGTTGCCATCTAGTCAATTCTGAGTCATGGCAACAGCTCGGCCATATCTGCCATATGGACCTGTCTGATGTGGCAGGCAAAATGTTTTACAAATTTTTGAAATAAGAGTGCTTTTGAGTGGGGCAGGTAATCTCCAGATCTCTTCAAGACTCTCCTGTCTACACCCCACCTTCAGCCCAGCCATTTCCTTGGCTTTGAACACACATTCCTCTGGGAACATTTAATTCTGTCACCTTTGATTACTGGTTAACCCAATAAATTATTGTTAGGTATCGTCAAGTGACAGTAATATTAAAACCAGCTATGCTAATTCTCCATACATATAGACAATTTCCAAATAATTAAACTTCACAAAAATTTTGCAGAACTTTACATTTTTCAATGATTAAATCTGGGACCGGACTTCAACAACTTTTCCCATGTGCTCCCACATCAATATCTGAAGTACAACACATATGCTTCACGTGTATATTATGTGTGTCTGTATAACAATATTTAGTGAAATACTTACATGTACTAAGCATTGTTGTCTATTTTATGAATATTAGTTTACTTATCCGCCCTCTCCACTAAATAAGAGTGTGTTTTACTTAAATATTATTTAACTTATTAATTTAAATATTAAATATGATTATCAATGTCAAGGATGTATTTGGCTTTGAATGTTTGTTGAAGGAATATATGTTAGCATGGAGAGCCAATATGCATAAGACAATAATGAGAAAAACTATTTTAGAAAATTAAATTGTGGCACCTGGAAGGCTAAAATAGCTTTAGGCATACTGTGCCTTTATACTATAGATTGTCTTAAACCTTGTACCACAATAGTATGAAGACTTAGACCCTGAGATTATAATTTCTCCATTTACATAGTTTTTTCTAATGCAGTATTATCACAGCTAAGTCTTGCTAAGAAAATCCTCATGCAATAAAAAACTGCTTTAATCGAACATATTAACTGGTTTGCAAAGATACAATGTTGTGAGAAAATACGTCTTGTCTGAATCTCTTTTTAATTTTATAAGAAGGCTGGCATGTTCGATACCCAGTTTGATATAGAGCAAATGTTCATAGCTGAGATATAAACCTTGGGAAGCCTGGACGTGCTATCAAAGTGTTAACTGTTGGCAGCACCGTTACAATCAATTATAGCGATACGTGGCAGACTTAATATTTAGAAATGTTCCATAATGCACATTTAGAATAAAGACTCACTCATTTTAGTTCCCCGTTGCAGTTTTAATTATGTATAGAGATGGAAAGACTAAGTGGATAAAACTCTCAGTACTTATGGGCAGGATTGCATGGATATGAATGGGTAAGTGGAAATTGCTATCTGTCCATTTTCTTCTAAGATTATTCAGGACTACATTTTAAAAGTGTGTATTAGAATTAGCTGAGACAACCTTAAGATTTTCACTGCCTCTTTCTTTTAGGGGAACCCATTTTCACATTGTTCTGAAAACTTTTCCAGAGAAATGGACAGTGAAGGACTTAGAAACCATTCTGCTCATGATGATATATACTATCCTTCTCTCTGAAAGGAAAAATATAGTTCCACAAATTTTTCAGATATTTTTGGAAAGTTCATGAAAAAAAATCCTTTGAAACTTAAGAGTTTGGAATTTTTTTGTTTGTTTTTGATATATATATATGAATTCTTAAATATTTTAATAAAAAATCATTCTTAAATTTTTTGATTCATTACAGGCAAGTTTTCTTCTCTTCAAGGAGCATATCAGAGGCTTTAATGCTCTTGTACTAGTTCAAACTATAAAAGGTATGTGCTGACAAAGATGTCACCCTATGGCTTTGGATTTTAGAAAGGAGCAGCAATCTAGGAACATCTGATTAATATGATTCTGAATTATTCTGGACATCTTGTCTCTAATGAATTTCTGCTATTCCATTACCAAAAATATATATGGAAGTTGAAGTCCAAGAGGGAAAAATTGTTGTTATTACTTTAAATAATATTGAGGAAGTATTGTCCACTATTTTTTATGCTGATCAACATTACTTACATTATACACATAAATATGTATAAGTACACCCAAGGCTTCAACTATGAAAAATAATTGCATATTTTTTTTTATTATCTGGAAGTGATTACATAAGACTGAGTAGTTAAGTATTTGGGATGAATATGATGGTGGCCATGCTTAAGGAAACTAGCTCAGTTAAGTAAATTTTGACTTATGGTGACCCCATGTATGTTAAAATATGAACTGTGCATTACAGGACTTCCAGTGGTTGATTTTTCAGAAGTAGGCCTCCAGGTCTTTTGTCTGTGGTGCCTTTGGGTAGGATCAAACTGCCAAAATTTTTATTAGCAGAATCAAATATTTGCACCACCCAGGGACTTCTAAAAAAATATACCATTGTACATGAGTTATCTTTCTGATTCAACAGACTTTGCAACTCTACTTGTCTATGTGTATTTTTTAGTCACAAAGGTAAGATTATTCATTTCATATTTCACTCTAGTTAATATGGTACATACTTTAAAACTGGCACAATCGTTTCTTGAGTTCATTGTTATTAGAGTGAAGTAGATTAGATAAATTAGTTACATAGAGATTTTTACAATGAGCTAGGGGTGAGAGGAAACGAAAATGTGTGTGACATCAAGAGTGACTTTTGTTTTTCTGATAAAATAGGTCTTGCAATATACTAGAGGATAAAATTTTATATCCTTAAGACATAAGATACACCAAAAACCAGAAAAACTACATGGTGTGCAGCCACCACCAAAGACTACCCAGACAAGAAACACAATGGGAAGTCCCTGATGTAGCATGGGGAAAAGAGACTGTAGATCTAGAACTCTTAGAAGACTAGACGATAGACAAAGACTGGACTGAACTATGGCACACAGGTGGTGCATATATTTTATGGTTTAAAGTATGTGAGGCTGCCCAGCTGGTAACTCTCTATAGGGCAGATGAGAGGCTGGAGAGGAGAGAACAAGTGTTGGCTGAGTGGATACTGGAAGGGAAGAGTAGAAGGGGAGAGTATACCGTCACAGGGTGAGGAGAGCATTTTGAGCTGCATAGAAGTGGATATTCCAGGTTTTACAGGGCCAATTGACTTGGATTGTAAATTTTCACTTAATCATACACACAAAAAAAGATATACCAAATACACACATACACCATTAATAAACAGGTAAATAAATACAATGTTTCCTCCAAAAAAAATAGAACTCTGTCAGGGAAAAAATCATTTTGCTCAAAGCAAAGTGTGCTACAAAGAGACAACACAGATACACAGATGCTTAGAAGAAGTGAAATACTTTTACACAGAAGTAGTGATTGTCATCCAAGTATTATTATTTTATGTTCTCTTTTTTTAGGTTGTTAATATAAAAATATTTCTACATAAAGAAAGAAAACAGTACAATGAACCTCTATGTACCCAGGTTAACAATTATTCATATTTATGCACGTTCCCTTCTAATTTTGTAGCCAAATATTTAATGATATCTCACTAACATGTTAGAATCATCACCAAATATGTCACTATGCATGTCTAAAATGTATGTCTGTTTCTAATAGAATGACAATGTAATTATCGCATCTGAAAAAAACAAAGGTAACCGCATATTCAAATTTCTGTAGTAGTCTCTGAAAATGTGTTTCTATGGTCAGTGTGTTCAACTTGGGATCCAAAAATGTTCTAAACATTGCACTTGCTTTACTATATCTTTTAAGCACTTAAAACTCATAATAATCCTCTCATTTCCTTATATTTTCAAGACATTGAGTTGGTGAAGAAACTCAGTTACCATGTATCTTCTCACATGCTGGATGTGTCCAACTGCTTCTTCCCAATGTTATTCTACTGATTCCTCCACATGCTCCTTAAGTTTTCTTCCAACTGAAAGTTAGATCTCGGTGCTTGATAGGATTCAGCTGTATCATCTTTTGCGTATACAATTTGTAGATGGTACTGTACATTTTGGAAACCCTGGTGGTTAGTGGTTACGTGCTACAGCTGCTAATCAAAACGTCAGCAGTTCAAATCTACCAGGCACTCCTTGGAAACTCCATGAGACAGCTCTACTCTGTTCTATAGGTTCGTTATGAGTCAGAATTGACTCGACGGCAGTGGTTGAGTATATTTCAGTCTGTACTACATCAGGACGATCACTATGTTCCAGTAGTACTGGCTTTAGATAGACGTTTTCTTCAAGTGTGCTGCCAAAGATTCTGGTATTCCACCATGTCTTGGGAATACACGAGAATTTTAATTTGAATTACAGTCTCAGGGTCTAAGTCTTCATACTATTGTGGTACAGAGTACAAGAAAATCTACAGTATAAAGGCATCATGTGCCTAAAGCTATTTGAAACTATCAGGTACCTCAATTTAACTTTCAGAGCTAGTTTTTTTCTTATTATTGTCTTAAGCATATTGGCTCTCTATGCTCACATATATACCTTCAACAAACATTCAGAGCCAAATACATCTTTGACATTGTTAATAATATTTAAGTAAAATACACTCTTATTTAGCGGAGGAGGTGGATAAGTAAACCAATATTCATAAAATAAGCAACAATGTAGATGTAAACATCTCAATAAATGTTGTTATACACACACACATAATGAACACATAAAGTATAATATATTACAAGCGAATATGGGAGCACATGAGAAAAGTTGTTGAAGTCTGGTCCCAGATTTAATCATGAAAAGTTGAAAGTTCTGCAAAATTTTTGTGAAGTTTGAGTATTTGGAAATTAACATAGGTGGTTTTAATATTACTGTTGCTCGATGATACCAAACAATAATTTATTGAGTTAACCAATTAATGTAAGGTGATAGAATTAAATGTTCCCAGAGACCTAGTAAGTAGAAGGAATATGTGTTGAAAGCCAGATTTGGGAACCTGAATAAAAATAAACAAACTGAAAACACTATACACTAAAAAGAATTAGAAGAAAGAAAGAAAAGAACTCACTGCAGTCAAGTCAGTTCTGATACATTGCAACCCTATACGACAGAGCAGAACTGCCCCACAGAGTTTCAAAGCAGCACCTGGTGGATCGTAACTGTCAACCTTTTGGGTGGCAGACATACCACTTAACCACTATGCCACCAAATAGCTACTATCTACTGATTACCCAATATGGGGCCAAGCATCATGATATATATAGTGCTTTAAAAATAGTGTCCTCAATTTAATTTCCCAATAGTCCTCACAGTCCATAATCTGGTTATGATTGAGAAATTGAGGCACAGAGCACATAAGAAACTGTTTAGTTCTCCATCTTGGTAAAAGACACTTCCAGGATCTGAACTGGGCTGTTGAAGAGTGTCACAATTTGAATTGTCCCCCCAAAAATGTGTTCAGACATTTGGCTAGGCAATGATTTCTGATATTGTATGATATTCCCATATGTTGTAAACCCTGCCTCTATGAATTCAATGAGGGAGGATGGGTAGTAGTTGCACTGGTGGGGTAGGACTCAGTGTGTAAGACTATACTGTGCCTTGAGGCAGACTCTTGGGATTTAAAGAAAAGGGAAGCAAGCAGAGAGCTGGAGACCTCATACCACCAGGAAGCTATGTCAGGAGCACAATGCATCTTTTGGAAAGGACCCTGGGTCCCAGAGCCTCAGATGCTCCCAGGCAGGGGAACATTGACAAGGACCTTCCTTCAGAGTCAAGAGAAAGCCCTTCCTTAGCACTAGATGACTAAGACAAAGAAAGAGGACTTGAAAGCCCATGACACCTAAGCTCAAATCCCAAGTCTGCTTCTGATGGCCAAGAACCCTCAGACACCGTAGAGAGGTTCAAAGGGCCCCAGTTTCTCTATCTACAAAGTGAAGACCATTATTTCACAGGGCTGCTGTGAATGGATTAAATGAGATAACTCATGTAAGGTGTGTATGCTTGTCACATAGTAAACATTCAACAATCAAGCCTTGAGTATGCACATTAGACTCCTTGATTAATTTAATCAAGTACAAATGTTCATCCCTACATAGTCCTTTTGAAGTTGGCTAACTTACTTTGTGTTGACTCTTAATTATCATGTCAAAAATTAACACCATTCCCCATTTTTTTGCATCCACGTTAGGTTTCTCCCATGCTATTCTGGGCTCCCATCATTTTCCATCAGTCACCGAGGAATTCTCATTCTCTACTAAGAGAGTTAAAAATTGTCCTGCACATATCAAATATTAGTAGAATTTATTCTCCTTTGTTGTATTCCTAATAACAGTCTTATTGCCAAGGCTATCATTGTTGTTATGTGCCATCTAGTTGTCTCTGACCCATAATGAGTGTTGCAACAGAATGAAACACCGACTGGTCCTGCGTGATTCCCACAGTCACTGCTAGGTTTGAGACCACTACGGCTGCCACTGCACCAATCCATCTCATTGAGGGTCTGCCTCTCTTTTGCTGACCTGTTACTTTACCCAGCATGATGTCTTTCTCCAGGGACAGGTCCCTCCAATAACATGTCCCAAGTGTGTGAGACGAAATCTCTCCATCTGCCATTTTCAGGAACACACTGGCTGTATTTCCAAGGCTGTAGGTATAGTTGCAATAGGCTTTAGGCATTACACTGTTTGTCATTCAGGATTCCACACTGTACTTTTGACTTTGTAAGAAATGCCAATGACCCTGACGTTCATACTTCAGACGGTTAAAGCAATAAAGAGAAAAAGATCTGTCTACCTTCCATCTCAGATACAACTATACAGACTGACCTGAATCAGAAACAGAACTAGCAGTAATTAAAGTCATGTGGAGAAGTATTTCAATGTTTTCTTTGTTTTGCTCTTTTCTCTCTCTCTCTCTCTCTCTCTCTCTTTTACCAAGTTTATGGTCATATTCTAGCAGCACTGTCTATACTTCAAGAAACACCAAGTAAACACTAGCTTGGAAGTTCACAACAGATGGAACTGTGTACTACTCTTTAGCTTTTATTTTAAACCATTCACGTATTTTGAGCTGAGACAATTTTAAAGCTTGTTCAGTGACTCCAGGAATACAGAAATGAAAATGTGACCACATTGATGTTTACTTTCCTAATAAATGTATTTAAGGGAATATGAGTTATTTGTACATTTATAGGCCATTAGAAAAATATACAAAATGTGTGAGCAGTAAGTTCTATCCAGAAAAGAGTTGGAACTTAAAAGTGGGCAGTTTTATCAAGTTCAATGACTACTGCTGAGATGCAGAAAGCTTTTCATAACTACTTCAGTGAAGAAACTGCTAAACATACAGGAAAGCCAGAATGACTACAACCTTTCCTGATATCTTCACTCAAAGCAGATCAGGAAAGTTTCAGCATAAACAAAGAGACACATCTGAATTTTAGTAGAAGGAGGAAGAGAGACTTCAAGGAAAGCGGGAAACTACCACACTGCACAAATAAAATAAAGTTGTTTATTGAGGGAAAACATGCAAAAAAAAAAAAAAAAGATCTGGCTCTTTGCAAAATATATGTGAGAAATGGGATGCCCCAAAACACAATAGGTTTCTTAAAACTCAATAATAAAATGACAACTTAATAAAAATAGAAAAAAGAATTAAACACACTATACAAAGGAAGATATATAAATTGCCAGTAAGACCATGAAAATAGTGCTTAATGTCATTAGTCACTAGAGAAATGAAAATTAAAATTACAATGAGTATATAATGCATACTAGAACTAAAACAGAAAACTAAAAAATTTCAAAATGTTGGTGAGGATGCCTTAACAACTGGGACACTTGTACATTGCTGGTGATGACATGCAATGATACACCACTGTTCATCTGTATCTAGTGTAAAATAACATTTTCAAACAAGAAGAACTGAAGAAGAGCTCACTGAAACATAGAATCCATAATTAACCTCTACAGAAACAACAAAGGTCATCATAAAGACACCTAGAAGTTTACATTCTAGTTTTATTTTAAAAATCTATTTCAGTGCTGCAGTCTAAGATTTGTTATCGATCAGAATGAGAGATTTTCCTCAAAACAAATTTAAATGTGATGTGAGCCACTCTCTTTTGATAAAGCAAAATATATATTAGGAAGTATCACATGACTCTATTTTGTCTCTCTCTCTGGAACGATTGATACTTTTAAGTATTTCCCTTTTTAATGACCTCAGTCAAGAACAGTTTATCACTGTTTCACTTATCACTGTTTCTAGGGAGGGGCTTCTGCGTATTCTCCATAGCAGTGGCTGTTAGGTTGTTGTGAGGCGCTGTCCAGGTGGTTCTGACTCACAGGGACGCCGTGCACAGCAGACTGAAAGCCTGCCTGGTCCTGCACCATCCTCGTAATCGTCGTCATTCTTGCGCCCGTTGTTGCACTCACATGTCAATGTGTAATGCTCAATCCCTAGTCGTTAGTGCTTCCAAATTGTGAGCAAACATAAAAAGGACATAGTGCAACTCACTTTCTGCATGTGCTTACGATCTAGTTAAGGAAGCAGTAATAGAAATTCCTGCCATCAGATTCGTTTCTTCTCCTGAGAGAACTGTTTAAAATAATAACATATGTTGAAACATGGGAACACATGGAATAATCAGAAAACCTCAAATGGTATATTTCACACCAGCAGGGGTTTGGAGATTACCTATATTCTCCTCAGATGGAAACCTCAAGTAGTTCCGTATGCTTTCATCATTGAATAGAAAAAGAACTCTGTGTAACTAATTGGCATGTATTGAATTGTGTTCCTCCAAAAATGTGTGTAGACATTTGGCTAGGCAATGATTCCAGGAATTGTATAATGTTGCTGTAAGTGCTAAATCCTGCTTCCATGCTGTTAATGAGTAAGGATGGATGGCAATTTTGTATTGTGCTTTGAGACAATCTCTTGAGATATAAAAGAAAGAAGCTAGTAGAAAGATTTGGGGACCTCATACCACCAAGAAGTGACGCTGGGAAGAAAGCATGTCCTTTGATTGGGGTCCCTGTGCCTCTGAAGCTCCTAGTCCAGGGGTAGATTAACAACAAGGACCTTTCTCCAGAGCCAGCAGAGAAAACATCCCCCTGGAGTTGATGCCCTGAATTTGGACTTGTAGCCTACTGGATTGTGCCAGAATAAAACTTCTTTGTTACAGCCACCTACTTGTAGTATTTCTGTTAAAGCAGTACTAGGTGAGGAAGATACTACTGATAGAGAAGGATTTTGTTTGTTTGTTTGTTTGTTTTTAATCTCCTTGAGAGGAAAATAAAAGTGATGCGAAAGGACAAAAAACATTTATTTATCTATCATTTAATAAGCACAAGTACTTTATGTGTAGTATTTTATTTGCATAGTCACAACATTTCTAAAGGAAATTATTACTGTCCCAATTTACAGAGAAGAAACCTGGACCTGCCTAACATCTCTTGAATAGCAAAAGGAAGACGCGATGCTGACTTCTGGTTTCTGTTGTTTCCATGACATAATAAGATTTACCAACACCTGCAACTTCCATCTGTAGCAAGGAAACTCAAATCTTATTATTAGGTGCTGGTTCACTGTAGAAATACACAGTCTGGTTTCTAAAAACACTATAAGTTTAATATTAGATAACCCATTATTTGATTAAAAAAAAAAAAAAAAAGAACTCCAGAAATTAAGAAATTGCAGTGGAAAGATAAATTAATGGGGCCTTGAGTGGAAACCCTGTTAACACTGCAGGTTAAGTTCTATCTCTGCTAACCAAAAGGTCAGCAGTCTGAATCTTCCTGGTGCTCCTTGGAAACTCCATAAGGCAGTTTTACTCTGCCCTGTAAGGTCGGAATTGACTTGATAGCAGTGGGTTTTGTGGGATCAAAAGATTATATTCAACTAGGATTTTCATTTATTATCTTTCTCTCTTAAAAAAAAAAAAAAAACTGTTGCCACCAAATCCATTCTGACTCATAGAGACCCTATATGATAGAGCAGAATTGCCACATACAGTGTCCAATGAGTGTCTGATGGGTTCAAGCTACTAACTTTTTTGGTTAACAGCCAAAATTCTCTAAAGAATAACAGTCATGGTCTAGCCTCTGTCCACATTGCATTGAACTGAATAGGAAATTCGTCATTTTGGCAGACAAACTTTTGTTACTATCTAAGGGTAAAATCTTAGAGCTACAGGCAGATTCCCTGAGTCCCTAAGAAGAACTAATTCATGACTTCAGCAAATGGAACAAACCACACACAATGGCAACATCATCACAAGTAGGGATCACAACTTCTGCTGGGACCCCCTTGCCTAGGTTATCATTAGTATGATACAAAACTGTATGACAGTGACACTTTACAGAAAAGCATTATAATACAGCTTTACAGAAAAGCATTCTTGCTTATTATGTGAGTAAAAGAATCAATCTCCTTTCTCCCATGATGTCAAAAAGATAAAGTTCATTTCTATGCCTCAACAAGTTGTGAAGAAAGCTGCCTTTAGAGCTGGGTGGGGAATGGGTCACTATTTTTATTCAAAATGCAAAGTTTCAAAATGTCTTTTCTGGCTTACCACTAGAAAACCACCAAGGGTCAAAAACACTGATGCCTGAATAACACTGAAGACAGAGAGAATAAAATAATAGAACATGACTTGGCCACAAGATCAGAATTCCTACTGTCAAGGGAAGAGGAGAGCATATCAACATGGTATGATGGGCTCCTGAGCACATTACTCATATTTCTGTTGCTATCACCATTTTAGTAACTTTTCCAATCTGTTCATGAGAACACTAATCATTTGCAATGGTATTACTAACCAAACAAAAGTAAACCCACTGCCATCAAGTAGATTGCAACCAACAGCAGTCCTACAGAGCAGAGCAGAACTGTTCCATGAAGTTTACAGACAGCACCTAGTGGATTCAAACTGCCGACCTTTTGGTTAGCAGATATAGCACTTAACTTTAAGCCACTTGGCAGGTTATAATGCAAAAACTCATGCCCATAGATTCTTTTGAATCAGGAAGTCATAGCAGGGAGTGTAATACAGGAGAGATATACTAGGGGTTCCATTCTACACACTCTCTCTGAGAATCTCTCATGTGCCAGTCTCATTGCTATTTATAAGAACTAAA
The DNA here is from genome assembly GCA_028571685.1 of Heterohyrax brucei. NCBI lineage: Eukaryota > Metazoa > Chordata > Mammalia > Hyracoidea > Procaviidae > Heterohyrax > Heterohyrax brucei. Next base: position 100,510,359 of record CM053148.1, read on the forward strand.
GTGAATAACTAAAGATCTAATGTAGAATAATTAATATACAATTAAAATCCAAAATAAACACCATGACAGAATCTTGCACACAGTGTCTGTAAACAAGAAGCAGAGAATAAGTAATGGAGAGAGCCAGGAGAAGCTTCATGGACAGGATATAAATTGAACTTGGCTTTAAATTATGAGTATTGGTGTAACTGGTATGAAAAAGACTCTTCAGCTACAAAAAAAATCAGCAGCTTTATATCTATTGAAGAAGTCCCACTTACATGAGATGTTGTAGTAAAAATGAGGGTGACAGTTGATGGGAATTATGAGGATAACTAACAGAAGATAACTAAAATCCAAATCAAACCCACTGCCATTAAGTAGACTCTGACTCATAGCAATCCTATAGATAAATAGGAAGTGGAAAAGTCCACCTAAAATACAAGCAACTGACTCATCAGATACTGTGTTTCTATAATTTTCTCATCTTCTTTGGAATCAATAAAAACTATGTTCTACATGAGCATTTTGCCTGTCTGGACCACTGCTTGATTTCTCAGGGTTTAAAAAAGTCTCTGGCATAAGTTGTTGTTGTTAGATGCTGTCAAGTCAGTTCCAACTCATAGCAACTCTATGGATAACAGAACGAAACACTGCCCATTCTTGCATCATGTCCACAATAGTTTTTATACTAACACGCATTATTGCAATTACTGTGTCAATCCATCTCATTGAGGGTCTTCCTTTTTTTCACTGACCCTCTGCTCTGTCAGGCACGATGTCCTTCTCCAGGGACTGACCCTTCCTGACAACATGTTCAAAGTATGTAAGACAGACTTGTCATCTTTGCTTTCAAGGAGTGCTATGGCTGTACTTCTTCCAAGACATTTGTTCTTTTGGTAGTCCATGGTACATGAAATATTCTTCTCAAACACTACAATTCAATGGCATCTGTTCTTCTTCTGTATTCCTTATTCATTGTCCAGCTTTCTCACACATATAATGTGATTGAAAATACAATGCCTTGGTTCAGGTGCACCTTAGTCTTCAAGGTGACATCTTTACTTTTTACCACTGTCAAGACGTCCTTAGCAGCAGATTCTCCCAATGCAGTGCATCTTGATTTCTTGACTGCTGCTTCCACGGGTGTTGGTTGTTGAGCCCACTACAATAAAACCCTTGACAAACTCAATCTTTTCTCCATTTATCAAGATGTCACTTATTAGTTTAGTTGTGAGGACTTCTGTATTGCTGATGTCGAGGTATAATCCATACTGAAGGCTGTAGTCTTTGATATTCATTAATGTTTCAAATCTCTTTCACTTCCAGCAAGCAGGGTTGTGTGGTCTGCATAACACATGTTGTTAATGAGTCTTCCTCCAATCCTAATGCCTCCTTCTTCTTCATATAGTCCAGCTTCTTGGAATACTTGCTAAACACACAGAATGCAAAAGTACAGTGAATGGATAGAACCCTAATGCACACCTTTCTTGACTTTAAACCATGCAGGGTCCCTTGTTCTGTTTGCCTCTTGAACCATGTATAGATTCCTCAGGAGCATTAATTGTGTTCTGGAATTCCCATTCTCTGCAACGTTACCCATAACTTGTCATGATCCACACAGTCAAATGCCTTTATACAGTCAGTGAAACACAGGTAAACATCTTCCTGTTATTCTCTGCTTTCAGCCAGTATCCATCTGACATCAGCAATGATATCCCTGGTTCCATGTCCTCTTCTGAATCCGACTTGAATTTCTGACTGTTCCATGTCCATATATTGTTGCAGTCACTTTTGAATGATCTTTAACAAAATTTTACTTGCATGTGATATTAATCATGTTGTTTAGTAATTTTCTCATTCAATCGGATCACCTTTTTGGCACACAGTGGTAGCTATATAAGTAAATGGTTGTAAATTGAGCTTTAAATTTACTAAGTATACATTTATTGAGCATATGTTGGGTGCTGGCACCATGTTAGGGTACATTAGGTTAACTACCATTTTGCCTAACAAGACTAAATTAAGATGAGTTATAACAATAATTGATCAGAAAAAAAAATCTCTTAAATAACTGACAAAGCCTTTAGACAGCCACTGTCCACTACAGCAGCCATTATACAATGCTTCTGCTGAGCACTGCAAACGTGGGTAGTCTGAATTAGGGTGTGCTATATTATACATTGGAAACCCTGGTGGGGAAATGATCAAGTGCAATAGCAATTAACCAAAAGATTTGCAATTCATATTCCTAAGCACTCCTTGGAAACTCTACTGGGCAACTTCTACTCTCTCCAATAGGGTTGTGATGAGTCAGACTCCACTCGATGGCAGTGGTTTATATTTTAAGGTGCACATGGGATTTTGTAGGCTTATTACGAAAAAATAAGTTAAAATTTCATTGAAATCTTTTATATTGACTGAATATACAAAAGATATTTTGAGCATGTGTTAAGTAAGATGTTGTTGTCAGATGCCACTGCCTACATTCTGACTCAAGGACTCTATGCACAATATAATGAAACACTGCCCAGCCCTGTGCCATCTTCCCAGTCATTGCTACGGTTAACCCCATTGTTGCAGCCAACGTGTCAATCAGCAAACAAACTCATTGTCGTTGAGTCGACTCTGACTCATAGTGACCCTACAGGACAGAGTAGAACTGCTGCTTAGAGTTTCTAAAGAGCACCTTGTGAATTCAAACTACTGACTTTTTGGTTAGCAGCCATAGTACTTAACCACCACGCTATCAGGGTTTCTAGGCACTAAATGGATCACTAACATTTATTCTTTTCTTTTGTTACATGTGCTTTTAATGTAGCTACTAACAAAATAAAATGAGATTATATATTGAGCACACTTTAGTATTTCTTTTCTATCACGCTCTGCCAGAAAATAAAGCACAGAAGTTAACATTTTACTCTCATTGCACTCACTGAAAAGTCTCCCATTTCATCTTCCTATGAGAACACATCAGCTTTGAATACTGAAGTTAAGGATGAGTCTGACGAGAAATACTGAGTAATGTGAGTTAAACAACTAAGAATAATTTCTAGACAGTAATCTACGTTTGCTGACTCATGTACAGGTATAAAAGACCAGTCTCGATCCTATACAAAGCATAAGATTCCTTGCTGACTTCGAGGAAAATAAGAAACTTTCAATAGTTATCTAACTGTCTATCTACCTACCTACCTATCTGTCTGTCTATATCTGATCTATTGCCCTTGTGTAAACATAGAATCAATCCCTTTGCAAGGAGTCCCAAGTCCTCATGCAGTAAAATAGCATAATCACTGAAATAGCAAAACTAGGAAGTATCTACTCTCCTGGTCAATAACTTTTGAGGCCACCTGTGACTGCTGTGTAACAGCCACCCACTGTGTGACCAGAAATACCTTTCCTTGGCTCATCTTCACAGTCTTAATTTCTCAGAAAACTATTAAGATACTGGAAGTCTGTGTACTCCTGTGAAACAGCAGTTGGGAGGATTCATCATGGAAATTCTACGTATTATGGGAGCAGAAAACAGAGATAATGAAGAAATGGGGATGCTACAGTGCAGATAACAGCAGGGCTGGCCGGACACTGTTATTCGGGGCTAGGAAAGAGCTTTGACTTCGGAAGAAAAAGTTATAGCTTAAGGAGCATGCAGGGACCAGACTTTAGCAAGAGATAAGCAATCAGGAGTCTAACGAATTATACCATGAGGTAAAAAACTCTCCCCCCCCCACCCGCCCAGTGGATAACTTGGCTCTTAAAACTGTATCAGTACAAAAATTAGATTCACACACACTCAAGACTCCATCTGAATTTCATGCTGAGAAGTGACTACAGGTACAGCAGTCATTAAAGTTATTTCTCAAATATTCTCAGTGCTCTGTACTTCCTGGCCTGTAATAGGATTTTACTCCCTGGGCTATCTTATGGTTCAGTGTAGACATGTGGCTATCTTATCCAACCATTAGTGTGTGGAAGTAATATAAATCCCTTCTGAGTTAAAGCCTTTTATTATCAGTGCAAGACTGTCAAGGGTGTGTAAGAACTAAGGTCCATAAGAAACTAAGTCACATTCATACTTTGACATAATAAAAGGGAACTGAGCAGAAACAGCCTTATGAATAACTTATCTATTACAGGGTGATTTGACATAACAAACAGTTATTTCATATAAAAACATATCCAATCTACTAAAATTATCGATTTATCTATCTACATATTTGTCTGTCTGTCTGCCTGACTCTAGCAATTCTTCTGGCTAAAAATAAAGGGGACTCAGTGCCAGCAGTGCTCTATTAGTTGCCTGACAGTTACATATGTTCTCTCTTTCTCTAGCAGCTGCCTATGCCATCACTGTGAATTAGATTTAATAGATGAAAACTTCCAACTCTTTGAAGTGTTACGAGAACGGAGGGACAGAATTCATGCCCACAGTGAGAGCAAAAGTCTAAAAAGCTATGAAACCTCAAGCGCTACATACCTGTAACAAATAAGTCCATTGGTTCACCCAGGGGTGTTAGTGGTTGGTCTCTTGTCGTATGACTATATGCAAAATAGTTAATGAGAGGTGTTGATCCTAGATATAATTCATGTACATGCTAGCTTCACTTTCCTACTGATCTAGTGATAGATTCCACAGATAACTGAAATAGACAGTACTCATATGCGGATGCTGATAAGATGCTGTTGCCATGCCTGGAACATAAAGTCATAATCTAGACACCTGTGTCCACTGAAAATACCTCTAGGGCCCTACCTTCCTCTGATGTGGTGACTGGCAGTATTCAAGATGGCAGCTGTTCTATTAGCTTTTAACAAGTGTACTGAAAATTTCTGTCATTTAGAAACAGCAGGATGTAATAAAAGGTCAGGAATGGTGTGACTGGGATTACTAGCTGGGCTGTGATCCTGGTTACATTACCCATTAGCTGTGTCACCAAAGGACAGTAAGCTGCTTTGTCTGAACCTCCATTCCTTCATCTCTAAAATGAGACTTACAATAACAACCCAACTGATGGTATGAAGATCAACTGAGATAAATAAAAGCATTCTACTGATGAGCAATAATTCATATCATTGTGAGGCTGCAGAAGAGGCAGTAGATTTGATATTTTCAGTTTAGATATTTCTAAAAATATAGGGACACTGGTATTTCAATGGAAGAATACTTGCTTTATATTCAGGAGACCTGGGTTTGATTCCTGGCCAGTGCACTTCATATGGAGGACTGCCAGTTAAGTTTGTGAACTCATCCTAGAAAAAGTGCTCCATATTGTATTGCTGAATATCACTATGGTCCCCTTTCAAATTTTCTCCTTAGGAAGCTGTACACCAACACCAGCACCTAGCCCACACTTCAAAGCAATTTTAGAACTCAGAAAGTCATGAGGGGCCCGATCTGGCGAGTCAGGAGGGTGTTCTAATACAGTTATTTGTTTAATGGCTAAAAATTCCCTCATAGACAACTGTACAACTAAGTACTCAAACTTGCCATCTTGCCACTAAGTACAATGGCCATTCCAGAAAGAGTTTCAAAATTGCTCTGAAGCGTGGATTAAGCACTGGTATTGGTGTATAGTTTCCCAAAAGGAGCACTTCGAAGGTGACTGTAGTGATACTTGGCAACGAGGTAAGTAGCACTTAAAACAATTAAGTCCGCAGACTTGCCAGACCTCTTACAGCTACCACCACTCTGCCAGTCAAGGCTTGAGTGTTGCTATCATGTTGAATAGGTTTCAGTACAACTTCTGCAGGATGGGAGGGATTAGCAATCTACTTCAGTAAATCAGCCTAATATAGTCTTGCCCACCTTGAAGTTTGAGCAACACATGTACATCAATATTTTGATTTTTTAACTATTTGAAATACACTTAATTAGCTTTTAGAAACAGCTCATAATTTGCCAACATACAGAAAGATGTTTTGGGGCAGGGCCATGGTGGTGGAACTGCTAGAGGTTTCCTGTCATCCCTCTTAAAACAAAGACTTAAAAAAAAAAAAAATTGAACTGATTATAGATGAACATCTAGGAACCTGAATCACCAAAGATAAAGCTGAAGAATCAGAATGAGTAGCAGGTGGAAAGAGACACAACTCAAAAGCTGTAGAGAAGTACAGATGCTAGGCTCCTCGGCACACTGCTGAGTTCACACAGCACACAAGAGCTGAGGCAAGCAGCAACAGCCAAACATGAATTCCACCACATGAGGTGCAGACAACTAACAACAAATCTGCACAAACCTCCAGAAACACAGGAATGATACCAGACCTCTGAAAGTTAAGTGCAAGTTTCTAACCTACTGCCTAGAGGCGAAATATAAACAGGATCATAAAAGAGCTATACAGAAGAAACTATATAACGCTACTGAAACAGATTTCTATAAGTGGGAAAACATACCATGCTCATGGATGGGAAGATTCAATATTGTGAAAATGTCTGTTCTACCCAAAGTGATCTACAGATGCAAAGCAATCTCAACCCAAATTCCAACAGCATCTTTTAAGGAGATGGAGAGACAAATCTTATGGAAAGGATAAGGCCCCAGATAATACAGCATTATTGAAGTCAGCATTATTATTGTCAGTCTAAACTTGCAATTATGTAAAAATCTATTCAGGTATCTCCTGAAGTTCAGAACTCAACTAGGTATGCCACATGAATAACTGAGGGAAGCCACAAATAATTCAAAGAAAAAAATAACACTTGACTTTATCATCTTTGTTCTTTATCATTGCCTAGTGTTCCTTGTGTGTGTGTACCTTAGTTTGCTTACCCATTCATCTGTTGATGGGCATTTAGGTTATCTGCATCTTTTTGCTACTGTGAAGTGTTTTGCAATAAAAAGGGGTACACTTTTGTCCTATCCATATTACAGCTCTTATTTCTCTAGGTTATATTCCCAGGAGTGGGACTGCTGGATTGTATGGTATTTCTATGTCTAGCTTTATAAGGAAATGCCATATCATTTGGTCGGATCCGACTCGACGGCACTTGGCTTGGTATATCATTTTCCAAAGAGGTTGTTTCAGTTATCTAGTGTTGTTATAACTGAAAATATCACAAGTGGATAGCTTTAACAAAGAGAAACTTATGTTTTCTCATAAAAGTAGGCTAAAAGTCCAAATTCAGGAAAGCAGCTCCAGGGGAAGGCTTTCTCTGTTAGCTGTGGAGGAAGGTCCTTGTTCTCAATCTTCCCCTGGGCTGGAAAGTTGTCAGGCACAGGGACCCTGAGTCTAAAGATCATTCTATGGTCTTGGTGCTTTTTCCTGGTGGTTTGCCATCCCCAACTCTCTGCTTCCTTCCCTTTCCTTTAAATCCCAAGAGACTGCCTGAAGGCACAATAAAATCTTATAGACTGAGTCCCTGACCACACAACTGCTGCCCAACCTCCCTCATTAACATCACAGAGACAAGATTTACAACATGAAAATCACCCAACACCAAGAATCACAGTGTAGCCAAGTTAGTACACACATTCTTGAGAGGACACAATTCAATCCGTGACAGGTAGCAAGCCTTAGGATGTTTTTCAGTTTAATCTAGTAATTATGTAAAAATCTACTCAGGTAGCTCCTGAAGTTCAGAACTCAACTAGGTATGCCACATGAATAACTGAGGAAAGTCACAAATAATTCAAAGCAAAAAATAACACTTGACTTTATCATATTTCCAGCCAAAAACTACTTCAGTTCTCAACTTAATTATCCCACGGGGACCTATCCTCATTGCCCTTACATATAACACACACACACACACGCACACACAATATGCATACACATACATTAGAGTTTAGTCCAGCAGAAACCTATTATTCAACCAAAAGCTTTGTTTGGCTTCCATACTTCTAAAAACCTCCTCCTCAGATCTATTTCCCTGCTGTCCTATTTTCTTTCAGCTCTATCCCAAAGAAAGCCTCTCTCTGTGAGGTGAAACATTTCCCAATGTCTGTTGCAGTGGATAATTTTTCATCTTATTAATATCAATAATATGATGCATTCAAGCACTCTGCAGTGTTTTGATAAGATTCCATGGGGGTCTAGGCTTTTCTAGCTGTATCACAATGTTCAAAAAATAAAACACCAGGGCAAAAATATATGCCCTGCCGACCATTTGTATCCAAAGAGATTAGAACACACCGTTGAAGCCTATTCTACAAAAGTGTTTTCTGAAGACAGGAACCAAGCGGAGGGCTTCATTAACTTCCAAACACTTCAAAATGAAAAATGAGAGGAAAGTATCTGTGAAAGATGGAACATCAAGACAACACACTAAAACAGCACACACATTATGATAAGGAAAGAGAGGTGTTTGATTTAGGGAGTATTGATTTCAACTGCCTTTTTCACGAAATGAAGAAATGATAGTTTCATGAGAGGAAAATAAAGCATCACAATCAGACGCTGGTCATTTTGCTTCTTTATGCCTGCCTTCTATCTCCCCTAGACTCTCAACAAAAAGAGAGAAAGGAACACTGATTTCACAATGCAGGGCACAAAGGAATAAAATGACTAAGACACTCTAATGTTCTGGAATAAAATCAATTATCCCAGTCCAAGCAGGCAGTACAGTAAGTGGAGGGAAATTACAGTTAGGGAGTGTAAGCCCTGGAACACATACAGGGCTCAGGATCTTTGAAAATTTGGAAATATCTGTTAACATATTATGAGCAATTTGGCAATTTTGACTGAATGCTAAATTTCCAATTCCCTCTTAGAAGGTCATACTACAAGCTATTTGAAGAGCATTTTTTTTTTCAGACACATTAGAAGATGTTAGCTAAAAAGTTAATTTTTTTTTTTATTATTTTTATTATATAGGAGCAACATCCCAGATGCAGGAAGAAAAATATCACCTCATTTCCTACTACATTATCCTCACTGTGTCTATGTCTTCTATTATTAAGCTACGTAAATCATGGATATAATGACCCAAATATCTAAATAAGTGGAAATAAAGCAAAACTCAAAAACTCTCAAAGCCATTTACATAGCTGCCAGGCAAAATCAATTCTGGAATATAAGTTTTGCCGAAATGACTACATTTTAGGCTTCAATTCTCTGCTTCATTTTACATTTGGTAATTGAGTTTTGACCATTAATCCAATTACCCAAATATCAGAGCGGCCCCTATGTGAGCCCCCCCTGTGCTTCCTTTGGCACTGCATGTCCTCGACAGTGCCACAGAGTCATTCAAAATTGACTCAAATGTGCTTTGCACTCTTATTAGTGGAAACAGCATTATACGGTTAAGAGAGTGGATAGTTTGACTTAAAAACTATTTACAGAATTTTCTTTACAAAGAGATTTTTTTTTAAACACACCAAGACCAAGCTGTGAACAGATTTACTTCATTACACTGCAAGCAAGTAAAATGTGGCTGAAGTGAATTATTCAGTTATTACCTGCTCTCTTTTAACATTATAGTTAACTTCTGACAGTGGAGAAATTGTGATTTGGAATTCAGTTATGTGAAATTCTAATGACAGTCATCATGAAATAGATACAAGTACAGCTACAATTTCTCAGCATATCTGTTATAAAGTCATGTGACACAAACACAGTCACAATATCACTTCTTGTGATGAAAGCATTGAGCAAATTGTTTGAGTCTAGAATAACACTACTTACAATCTTGGCAAAAGTCATCTATTACTAAGGGATAAAAGGTATGACCCATATTTAGCTCAAGCAACGTGTTGCAGTTTGTCTGTGGACTGAATAAAAGAAATGAGACAATTAATACGGATAACTATAATATTTCCAATGAGACAGACAACAATTAGCTACTATTCAGGTTTTATTCAATGAAGTATCTTAATTAAGCCACTGATGTCATTTGAAAATATAATGATAGGTAGATATAGACATAGATATAGAGACATACATCAATGAATAGGCCTATCAGAGACCATAGAATAATTGTAAGTCAGTAGACCACACTTACAGGACAACATTTTGTAAAAATAACAAAGTAAACTAATCAACTAAGTCAACATCTTCTACTGAGGTTTCAGGCTATAAATCAATAATGATTGAAAATAACTGTGTACAAGAGACTAAAATGCATTACGATAATTGTATTGTGTCAAAAAGCATAGAATCAGACAATCTTAACAGCTGCTTCACAACAACTATTGAGTCATTTCAGTTGCACATATTCCCAAAAGAAGAAAAATTAATATTCTGTGGAGTTGCATGAAAGACAGAAGTCCTCTGAACTACCTGAAAGGTTCAAGATAGGTTTAGCCTTTCTGTTCTCTCTAACTGTGTCTACAAAAGCAGAGTAAAGTGGAGAAGTAAAGAAATTATCTTGCTTACCCAAGCAAAAAATAATTCCCTGCAAGTCAGAAACAGACAGTTGCTGAGGCATGAAGTACCAGATTAAGTATAATATCTAGGTTGGCTGAACAATCGGTTAACAATATGCTGCCTTACTTTACCTTGTTTGTATAGACAATATAAAAAGAAGACCATAATGTTGTGAAGGGTGTCTAACCTCCGTGCTAACTGTGCCTATGTCTCTCTTTAGAACAGGATGCTGAAGGAAAGCTTATTCCAGCAGATCAAGCACGTATTGGAGTAAGTCCACAATGAAGGAATACCCCAGTACTGTGAATAGAGAATGGTGTGGCCCTAATGACTTCATAGTCTTCATAAGTACCCAAGGCCAGAAAGAAGCAAAAACGAGGTTCAGTGGATGACAGAGTTGAAGGCATGGATAAACCAGCAATGAATACCTCATTTCAAACTCAAAAAAACTTGCACTCATCAAAAGAGACATACCACATAAAGTATGAAGCCCGATCAATAAATATAATCCTTCAAGTTTATAACAAGGGGCATGGAAACTAGAAAAGTGGTGGAAATTGAGGGTGATGTGCTTTAGACAATGAAGTCCCTTGGAGAAGACTTAGGTATCTACTGTTGTTGCTGCTATTTTCAGTTATTGTCAATTCCAGTTCCCAGTGACCCTATGTGTGCATATCACAGGGTCTGACAATTAAATTCATGAATTCATCCTAGAAAAAGTGCTACATACCTCATGGCTGAGTATCTCTAGAGTCACCTTTGAAGTACTTCCCTTGGGAAGCTATGCACTCAGATGCTGGCACCTAGTTTACCCTTCAAAGCAATTTTTCAGGAATGGCCTTTGGGCACAGTGGCAAGTTCATGAACTTAATTGTACAGTTGTCTGAGACGGAGTTTTTAGCCAGTAAACAAGTAACTGTATTGGAACACCCTCCCTGCTCACCTGATCTGCCCCTAATGACTTTTCTCTTTACCCAAAGGTAAATACTGAAAGTAAGACATTTGGATGACATTCAGGACATTAAGGGTAACATGATGGCAGTTCTGACGGCCATTCCAGAAAAAGAGTTTCAAAATTGCTCTGAAGAGTGGACTAGGTGCTGGTGTTGGTGCATAGCTTCCCAATAGTGATATTCAGCAATGAGGTACACAGCACTTAGAACAATTAAGTTTGTGGACTTAATTGGCACACCTCATAGAACTGCTTCATTGGGTTTTCAAAGGCTATAACTTATTGGAAGCAGATGGCCAGGCTTGTCTTCTTAGGAACCGCTGGCTGGGTCCAAACTGCCCACATTTTGGCTGGCAGTCAAGTGTTTAATCGTTTGCACAACTTAGGGACTCCTAGAGATCTACTGCAGTCTTCCTAACAGACTTTCTTCCTTGCTGACTTTGACAAAGCACGTTGTCTAAGTGGACTAGTCCACACGTCTAGGCTTTGAGACAGCTTCTAAGCAAAAGCTATCTACCGAAGCCCTCAGTCCAAGAACAACCCAAACGGAACTGAAACCTGCCAATGACTACATAACTAAGCTTGAAAGAGGATTTTTCCCCTAGAGAAGCTTCCACATAAACCCTTATATGTTGGCTGGCACCTTGATTGTATGCTTTTTGTCTTGTGAGAGATTCTACAGTTAAAGCAATCCCAGACTTCCTGATCTACAGAAACTTGGAGATAATAAAATTACATTTTCTTAAGTTACAAAGTTTGTGGTAATCTGTTACATAGTCAAAGGTGTCTAGTGAGCCCTAGTCAACCAGGACTAATGTCTCATCTGGAAGCTTCACTGGGGGAAGGATCCTCTTTAAAGCTCAGTTACATAGGTGACAGGATTCAGATCTGTTTGGCTTGTTGAACTGATGGCTCAGCAAACAGCCGGATCCTTGTCCACTGGGGAACTTAATTAAATAGCTAGGTCCCTGTCACACAGACTTGTTCATTTCAGAAACTCCTTTATCCAAACCAGCAAAGGAGAGTGTTTTCTGGGACAGCAGTCAGAGCTTTGTAACCTAGTAACGGGAGTGACATCCCCTCCCTTCTGCCATGCTAAGAAAATCTACCGGTACAAGCCAGCCAAGCCAAGTGCCGTCAAGTGGGATCCGAATAATGGCGACCCTAGAGACCAGAGTAGAACTGCCCTCTAGACTATTCAAGGAGTGCCTGGTGGATTTGAGCTGTCGACCTTTTGGTTAGCAGTGGTAGCACTTAACCCACTACACCACCAGGTACAAAGCAAGTTATTAAAGGTAAAAGGGGAAGACACAACACCATGAATACCACTCGATGGTGTTCATTTAACACTACCTACAACAGACGGTATTACTAAGGTATTGCCTTTGAACTGTGGTGTTGGAGAGGAATGCTGAATGAATCATGGGCTGCCAAAAGAACAGGTCTGTTCTGAAAGAAGTGCCACCACACGACTCCTTGGAAGCAAAGATGGCCAGACTGGATCTTACATACTTTCGACATGTTTTCAGGAGGGATCAGTCCCTGGAGAAGAACATCATGATAGGCAGAGGGTCAGTGAAAAAGAAGAAGGTCATTGATCAAATGGATTGACACAGTGGCCACAACAATGGGCTTAGGCATAAAAAATGATTGTGAACATGGCACAAGACTGAGCAGTATTTTGTACACAGGGTAACTATGAGTCAGAACCAACTCAACAGCACCTAACAACAATGACAATCAATAAAAAAAATACAAGAGTAGGACTGCCTGTAATAATGGCATGAGGGCAGTGTCTAACTTCTAAATTCACAAAGGGGAAGGAAAATCAGTACCAACAGCCCAAAGCTGATGATTTCTACGAGGTGGACATCTAATATGCTTTCTTTCTCCGCATCTTTACCAGTTTTGACATCATCCATTCCTCCTTCTGTGCTCTCTACTTCTCTGCTGGGTTTCATAAGTCATTCCGACAGTCACACAAAACTCACCAACAGTACTCATGATTAAGGGATTTATTAGGGAAGTGGCAGGTTACAGTTAGGGTCACAGACACTCAGGATTCAGTTCGCCCGTTAGCACCACCTTTTCTGAACCATGTCCATAGGCACACTTCTCTCTGGCCCCTCCGTCTAAGCCCTGCTCAGTCAAACACTATAAAGCTCTTTTGGCCTTGCTGATACTTGTGCCCAGAGGCACCTCACTCCACTGGAAAGCTTTCGCCTAAAGGCATTCAGCTCCACCAAATGCTCAGAGGCACCCTACTCCTACCAGTGAATCTAAGTTTTCTTGGTCCGTAGGCAGGGCTTTCTCCTGCTGGTTCTCTGGTTTTGCCGCTACTGTTTCTCTGCCACTGCTAGCCTCTCATTGTCTTCAGAGGTACAGCTTGGTCCCACTCTCTCTCTTTTGGTTTCCTGATTCTAAGAGCTTCTCAGCACAGGGATCTTGGGTTCCAAGGATGTGCTCCATTCCCAGTTCTACTTTGGTGCTTGTAACAGCCTCTCCTTCCTGCTCTGAGATGGCTCACTTTGACCCTAGAGTGATGACAAAACTGACCAATTCCACAGTTACTTTATTTTCACATGCCACAGCAAGAAAGGCCACACAAATGTGTCTGCTCATACTGCAGTGCCCAGACAGAAAGGAATGGCCAAGATCTAGGTCAGAAAACCCCTTAGTGCTTAAGAAACGGAAAGGAGAAGACCTAGAAAACTATGAATGCCAGTAGAGTGTTAAGAGATGAATTCAGAAAGACTTCAGAGAGGTTGTCTTAAGTCTACATAGGCTAGTGTAAGCAGTTTAATTTTATTCCGTGTGTAAGGAAATCAATCCCGTTTCAGCAGGGGAGTTATGTGATTTCCTCTCTTTTACAAGTATAGACTGCTGTGAGATGAAGGACAGGATATCACAGCAGTGGCAGTGAAAAAACAATACTGGTGGCAAGAGAATTGAGAGTATTCTAGATTGAGTTGGTAGCTATGGCACTGGAGAAATAAGAACAGATACAAGATACATTCCCGAAGTGAAACCCATATGGCTTGGGTTTTGAGGGTGACCAAAAAGCAAAAATTAACGAGTGCTACTTTTCTAGCTTAACTAACATGGTAAGGAGTTGAGCGTGTCACTAGCTGAGCTGGCCAAGACAGTAGAGTGGGAATGGGAAACAAACATAAGCCCAGTTTTAGACATCTTAAATTTTAGATGTCTACTAGCCTGGTAACACAGTGATTAAGAACTTCCATTGCTAATCAAAAGGTCATCAGTTCAAATCTACCAGGCACTCCTTGCCAACACTGAGACAGTTCTACTCAACCTTACAGGAATCAGCTTGATGGCAATGGTTTCTTTGTTTTGAGGAGACTTTCAGTGGAGGTGTCAAATAGGCAGTTGGAAAGACTGGAGGAGCTCAGGGGAAAAGACAGGGCAAGCAACTTAAATAAGTGAAAATAAAATTTGGACATAATACTTGAGATGCTATGCCCTAATATAAAATACATATTTGTTTGATTCCCAGGTCGCCTATCAACTAGTTCTGAGGCAAGATTCATAACTTTGGGCTTTCGTTTACTCATTTTTAAATGGTTTTTATTTTATACTTGTAAAATGAGAAGTATATCCTGCTCCAGAGCTATATTATCCAATTAACTAGTGATCTTGGTCAATCACTTAGCCTCTCTGAGTCTCATTCAGTTGCTTCCTCCAAGATATTAACACATAGAACTCTAGTAACTCTGAGGTTTCTTCCAGATTCAGAGTTTGAGTCTGTGGTCAAAATATACTGCATATTCAAATTTAAACAGAATGATGCCCTATTTTTACAGAATATTTCAAAAGATTTCAAGACATACATCCCTTTGAAAGTTAAAAAATCATCTTTAATTTAGCATCTAATTATTTCACTAAATATGTCTGTATATGCAAATCTTTTAATATAATAATTTTAGTAAAATAAATCAAAACTGAAATGAATACAGTGCCCTGTTGGTGCAGTGGTTTAAGAGCTCAGCTGCTAACCAAAAGGATAGCATTTTGAATCCACCAGCCACTCACTGGAAACCCTATAACGCAGTTCTACTCTGTTCTGTAGGGGTGCTATGAGTCGGAACTAACTTGACAATAAGAGGCTTGATTTTGTATATCTGCAAATAGTTCAATATAACGATAACTTTCAGTAGAATACATCAGGACTGAAGTGAATATGATCAGTGCAGGCTTTATTATATTTTTGTAACAAACAGAAATATATTAAGCATCAGCAAGGCTGTAAGCATCTACTTTCTAGATTTACTTACCATCTTCATGCCCATATTAGTACAGTCAGAAGATATTTAATAAGTTACACAAAAGGGGTATGTGAAAAGAAATTATCTCTTTTTCACATTATTTCATGCCTAAAGCATCCAACCTTCTATTTAAAAACAAAAATTATTGTATTGGCCTAAATTATTCAAATTGGCTATTTTTTTTCTTTAGCATTTACCTCTGTTGCTTTCTTTATCAAACCCAGTCTTGATTAGCCCTATTATCATTATAGAGTTAATGTGTCTTTTACCAAAATTAACCTTATTGTAAAATAGACAATCATCTTAACAATATTTGCATATCTGTTTAGTAAGAGAAGTGGAGAGTTGAAATGCTCATGACTTTTTAAAAAGAAACAAATTCATTATCCAAGCATTATAATTCACATCATAATATATAAACAGTAGCAACTGCTTAAGCTATTAAGCAAATACTCTGATTTGAATTTAATTTTTTTTGTTTCCTTTAACACAATGGTTCATCTTCTGCAATGATATTTATGTAGATTTTTCTTAGATAATTAAAGTGAAGTTATTTTCAGGAAAGTGATTATAAATTTCCACAGGGGAATTCCATACTTGTTCTCATTTAGTGACTTATAAAAATCACTGTTGTTTATACTTCTAGTATGACAAACAAGGTAGAATCTAAAAATCCTCACTTTCCCATTTCACACCCTTTCCTCTATGCAACTTGTTATATCTCTTGCTAAAGTGCTAAAAATTAATTAATAGATAATATGTAAAACAACTTGTCTCCCATATAATGTTATCATTGCTATAAAAATGTTAGGGATAGAATCATAAGATTTAGGCGACACTAATTATCCCTCTATTTCAGTCTCCTTCTTTTAGTACATTTGGACTGTAGTATTAAAGCTTTTTTTCAGAAAGATGGAGGTCTTTTCCATTTTCATTATTTTTAGCCAAAGAAACTATAACAAAAAAAAAAAAAAAAAAACACTCATTTCACTCATACTGTCATCAAATTTTAGCTAGGATGATGAAAACAAAGGCAGTCTAGAACATGTAAGAGAAACAATTTCCAATTATCTACTAGCATGATTTGAAAACTTAGAGAATGTTTATACTTGTTTACGTCCCTCCCTTGGAAGGCAGGTCTGAGTGCAAAATGTAGGGCCTTTGACAGGCAAATCCAATCTTTATTTCTATTTCAGTTCTGTTAAAAAATAATGATACCTTTCCTTTCTGTTAGAACTCTTCATTTGAGGTGTGGCAGATTCAACTGGACGGCACTTGGCTTGGCTATGAACATGTGGGCATATAACTTAAACAAGCAAACACACAAGGAAGTAGTTTTCAATACTAGTATTTAATACAGAAGTGAGCCTCCAGCTCAAATGTTTTTACAATTTAGATTTTTAACTTTCATTGACCTCATTACTTCAGCTTTAAATCATGCAATTCATTTTTTTTCCTTTTATATGTTAGCATATATTGCATAAAGGGAGGGTGAACAGGCTAGGGAGATTGTGTAAAGGGAGGACAAGCAGGCCAGGAAGACTGAGTAAAGGGAGAGGGAGCAGGCTAGGAAGATAGAGTAAAGGTAGAGTGAGGAGCCCCTACTTGTCTGTCAGTGGAGACTTGCTTGTTGCTGTGATGTTGGAAGCTATACCACTGGTATTTAGGCACCAGCAAAGTTACCCATGGTATGCAGGTTTCAGCTGAGCTTCCATACTAAGCAGACTGGGAGGAACCCAGCAGTCTACTTCTACGGAGAACTAGACAGAAAATACCTTATGAACAGCAGCAGAACATTATCAGATATAGTGTCAGAAAATGAGCCCTTTAGGTTGGAATCTAGGCACTCAGAAGATAACAAGGGGAGAGCTGTTTCCTCAAAGCAGAGTCCATCTTAATGAAGAGATGGAGGAAAGCCTTGGGGATCTTCATTTGCTGATGTGGCACAATTCAAAATGAGAAGAAACCGCTGTAAACAACCATTAATAATCAGATCATGGAATGTGTGAAGTATGAATCTAGGACAACTGTAAATGGTCAAAATGGAAATGGAATGCATAAACATCAAAATCCTAGGCATTAAAATCCAAACCAAACCCACTATCACTGAGTCGATTCTGACTCAGCGATCCTAGGCATTTGTGAGCTGAAATGGACCAGTATTGGCTATTTTGAATCCAAGAGTCATAGAATCTACTATGCTGGGAATGAAAACTTGAAGAGGAACAGTTTGCATTTATCATTAAAAAGAATATTTCAAGATCTGCCCTGAAGTACAATGCTGTCAGTGACAGGATTATATCCATATGTCTACAAGAAAGGCCAATTAGTGCAATTATTATTCAAATTTATGCACCAACCTCTAAGGCCAAAGATGAAGAAATTGAAGATTTTTACCAGTTTTTGCAGGCCAAAATTGATCGAACATGCAAACAGCCTGCATTGATAATTACTAGTGACTGGAGTGCAAAAGTTGGAAACAAAGAAGAAGGATCAGTTGTTGGAAAAATACAGCCTTGGTGATAAGAAACAAACACAGAGATCACGTAAGACTAATGACTTGTTCATTGCCAATACCTTTTTTAACCAACATAAATGGCAACTGTACCAATGGAACTCACCAATCGATTTGTAACCAAATTGACTACATCTGTGGAAAAAGATGATGGAAAAACTCCATTATCAGCAGTTAGGACAAGACCAGGTAGTGACTGTGGCACAGATCATCAACTGCTCATATGCAAATTCAAACTGAAACTGAAAAAAAAAATTAGAACAAGTCCACAAGAGCCAAAGTATGATGTTGAGTATATCCCACCTGAGTTTAGAAACCATTTCAAAAACAGATTTGATGTGTTCATCATTAATGACAGAAGCAGCCACTAGTGGTCATCACATCAAATCATCGACACATTTGTCTGCTAATGCCAAATTGTGGAACGACACCAAAGGCATCATCCATGAAGAGAAGGCATCATCCATGAAGAGAGCAAGAGGTCGCTAAAAAAGACAGGAAAGAAAGAAAAGACCAAACTGGACGTCAGAAGAGACTCTGAAACTTGCTCTCCAATGTTGAGCAGCTAAAGCAAAACGAAGAAACAATGAAGTAAAAGGACTAAACAGGAGATTTCCAAGGGCAACTCAAGAAGACATAATAAAGTATTATAATGATATATGCAAACAGCTGGAAATGGAAAACCAGAAGGGAAGAACAGGTTCTCCATTTCTCAAACTGAAAGAACTGAACAAAAAATTCAAGCCTTCAGCTGCAACAGTGAAGGATTCTACAGGGAAAATACTAAACAACTCAGGGAGCATCAAAAGAAAATAGAAGGAATACAAAGAGTCATCATATCAGAAAGAACTGGTAGATGTTCAGCTACTTGAAGACAGAGCACGTGACAGGAACCGACAGTACTGAAGGAAGAGGTTGAAGCTGCACTGAAGACACTGGAAGAAAAAAACCGAGGCTCCAGGAATTGATGGAATATCAGTTGAGATGTTTCAACAAATAGAAGATGCATTGGAAGTGATCACTTGTCTATGCCAAGAAGTTTGGAGGACTGCTACCTGGCCAACTGACTAGAAGAGATCCATGTTTATGCTCCTTCCAAAGAAAGGTGATCCAACCAAACGCAGGAATTACTGAACAATATCATTAACATCATGCAAGTAAAGTTTTGCTCAAGGTCATTCAAAAGCATCTGCAACAGCATGTTGACAAGAAACTGCCAGAAATTCAAGCTGGCTTCAGAAGAGAACATGTAGCAGGGGATATCACTGCTGATGTCAGATAGATCTTGGCTGAAAGCAGAGAATACTAGAAAGATGTTTACCTGTGTTTCATTGATAGTACAAAGTCATTTGACTATATCGACCATAACAAATAATAGCTAACATTACATAAAATGGGAATTCCAGAACACTTAATTATGCTCTTAAGGAATCTATGCATGGATCAAGAGTCAGCCATGTGAACAGAACAAGGGGAACCTGCACAGTTTAAAGTCAGGAAAGGTACGCATCAGGGTTGTACCTTTTCATCATGCCTTTTCAATTGTATGTCAAGCAAATAATCCAAGAAGCTGGATTAAACAAAGAAGAATGAGGCATCAGGATAGGAGGCCGACACAGTAACAACCTGCATTACGCAAGATGACACCGCCTTACTCGCTGGAAGTGAAGAAGATTTTAAACACTTATCAATGAAAATCAAAATCACAGCCTTCAGTATGGATTGCACCTCAACATCAAGAAAATAAAAATCCTCACAACTGGACCAGTAAGCAACATCATCATAAATGGAGGAAGGATCGAGGCTGCCAAGGATTTCATATGACTTGGCTTCACCATCAAAGCCCGTGTAAACAGCAGTCAAATAGAAAGATGCATTGCATTGGGAATATCTGATGCAAAGGACCTCTTTAAAGTACTGAAAAGTAAAGGTGTCACCTTGAAGACTAAGCTGTGTCTAACCCAAGCCATGGTGTTTTTAATTGCATCACACGCATGCAAAATCTGAACAAGTAAGACAGGAGAACTGACACTTCTGAATTGCAGTGTTGGAGAAGAATGTTGAATGTAACACGGACTGCCAAAAGAACAAACAGATCTGTTTGCGTCTTATGTACTCTGGACATGTTGTCAGGAAAGATCAGTCCCTGGAGAAGGACATCATGCTTGGTAGAGTAGAGGGTCAGCAAAAAAAGAGGCAGACCCTCGACAAGATGGACTGACACAGTGGCCACAATGATGGGCTTAAGCATAAAAGTGATTGTAGACATGGCTCAAGACTGGGTAGTGTTCTGTTGCTGTGCACAGGGTTGCTGAGTCTCAACCAACTCAACAGCACCTAACAACAACAACAACATGTTGGTACCATCAATCTGCCATATGAATTCTTTGTTTTGCATTTTAGCATTAGCACTCTTTCCAAAAGATGAAGCTGCTTATGGCATCCCCTAAACGTTGAGCCTTCAAATACTTCGTCACATGTTGAGCCTTCAAATACGTCATCACTGTAGTTTCAGAACCTCTTCAGCTCCCCGGAGCTTCAAATGATTTAGTGTTTGCTACCTACAAACAGAAACAAAACCAAATCTATTGCCACTGAGTGGACGGTAACCCATAACAAGCCTCACAGACAGAGTACAGCTAGCTGCTCCACAGGCTTGCCAAAGAGTGCTCCACAGGGCTAGCCTCCATAGGTGGATCTGAACTGTCCGTCTGGTTAGCAGTCATGCACTTAACCGCTACACCACGAGGGCTCTCCTATCACAACAGTCACAAGTGAATTCTGGTGTCACCCTGAATTATGTCTCTTCCAAAATCTTCAGCCTAAAATTCTCCTGTAATCCCTGATCTTCCAAAGAATGTCTTTCCTTCACTCTTACTAAACTGATTTTTTTAATAGAGTTATATTTCTGTCAAGGTATATATGCATATTTTAACAAGTAAAACAGTCTACAAGACTTTCAGGAAATCAGTCTCTCTAATTTCCTGTTCTTCACACCTAGTTGTGGATTTTTTAAATATTAACCTCTTTTTCTCTAAATAATTTGAGTATACTGCTACTTCTTGCATTTTAGGTCTTACATATTGAGTTTTTTGATTTGGAAGCTTAAGATTTAGCTTTTTTTCATTACTACATGTCAAGCACAAATCCTCTGAATGTAGTTCTGATTTTTTACTAGATCATTATTCAGTATTTGAAACATTTTACTTCTGTTAATATTCACAGCTGATCTGTATTAAATATTACAATATTCTTTTTGTTTTTCTGAAGTTAATACTTTTATTGTTTTATTTGCATTGTTTTTAAATGCCCAGTTGAATATTTTTCTTTTAACATCTAATGTATTATTTACTGGTCATCTTTAATCTCATTTTAGATATTTGTCACATAGCTTTTTACCCTATTCCAAACTGAAATGATTGCCCCTAAGGCACACAACAGCTGTTGTTTTTTGTTGTTTTTTTTTTAATTCCCTTCACTGTCAACCTGGGGATCCCCCTATACTTCTCCTATACGACATTTCCTTTTTCTCGGATCCCACATTCTTCTTTCTAGATCGATGCTCCCTAATACCAGAAAGAAATCCTCCATTAGGGTTCTGAAAAGGAGTTTAGTTTTTTCAGATTTTTCTTTTTTTAATTTGCGTGTTTGAAAATGTCTTTTTTTCTACCATCACATTTAGTTGGAAGTTTAGTTAGCTATGTAATTCTAGATTGGCAATTTTCCCTCAATTTCAAAGAAAGGTTCCATTGCCTTCCAGGTTCTAGTGCTGGCTACACTTGATATGTTTGATCCCATTTTCTTTCTTTATCCTTTCTATGAAAACTGTTTTTTCCAATTTACAAATTTCTAGACTCAAATCTTTGTCCCCAGTGTTCAGACATTCCACAGTGACGTTATCTTGGTGAATGTCTACTTCCATATATTTTATTTGGCAATCAGTGGCTTTTCAGTTGAGAAACAAATTGAAGTTCTGAGAATATCTGAATTATTTGATGATTTCTTTTTCTTTACTGTACCTTTTTTTTCCTCAAACCCCTATTACTCAGACTGCAGCGCCTCCCCCCAGACCAATCCTTTAACTTTCCTCTTCCCTTTATGAGCCCCAATCGACTTTGTTGTGCTGTTTTGGCTTTGTATGCTGTTTATGAGTCGGAAGCTCCTTGAAGGCATTTTTTCTTTCTCTTTGAATTACTGTATTTTATGTAAGTAATGCCCACACTCCCCCCTCTGTGGGGTTTTCTCCCCAGGGCTCTATACTAATTTTTTTATGGTAACTTGTGGAAGAAGATTGTCTTGATGGCGCCTCTGAGAGTGCCTTGCAGAGAAGAGGGCACAACTGGCAAACAAATGCACAAAGTATGTGGTATTTGCATAGCAATATGATACGTAGCCTCTTTTTTCCTCAATCTAGCTTCTGGGAGGTTTCCTTAATTTTATCTCCATTGATGCTCTTTTCATTAGGTGACACTGAATCAGGTTTGACTTACAGAGATCCTAAAACACCACCGATCCTCAAAACCACTGCCAGAATCAATTCCGACTCACAGTGACCCTGTATGACAGAGTAGAACTGGCCCCATAGGTTTTCTAAGGAGCACCTAGTAGACTAGAACTGCTGACCTTTTGATTAGCAGCTGTAGCACTTAACTATTTCCAATGCTGCCAAGCCAGCCAGGTGCCATCAAGTAGGACCCAATAGCACCCTGTATATGTCAAAAAGAAACACTGCCTAATCCTTTACTGTCCTCAAAATCTTTGTTTGAGTTCACTGTTAGAGCCGCTGTGTCAACCTGTCTTGTTGCCGGTCTTCCTCTCCTTCAGTCAGTTCATTCTGTCATTGCCATTTCACATACAACTGATGAACACTGACTCTTCCTCTGCAAAACGGATACCACACTGTCTTCTTTTTCATTCCCATTCTCTATTTATTTCACATCTGCCTTACTACCCATTCAGACTAATGCAACTCTCTATCTATTTTCATCTTCCTTTCTTTCCAAACCCATTTCCTACTCATTTGCCAGAATGATTACTTCAAATCATTAGTATGATCATGTCATTTCAATCCATGGATGTCAAAATAAGAATAATGTAATAAGATCTTGGGACATAAGCAGGGTACCATAGCATGAATTATGCATAGTAGTTCTTTACTGAAGGTTAGGTTACATGTACAGCTTATTCAGTTTTGTTTTTCTTTCCAGAAATGATTCAAAAGGTTAACTGCAAACCCTACAATCAGCTTAGTATTTGTAGCTCCTTTCTTTCTTTAATAAATGAAAATTTTTAATGTTAACATGAAATCATCATCTAATGCTTTTAAATGTCAGAAGTGCATAAAGCTGTTTTTCTTGTCTACCATTTTCAACATTCCTTCCTTCTTAGTCATTCTGCGGTACCAGGAGTGTACCGTCATCCCCATAAAACCTCGAATATATCGTTGCATTTATTTCTTTGTTAACTTACTACCTCCTTGAGAGTAGAGGTTACTTATTTTTTTCTCCCCTTTTCTATTCTCTAGATTGCTCTCTGGCATATGATGGCAGTTAAGTTCGTGAACTCATCCTAGAAAAAATGTCACATACCTGACATGCCTTGTTGTTGAATATCACCACGGTCACCTTCAAAGTACTCTCTTTGGGAAGCTGTGCACTGGAGCCAGCACTCTTCAAAACAATTTTGGAACTCTTTTTCCAGAATGTCCATCAGCGCTGTCACCAGGCAAGGTCTGACAATTAAGTTCATGAACTCATTCTAGAAAAATTGCTTTTGAAATTAGGTGCTAGCATCGGTGCACAGCTTCCAAAGGGGAGTACTTTGAAGCTGACTGTAGTACTATTCAGCAGTGAGGTATGTCGCACTTTTTCTAGGAAAAGTTCATGACCTCAATTGTCAGATCTCATATACATGGATTCAATGGTTCTTTTTGTTTGTTAAATAACTGAATAGATCCCTAGGACCTTGACATTATCACATATGATAAATTAAAGGCTTGGTGATTTCTAATTTGTCTAGTTAATGTTTAAATTACAAGTTTTATAAAAGAAACCTAAAAATTACATTTCACAAGGAAGATTTTGTTTGATTTGCTATCAGTGTGATTACCTCATCTATCATTTTATGTAATAACTTTATCCCCATTTTGTTTTTTTGTACTACAACTCGAGTACAATTTTAATCATTACAGACATTTTAAATATGAGAAAGGCACATTAGAATACAATTTATTATAATATAGATATTAGCAAACATTATAAGTCAAATAATGACTGAAATAGGCCAACTACAATTGAACTCAGTTTAGCCTATGTAAGTACCCTTGAAAACAATATTTACAAAGCGATTACATTATAGCTGTGAGCACAATTCAGTGGATTCACATGATATACTCTTTACCTAATTGGCAATTGGAAATGCAGTTACAAATACAGGTCCTTGGAGACTGTAGTTTTGGAGGCCCATTGCAAAATATAACCCTTAATTACCTTCATTGTTAAAACTTCAGTCCAGTGCATGCCAACATATACTTTTTCCCAGTGAAAAAGCCTACAAAAAGTAATTTTATTGACCTAAAAGTAGTGTGTGTCCATGAGGGAAGAAAATCGTTTTTTTTTCTTTTTGGAAGGTGTGTTCAGGGAATGGAGGAGAGATTAAATGTGAAACTGCTTTAAATGGTTCATGGAATGGCATTAATAGCTAGTCCAAAGGGACTTACGCTAATCTCTTCTCTTGGCTAACACTAAGGATTTAATGAAAGCAGTTTCTGTAATGGGTGTATAACACAGAGTTTATTCTTGCAATGCAGTTTTATTTCCTTTCCAGTAAATACCATTACAGATGATGTTCTATAATATTATATTCAGCTCTCTTACATTTTTCTGAAGAAAATTTAAGACACAAATACATTTACCTACATACCGACAGAGTCATAAGGAATTCAATTCTGGTCTCCAAAGGGGGGAAAACAAAAATCAAACAACAAATGGCCCAAAGGGCTGAAATATATTGTCACTCTTCTCCAGCAAAACTCTAGACTCATGGGCCCTAGGACATTCTCCTTAGGCCTCAGTGAAGCATTTCTCTTTATTTTATAGTTACCAAAATAGAGTAAAACCTGAAACAAATGGAATGAAACTATCTGTTCTTATCAAATTCAATTCAGTAACTCTAGTATATCTCCTATTCTGCTGAGTTCTGGTCAAGTGGCATTGTCTTCCATTTCTGGATCATACGATACTCTGTTTTACCACAGAAACTGAGCATAAGCTCTTCCCTCTTCCTGTGATATCTTCAGTTATTTGCATAGGTGATTTGTTACTCCCTTTTTAAGTGTAAAATTCTCATTAATTTATATCACTGTATCTATAATTAACAATCTTTCACTATGATGTCCATGATGTCTTTCCACAATCCTTCTTTTGGGTCATTAGTATTCAGTGTATCAAATCTATTTTGAGATGGTCTCTAAGTTTGGGGGGAGGGTGGTTGTATATCTTCAAGGTCTTACTTTGGTCCTGGTAATTTGTTTTGACTTTTTATCAGTTTCAACTTGAACTGCACTTAAGTAATTGATGTTCTCCTCCACAGCTTTGTCTTCAATGATGGTAATGAATTTCTTTATCATTTCTTTACACCGACGTTCTTTTTCTTTTTTTGCAGAACATCCAGTGAGGTCCACAGGTATGTGTTGTTGAGAAATTGCGTATTTGATTAATAAGCCATTTGTCTTTCAGAATTCTATGTATGTATGTACAACATTGTGAAGAATGAGAGTTTCAGAACATTTAATTGTGCTCCTGCAGAAACTAAACATAGATCAAGAGGCAGTCATTTAAATGGAACAAAGGAATATTGTGTGGCTTGAAACTTGAAATGTTATACAACAGGGTGGCATCCTTTGACTTTACTTATTCAATCTGTACACTGACCAAATGACCCAAGAAGCCAGACTATATGAAGAAAAATGAAGCATCAGGACTGGAGGAAGATTCGTTAAGATCCTGAAATATGCAGATGAATCAACCTGCCTGCCAAAAATGTAATGAAACAGTTAATTTTATGAAGGTCACAGACTACAGCCTTCAGTATAGATTACACCTGAGTGTGAAGAAAACCTCACAACTGGGCCAATAAATGACATCATGTTAAATGGAAAGGAGATTGGAGTTGTCAGCAACTTTATACTACTTGGATCAACATTCAACATTAATGGAAGCAATAGTTAAGAAATCAAATGGTGTACTACACTGGGAAAATCTGGTGCAAAAGACCATTTTAGTGTTAAAAAGTAAAGGTATGATTTTGATGACTAATGTATGCCAGGGGCAGATCAACCAGTAAGCAAGGTAAGCACAAAGCCAAACCACACCCAGTGCCATCGAGTTGATTCTGACTCAGAGCAACCTTACAGGTCAGAATAGAACTGCCCCATAGTTTCCAAAGAGCACCTCATGGATTTGAACTGCTGACTTTCTGGTTAGCAGATGTAGAACTTAACCCCTACCCCACC
The DNA here is from genome assembly GCA_028571685.1 of Heterohyrax brucei. Lineage (NCBI taxonomy): Eukaryota > Metazoa > Chordata > Mammalia > Hyracoidea > Procaviidae > Heterohyrax > Heterohyrax brucei. The sequence continues at coordinate 100,536,908 of CM053148.1, forward strand.
AGGCTTTCCAAGGTAAGCACAGGAGGACAATGAAATACAAAAGACAGATGAAGAACTGATTCATTTGAATTAGAGTATTGTTGAAGAATAGGGAACATACCATGGACTGCCAAAAGAATAAACTGGTCTTAGAAAAAAACAGAGAATATCTCTTAGACGCGAGAATAGTGAATCCATACCTCGCTTATTTTGGATCTGTGATCAGAAAAGGACTTCACAGCTGGTAAAGCAGAGGGACAACAAACACAATGGAAACCATCAGTGGGATGGACTGACACAACGCCACAACAACGGGCCCAAATATGCCAGCGATCATGCAGCTGGCACAAGACCAGGCAGCGTATCATTTTGTTTGACATAAGGCCACCATAAGTGCACCAACAACATCTAAACTACTTGTCTTCATATTGTCATTAACTCTGTCATCAAATCTTCATCGTTTCTTTGATGACTTCATTGTGGTTTATTTCTTTGTGTGCTACTGTATGTAAATGTCTTATATTTTCTGACCACCAGTGAATAAAGGAAGTGTGATGAGCCCACCACATCTAGCACATAGCTGGTAAGTAATAAATCTTTATGTAGTTTAATGACTTAAATTCCTTAAGGAGTTTCTTTATTCTCTCTCTCTCTGTGTCTTTTTTTTTTCTTTTTTTGGCAGTAATTTAGTTTAGAAAGATCATTTTAATAACAATAAAAAATATCTAGCCAAAATGCTACATGCAAGCCTTGACCTCCAAAAAAAGAGTATGGTTCAAATTATAAGCCCGACTATGTACACACTGTATTTAACATAAAGAGGACTGACTCTTGTGCTATGACTTCATAAAGTAAGAACTATGGCTACTAACCAAAAGGTCTAGAGTTCAAATTCACCAGGCACTCCTTGGAAAACTCTATGGGGCAGTTCTACTCTGTCTTACAGGGTCACTATGAGTCAGATTTGATGGCAATGGGTTTGGCTTTTGCAGCTTTTTCCATTGAGAAATTATAATCGGCATACCATTGCACCTCCCACCTCCAATTTCATAACATACTTTAAATGAACACATCACATTACAGTTATCACTGATCATTCAGTATTAGTCTTCCCTGCTACAAGATACCTGACACACGTAGGAGTTGAGTAAATATTTCTCAAATGCACATGCCCATGAAGAAAATGTTGAATTTCAGGCTGGGAAATAGGCACACAAATTTTCAGGAAAAAATGAATTCTAACCACAGGACTGAAAAATTGTATCTCATCAACTTAGTCACTTAGAGAATGCAATTCTTCCCACTGAGTGTCAAAATATATGGTAAACAGAGGCAGCCTTGTGGTCTATGGTGACATCTTAATTATGCTGGTTACACATAAAGTGCTTTTAAAGCAGAAAATGTGAAGTGATGTGACCTATCTGAAGAAATTTTCTTCTGTGGTTCAGCAAAAGAATGTATGGTGAGTCCAGTAAAGTGAGTTTGAAATATAGTTCTGGTAAGTATCTGCTGATTGCCTAAGCAAGTAACTAAGAAGCTCTAAGCAAGAACTTGCTCATTTTCAAAATGAGGATAATACAATTGCTGCTGTATCCAATTTTCTGGAAACATCTTTGAAGTTTCAGGAGCTCCTGGATGGTCAGTTAGAACATTAAGGTTTTACTAATTCTAATATGGAACCTGGTGGTATAGTGGTTAAGTGCTATGGCGGCTAACCAACAGAGCAGCAGTTCAGATCCACCAGGTGCACTTTCAGAGCTCTATGGGGCAGTTCTATTCTGCCATATAGAGTTGCTCTGAGTCAGAAATGACTCAACAGCAGTGGGTTTGGCTTAGTTTTGAATTAGAACACACTAAATGAATAAGTAATAAACAATTTTAAGACATGTTTTCTGATCACAAAACTAATGTTTTATCCAAATGGCACTGAGATAACTTCATAACATGTACTATTTTAAGTTCAAAAGTAGGACTTTGGAAATACCCCTGTCATGGAATGAATTGTGTCCCCCCCAAAAATATTTACAGCCATGTGGCTGGGCCATGATTCCCACTATCCTGTCACTGTCCTCCATTCTGTGGTTTTCCTATGCTGTATGTTGAAGGATTAGCATGGGACTGTAAATCCCTTTATAAGATCACCTCTCTGCTCCACTGCAAAGGGAGTTTCCCTGCAGTATGGCTTGCCCCACCCTTAATCCTTTCGTCCTAGGAGAGATAAAAGGACAGAGAAGTAGGCAGACAATTGGAAACCTCATACCATCAAGAAAGCAGCACCGGGAGAAGAGCGTGGCCTTCAGACCTGAGGTTCCCATGCCAAGACGCTCCCTGGACAAAGACTGATGCAATACTGGACTTTCCTCCAGAGCTGACAAGGGGAAAGCCTTCCCCTGGAGCGGACACCCTGAATATGGACTTGCAGCCTATCGGACTGTGTAAGAATAAACTTTCCTTTATTAAAGCCATCCACTCTGTGGTATTTCTGTTAAAGCAGCCCTTGCTGACTAAAATACCCCCAAATGCATTTATCACCTAAGGTACTTTTGTCACTGACTGCTGTGATTCCAATTCCCTAATATCACTGTAAGGAACTGTCTTAGGCTGGGTTTTCTAGCGAAGCAAAACCAGTAACACGTGTAGGCACAAGGAAAGATTTATAATATATAGGTAGATAGATAGATGGATAGAGATGTAGGAAACAGCTCACGCAATCATAGAAGCTGATGCCCCAAGTTCTGGCACATGCCTCCCATGGCCATGGAAGCTGAGGAACCCAAAGTCAGCAGGTGAGAGACCAGAGTTCTAGATTACCAGTTGTGTAGGTCAGTGGATCCCAAGCTGGTGGTGAGATGAAGAGGCAGAGGCTGGCAAACCCAGCATCGGCAGGTCAGGGAGCAGGACTCTCAAGTGCCGACTATAAGGATTGATGAATCCAACAGCTGCTAGTTCAAGTCCAAGAACCAGACACCAGAAGAAGAGAGCAGGAGCTCCTGGCTACGTGAGCAGATCAGCAGTAGTAGTGGAAGGTCGAGAGATAAGACAGCTGAGGCGTGGGAAGCCACCACAAACCCCACCCTGCCACTTAATACAGCAGCCAAATATGGAGTAGCCAAG